>OX371207.1:21227500-21827500 GCA_947310845.1 Yponomeuta plumbellus | reverse complement strand
ATAGAACCGCGACAATACTTTGTGATTTTATTTTCATTACCTACTCGTCTGATCTTATCAAAACTGAACTGCTTTGTCTAGTAAAAATACATAAACCACACCCAATTTAATACATAGACGAGTTGTTGAAAGCGCATGGCCATGAGGTACTTGGATTACCACCTTCCTTACCATTGCCACTTGAAGCCCATCGAAATTATTTGGAGTCTAGTGAAGAGGAAATTTGCTGAAACAAATGTTAAAAGTACCGCAGAAGATACGGTGAAAATTGAGGACGTTTTCAACGGTAACTACTAAAAACTGGAAAAAATATAGGAACCACATAAAAAAAACTAGAACTAGAGCACCAAGAAAAAGACAGGTTGTTGGACAATGTTCGAAGTATTACATTTTTTGATTCGGATTAAACGATATTTCATTGATAATGTTTTATTCATCATGAACCCATTATGTCCCCACCGAGGGGCACGGGTCTCTTCCCTGAGGAAGGTATAGGCCATAATCCCCCACGGGAGCCAAGTCCGGATTGGTGGAACTAAGTCCGGATTGGTGGATAATGTTTTATTGTCAGATATACATAAATTCTATTAGGTGTTCCCGCGACTTCGTGGTTCCCGGGCATGGTTTATCTATGTGCCGAATTTCACCTAAATCCCAGTTAAATGGATTTTTTGCATGATTGATCAACAATCATCCTAATATACTAACAACAACCAACTTTGGCGTTCATAAAGTAAACATTGTCTGTACCATGAATAAATAAAATATTAGAATTTAGAAAAACACAACTAGAATGTCTGTCATTTTAATCAAAGTATCAAGATAATTTTTATGCGATTAATTTAGGGATACCATTTAAAGAAAAAAATAATCGCTCATCTTTTTGTCGTTGCAAAGTTAGCGTTGTCTGACTCTAGGTTCTTATTCTGAGCTCTATGTACAGCGCCACCAAGGTATCTGTTCAGGTGGGCAAAATTGTAACTAACAAATTAATTGTAAATCCTGTTCCCCATTTTTTGTTTTATTTATTCACTTACTAAGATTTATAGATATATTTTCACTGAGATTGAACTAAATTGTAAATGTACTAAATGTAACTACTAAATTCTCCACTAGCGCCGCTACGCTATCAACTGAACAGATAAGATGGTGGCACTGTACATTCCCAAAATGAGACCCCGGTGAAGATCGGTTTCATTTAAAAAAAATTAAGTATTGCCTTTCTAGAGTCTCTTCAAGTAGGTACAACTTTAACCTTAGTGGGCGTTTTAAATTTTCTTGATTTATAAAAAGCCTCGGTAAGTGCCGTTTTTGCGGAATTGTATTTTTATAAATAAGACCGATAGTGTCTGGACGTAAAGCCAGTTCAATCCATTATTATCAGGTTTTGAGAGAATAACAATAATAAATTCTGTTAAATTGTCTGCGTTTTTTCTGAACTACTGAAATAGGCTGGTAGCCGGCCGAGTACCGCATTGCGCGCTAAAGCGGCGCCGCCGCTTGCGCCCGCTCGGCCTGGCCGCCCCCAACGCCGCCCCCGGCCCGCTCGCCGTCTGCCTTTCCCTGGCCGCCGCCGCCGCCGCCGACGCCGATCCGGTCGCCATCTCCCTCGCTCTCGCTCTGGGCGCCGCCAACACCGGCTCGCCCGCAGTCTCCCTCCTTCTGGCCGCCGCCGCCGCCCTCGCACTCGCTGTCGCCGCAGGCCTCCGGCTTGCTTGAACACTCCCCTGGCGCACTGGCCTCGTCGACTCTGTTGAAGTCGGTGTACACCTTAGGGTCCATTAGCCAGAGATGGCTATCCTTCGAAGGGTTTTAAGAGATTACTCAGGAGCGCAACCTATGCACCCTTAAAAAATTCCGTGATCGATTTACCCGTAGGGGTAGAGCGGAGACCAGACGACCGGCAGCTCGATGAGCCGCGCTAGCAGCCGGTTGAGTTCCGCCTGCGCCGCCAGCCCGCCCTCCCCCGCACCCCGGCCTTCGCCCCCGCCCCCCGCCGGCAGCAGGGACGGACCCAGGCAGGTGGCCAGGTTCTCCGCCGACATCCGGTTGTACGCCGCGTGCCGCGCGACACTGTAACAAAAACAAACATAACTATTTTAAGGACGCAGTTATCAGATTAGCCAGAAGTGCAAAACTTTTAGTGTGCCCCATGTACTAGTTATAGCAAGCAAATCAATCAAAGCAGTGATCAAGTGAGTGAGGGTCGTGTAGAGATGTGTGATATATAAAAGTGGGCGTGCCGACGAACCACAAGCGGCTACTTTCGCACAAACGTAGTTTAGTTTTATTTTCTTTTACTATAATTTCCTTGTGTTGTAAATTTGTAATTTGTTTGATGATTCTACGGTTATGGAGGGGCAACCTGCAACATTAGTAGTTCACTATAGCGCGGTGGTAGTTCTTTGTGAATTGAAAACAAACTACGTTTGTAGGAGAACCGCTCCTCCTTGAAAACATAGCGCATGCTACCGCGGGCGGGGGAAGGGAGACCTACTGTGCCAGCAGCGCCAGGATGAAGGTGAGCTCGGCGCGCGCGGCGGCCGGCAGTGCGGCCAGCACGCGGCGCGCGCCCGCCAGCAGGCGGGGGGCGGCGGGGGCGGCGGCCAGCTGCGCCAGCGCCGCGCGCGCGCCCCCCCCCAGCAGCGGCGGCCGCCGCGCGCGCACGTGCCGCGCCAGCAGCGACGCCGCCGCGTGCACACGCGCCGCGCCCCCCTCGCCGCCCCCCCCGCCGGCCGATAGCCGCGCCGCCAGCGCACGCGTCTCGGCTGCGCCCCCCGGCACACGGAACACGCCCACGCAGCGCAGCCCTGCTGCGACAATAATTTATTCAATTGTTTACTGGTTTTCATTTCCTTCGATATTAATAATGATAATAATTCGACCGTAAGAAAAAATTATTAACGTACCGTGTGTGGCGATAATGCGGGCGCACTCGGTGAGCACGAGCGGCAGGACGGGTGCGGGTGCCGGCTGCGCGGCGCGGGGGGAGGGGGGCGCCGTCTCCAGCGGCGCCTCGGTCTCCGCATTCGAACGGAACTGCTGAAATATTGTAACAAGTATCGACAGATAGGAAGATATTTTCGCACGTTTCTACGAGGAAGTGGTGGGTCCTCCGAGGTACTAACCGCCACCTGTTCCTGCGGCGAGCGCGGCCCCCCTCCCGCCGGCCGCCCCCGCGCCGAAGCCACCTCCCCCCGCGCCGCCCCCGCTAGCCGCGCCGCCAGCTCGCTCGCGGCCGCGCTCGCCGCAACGGCTCTGTGGACAGATGGACTTGACACAGGCACTGGCGTCGTCAGGATCCAGCATACAGGAAGTGATCAAGAATAACATAAAACAAATAAGTACTAAATAAATATACAGATAGATACATACTGTTAGTATCCTAAATAAAAAAGAAAAAAAATACTCTGACCTTACACCTTTAAAATTAAATACCTACATAAAATTGGTAGGTAACTATTGACAATATTTAGGACAATTAGTAGGTACCTACCTATATAGCTACCTGGGGCCTAATAATTTTCCAATAAAAGATTCAAATTGTGTAACAGTTCAATTCCAAACTAATTTGACAGTTTGAATATTGGAATCGTTTAGGATTTGGTGCCCGTATTAGAGTAAGTCTAGGGAGGGATGTGACATTGTACATTTTTTTTACGTGACATTGTTTGTACATAAGAAATCGATTTTAAATTAATCGATTTTTTTTTCTAATTTTTTAATTAATTTCAAAATAATAGCCATAAATATTTATCATGGTTTCCTTAAAAATAATAATTAACAGAAATTAATAATATAAACACAAATTCAAGTTTTAAAATAATCAACATTGAAATTAGAATGTTTTTTTTTTCAACATAAATTAACAAAATAAACTATTCAAATAAAATAAAAAAAACTAGCAATCTGTAGGCAATGAGTTGGAGATTAATAGCTTAGGGGCCATCCATAAATGACGTCACAGGAATTTCATGATTTTTTGACACTTCCCGCGTCCTTGTTACACCCGGTCACAAGTGTGAGATTCCACCCCTCCCTAGTGACGTCACATGTATTGCAATAATGTTAAGGTTATCGCACATTTGTCAGCAACGTACGCGCCGAACGCGGCGCATTTCTGTGTGTTCCCAACAATTTTTGCAGTTTTTTCTTGCCTCTGGTGTGAAACGGTGCGGTGACATTGTGCTATGGAAGAAATTGTTGTAATAGCCTACTTATTGGCAGAAGAAGAAAAAAATGAAATTCCAAGAAAAAAAAGACTCTGGATTCACAACATTAATTCAAAAAGGAACTTATATGGAGCATATTTAGCTCTTCGGATCCGAATGAGGCAACACTGAGTACGCGCCGTACACGCCGCATTATATGACGTCATCAGAATGCTTCCGCCGGAGTTCGGATGCCTACCGTATTTTACGAAATGCGGCGCGTACGGTGTGGATAAATATGCGAGATTTCATATCATTGCATACAACGAATTCTAAAATGCGGCGCGTTCGGCGCGTGCGGCGCGTACGTTACTGACAAATGTGCGAACAACTTTATGAGCCGTTTTCAGAAGAAGAAAAAACGAATGGCTGTCAAAGGAATGCAATTTTGGACCTCAGCCCAATAGCCATGTGTGATACATCATAGAATAGGTCTTAGCGAGCTGAACAAAACGTACTATGACGCCAACAGCCAAATGTTTGTCCTTTCGGAGTTAGGTAGGTATATTGTATTGAAAAAAAAACTAACACTTTCAATACTTACAATATAACTCCGAAAGGACAAACTTTTGGCTGTTGGCGTCATAGTAACTATTCAGCTCGCTGAGACCTATTCGATGATGTATCACACATTATTGGGCTGAGGTCCAAAATTGCATTCCTTCCTTTGACAGCCATTCGTTTTTTTTTTAGTTCTTCTGAAAACGGCCCATTAAAACAGCAGTTCCGAAATTAGTCTAAAGCCTAGTTCTAAAGCCTAGTAATGAGTATATTTTTCGTAATGTTAAGAGTCTCGAAGGATTTGGTTTTTTAAAAAAGAAAAGTCAATTGAATAGGAGAGGCAGCCGTCTAAAGTCCGCGCCACCACTGAATGCCGATGAGTTAAGACATTTTCGTTCTTATTTCAATGAAGACAAAGTTGTCTCCGTCGGTAATGAGTGACGGCGCGTACTCTAGCTTGGATGTTGGAATGAGACTATGACATAATGCGAGGGATCACGGGTTGTGGATGAAAGGTGCTGAGTCTGCAAAAGGGACCGACTAGCGTGCAAGAAAGGGTGCATAGCTTATCTATAACACCTCCCGGGGGTAGACTAAACATCGGGGTGAAATGATCGATGTTTAGGAAGAAAACTGGAAAAAGGTTACAATTAGGTACACGTTTCTGCGAATACTAGGACATGGGAGTTCTTCTATATTAGAATGACGCTCAATGACTTTCAAGGGAATAGCTGGTCCAGGAGTTGGGGTTTGCTCTGCGGGTAAGTTTACAGGATCGGCACGAGAGGGTCTCGGGAAAAGGTAGGTCAGACGGCTGCGCGATGTAATGTATAAAAATGTCTTAAAAATACAAAAAGTTAAAACTAGACATATAATAATTATGAAGGTAACTGAGTAATGAGTCTCGTATCTAATCATTTGATGTTGATTTAATATTTTGTCAGTTTGATCAGATATAGATCTTAATTTTGATTTTGTTTCTAAAGTAAAGACGTCTAAATCGATATTCTGTAGTTTCATGGGAGCCTCATTACTTAATACATTTCTAAGCTTATCTAAAGTACAACAAGATTGGTTTATAATATTAAAGTCGGGATGAATTATGGTAGCATTAATTTTTACATTATTTTTAAATTTCGGTATTAATTTCGTAGTTCTACAGAAAGCAATACAGTTATCCGGTACCGTAAGTATTCCTGTGACAATGATACTTATTTCTAAAATGTTTTGGTCCGGGCATTCAATGTATAATTTATTATTTTGGGATTGTACATAGATCCAGTTGTTATCATAGAGTGGTGTCCATAAATCGATATTTCCGTGAACAAAGTCAGTTTTGCACTGCGTTGGAATGGTTTTCAGAACACTGGTCATTAATTCACTTTCACAGCTCGGGTTTGCACTAACGGGGAACACAGTCATGACGTCACAGATGTATTCGCGCGGGCTTATCGCTATGCATTCCTTCAGTGAGTCAAGGTTACAGTATTCCGATCTGTCTTTGGTTATTGCTATATATCTATTGCTAGGTATAATATATGTAAAAGATTTCGGCTTTAATTTGTCGTGAGCTGTAGGCAACGCTATGCTATGGTACAAATTGAACTCTTTCGGTGAAACTAAAGGTATTCTTAATACAAAGACAATCTTGTTGTTTAAATTATAACATATTACACTAGAGACATTTAATAATATATAAACATTATTTAATACTAAATCTACAGATAATTTAAAGTTCACAGGTAAGTATCGGTAGTTAGCGACAATTTCACGATAAAGCTGCGCGGGAGATAATACTGCCGGGTGCAAAATGTTTTGGTTACTAATCATGATAGCGTTTGTTATGTCTTCCAACCGGAACGATAAGGTCAACAATGAAGCTTCCAAACTGTTCAGGATTGAATTAATACTTGTTTTGATAGTTAACTCATTAGAAATCAATGTAATATTTTTTAATTTTAAAGAGAAATTGTCGATAGCTTGGTTAAGGTTGGCCTCGTTAATTTTTATGGTATGTAATGTTTTATTAAATTGAGATAAAACTGAAGAGGTGACCAACACATTTTCTTTAATTAACGATGCCAATCTTTTCTCATTATCGTATACATTCCGGATGGCGTTATCGAACTTGATACCGTCATCTTCGTCCAAGGTCCTGAATATAGTTTTAGCGAGAGAGCCAATACCACCTATCCATGCCCCTCTCTTAGCCCTTTTTTCCACCAGGTGAGAAATAGCAAATGAGAAATGGCCAATATGCTGTAATGAAAAGAGGCATTCTGTTTGGAAAGTTAGTTGTATTACTTAATAATCTATACGCAGCTGCCTACTCATACCTGTGGAATAAAGTACCTAACCTAAGTAATAAAACAAAAGATAAAATAATGTAAATTAAAATTCATGTAAAGAATAAATATAATAAAAGAAAATTAACTGTCTTGGCTTTCTACATGTTTGACTTCATCGAAGTGGTGTCTAACATGGCGCCTGTTTATTAATAATGACAATGTATGGTTCCCATGTACTTTGACAACTTTGTATGGCCCTTTCCATACAGGGGACAAAGCTTTACGCATTCTCAGATGGTTCTTCAACATTACGTACTGGCCTACTTTGTATTGTACAGGGCGAGTACGGGAATCGTAGTAGTTCTTTGAGGCGTTTTTAGATCTTTCTGTGAATTCTATGGCTCTATCTCTAGTATGCTTCAACCGATGTTGGAGCATTTTGACGTATTCTGGATACGTCGCGTTAGAACTGTCGTCGTACACTGAGTCTGGTATACGAGACTTATAACCAAATAACAATTCAAATGGCGAATAATGTGTTGTCGAATGTACGGCAGTCTTATATGCAAGCATTGCAGTATAAACATACCGGGGCCAATTGTCCTGGTTTTCGTTGACATAAGATTTCAAATATTCTTTTAAGGTTGAATGTGATCTTTCCAAGGCACCTTGGGTTTGCGGATGGTATGGAGTGGACCAAAGTTATTTGGTTTTCAGAAATTCGCATGTCTTCTTAAATACCTCAGCGGTGAAGTTGGTGCCTTGGTCAGTAAGTATTTGTTTTGGAATTCCAAACAGGGAAATAAAATGTAAGAGGCACTCGCATGATTCTTCAGCAGTATTACTGCGAATTGGGTAGGCTATTGAAAACTTAGTGAGGTCATCTTGCATGGTTAAAATGTATTTAAGCTTGGCTGTACCAGATTCGGGTAAAGGTCCTACGATGTCAATGGACAATCTCTCAAATGGAGTGGTTGAAGTGGATGTTATTATCATGGGTGCTCTGTTAGCTTTACGTAGGGCCTTGTTTGTTTGACACGATGAGCATTTTTTGATGTAATTTTCTATATCGCTGCGCATATTTTTCCAGTAAAACCTTTCCTTTATACGGTTCAACATTCTGATGGTCCCTAAATGTCCAGCGATAGGAATGTCATGATTCTCTTTAACAATCTTGGGAATTTCACTCACCGATGGATATATTACAGAATCATGGTAAATGTGGATATGTATATTGGTTCCGTTGAATAAATAACTGAACATATTATATATTTTTATAAAGGAGTGTCTATCAAACGGGTTTTTAAAGTCGGATGTACTAATTTCATTCACCGTGGGATATGACATCATTATTTGATCACGTGCATACTTTAGGGATTTGAAAATGTCAGTGTATGAGTAATGATCGAAGTGATGTACTTTTGTGAATAAGAATAGGTAAGTTTTGTTCGCGACTGTAAGAGGTAAGAAGGTGTTTAATGTTCTATCTGATTTCAGGAATTGGTCGCGTTCAGGTTCTGGACAATTATTAATAATTTCTTGGACATAAGGCATGGAGTCATCCATGTCTATTGAGGTAGGCACAATGATCAATTTCTGAATTCCTTTTAAAAGGGTCTCATTATGTTCTATAATGTGAGTGTCGTGTGATTTCGTGGGTGATTTCAGGAACTTACTATATGTTTCGTCGGATTCAGGTCGGTTTTCAGTTGTTGATGGATTTCCTAGATTGGATGGGATTGTATCTAGTAAGTTTGGTTGGATCTCAGAATTAGGACTGGATGATTGCGCAGAATTCTGAGCAGGTACAGGACTTTCAGTTTCAGCACTTGGAGCAGAGGGCTGTAGTGGAGGTGAAATTGTGACAGATGCGCCTGGATTATTGTGTTTAACAGGGCTATACTGTAGATCGATTTCATCGTCTCCTTCTAAAAGGTCAATACAGGGCATGCTGTCGCCACCTTCGGATGGAACGGGTAATTGAACAAACAAACAAACAAACAAAAAACTTTATTGTTATAAATGTGTACAAATATGGTGCCTAGTCCCCAAACTAGAATACTCTGTATTATGGGTAACCAGACTTCCGCTCAGACGTGACAATATTTTACTTAAGTGGTTAGTTTAAACGTTCTTTACAAAATAAAAAAAAATAAAAGTAACAGAATTCTTTACGTCGAAACAAAAATTTGGGTTTCTGATTAGAGATGTAAATATTATATTCATTATAATACACTGCATAAACTAACATATATTAATATACTACATAAACTACGAAGAATATAATAAAAATATAAATTAACTGCATTACGTGATTGTTTAATTTATTGTATGTTTCAATTATTACTTATTTTAGATGAATGTTACAAGTTGCTCAGTGCTATCATATGACAGTTTCAATAACCAGTCGTTTAGCGTTTTTTTGAATTTATATTTAAGAAAGGTGAAAAATATTAATTCTTTATTTAATTTGGTATAAAGCTTAGGTGCTAAAAAGTTATAAAAACGTCGTGCAAAGGAAGTTCTTGGAGTTTCGGCAATTTTCCATATTTCGGTTCTAGTGGATCTATTTGGTAAGCTTTTTGTAAATAATGATGTTTTGTGGAATTTAATCATAATGGCCTGCAAAAAAAGTTGGCGAACTGTTAAAACTTTTGTGTCTTGGTAAAGTTGGACAGTTCGGTAGCGATAAGGTTTGAGAAAAGCAACCTTAAGAATCGCTCTCTGAGCCCTTTCAACTTTAATAAGAGAAGTTTTGGCTGTGCCTCCCCAAGCTGATATACAGTAGGTTAAAGTTGATTGGCATAGTGCAAAATATATAGTTTTTGTAACCTGATTATTAGCTACTAATCGAAGTTTCTTAAAAATGTGCATTAGTTTACGTATTCTGGTAGTTAATTGATCTATATGAGGTACCCAGCTTAGTTTGTCGTCTATGATTATGCCTAAATACTTAATGTTACTTGTTTTGTCAAGACGTTTGCATGTACAGCTGTTATTTAAATAGCCACAAGTATGTAGCGTTAATTCAAAATTTTCTGGAGGGGAAGAGACTTTGGTAATATTAAAACAAATATATTTAGTTTTTGTAATTAAGGTTAGCAGATTTTTTTGTAGCCAAGTTGTTACTGGAATCAACCCCGTTTCTGCTTTCAGTTTTACATCTTGCCACGTGTTGCTTTTAAAAAGAATTACAGTGTCATCTGCATATGACAGTATTTGAGCCGACGCCGTTCTAAGGTTACATAAATCATTTATGTAAGCTAAGAAAAGCGTCGGCCCCAGTACACTTCATTGCGGCACTCCGAAAAAATTCTTTTCATAGTCACTTTGGTGATCGGCTAGCATGACACATTGTGTTCTATCTGAAAGATAGCTGTCAAACCATTTGTGCGCAATTCCCCGAACTCCCATGGCTTCAAGTTTTGCCAAAACTATTTTAATTGAAACTGTGTCGAATGCTTTCTTAAGGTCAAGGAAAACAGCCAAACATTTCTCACCGTTATCAAGAGCATTTACTACAGAGTTTACTAGGTTTGAAACAGCTTCTTCAGTTGATTTATTGGGTCGAAAACCGAATTGGTTCGGTGAGAGGATTTTCGCTTCCTCCAGGTAGTTTAACAAACGAGTGTTCATGACTTTTTCTAAAAGTTTAGCTAGGACCGATAGTAAGGAAATAGGGCGATAATTCGAGGCTTCCAAAGGATCTCCGTCTTTGAAAATTGGACATATTTGTGCCTTTTTAAGGACATTAGGCACAATACCTAAGGAAATACTTGTATTAATGATATGAGTAAGTGGAGTAACAATAGAGTTTGCTATATTTTTTATTAGTTTAGGAGTAAGTTCATCACACCCTGGGGCTCTATCACTTTTAAGGTTATTAATAAGTTTTATGACTTCATATGGAGTGACAGGTGCTACAAAAAACGATGTGGAAGGCGTATCTAGAGTTCTGATACATTCTTTGTCTAGTTGAGTTTCTGAAGTGTTTGTTTGTTGCAAAATTTTGTCAGCTAAATGCTTACCGACTGTCGCAAAATATTCATTTATTGAATTAAGTGAATCCTTGGGAGTATCTTTTACTTCAAGTAGGTTTAGGTTTTTTGATTTCGTGCTATTAAGATTGCATATTTTTTTGACAGTTTTCCACATTGATTTAGTGTTGCCTGAATTTTTCTCCATTTGTTTTTTTTCATATTCTAGTTTTACGTTCTGAACAATTTAGTAATACATGTTTCTGTATTTAGTGTAGGTACATTTTATGTTTAAATCAGTAGGGTATTTTTTGTGCTTTTTGTGTAATTTATCCTTCTTTTTTTGACATTTCAATAAATTTGGAGTTATCCAAGAGTTATCCAGTTAATTTTGCGTTTTCTATTAGGTACAATTTTAATAGATTTGTTTTTATTTATTAACTGCGTCAGTATATTTATAAAGTATTCTGTAGCGTGATTAATATCGAGTATCGTATAAATGTTATTCCATTCAGTATTTTTGAGATCATTATTTATGGCGTCATAATCAATTATTGTTGTAGTTCTATTTACGGGAACTATTGGCTTATAGGAAGTACAAATGGCACAAATAACTGTATCGTGATCTGTTATCGATGATTGACATACAACAGTTGACGATTCTCGAGGAGATTTTATTAAAATATGGTCCAGGCAATTTCTATCATGCGTAGGGTATACGTGTGCTGGATAATATCCATGCATCGAGGTAATATTTAAATATTCTTCACTGTTTCCGTCTTTATTTTCGGGTTTAATGTCTATGTTTATGTCTCCAATAATAATGTTTGACTTAGTTTTTATGTTAGCTAATGTATTATCAAGATTAGCAAAAAAGGTCTTAGGGTCCGAGACTGCTTTGGAGGGTGACCTATAGATGGCTACAATAGTTAAATCTTCAATCTCCAGCAAAAGACAATTCATATCAGTCACAGACGGCTCCATTATTTTTAAATTTAAATTATCTTTACTAAAAATTGCAATACCGTCGTTTTTATTGAGAAACTGTTTAGATGAACTATAGTTATACCCAGCTAGAGAAAAACTTGGATGTTTGGGTGTTAACCAGCATTCAGTAAGTATGATTATATCTATTTTGATGTCAAGTTGTGTTAAATAAACGGAGAAGTTATCTAGATTTTTATTTATACTTCTAATATTTTGCGTTAGTATAGTTAAGCAGTTTTGATTTAATTTCAATTTGTCTCTACACAGAGTAGGACTAGTCACAAGGTGGCTAGTAAGTAGTGAGGTGTTGTCCAAGTCATTTACTAAGTCAGCAATATTAGCCATTTTCAAGGGTAGGCAGAGTTGCTTTTAAACAATTAAGTGGAGGATAGATAAAAAAATATATATATATCCAGACTTATCTCCAGTAGTGGACAAACACGAGTTGATGTTTTGGGTTGATTTGAATAAGAATGGTTTGATTCGTATTGAATAAGTTTTAATTTCCAATTCATTTTTCTCAAGTACGTATTCTAAGGAGAAGGTAGCGGACTTTAAAGCTATTTTAAACATTAAATTTTGCCATAATAGGTGTTTTAACTGTTTGCCGTTTGTTTTATACGAGATTGAGATGTAAGGCGTGTGTTGTTTACTTGGGTATGGACGGGAATTGTTAAAGAAATTTGATTCCAAGTACCGTGAGGTAAGGTCGATTTTGTAAGTAGGTATAACGTAAGGCGAATGCTGCTTTTTGGAACATTGGAAGTTGTCAAATAAATTTGACTTTAGGCACCTTGAATTAAAGTCGATGTCGATATTGTGTTGAATGAGTTTTCGATTAATATAAATTAAGGGGAAGTTGGTTTTGAAGTAACAAAAAGCCTGTAATAGGTTTGGATTTTTTCGACTGTTTGTGGTTCTAAAAATGTATTTGTGGTATGATTTTAAGTTAGATACAGTAGATTCATGATTTGCATAAGTATACAAATAGATAAATAGGACGTAGCATCTTAGTGTGGTAATTAAATAACCGTGTTGATATTGTTTTGCGGTATGTGTTTTATAGATATAGTATTGTTTAATAATATATATAGTATTGTATATAAATATATTTAAAGTTTCATATAGTTTATGCATACTAATTAAGTTTGTACTAAGTTTTGTTAACATATAATATTTTTTACTCCCTGACACAACACTATATAGTCACTCAGTGATATTCTTCAGAAGTATGGCTTGTTCCTCGGTTTTCAGTTGTATTGCAGGAGTTGTATCACTTTTCTTGACGTATATCTTTCCTGCAGTTGCCCAGCAGTACTTAAAACCATGATTTCTCTTGAGATTTCGGCCATGGTAGAAGAGATTTGCCGCTTTAGGGGTGAGGTAGTCCGTCACGAAAATAGGTTTCATATTGTTCGGATATCCCAAATCTTGAGTGTTTAGGGGATTGCTCTTGTTTTTGAGGTTGTAAGCTTTTAGCGCACCCGTTATCGCATTTTTGGTAGCTATATTTGTGGTCTCCACAATGAAAGATCCGCCATATTCTCAATTTTTTGTGGCACTCGATAACACTCCGTAATTGGATTTGTTTGAAAATCCAGAGACAGTATACGGAACATTTTATTCATTATGTCGTGGTAGTCTTCCCCTTTATTAGCAAATGGCAAGTTTTTAATCTCCATGCATTTGGATCGTGATAGGCGACGCAGTTCCTCCACAGTGTCCTCGAGTTCGGAAACAATTGCCACGGATGTTTCTTGTTTGGATTGAGTTTTTTCTGTCTGGATTATTTTGTGTTCCAGTTGAGAAATTTTCAAATTTACGTCGTCGTATTTTGCGTCCAAAAAAGTTACAGTGGATTTAAGCTCTTGTTGACTTTTCGAGAGTTCGGAGAATTGCTGTCTTATTTCTTCCATTCCATGGTTGAAGGTAGCAAACTGCATTTCTTGTTGATGCTGCATTTGTTTTAGAATGGTCAAGACGCTTTGCTCGAAAGGGCTTTGTGCAATTTCCTGTATGTATCTAGTGTCAGACATCTTTTTGCGATAGGTGATGTGTGGGGGGGATTCTTGTTCCAATGATGGTAAGTTAGGATCTGATAGTAAGATTTGATTAGAGGCCTCATCATCTTTCTCGTGCACGAAAGTACTGTTCTGCATTGTGTGGTTATTGTAGATGCGCCCGGGTGTGGTGTTTACGTAGGTACTCACACAGACGCGTCGCTTGGCTTAATACACGCGCAGCTCCGATGAATAGGCCGGCAGTTAATTTGTGTTGGGAATATTAAGATCACACTTTGAATTAGGATTGTGCGAATTTTAACAGAAAAGACGTGCACTCGCTGCCACGATCGAGCGGAAGGACACTCAGATCCTCGAGAGTTAAGGGGCTGAAAGGGATGTTGTCGCCTGTAGCAGCAGGAGAAGTCGGGTTTTGTCCTTGCGACGGACTGGGAGAGTTATCGTTATTTGTTTGCTCCGAGGAATTAGCAGGAATTACGGGATTCACCGGATATCTAGAAAGACCATCAGCGGCGGAGTTTAATTTGCCTTTACGGTAGGTTATTTCATAGTCGTACTCTTCCAACTTTAATCTCCATCTTTGGAGTTTGCTGCTAGGGTCCTTGTGATTAAACAACCATTTCAAGGGTCGATGGTCAGTAACGATGAGGAATTTGCGTCCATACAAGTAGGGACGGAATGTTTTGCAACCGTATAGGATGGACAGCAACTCCTTTTCAGTGGTGCTGTAATTGCATTCACTTTTGTTGAGAGTTCGTGAGGCAAAAGCGACCGGCTGATCTTTGCCGATAGGGCCCTGGGAGAGGAAGGCGCCAACAGCGTGGTTTGAGGCGTCACAGGTGAGTATGAACGGCTTTGAAAAATCTGGGTATATAAGGAGCGGAGCAGTTGTCAGTTTATGTTTTAGTGTATCAAAGGCTAGTTGTTGTTGGTTCTGCCATATGAAAGGCGTGTCCTTTTTTAATAGGTTTGTAAGGGCTTTAGCGACTTTAGAGAAATCGGGTATGAAACGGCGATAGTAGGATACAAGGCCAAGGAATGACTTGATATCTTTCGGGGTCTTAGGAATTGGGAATGCCGTTACGGCCTTGACCTTTTCAGGATTCGGCTTGACACCTTGTTCGGTGATTATGTGCCCTAGATAACAAACTTCACGTCTTAAAAACTCGCATTTGTCGGGCTGTAGTTTTAAATTGAAATCTCGGATCCTTTGGAAAATGGCTTTTAAATTGCTGATGCAGGAATTCAGGTCGTGTCCGTATGAGACGACGTCGTCCAGATAGACAAAGCATCGAATGCCCTGGAGGCCTGTCAAGGCAGAGTTCATAAGCCTCTGAAACGTCGAAGGGGCATTTTTAAGCCCAAACGGCATTCGAGTAAATTGGAAGTGTCCTTCAGGGACTGTGAAGGCTGTTTTGGATTTATCGGCTTCATTAAGCTCGATTTGATGGAACCCAGATGCCAGGTCTAGGGTGGAAAAATAAGAACTATTACCGAGTTGATCTAATATCTCGGTAATCTGTGGTATAGGGTAGGTGTCGCCAATAGTGATGTCATTCAACTTTCGATAGTCGATCACTATGCGCCATTTTTGTATGTTAGAAGCGTCCAGCTTCTTGGGGACTACCCAAATAGGTGATGACCAAGGAGAATCAGAAGGCTCTATGATTTTTTGTTCCAACATTTTGTCAATTTGTTTTGTCAATTTGACTTCGGGGAATCTATAGGACTTAACGTGTATTGGGGTATCTGTAGTAGTTTTGATTTCGTGTTTCAGGGCATTAGTGTAAGTTAAGTGTTCACCGGAAAGATGAAAAACATCGGAATACTCTGAACACAATTGAAAGAGCGACTCTCTTTCTTCGTGATTGAGGTGTGAAACCCGTAGTTGTTTTAGTACTTCCTCAGTACGTCTGTGGCAATCCGTTGAAACGTTAATATGATTTATTGGGACAGAAGGTCGTTCCGTAAAATCGGAAGAATGGAAAGGACTAAGTCTGAGGTTTAAATCGGATTTTAGTGTGATCGGCTTTTCTGACGTATTAATTATGGATAAATTTATTCGGTTGTTTTCCTTTACAACCACCAGGCAATTTGCAATTAATAGGTTTTCAGAAACCTTTTGATCGAGGATTAATCCTTCTTTTATTTCAGGGTTTGATACTGAACACTCAATAATGGTCTCCGTCCTAGGAGGAATGATGTAAGCAGGATCATGGAAATGTAACTTTATGGACGTTTTATCGAGATGAAGAATGTTGTCATTGTAATTAATACTGCATTTATGAGCATTGAGCATATCAGAACCGATTATTCCATCGTATGGCAAATGTATTGCATCAATTACGTGGAATGAATGTGAAACATTTGATTTGGGGAATTGCAATTTTAATTGGAAGTGACCTCTAGTGCTGATCGTTTCTTCAGCAGGGTCAATGCCTTTTAATTGGATGGTTTCTTTGATAAGTCTAGGGCGTTTCTCAATGCACGAGTTTTTCAACAGACTTACAGAAGATCCCGAGTCGACTAGTAGTGACAATGGAATGTCGGATACAGAGGATGTCACTAGGACATGAGGTAGTAGTGTCTTTGCTGGATTATTAATTATTTCAAATATATTGGATTTAGCAGGATTTGGCAGATCAACCATGCTAGGTGGCTGCACGGATACAGTGGATTTTGTAAATTTGCTAGAGCAGTGAGTTTGGGGCTGGTTACCCTGTCCGTTTGCTTCTAGGGATTTCGTAAATTTGCTAGAGCAATGAGTTTGGGGCTGGTTACCCTGTCCGTTTGCTTCTAGGGATTTTGTAAATTTGCTGGAGCAGTGAGTTTAGGGCTGGTTACCCTGTCCGTTTGCTTCTAGGGATTTCGTATGGTGATCATGTAGCGATGCCTTGGAAAGCTCAGGTTTGGATTTGGATTTTTTATGAATTTCTTTGGATTCCCTGAGTGAATTGATTGTGTCGGTTTTTAAATCGCAGGGTCCCGCACGACACTGGGACGAGACGATTACTCGTTTTTTGGATTAGTATCGACGGTATCGTATCCGTCGTCTGGGTCGGCTGGATATTCGTCATTGATGGGTTCCGATGACTCATCAGATACAAAATGAACACGTTGAGACACTCTTGGTTGGTTTTGGTAAAAATTTTTGTAACGGTTGTTATTAAATTCTCGTTTGCGACATTTTTCAAGAGTATGTCCTGGGGTTTTACAATACCTACAGAACAGGGCAGAGGCATTATTGTTGGGAAAGTTGTTATTAGGTTGGTTGGAGTTAAAATTTGGTCTTGGATTCGATTGACCGGAGAAGCCCTGGTTACGACGGTTGAATTGGTTATTTGCCCTTGGCGTGTTGGACCTATCTTGCCGTGAATATTGAACGCTAGACTGGCTTGGACCTGATTTGGACAGTGCTTGTTGAATTCTCTCCTCTGAGATTGCAATGTTAATGGCTTCATTTAAGGTTTTCGCTGATTTGCATCTGACAAAGTTTGAAAGGCGGGGTGACAGACCCATCTGGAAATGATGGAGGGCAAGTTCCTCCATGGCCGCAGTTCTCCCTATCATTTCCCTGCTTTTATGGCCGTGAGATATGGAAATTTCCGTCAACAATTGGGACAAACAGGTTTCAATTCTTAGAGCATATTGGCTCACTGGCTCCATTGGCTGTTGTTTGCAGTCTTGTAATTCTATAAGGAGGTGGGCATAATGTTTCCTCTCACTGAACTGTGTTTTGAGGAACTCTTTTAACTGTTGCCAATTGGCGAACTCTTTGATCGAGCAGGCTGTTTCAGACTTGCCCTGCAGTTGGCAAAGGATGTATTTGAAAAGGATATCTCTCTGGGAATCTAATGCCAACTCATATGCATTATTACAGTTTACCAGAAATGAGTTTAACTGTTCGCGACAACCGTCATACGGCTTAATAAATTTGAGTAAAGTTGATAATTCGACTTCAACGGCCGGTTTTCCTACCGCGGCCGTCCTTTTCTTTACTTGGGATCTGGTAGAAGGTCCAGGAAGAGGCAGATATTGGTCTTGGCCTTCCTCCTCTATGTCAGCTAAAACGATTTCAGGTTTTCCTAGTTTAGGGCTGTTTGGTCTCTCAGCCATGGCTACACTCGTAATAGGATCTTGGATAAAACTACTAAATTATGAGACGATTTATAACTACGCACAGAAATAGAAACAGAGTGTTTTTTAACAGAGGCGAAGTATTACAATAGTTAATATCAGTAACGACTCACAGGAATGTGCATAGGGCGATGAGGACGATCATTCTCGGAAGTAGCGCTGCTCTCGGCGAAATGTTTACGTGGAGATAAGCCTCGCTCCGTCGCGTCGCTAGGTAGCTTGTTTACCGGTCACAGCAGGAACTCTTGCGTGACAGTGGGCAAACTGCTGTTCTCGGTGAAGACCGGCTGCAGTACAGGTGATACGCAGCAGTGGGCCTTTCGGGAACTTGGTCAGGAACGTTGGGATGCCTTGGGCCGGGCCGGAACTCGGTGTGGTAATGAAAGTTCACACAGTGGAGTCGGCACTTACACTCTACACACACAAACACGCGTCGAGATTTTATTTTGGAAATATTTATTGAGACGTACCGGGGACTCTTTACTGAATCCCTTTACGCTGCCACCAAATGTTAAGAGTCTCAAAGGATTTGGTTTTTTAAAAAAGAAAAGTCAATTGAATAGGAGAGGCAGCCGTCTAGCTTGGATGTTGGAATGAGACTATGACATAATGCGAGGGATCACGGGTTGTGGATGAAAGGTGCTGAGTCTGCAAAAGGGACCGACTAGCGTGCAAGAAAGGGTGCATAGCTTATCTATAACAGTAAGCAACAAAGCGACTTACCGGTCGTCGGACGCGCGCGTGATGCGATATGCAGCGCGCTGCAGCGCCGCTTCGAGGCACTGCGGGACACACACAAGCCCGTTACGTACCTACACTACATACCTACAACCCGACCGCGCTACGTTTGTACTCGTACTGGAATGCATCGCATCCTTATTATTATCTGAGATTATTATTTACAGAAATATCCCTCATTTTGTAACCAACATTATTTTGTATTATTAAATCCCATCAAAAACATAAATGTGAATGAGAGCCCAGTTCAATATTAAGAACAGACGTCGTTATCGACTTCGCCGACAAAAGAATTGAGATCTATATGGGTGCTGCCAAGTTCTCTGAAGAAAAACATGAAATTGGAAATGGTGTTGGGAAAACTGCCCTGGTCAGACCTTTGCCAAAAATTGCCTAGCCTGTTCTTGTAGAGGACTTAAGACCTATTAGCATATTGTCATTTAATAATAAAAAATAGATTAAAGTTGCAGATGGCAAGCCTACTGTTTGGAATCATTCACTCAAGCAAACCAGAATACCTCTACGAGAAACTTTCTTGGCGTCAAAGACCTACTCGTCGAGCATGTTGTGCTATACTATCTGTGCCTAGGCATGCAACTGCGGCATTCAGGGGCAGCTTCCGATATCAGGCAACAAAATGTTGGAACAATATTCCACCCCCAATCCGGATGCTGAAATCTTTACCTGCATTTAAGGAACAGTATAAATTGGAATTGCTGGAGGATCAGGTGCTTATGGGAAAATTATCTCACTTAAGTTGATAGTTTGGTTCTTCTGTTCGACTTCTCTCTCTGTCTTTTTTTTTCTTTGGGCCCCTTAATTCGGACTCGTTTCTGTGCTTTTGGCATACCTACATGTATAATTACTGCGCGGATGGTCACGGCAAACGCATCTTCGCGCATTTCGTATCTTCATATTATACTTACCTTATGTTTATTATATGTCGTTTATTTTATATTCTTTATTTATTATATATTTATAATATATATAAAATAAACGACATATAATAAACATATATATAATAAATATATAATAAATAAAGAATATAAAATAAACGACATGGCTAATCAGGATACTGTTGCCCAGATGGAGTGGAATTATGAAGGCTAGACGTTTTGAACAATGGTATAATATCAAAAAAAACAGAGTTTCGAAAAATAATATAGCAGCGCGAAGCACACTCATTTGCGCGGTAACCAAATCTGCTTTTCTTTTTAAATAATAAAGGTATCTTGCAAAAAGTTGCGGCGACCCGCGGCTCCGTCACACGCTGGACAGCGTGTGTGTGGGTGCGTATTTACGCACGCACACAGATGCTAGGCGTTAACATGTTCCCGGGCCAGAAGAGACGTGTCCTGTTGGTCCAGTACCGGGAGCGGACAGAGTCGGTTGTAGGCGCGGCGCACTATTCCCGAAGTCGTCGTGACGTCAGCCACGCGCGAGATGCCGTCGGTGCCTGGGTAAAGGCGGCTCACACGCCCAAGCAGCCAGCGATTGGGGGGAAGGCGCTCGTCCTTGATGAGCACCATGTCGTCTAGGTGTAGGTCTTCTCCTTCTTTTCGCCATTTCTGCCTTCTCTGAAGTTCTGAAATATATTCTGTATAGAACCTGCTCCAAAAATGAGCTTTTAGTTGCTGTATTCTTTTATATCTGGACATAGTTGTCATTCTGACAACATCCTGTACCTGAGGAGAAGGCAATACCGTTATTGTTCGTCCAATCAAAAAATGCGATGGAGTTAAAGCGGAAAGATCACGTGGATCTGAAGAAATAGGAGTGATAGGGCGAGAATTTAGAATTCCTTCTATTTCAATGAGAACTGTGTTCATTTCTTCATATGTGAGATTCGTCTGAGAAACTACCCTTTTTAAGTGGTGTTTTACTGATTTAACAGAACTCTCACCCATTCCATTGAAGTGAGGGCTATAAGCCGGTGAAAATTTAAAATTAATTTGTAATTCTGAGGCATGGGAACCGATGTATGATGAATTTATTTTTAAGAATCTTTTTAACTCGTTACAAGCTCCTACAAAAGACGTACCGTTGTCAGAGAAGATGTTGACAGGTTTACCTCTACGACTAATGAATCTATGTAGTGCAGAGAGAAATGTATCTTTGCTCAGATCAGTATCGAGCTCGATGTGGATTGCTCTCACTGTCAAGCAAACAAATATACAAAGGTATGCCTTTATTAATCTTGAGCCTCTACCTTTTCGGTTCAGTATCATTATGGGGCCAGCGTAGTCTACAGCAGTATTCGAAAATGGATAGTCTGCGTGAAGGCGCTGCTCTGGCAGATTGCCCATAATCGGCTGTAGCGTTTTACCAGAAAAGCGACAGCAAGTGACGCAACTGTTAACTGTTTGTCGGGCCAAGTTACGGCCGGCTAGAACCCAGTATTTATGACGAGAAATAGCTAATAATAATTGTGGACCCGGATGTAATAAAATTTTGTGATATTGCCTAAAAATTAATTTGGAAATGTGATGTTTTGCATGAAGCATTATTTGGTGTTTTGTGTCGTAATCGTAATGTGAATTTGATATCCTGCCCCCTACGCGGATTAAACCATCTTTATGAATAAATGGATTAAGACTGAGATGTTTGTATTTAGGCGGGAGTGATTTTTTGTTTTTCAATAGTGAATATTCAAGTGGGAATGACTCTTGTTGCGCTAATTTACACAGTGCATTGTGTGACAAAATTAGTTCGTGTATTTGTAAATATCCTGTAATTTTGTTATGTTTGTGTTGACAATTATGTATAAATCTAAAAATGTATGCTGTTATACGTTGCAGTTTACTGAAATCAGAGAATCGAAGGACATATTCATTTGTTTTTATATCTGAAGATAGATGGCACTGTACCTTGACTTCTGATAAGTCAGTAGTTTTGTAATTAGGCTGCGAGGGCCAGTGGCTGTCTGGATTGAGTAAATAATCGGGACCAGTCCACCAAAGGGAGGAATTTTGGAGTTTGCTTATCTCCATGCCTCTCGAACCGATATCTGCAGGGTTAAGGCTTGTAGGTACATACCGCCAATGCTCCTTATCTGTGATTTCAGTGATTGAGTTAATTCTGTTTGACACAAAAGACTTAAGTTTGGTTAATTTTGAAGATTTGATCCATCCCAGCACAATGGTTGAGTCTGACCAGAATGTAGTCTTATGTATGGTTAACCTTAAGCTGGCTTTTACCTTACGAGCTAGATTAGCTGCCAACAATGCACCACACAGTTCTAAGCGCGGAATTGTTAAATTTTTAAGTGGCGCGACTCGACATTTTGCTGTAATTAATCGAACTATGACCTGATTATTTTCAGATATGGATTTTAGATACACGCAAGCAGCATAGGCGTGTGCGGATGCGTCACTAAAAGCATGCATTTCTATGGTGACATAAGCGTCGATAATAACGTGTCGTGGAATTCGAATATTGTTAATATCCGTTAATGTGTTTAGAAAATTGTGCCAAATTGTTTTGAGCTCGGTCGGTATTGTTTCATCCCATGATAATTTTAATGACCACAATTTTTGTATCAACAGTTTTGCTGGTAATGTACAGGGACTAATGAGGCCCAGTGGGTCAAAAATTTGTGAAAATATTGATAAGACAATTCGCTTGCTTATATGATCGCTTTGTGTGAGATTTATCGAATAACTTAAGTAGTCTTCTTTGCAAGACCAAAGAAGACCTAATGTTTTTGAATATTCGTTTTTACTGAGGTCAAGGAAATCCTCTGAGTTACTTTCATCAATTATGGTTTGTATTATTTGTTTGTTGTTGGAGTGCCACTTTCTTAAGTGGAATTGACCACTCTCTAACTGTGTTTTGACACCCTTACAGATGGCTACAAGGTTTTCTTCAGAATCGTGTCCAGTGACTAGGTCGTCCACATAAAAATCGTGAACTATTACGTCAGAGACAGACCTATCAGGACAATCTTTACCCAGTTGCTGAAGACACCTTGTAGCAAGGTAAGGCGCAGATGCCGTACCGTACGTAACGGTGTTAAGATAATATTGCTTTAGTTCTTCCACAGGACTGAACCGCCACAATATTTGTTGATAGATGCGTTGTGTTTTGTTTATGTTTATCATGCGGTACATTTTTTCTACGTCGGCAGTGACCACCAGTTTATGCTGTCGAAATCGGATTAATATGCTCACTAGGTCGTCCTGAACTGTAGGACCGACCTTTTGTATGTCATTAAATGACAACCCAGATGTAGTGACTGCCGATGCATCAAAAACAACCCTTAGCTTCGTAGTTAAGCTTGTTTCACGCAAAACTCCGTGATGCGGAAGTATGTATTGGTGTGTGTCCTTTTCAGGATTTATGTTTAGTGTCATGTGACCTAATGTTATGTATTCCCTTATGAACTCGGAATATTGTTGTTTGAATTTTGGATCACGTTTGAAACGAGCTTCGAGGGACAAGAATCTAGACAACGCTCCCTGATACGAACTACCGAGATTTTCTGGACTTTGTTTTAATGGAATAGTTACCAAAAATCGACCATCTACTTCCCGTTCCGTAGTATCCGAATAGATTTGTTCACACTCTTGTTCCTCCTTAGAAAATGGTGTATGTGACTTGATAGCTTCAAGATCGATGAGCCTTTCAACTTGATTATGTAATTCGACATCGTTATGTGTGTGAATTACAGATGCGTGATTGCAATGGACTGTATTTTTATGATTGTTTTTTGTGGTTTTGTTTGATTGATATGCTCCTGATATTAACCAACCCAGCTTTGTTTCGCATAAAGTCGGTTTGTGTTTGCCTAATGCAATTTTATTTGGACAAAGGACGGTCCAGAAGATATCAGCACCTAGCAACATATCAATTTGTGATGGTGTATGGAATGACGGATCTGCTAATGTTATGCAGTTTGGAATATTTAAGTCTGAGCAATTAATGACCTTGCTCGGGATAAATTGAGTTATCTGAGGAACGATAAGACAATTGGTTTCTGTCGTGAATGTGTTGGTTAGGGATGATATAGTGACATCACAGTTTTGTGTTATGATTGATGCTTGGCCGTTGATTCCTTCAACTGCCATTGATGTTGAAGCCTTTCGTAGGTTCAGTTTATCGGATAGGGTTTGAGTAAGGAAGCTGGATGTGCTTCCGTTGTCCAATAACGCCCTTACTGTATGTTTGTTACCTTCACAATCCGTGACTTGGATCAACGCTGTGGAAAGTAAGACACAGCTGTTGCTGAGAGAAGAAAGAACAATATTGTTCGATGATTGTTGAGCTTCATTGGATTGAACTGGATGATGTGTGGCTGGTAGCACAACACTGTTTGTTGACATTGATGTCGATGGTGAGTCAATTGTATGTGACACAATTGATTGTTGGTTAATGTGCAGTAATGTATTGTGCTGTCCAGAGCACAATCTGCACGGACCTAACCTGCATTTTTGTTCACTATGACCCTTACGCAGACAGTTGAGGCACAGTTTCACTTCAGTAGCCTTCTGTATGCGAGCTTTGACAGGAAGTGATTTGAATCTATAGCACTGATAAATAGCATGCTTGTTCTTGCATAAGGGGCATGAGTATGTGTTTGTGGGTGAAGTCAATTTATTAGCGATGAATGTTTTTTGTCTATTAGATGTCACATCACTATGTCTGCGTTTTATTTGTGTTTCATCTACGGTTTCTAGTAAAGTGGACCGGTTTTTGAGAAAATCAATGAATTCACTCAAAGTGGGTAATTCTTTTAATGCATTACGGTGTGTTTCCCATTCGCGACTTGTGTTGTAATCCAATTTTTTGCAAATTATGTATATAATCAAAATGTCCCAATGTTCAGTGGGTAATTTAAGTGTTTTAAGTGCCCTGAGGTTTTTATTTATTGTGTCAATTATGTGACGCAAAGCTTTGGAGGATTCTTTTGTTAATACTTCAATATCGAAGATGGAATGAATGTGATTATTTATTAATAATCGATTGTTGTGATATCTATCACAAAGAAGAGACCATGCAATGTCGTAATTTTCAGCTGAAAAGTCTAGCGACTGAATTACGAATGCAGCGGAGTCCTTCAAAGCAGCGCGGAGGTAATGGAATTTATTTATTTTCGGTATAGAACTATCAGAGTGTATGAGTGATGTATACGTGTCATGAAACTCTAACCAGTCTTGATACTGTCCCGAAAAGGTAGGTAAATGAATGGTAGGTAATTTAATTGCAGGTCGACCTTTGTTAGCGCAGCAGACAGTGGAGCCCGCTACTGATCCATCAGCTCCGCCGTTGATACTGGCGCGGTCGTTAGTAGACTCGAACCTGGTCAACACCTCTCGGGCAGCGGCAAGTGCACCGAAGTACTCGCTCTCGAAATTCTGTCGCTCCTTATACTGCAAATCTGGAATTTCGGAGAGAGTTTCTATGTCACTTTGTATGTTGTCGTAATCAGAATAAAGATCCTCCATTTTTGAAAGACGAAAATTGATTTCGTTGCTTTGAAGATTGGTTATAGTTTCAACCTTTTGAAGCGGCTCTAAAAACGATTTAAATAATGTTACTTTCGCTTTCAAGTTACCTCTTTTCTTTACTAATTCTTTGTAATCCATTATGAAACTTGTTTTATGTGTGAACTATTTAAATTGTACTGCGGAAACAAAGTTTAAATCAATACAGTGAGTCTAAAAATACTAAAATTGGTGATACTTAAATGGATTGGCTGAGTTGAACTAAGCTGAGGGTAAGTTGCACAGAGCGCCCTGCGCAACTAGCCGCTGCGCGGGCCGGTCAGCACAACGGAACCGTACTGAAATGTAATGTTATGGAAGTAATTAGAAACTTGTAATGTTGAGTAAACACAGCTCTCATGAAAACAATGTTACCTCAAATAAATTCTTTTGTTTACAACTGAAAACACAAATACTGTGACGGGCACATAAAGTTGCAATTTATAAAGTTGTTATTTTCTACCTGTGAAGCGATTGCGTAACAACGCAAACAAGGAATTTTTATTACGGGAATGCAAACTTCACAAAGGACCGTTATAGTTCATTGACCTAGTTATGTAACGGTATGTGAATAGAAGTTTGATGGGATCTTCATTTGATCGATGTTGTGCGAAATAAAATTAATTTCTGAATATTTGTAGGCAAGAATGATTTAAATTTAGGATTGTAGACTAGGTACCTATGCAAAATTGTGGAGGGAAATGGACGAGTGATTGGAACGAACTCACAGTAATGTAGCCTCTCAGGTTCTTGTCCAACAGCTAATGTTTATGGCGCTGACGGGATCCTGTGAATAGCTTCTGCGATGAATTCCAACTTGACTTGTGTGTGACCTTGTGTCGATAATGCGTACGACGACGTAGGTAGGTATTGTGATCTTCACCGATGACGATTGCGAAGATTTGATGCTTGTGGTGACCGTGGTATGCTTCGTAACGTGAACTGCTTCGGATTATGTCTTCGTCTAGGCAAATCCACTCTAATGACAGCCTTTGAACAGTCAACTCCTTTGTTCTGCCTGTAGCCGCGTGGCGATGATTCGATGATCCGGTGATGAAGGCCAAAACTATGGCTAATCAGGATACTGTTGCCCAGATGGAGTGGAATTATGAAGGCTAGACGTTTTCAACAATGGTATAATATCCAAAAAACAGAGTTTCGAAAAATAATATAGCAGCGCGAAGCACACTCATTTGCGCGGTCACCAAATCAGATTTTCTTTTTAAATAATAAAGGTATCTTGCAAAAAGTTGCGGCGACCCGCGGCTCCGTCACACGCTGGACAGCGTGTGTGTGGGTGCGTATTTACGCACGCACACAGATGCTAGGCGTTAACACGACATATAATAAACATAAGGTAAGTATAATATGAAGTTACGAAATGCGCGAAGATGCGTTTGCCGTGACCATCCGCGCAGTAATTATACATGTAGGTATGCCAAAAGCACAGAAACGAGTCCGAATTAAGGCGCCATACCTTTATACATCTGAATATTTACACATATTTATATTGAATTTTTCACTATTGTTATAGAGTTGGTTTGTTTATATAGTCTTACTTATTTATGAATTTATAATGTACTAGCTGTTGCCCGCGACTACGTCCGTGTGGGCTTTAGTTGAGTAAAGTGTTTGCAAATAAGATAGGGATACTTTTAGCGCATGCGAAAGAGCTTTCATACTAACTTCTCAACCCCCTCTTACCCGCTTAAGGGATGATTTTCGAAAAACTACTTTACACGTCTTTCATGACTTTCAATGAAGAATTTTTTTCTGAATTTCATTCGAATAACTTCAAAAACGGCAAAGTTTCATACAAACTTTGCACCTCCCTTTTTACCCCCTTAAGGGATGATTTTCCAAAATATTTTTTACATTTTTTCATAACTTTTAATGAAGGACCTTCATATTGAATCTCATTCGAATAACTTCAAAATCGGCAAAAATTCATACTAAGTTTACACCTCCCTTTTTCCCCCTTAAGAGATTATTTTTAAAAAACTATTTTACACGTGTTTCATAATTTTTAATGAAGAACCTTCGTATCAAATTTTATTCGAATAACTTCAAAAACGGCAAAGTTTCATACTAACTTTGAACCCCCATTTTACCCCCTTAGGGGTTGAATTTTCAAAAATCCTTTCTTAGTGCTCCCCTGCGTTTCAAAAGGAACCCCTGTGCAAAATTTCACGGTTCTAACCCTTATAGTTTAGGCCCTGCGTTGATATGTCAGTCAGTCAGCCAGTCAGTCAGCTTCACCTTTTATATATTTTATAATGTATATATATTACTTTAGTTTCTAAGTTAAGTTTAGGTTGTAAATGTCTTTTATTTGTTAGGTACCGGCAGAATACCAGCGTTGCAGACAGCCCCCTTTCTGTAACCAATGCTGAGCTGGGTCCTTTTCACAAACGCAGTACATTGGCACTGCCTTTCATTTTACTTGTGTTCGATCTTACTACTATTGTTTTTTTAGCTCTTAGTATCATTGTACTGTGTAATTTAATTTGTGAATAAAACTTTTTCTATTCTATTCTAAATTTTAGGTACAAGATCACTGAGATGTAAATTGTAATTCAAGCTCAAGATTTGACTGCTAGTTTTTACCAACAAACCAATTTCAGAAGTCACATAGGTATTATATCAACCTAACAGCATAAATACAATACCACCAGAAAGTACACTAACCTCCGTATGACTAAACGAAGTAGAGTTCAATAAATAAATATTATTTAGCCTGTACGTGAAAAACTGAAAACTAGCCAAGTCAAATCTTAAGCTTGAATAACAATTTACATCTCTAGTGATCTTGTTACTAAAATTTCATGATTTTGGATTGGCAGAATTTGGAACTAATTACTATGCGGATATTAATATCAATAATTTTCAGTTTTTAGATTTTTTCCTTTGTATATGCCTAATAGTCTACCTTGATGCCAAATATCAAGTTTCTAGGTCATCTAGAAGTGGGTTAGGTTTTTGATCTTTAAGTGAGTCAGTCAGTCATAAAAATGCCGGTTTTTAAACGTTAAAATAGATATATTAATGTTAACTGTATAGATATCCAAAGTTTCATCAATGTTGCTCAAACAGTTAATATATCTAATATATACTGTTTGAGCAACATTGATGAAACTTTGGATTCTAGGCAAGCTAATGGACTTTAAGAAATGTGCCAAATTTCTAATACGTAGAGTTGTGAAGGGGTCAAAAGTAGCTCGAAGTGATTCCTGTAATATTACACATGGCTGCTGCGTCGCCAGTTCCTTTTTTCTCGAACTTGGCTTTACTCGCTGTCGCGAGTCTAGATTATACCTAAGTCAAAACGTTGGGCATCCCGTACCCAAAGTGTCTGTGAGGTTAGCGATGCGATGTGCAAATACATATACCTAGCTCGGCCGTGTTGTAAACTTCATATATTGTGATAACCGATAAGCCTTCGATTCGATCGAAATATTGGCGGTACCTACTTGAATCTCTCCAGCGGAGCCAAATCGACTATCACTATATCGAAGTACCTACTCATGTGTTTGTACAGAAACGCCACAATGTCAGTCCGACTACAGGATCAGAATACGATCTTATTTGCAGCGAGGAGTGAGACAGAGAGATGATCTCCGAACTGTTTACAGCTGCACTTGAAGATGTAAGTATTCAAACTTCTGGACTGGAAAGGATTTGGCATCAACATAAATGGCGAGTAGGTACCTACACCACTCACCTTCGATTCGACGATGACATACCTAGTGATTATGGCTGAAACTTTGAAAGATTTGAGTTCAGTGCTCAATGAACTGAACAGAGCTTTTAAAAGAGTGGGTCTTAAAATGAACATGGACTAAAATAATGTCGCACTCTCATGTACCAGTGTACCTAGCACCCACTCCTGTCAACGGCCTCATGAGATGGCTCAGGGAGGTCCAACAAACAATGGAGAGAGCCAAGTTAGGAGTTATTTTTAGTACACATTATACCTACTGTAGTATTTTGAAACAGGTTTTGAAGAAATTTTCTTTAGACTAAGTACATAATCTCAAAGGTCTAACCTTAATCTATCTAATCTCTTTAAACGAGCAATTCGTGTATATAATATAATCAGAATCTCGGAAAAGGCTCCAACGATTTTCATGATTTTTTTTATACAGAGGGTTTCGGGGGCGATTAATTGATCCAGCTAGGTTTCATTTGAAGAACACGTCGTTTTAACCGTGTTTTTGGGCAAAGAAATAACTGCTACCCTGTAAGAACGTAAATTTCGCATTAATACAGCCGTTCGTGATGTGTCTGCTAAGTAGACGTCTAGTTGGCTGCCTCAGTGAGTCGCCTAATATCTCCTGAAATATTTTTCCTAGCTTATTGTGCCTTGTAGCACTATTAGGCACTATTAACAGGGTGTTATTTAAATGGTTAGCATAGTATTGCTATTTTTGTGAGCAGAAAAATATAATCTGTGAGCAGAAATAGCTAATTGATCAGCAACTCAAGGCCAGCAAACATTTCAAAATCAATCATCAATTTATGTCATTCTGGATGACTGTAATTATTTTTAAACAGCATATTAATTATATGAACTGCAATGAGCTCCTCCTGTTTAATAAAATTTTGGTAAGCACTCTGAGTGTAAGCAAAAAAATTCATTTAGTGCTGCATCTTCTATATATACAGTGTGGCCCTGGATAAAGTGCAATCCCGAAAGGGGATGAAACTAGACCATGAATCATTGACTAGAAAAATATAAAAAAAAATTATAAAAAATTATTGTAGGATTTATTGGTATTTTAAGATTTTCATGTTTCATTAAGGACTCTATGTACAAAAGTATTGATTTCTTCCAAAATAATGGGTCTATTTCTTTGAAATAAAAAAAAACAGTATGCCTAATACCTGGCGATGACCATGAAATAATAAATAGTCCGCAAAAAAGTAACTATCTTGGGTAAAAAAATGTATTTTTATGAAAAAAATGATTTTTTTAGACGTTTATTTTAAAAAACTTCAAATTACTAAAAAAATGTGCCCTATAACTATGTAATTTTATAGCTTACTTTTATTCTTTACCATTTTAGCTTCCAAATAAAAAAAAACAATGTTCTAACTAAAAAATTGGCTAGGTAGGAGTTATTTACATTTTAGTAGGTAATAAAAGTCAGACTTTAATCACAATAACTTTATTAATAAAATTATCCGTAATTTACAATTTTGCATTTTTATTTAATGCATTAAATGTTCAAAATGGCCTCCTCGATTTTGCAAGCACATTACTGCACGAATATTAATTTGGTTAGTGGCTCTGCGAATCATTCCTGGATCATTTTTAATGTCATTTGCGCACTGAATTATTCGGTCGTGCAACTGTGCCTCGGTATTTATTGGCGTGCTGTATACTCTTTGCTTCATGACACCCCATAAAAAATAATCTAGGGGTGTCAGATCAGGTGAACGCGCTGGCCAGCCTACTGGCCCTCCTCGGCCAATCCACCGGTTCGGGTAATTTTCGTTCAAAAATCGCCGCACCTCCCGCCCATAATGTGCAGGACATCCATCTATTTGGAGATACATACGCCCACGCCGTCTCGTAGCCAGGGGAACATCTTCCATCAACATGGGTAAATTTTGTAGTAATTCTAAAATATTTAACAAATCAACCAGAACACAATGCGAGAACGAGAACAGTAGTAGCAGCGGCGAGAATATCGGAGCGACTGTGTAAGTCCTCTTTCGAACCCCCTGCCTCCCCTCCCCTCGCCTTCCCTCTACCTGAGTGTAGAACAAAAGGACTGCGACTGCCGAAGGACGTAGAGTAGGCAGAGTAGGACGGAAACAATGGAAAAAACGGTCTCTACCTGCACGGTAACACGATTAGGCTCCACTTTAAAAGTTCGTAGATAGCGTGTTTTTTTAGTTAGAACATTGTTTTTTTTTTATTTGGAAGCTAAAATGGTAAAGAATAAAAGTAAGCTATAAAATTACATAGTTATAGGGCACATTTTTTTAGTAATTTGAACTTTTTTAAAATAAACGTCTTAAAAAATAATTTTTTCATAAAAATACATTTTTTTACCCAAGATAGTTACTTTTATGCGGACTATTTATTATTTCATGGTCATCGCCAGGTATTAGGCATACTGTTTTTTTTTATTTCAAAGAAATAGACCCATTATTTTGGAAGAAATCAATACTTTTGTACATAGAGTCCTTAATGAAACATGAAAATCTTAAAATACCAATAAATCCTACAATAATTTTTTATATTTTTTTTTTATATTTTTCTAGTCAATGATTCATGGTCTAGTTTCATCCCCTTTCGGGATTGCACTTTATCCAGGGCCACACTGTATATAAAAGGAGAAACTGACTGACTGACTTAGAATCAACGCAGAGCCCAAACTACTGAACCTAGGGGGTTGAAATTTGGCATGGGAGTTCCTTAGGGAGCCTAGGGGAGCACTAAGAAAGGATTTTTTGAAACTCACCTTCTAAAGGGGTAAACGGCGCTGTTAAAGTTTGTATGGAGGTATAAAAAAATGTTGTCAGATTTTCTTGAAACTTGAAATAAATACTCTTCAACACAATTGATTGAACACGTGTTTCACGGTTTTTCTAAAGTTAACCCTTAACGGGAGTGAACGGCGTTGCAACATTTTGAACTAAAGTCCACGCGGACGGAGTCGCGGGCGAAAGCTAGTATGTCTATAAACGTAGCAAAAATACTTTACTTGTCATGCGGAAAATGGACGCATTTCTTACAAAGATTATTTAATTTATTTACTCTCTGAGTGGATGTGTTTGTTTGGGTATGTTTTATTATTTATAGAAGTGTAAATTAATAAAATTTTTATTCTTATAAAAAATAGTTCAATAAATTTAAAAAAATAAAACAATTAAGTAGGTACCTAAGTACTTAAACTATAATTATCTTTATTCTTAAAATAAAGACATAGCGAAAATTTTCTGCATTTGCTCCGCCCACTTTTAACGTACATTGCCGATGTTTCAACAAAAACGCAATCTAATTAGATATTTTGCTCACCATGTTGTTGTTTTACCATACCAATCAAATACAATGCTTATAGACATGTTTTATCTGCTGATCAATTAGAAATCTTGCTGATCAAGTAGTTATTTTGCGGACTGAATGTTTATTATGGCAACTCATATTAATGTAAGCTTAATTTTTTACCATTATCAAAATTATTTGCGGAAACAGGATTGCTGCCTGATTTTTTTTATTGCAAACAAAATCTTTGTATGCTGACCAAATTACTTAAATGCTGTTTTTTGTGGCTGACCAAATCTTATAATAGCTAACCATTTAATTACTTCTCCTATGAATACACAAATCGACCATGTGAAAGCCAACTATACGGACACAGGTTGTTGCTCAGGTGGGAAAGAGGACGGTACTGAAACCAGATGACCCTGGTTCGAGACTTGAGGATGAAGTTGGTCTTTTTTTTCCAGTTCCTTCTTTTGTGTGAAAAGCTGTTATTAGAATCCCTATTATCAACGTACCGAATTCGTATCCAAATATATTTTATTTTATAAATAAAAAAAAAATCGGGGCAATGCTCATTAGACATTAAACTCTCTCGTTCCGGCGTAAAATTAACAATGAAAAGCCGGATGGGACAAATTTGCGAGGCCTCAAGCTCCGCGAAGCGGGCAAGAGGAACCTCGCTGAGGCTCCGTTCAGGCTGAGGCTGAAAGCCGAGCTCCGTTCAGGCTGAGGCCGACGCCCAAGACGATACATGTCCCCTTGCGTCAAATCTCAATCGAAAGTGTCTAGCGAGGCCCTAGGCCGACTGCCACGCCAGAGTGAAACTCGGAGCGGCTGGGGTTGGCGCGTGTAAGCGTGCTGGGGGTTGCCCCTTAGTCTGAGTGTAATTTCGAAAAAACACGATTTACCAAAAAAATACCAAGCAAAGCTCGGCCATCCAGGTACTATTTATAATACTGTAAAGCCCAGCCGTGCTGAACTGCTTATTTAGTAAAGGTGTAGATTAAGCGAAATGTTGGCAGTACCTACAGGTGTGTGTGCCTACTTTCGCTGTTTCACTAGTGTTTCACGGCGGCAAAAGGTGATATAACACTGACGGACGCCGCTAACCACAGTCATATTTTTTGCGTAAAGAAATCTAATAAACTCTACGAATAGACTCTACGTCAGTTGCAGAGTGCGACAAGTGAGTCGCGTGGCACAAGACTCTGGCGCGTTAAAAATCTTTTAGTTGTTAACCCTGCATATAGTCTGAATAAACCATCTTGATACTTTTGCTTAACTTGATTATCTATCTATATATATAAAAGGAGGAGCTGACTGACTGACATATCAACGCAGGGCCTAAACTATAAGGGTTAGAAACTTGAAATTTTGCACAGGGGTTCCTTTTGTAACGTAGGGGAGCACTACGAAAGGATTTTTGAAAATTCATCCCCTAACGGGGTAAAATGGGGGTTCAAAGTTAGTATAAAACTTTGCCGTTTTTGAAGTCATTCGAATGAAATTTGGTACGAAGGTTTTCCATTTAAAATTATGAAACATGTGTAAAATAGTTTTTATAAATCATCCCGTAAGGGGGAAAAAGGGGGGTGCAAACTTAGTATGAAACTTTGGCGTTTTTGAAGTTATTCGAATGAGATTCAATATGAAGGTCCTTCATCGAAAGTCATGAAAGACGTGTAAAGTAGTTTTTCGAAAATCATCCCTTTAGGGGGTAAGAGGGTGTTGCGAAGTTAGTATGAAAGCTCTTTCGCATGTGCTAAAAGTACCCCTATCTTATTTGCAAACACTTTACTCAACTAAAGCCCACGCGGACGTAGTCGCGGGCAACAGCTAGTTTGTTTATAAATTAGTTTGGAGTCTCCAATGAATTTTGTCCAAACATAAATATAAGCAAAACGACAACATTAACTACATAAAAACCAACATTTCTACTCCACCAAAAACAGGGATAACAAAGATCCACAACATAAACTTATAAACATTTATTAATTCTGAACCATAATCAAAATCTGATTCAAGAAATTCAATGCCTCGTTTCTTAACGCAGTAAAATTCATTAAAAATGAAACATTGGGCTGGCGAAGGCATTTTTTTCCTGACGTGTCCCACACACACATTGACTTAAGGAACCTTCCTTTTTTATCCTCCTCATTGTATTAACACCAACTTCTGCAATAACAATAATTATTATTGTGTTAGTTGGCAGATTATTATCACCTAAACTATTTTCACTTTCACTTTCACTTTCACCTAATAACTGGATTAAGACGTAATCATATCTTTTTTCTGAACATCTTTGAGTTCTTTGACTAAGTGTTCGATCTGACGTTTAACATTTTCGTCATCCGACAGACCATACAACAAGAAGTAATTCATGTTTGTTTTAAAACATTATTACTCGTATGTACATACTAAAACATAGCTAAAATGATGTTGAATAGAAACAAAAGTTTTTTTCTTGTTTAAATCTAGGACGAGTATCAAACTGTTTGGGCTATACTACTTGCAGCTGAAATACATAAGTTTGACAGTCAGCAGTGTGGCCCTAAGAAGAATTCGAAATAAATCGCGTCCCACGACTCGCTTGTCAGACTCTAGGTACCTAAGTATCTAGAGTCTGTCTGACAAGCGAGTCGTTGTTGTTGTTTTATTGCAGAAGTTGGTGTTAATACAATGAGGAGGATAAAAAAGGAAGGTTCCTTAAAGCAAGGTGTGAGGGGCACGTCAGGAAAAAAACGCCTTCGCCAGCCCGTTTGGACAAAATTCATTGGAGACTCCAAACTAATTAAACAAATAGCTAATCAAGTTAAGCAAAAGTATCAAGATTGTTTATTCAGACTATATGCAGGGTTGACAGCTAAAATATTTTTAAATTTCCCGCCAGAGGCATGTGCTCACTTGTCACACTCTACTTACTAATTTGTTTCAAAAACTTATTTTATTATCCTCCTTTGTGAAAACAAAAAAAACTACGATTTTTCATCACGTTGATTCGTTGAACGATGAAACGTAGGTACGTAGGTATACAGGGTGGAATTTTGTAATGCCACCTGAAGGGGAAGTACTCTTAATACTGTAGATAAAAAAATTTACTCAAAGAAAACATGACTTTATTTTTGAAAAGACAGAAAACGGCCTTCAAAGCTTTTTAAAAATTCGCTTGCCTCACCCGGTAATCGAACCGCATGATTTAATGCACACACACACGCAGTTATGTCGCATCTAAGAAAGGAGTCTGCATTACAAACACGTGCAAATTGCAATCGTTATCTAAATAGTAATGCGTCATTTTAATGGATAAATGGCGACATTGATAATTATTAATTAATAGCATAAGTAAACATTAAGACAAATATAATCTGCTGCTACTTATTCTAGAAGGGAAAATTGAAGAAAGGCGAAGACCTGGCCGAAGAAAAACATCATGGCTCCAAAACATAGCAGAGTCTTTCAACACCAGAAATATAGAACTTCTGCGAGCAGCTACATCACGTGACAGTGTAGCCAAAATGATAGCCGACCTCCGATAGGAGATGGCACTGGAAGAAGAAGAAACATTAAGAAACGGATCTTTGAGTAAAAAAAAGTGCTTAACTTACTCATTGAATTAATAATTTAAGATTTCATTGTTTTCCTTTCATTTAATTTATGAAGTTTGTTAGAGAGATTTCATCCTTGTAATTGACCCTAATGATCGATGCAATAAAAGTACAGGGTGCAACTTTCAGAGATTTTAGTCTGTTCGATTACCGGGTGCGGCAAGCGGATTTAAAAAAATCTTTGAATGCAGTTTTCTTTCTTTTTAAAAATACAGGAATGTTTTCTTTGAGTAAAACTTTCTATCTACAGTATTAAGAGTACTTCCCCTTTAAGTGGCATTACAAAATTCCACCCTGTATACTTATTTGAGGTTCAACCAAATACAACTGGGAGTACATACCTATCGGGATTAAATCATGGGAATTAATTTTTACAACTGTTATTTAAACAATAGGTACAGAAGTTATTATGATCAGTTGAAAAATTTAATGGGCAGTCATTTAATTTTTCGGCGGTTAGTAAATGGGAATACATTTTTACAACTGTTATTTAAACAATACAGAAGTTATCATGATCAGTTGAAAAATTTAATGGGCAGTCATTTAATTTTTCGGCGGTTAGTAAATTAGTAAGCCAGTAAAACATAAGCAGTAAGTAATAAAAATATTGGTATGTTATTTCATCATTCAATGTCAGTGCAAAAATTACTCAAGCAGTTTAATAAATGAATGAGCAGTAAAACGGTTGGAATGGGCAGTTCACAGTGGGCGGTAGCATCCGAATGTCACTTTGAATGAAAATAAGTTAGGTTATGTTGGAAAAAATGTAAAATAGGTTAGGTTAGGTTGGAAACAATAACCCTATAGGTTAGGTTAAGCTAGAACTGTGATCAACACACGAGGAAAGGAAAATTCTATCCATTTCACTAGGAATACATTTTACCGTCTAATAGTTTATAGAACTGCTTAAAATAAAATTAAATTTAACCAATTATGATTTGTTAACTGTACGCGCCTAACCGCTCAGTTCAACTTTTCCACTGCTCAGTATTTATTGAACTGCCCGTTTAAATTATTTTACGACTCATTTATATTTAGTTTACTGCTCAGTTTTTACTGCTAAACTAGTTTGCAAACATACGTTTTTTTTTTACCTATCATAAATCAAATATTGAACTGCCGCTTTAATTCTATACCTTAGTAAATTGGTGGTACGGCCTATCACGATAACGCGAAGATTTGCGTTGTCGCGACAGGACATGTCTGGCCAAAAAATTCGTCCTATCGCGAATCATCATCGCGAATACAAACACCCTTCGCGCTGCTGTCGGTAAACTACCGCACATCAAAGGGCAAAATGAATTTAGCAACGTTCTACTAGATTGTCGTAGCGAAGGTTTATTTGATGTGGCCAAGCTCTTCGCCGTAGAGCGAACACGAAATTTTGTCGCGACAACGCGAACACGAATCTTCGCCTTCAAGTGTGGCCGCAGCATAAGTAAAAAAATATTGGTCTGTTATTTGATCATTCAATGTCAGTGCAAAAATTACTCAAGTAGTTTAATAAATTAATGAGCAGTAAAACGGTTGGAATGGGCAGTTCGAAGTGAGCGGTAGCATCCGGACGTCACTTTGATTGAAAAGAGAGATAAACTTTCGTTAAAAGGGGCGGAGTTTAAAGCGTTTGTGTTTTTCGAGTTTGTATATTTAAAGTTTCTGTATCCTAATTTTAACATGTATCCTAGTGCCAAATTATAAAAACTTACATATTGTAAGAGAAACCTGGTCTTATTATACAATAAGTTTCTGTCGCTGATTAATTTGACTATTAACATGTACCTATCTTAGTTTTTGTATCCTAATTTTAACATGTATCCTAATGCCAAATTATAAATATTTACAGCTTGTCGTAATGTTCTTTAGTTTTACTCTCCGACCATGGTAAAACATAAGGTAATGTGTTCAATGTTCATGTTCAGCATTGCGTTAATATGGTTATGCTTCATATTTTTTCTCTTCTTGACATTCAATTCTGAAATACACAAGGAATACATTTTACCGCCTCATCGTTTTTCTGAACTGCTTAAATAATAATAATAATTTATTTGCTTCGAACAACAAGATTCATATTTGAAAATTTATTACTAACCAATTAGGTACCTACGATTTGTTAACTGTACGCGCCTAACCGCCCAGTTCAACTATTCTACTGCTCAGTATTTATTAAACTGCCCGTTTAAATTATTTTATGACTCTTTTTTTTTAATTTACTGCTCAGTTTTTACAGTTTGCAAACATGCGGGTTTTTTTACCTGCCATAACTTAAATATTGAACTGCCGCTTTAATTCTACGCCTAAATTAATGTGCCAGGTAACGTACCGCCAGAATGTCAGGCAGGTCGGGCAGCGGCGCGCGGCGCAGCGCGGCGGCGGCGGCCCGCAGCGCCAGCGCGCACCCGGCGCGCGCCCGCCGCGCCCCCGCGCGCGCCGCCGCCACCCGCCGCCGCCCCGCGCCGCGCCCGCGCGCGCGCCGCAGCGCCGCAGCGGCCGCCCACCGCGCCGCCGCCGCTGCAGCCGCGCGCGCCAGGGCCGACCCTACAGTCACAACTCATTTGTTCGGCTCAAATTATACAATATTGAATATATGGGCAGTCTCGCTGAGCTGACCTATTTCCGTGCGGCGTGCATCTAGCAGCGTGGCGCAGCGGCGCGCCAGCTGTGTGACCCGGCACACGACGCGCTGCAGCCGCGGACACACGGCGGCGTACACGCGCGCCAGCTGCGCCGCCGTCACCGCGGGGGCGCCGGCGCCGGCGCGGCCGCGGGCGCGGGCGGCCTGCGCGAGCGCGAGCGCCGCGCGGCGCTGGCTCAGCCCGAGCAGGGAGCGCGCGAGCGCCCGCGCCGCCGCGCCGCGCGCGCACACCGCCGTCGCCGCCGCCTCCAGCTCGACGCTTAGCTCTGCAACGTGAGACATAGTTGCCGTCGTCGGTGACTCCGCCAATAATTTGGCATTATTATGACTTAAATACCTACCAATTTTAACATCTGCTATGTGACGTAGAACAGGTCTTACCTACTTAGTTACTTAAATTAGTAACTGCTTTGCTTATGCTCCCGCCCGCGATAGGTACCTTTTCTAACTTTTACTTTACTTTTACTTGCCTACCTACTCATGTACAACTTTAATAATTTTATGTATCGAATCACATAAGTTGAATAAATAATAATAAGTGCGGACCTAATTACAAGCTCTGGAACTGACCGCGATGTCTAAAATCAAAAGATGGGTTGATGATGATGATGAATAATAATAAAATATATAATTTCTAAAAATTTAGCGTGTTTTTAACTAATTGTCTAACAAAAATAATTAAATACAGCTAGAACTTCGCATTCCCCCACGCCGCCGGGGAGCCAATCTGTCTCCCCACCAGTAGAGCCCCTTCGGGGACGAGCTTTTGCCGTATAAATTAAACATTAAAACATTTACGTACAGGCACATACATTGCTTCTGGTCCCACACTAGGATATAACCTGTGTCGTAGGAACAAGAAACAGCGACGTCACAAACATGTTAACTTCCAAGACCTTAGGGTTTTTTTTCTCCCAAGCCTGGGTTCGAACCCGGGACCTCTCGCATGGTAAGCAGATGCGCTAACCGCTACGCTATAGAGGTCGTCATTAACCTCTGGCCTATCCTGTGGCCCGGTAGAGTAGCGGGAGGAACACCGCGGGGTTTAGTGGGTAGTCCGGCCCTGAGCAGGAGGCTCGATAGGGCTGGGAGGCCCTAAGTCAAGGCCCTAACTCAACTAGCGTTGTTTGCGCTGGCTGGGCCATGTGCAGCGCGTGGACTCTACTCGTCTGCCGTTGTCGTCTGTCATGCTTGGTGAGGTAGCGCACGCCAAGAGGCGTGTCGGCAGACAGCTAAGTACTATGCTTTAAAGACTGTGTCAAGCGTGCGTGACATGGCGGCTTTTGGGGCTATCACAATAGCTGGGATGAACTTGCTGTGGACAGAGACCCCTGGAGAGTTAAGGTTCGGGAGGGCCGCAAGACCTGCGACGTAGTATGGTACTCGGCACTGCGGACAAAAGAGCCAGGCTACATCACATCCGTACTGACACTACTTCGGACTTTTCCTATATAGATATGACCTACATGCAGTAGGGGCTGCCGATGCCGCTATCGAATCTGACTTTTTAGTCACTAGAAAAATGTCAAGTCTTGCAATGTATCGTCCGTAACTGTCGCAAAGGCCTATCACGATGACGTGTGTTTCATATCAACATCGCGTGTCGATCTGTATTTTTTCATCCCAAACTATAGTGAGTACCTACCTATCGACGAGCGCTACACTCTACATATTATTATAAAACCTACATGTACCGTGTTTGCTGACAAATAAAGACTTGATTGATTGATTGATTGACTAAGGCCAAAGGTAGGAATCGAACTCACGACCTTCGGTCCTGGTAGTTAGCGCCTTAACGGAGAGACCAACGAGGCCGTCACCATATAAGGCGAGTCCATACCTATATAGGTAGTTAACGAAAACTGAAAAACCTATGCCGGTGGCGGCGATTTGTGGGTTGTTGTTGACGTGTGGTCGCTGCTCGGTGGTCGGTCGGTGGGCGCTGGGCGGTGCCGCGACCGACCGACCGGTCTAATCCACGGCGGGCGGCCACGTGCGGGTGGCACGATGTCAATCAGAACATAGATCTAAAATACATAGCTACTCTTATTACTTTTGATATTTTTTCTGTAGGTAGGTACCTAATTTTATTTCGTTGCTCAATTTTTTATTTACAGCAGATCACTAGTTGCTTGCTGCTGCAAAGATATTGTCGACTGTGTTTGCTGATGATTTCAATAAATGCAGTCAACAATATCCTAAATAACAATAGGTACCCAAAAATACTGGAAAACGAGCGGATTGTTACTGTTCAAAATCATGAACAGTTAGTTGGAATTAGGAGAGCAGGTCAGCGTGTGTTGACTCTGGATCAGTCGTTTGTTTACAGCATGCGCCGCAACTTGTGAGTGCGAGCGTGCGTTAAATATAGCGCTCACCCACACAGGCGCCCGGCACCCACGGGAATAGCAATGAAGTCACAGTCCTACATTTGGGATGTTACGGACCATGCGTTGTTTTTATGAATGGCGAAGGATTAACCGTAGTAGTAAAAACCGGTCAAGTGCGTGGCGGGTATTGCGCAGGCTAGGGTTCCGTCGAAGGAGGGGTTTTTTACCTGATTCACAGAACTAACAACTGCATAAAAGCAGTTTTCATTGGAGTTTGTACAACGCTTTCCTTTCACAAATCGTCTATTTTTCTTTAACTCATGAACATAACATAACATCAACCCTACTACATAGCCGTGAAAGTTTTTCTTTTAAGTTCAATATACCTACATAGATAGATATTTGCTCCTGCCCTGATTTTTTCACGTTCCTGCAATCAAACTTAAAGGCGAGAGATTGGGGATACCTTAGTCATACTGTACCTATAGTTTGGCGCTTAGTAGACAGCACTTCTACTATACGCTCGTGAACATGATAGCATTGAATTTATGATAGGTACCTATAACGTTCAAAACGCATAAGTTAAGTTAAATTAAAGCTTAGCGGTAATGGACGTCACATCGTACACATACTCTAGCAAAAAATACGCGAGGAAGAGCAATGGATCCCTAATTTACCTAAATTCACCTAGTTACCTAGGTGTTATTATTTTATTATATTAATTATTATTTTACTTATTTTGTAAATCTGCTTCCTTCTCCAATATTTTGCTCCAGACCATCCAAAGGTTGTCTGGAAGAGATCTCTTTTAGTGATAAGGCCGCCGTCTGTACTCTTAGATTAAGAAATACCTGTGGGTATAATTTTCTTTTTTATGTAGGTACAATAAAGTGTTCTCTATCTATTCATCTGCATCTGTAACCTGTAGGGGAGGGGCCAAAGGAATTTTTAGGATTTTCACCCAGTTTTGCTAGCGTAACTAATAAGAATCCGCTTTCAAGTACTCGTCGTCCTTGTGGCTGTGCTAAGCCGCGGCAAGACACACAGATTAATATGGCAAAAGCCGGATATTTTTGACAAGCCGGCCGGCGACCCCCAATAGGGTAGTTTCCAGGGTCAAAATAATTAAATTCTATTTAATCCGTATTTTAGATTACGTGTGAAGTAACGTGTGATGTCACTCCGTGCTAAAAAATGCAGCACGGCGTGACGTCACAAGTAACTTTTCATCATCAACCCATTATGTCCCCACCGAGGGCCACGAGTCTCTTCCCTGAGGAAGGTATAGGCCATACTCCACCACGGGGGCCAAGTCCGGATTGGTGGAGGCTTGTTGACTAGTGGCTGGTCTTACTGTCAGAAATGTTCAAGCCGCCCTAAGGCCTCTGACACGTAACTTTAATGGGCTATATCTTTGTCATTTTTGGTTTAATTTACAAATAAAAAAAAAAGTGTCCCTTATTTTTTAAATAATCTAAAAGACGGACTAATTATATTTTTAGGGCAACTAGCCCATTACCATTAACACAGACGAAAAAAGGAAGTAGGTACAATACGATTAAAATCAGTTAACACTTCGGCCAACCTCGGTAATTGTCGTGAATCCGTCGTCTTTCACATAGAGTTATTAATTCACAGACATGAACTTTAATTATATAACTCGTTGTCTCATTGAATACAATACAAGAACGATATGAGCAACAAAACCTATGAACCTCAAAACGAACACCAACCTTTTTATTGAAATTAGAATAATTGACTATTTTGACAGTCTGCCTTCTTAGTGTCAATAAAAACAGTTTGACGTATCTGATACATTTATGTTTATGAACGCTAATTTCATTCGTGAAAATATTCGATTCTATCAAATTTTATAACAATTAACTTACAATAGTTATGTATCATGGCTTCAACAAAAGCGTGGTAAAAAAATTGTTGCTCAATCTCGTGAAACTGTAAATAATGTATATAACTATTTTAGAAAAGAAGTTAATATATTTAAAAAAGAGAAAGTAAATATCATAAAAAAATCTTGGACAGGATTTCTGAAGCAACCGGAGTTTCGAAAAGCAGCGTGTTAAAAATTTTGAAGGAAAACGACAAGCTCTCAGATCAGTCAAATTCATGTCTCTTCTGCCTAATAAATTTCCTAAGTCTACCGGTTAGTAATGTCATCTTAGCAGGTGCTATACATTGCGTTTATGATACTTCAAATTGAATGCTACCGAAAAGAAATCGGGGTAATGTATTTCGTGTCATTACCGTCTCCGGATTTAGGCGATGATATCCGAGAAAAGCCGAAGTGTTAACTGATTTTAATCGTATTGTACCTATCCGTCAATCAAACATTTATTCACAATTTAGCGCAAAAACTGCGACTTAAGGGGCGCCGACGACAGTAAACGAAAAAAATCGTATCTTTTTTTACAAATCGAAATTGCAAAAAATTATAGTTTTTAATTGTTCTTTTCAAGGTCATACCTACATAATGCAACAGTATTAGTGATTTTCAGAACCCATGGTGAACCCAAGGCAAAACGCGTAGGAGTAAACAGCAAACACCAAAAACGGTCGTTTTTGCCAAAAATGCTATTAGTCCCTTATTCGTGATTCTATAATAATAGCAGGTCTTAAAATTACTGCAATATGATAAATATAAAAAAATATTTAAATTAAATAATATCTAAATGTTTTGTTTAGATTGAAAGCTGAACCAATTTAAATATAATGTATGTATTTACCGTCGAATGCGGCAAGTTTGCCGCAGGGGTGTGCCATGTCGGTCAACATCGGAGTCGGTTATCAACGTATTGAATTCACTGGTCACTCGAGAACTAAACACGTCGTTAAACACTATCTTAAACTCGTCGGCGAAGACATAATCGTGTGGCTTTACTGTCTGTCACATCATGTCAGGGTTCAACAAAGCGTGTATGCCGGCAGTCGGCCGCGGCCGGTGCATCCGGCGCGCGCGCGGCACAGAAATAGATCGACTCCACAACACTCCGCGCGGACTAAATCCGTACGAATAACCTCAGCGCGACGCGGGCGCCCTCTGCGAGTGATCTGCGACGAGAAACTTTTAGAATGTACGTACCTACTAAATCATCATCAACCCATCATGTACCCACCGAGGGGCACGGGTCTCTTCCCTGAGGAAGGTATAGGCCATACTCCACCACGGGGGCCAAGTTCGGATTGGTGGAGGCTTGTAAGACTCGTGGCTGGTCTTACTGTCAGAAGTTTTCAAGCCACCCTAAGGCCTCTGACTTGGCTTAACGACTGCCATCTATCGACGGCAGCCGGCACCAACTGCTTAACGTGCCTTGCGAAGCACGGAATCGCTCGGAAAAATGCCACTAGCGTTAGTCATAGACGGTGACCCATCCATGGACTGAACGCGCCGTATGTTGCTTAACCTTAGTGATCGTTTAAGATCACTCAGGCAGCCCAGGCTACGAGCGATTCGCGAGCGAACTAAATAGCTAATAATAAAAAATCTGTTTTCGGTTTAGCACTTGCAGGGAATCTAACGGAGCTTTGAAATGAAACAAGTTTATGTTGGATATCGATTTGTTTATTATCGTAGGGGCTGTGTGTATAGGCGCAGTCAGGCCAGCAGGCGCACGGTCCCGTCGGCGCCGGCCACGAGCAGCCAGGGCTGCGCGGGGTGCCAGCGCAGCGCCAGCGCGCACAGGCCGGCCGTGCGCGCCGGCCCGGCCAGCTGCTTCAGCGGCACGATCAGCGGGTTCTGCAGCAGGTCGCTGCCGGCAACACACACACACGGTCACTGCACGCGCACGGCACGAGACAAAGCCGAGACGCTCCGCGCCGCCAACGGTACGCAAACCCGGTAAATGAGGGCTTTTCAGAGCGTCGTTAAAAAAAATTGTACCGCAAATTACCGATAGATGGTGCTGACGTCATGACATCACTACCATATCAGTGTGGTTCCTGATTCCTGACCTATGTTTTTACAAAAATGCACAACGCACGGGCTAGTCGTCAGCAAAGTTAGACAAAATTCACTTACGTATGTACTAAACAAAGTAAAAATACTTCGATAACTTTCAAGTTTCAACAGTTTCGAAACAAAGTCTAGTTTAGATCACAGACTACAAAGAGATGTTTAGACTAACACAGATTAATAACGATTAAAACCACAGACCTAAAAACATGATGACATTTTGGTCTTCTTGCAGCGCCATCTAGTTTTTTCTTAATGAACTCAACTGACAAGTGTCATTGAAAAGCCCTCATTGACCGTGGACGTATTTCGGACCTCATGGGCGAGTGACACAGGATGACATATGGAATTTTTCGAATTTCAATTAAACCTAATGTGTAAATTATTTAAAAATCGCGTTTAAATTGCAAACTGGATGAGATTGTGGTGGATACTTAGAACAAATGTATGCTACAACTAGGTACTTATGTGGATTTATGGTCAAGTTACGTATGGGCCAGGCATTATTATGTTTGGAAGCTTAAATGCGTGCCGCACGCAAGTCGTGGTACGGAGCGAGTGCGCAGCATATCAAATGAAAATAACATACGTATGAACGTCAATTATAGCGAGACATTATGCAAAGTAAACATTATGCGAAGAATCGAAACCAGATAAGGAACGAATGTAAACAAACTTTTCAACTTTCATATTACTAAAAACATCAGTTTTATTTCCCAAATTTGATCGTTTAAATGAAAGAAAAACCGTAATTTTCGATTAACTTCATAAATAAGTTTTTTAAGTCATCTCGATGGGCTACCATCACCTTTTGAACAAAAGCATGAACAACGAGTGTGCAATGAAATTATTGTACATTGCGTGTCTAGTTAAGCAGGAGTCAGCGTGCAATGTGCATGGCAAACCAGTGTACACTGCGCGAGTGTCCAGCCAACAAGTGAACGTACAGTGTGTGTAAAACGTTATTTGTGTGGGTCCGGGGAGTGTCGAGTGTAAACCAGTGACGTCTACTTTATTTCATTTAGGTTTCTTTAGACGTTCCTCGTCGATTACAATAATTACAATAGGCTACTTGACAGTGTGAAAAAAACCGTATTATTTATTCGTATAAATTTTAAGTCTTAAAACCACTATAAGGCATTTTAACTAAATTAAAAAAATATTATTTATAACAAAACACAGGATGAAATTTGATAATTATGTATCTACAGGCATTGTATGGAAAACGATTTGGGTTGGCCGATTTTATGATGACGTCACAGTTCGGGAAAAATGGCGTCTGCAATTAGTGCCGTTCTTACGTTCATTGGTTGGTTTACTGATCAGTAACGTTATAATTCCTGTGCGACGCCATACTGCCCAAGATAGCGTTTCGGCGGGTCACTTGAAAAGTAAATTTTCGTTTGCCTTTTTTAGAAGATAGACGAAAGAATTTAAAATGACCACTCTCTGAGGACTCCATGAACACCAACAAAAATATGAGATGGCTTCCAGAGATCCGTCAAATGGCCTATTCAGCGAGTAATGTGTATCGCATGTTAGTTTTAGGTTATCCATCTCATCAATGTAAATAGAAATAGAAATAGAAATATCTTTATTGAGAAATTCAATTTGCCACAGTGATTTATGAAGCCCCTGCTCTCAAACTAGGATAACCTGTGCGTCAAGAGCACGTGTCTTCCCTTATGCCGGGTTTTCACGGTCTTAGTGCGCTCGGACCGAGTGGCCCATCCGAGCAAACTAATGCTTCTGATTGGCCATTTTAGAATCGTGGCGAAAAACCGTCCAATCAGAAGCATTAGTTTACTCGGATGGCGCACTCGGTCCGAGCGCACTAAGACCGTGAAAACCCGGTTTTAACTAAGTGTTACAATTAGGTGCAAATTAGTTCTAGAGAATGTTTCGGCTACGAAAGCGACGATGAGTGCAAGCACGGACGAGTGCGGGGAAGCGGGCCGAAGCGCGGCCGGAGCGGAGCGGAGCGCGGACTGACCTGTAGACGGTGGCGTGCGAGACGACGACGCGGTCGTCCCCGGCCGAGGCGAACAGCGGGTAGCGCGGATGGAAGGCCACGGCGCGCACCGCGCCCGCGTGAAGCCGGAGCGCCTGGTACGGCGCCGAAGACAGCTCCAGGTCGAACCTGCGCCCGCCGCCAGCCGCAAGCATTAATACTACGGTTCATGAGGATTCTTAATAATAATAATAATAAACTCACGCCCGTTATCCCCGAAGGGGTAGGCAGAGGCACCAGTCTCTAGAACTGGACCCACGTTTTGCCGAGTTTATTAGGTCCCAAACGTGACGAGTGGCAAGCCTGTCGCCGTTATCCGGGCACAATTTATCAGCGAATGGTGTTGCTGTACAAACAAATGTACGTAACTAAAAGTCATTGGTACATGCGTGGTTCGAACCCAGACCCTCATGATCGAGAAGCAAGGGTCAACCCCACTACGCCACCGTGATAAAGAGATTTATCTGTACGTATAAGTACTGACCTGTACCGGCAAACCCGGTATGGGTTTTATCAACTAAAAATGGAACGAAGAATGGAATTTCATGATACAAACCTAGGTATTTAATTTGTATTTATTAGGCCCTTTAGACATTGCGACTTTTAACATGCTGTCGCGATGCAGAAGCTGGCTAATTCGATTGAAACGCTCTCTGTATAGGTCAGTTAAGTAAAGCTGGCACGTTCAACACATTTACACGTTGCGCTTGTGTAGTGTCTGTGAATAGCGCGCGGCGTGACGTGTACTGCATGCGCATCATGAAAAGTCTGCCCGTCTCTCTTGCGCGCGGTCTAGCTTATGCGTGTGAAGGGGACAGTTATAGTTTTACTTTTACTACTGTTTATGTATACAGCGTGATCTTTTTGGTATTCAACCGTATGTGCGTTTCAATGAGGGATTTTTCTGACAGCTAAGAAAAGTAGTTCCAAATGAGCCGCTTTCAGAAGAACTAAAAAAAAAAACGAATGGCTGTCAAAGGAATGCAATTTTGGACCTCAGTCCAATAGCCATGTGTGATACATCATCGAATAGGTCTCAGCGAGCTGAATAAAAGTTACTATGACGTCAACAGCCAAATGTTTGTCCTTTCGGAGTTATATTGTATTGAAAAAAAACTAACATTTTCAATTTAAAAAAAATAACATGTATCACACATGGCTATTGGGCTGAGGTCCAAAACTGCATTCCTTTGACAGCCATTCGTTTTTTTTTCTTCTGAAAACGGCTCATTAGTCAGTAGATGGCATTTTTAAGAGAGGGTTTTTGTTTTTCTAATGGGAATTGCCAGTTTATTCTGTGGTCTTTCCTCTTTTTTTTGGCTCTTGCATTTGATTGTGATTGGACTTCGAACAACTGCTACTGGTGCTAAAATCATGGAAAAAACGTTGAAGAAAAAGAAGAAGAATAGGAGACCAGAACATTCGCGTAACCACAATAGAAACCGAATGATGTTGCTCAGTTGATCACAGATTCCTTCCAGTTGATGAAATTACAGAACAGTAATAAAGTTTTTATCTGTGGCAAGCAATTAGAAAAAAAGGTAGGGTAATTCATCCAGTAACTGACCACTGAGCGTCCGTTACCCTCTGTTACATAATTAAATTATAATTAAATTGTTGAGGATTTCTGGGATAATTATTTTCTGTTTTGGTAAAGATTTTCTTAGGTGAAATTATTTTTGTTCATGTGAAAATTTATTGTAATTTAAAACTATTTTGTAACCATTGATTTCACCTTGTTTTTAATACTTTTCGCTCGAATTTGCTAAAAATATATTATAACAAGTAACCCATATATTTGTATTTATTTATCTACAACGCACCTATCTTACTAAAACCTAACTCTAGTCTACACTTAAACTAGAGTCGCATTTTGAATCAAAATCATATATTTTTAAACTTCCTGTATAGTGAAATTGCATAAGTGTGAGTACTGTGAACGTGCCAGCTTTAGATAACAGAAGTATATTACTACTTTCAAAAAAAGAATCGCAAACGCAAACAGAGGAAGTATTGGAAGTATACACACACGCGTGTCAGCACCGATGCTAACGTGCGTTAGTATCGATACAGTCGCGCGTTAGCATCGTTATTGGTGTTGGTGTCGCGATCCTGTCGCGGGTTTCAAGAAGGCGCGACTGCATCGATGCTAACAGTCGCAGTGTGTAAAGGGCCTTAGAAAAATATAGGGCGGTATTAAAAACTTCTGCTTTTTAAAAGAGAAAAGAAAACGTTATTAAGATCGTGTGAAGTCAGAAACTATGTGTAATGGATGTAGGGCGGTAAAAAGGAAAATGCAATAGAACAGAGTTTTGGAGACGCGGATGATAGGTAAATAAAAGCAAAAAAAATCGGAGCATCGTTGTTTTGACTCTATAACATTTCACATAAAAAAATGTGGCTGCTTTTTCGCCCACTAAGGGTTAAGGTGCGGACGAGGGGACAGATTCATACATAGAAATTAGGTTGGACGTGGCTCGCTGTCATTTCCTCATCTGAATAGTTATTAACAAAAGAGATTAGCAACGTAGTGTCGTCAATACTATTGTATCAATGTGTAAAGTTCGTATTTTATTCGTTGCAAAAAAAAATTATACGTTGTTGCTGCTGTAAAATAGGTATGTAGGTTTTATTGGTGGATTTTTTTTACCGCGAATAGAAGACTCATGTGATCAAAACTTTACTCATAAGCAAAGTAAAAAAAAAAACACTCTCACACACACAATTTCACGAGGAGGATCTCAGCTGTGTACATGCAACATCCCTCACTGTATTTTTATTAACATGTATTTATTTTTCTCTTATTTAGCTATATGTATATATTTTTCTATTACAGGTTTTCAGTATGTTATATTATATTATATTATATAGTATTGTATTGTATTTTATTAGATTATGTGTACTTTTCATGTATTTATCTTATCTAAAATTACTGTATGCCTATCAGTTACTTTCATACACCTCCTGCGGTTGACTGGTAGAAAATGCTTGTAGCATTAAGTCCGCCGCGTTGCCATTGTAATTTTTTACTTATGTGCAATAAACGTATTAATAATATTAATAATAATAATAATAATTTTAACTTGGAAGTAAAATGGGGTTATTTGGTTTTTACGTACTAGCAACACTGAGACATTGTCAACGTGACAGTGGGATTGCGTTTTGAGCCATCATGGCGTAAACTTCAATTTATTGTAACAAACGTTTCCCGTACATCCGTTAGGGCTTAAGTTTCGTACAGGCCCTGTAAAAATAAAGATTTGAATAAAAAATCAACGTGACAGTTTTTTTTTTGTAACAAACGTTTCCCGTACATCCGTTAGGGCTTAAGTTTCGTACAGGCCCTGTAAAAATAAAGATTTGAATAAAAAATCAACGTGACAGTTTTTTTTTGTAACAAACGTTTCCCGTACATCCGTTAGGGCTTAAGTTTCGTACAGGCCCTGTAGAAATAAAGATTTGAATAAAAAATCAACGTGACAGTTTTTTTTTTGTAACAAACGTTTCCCGTACATCCGTTAGGGCTTAAGTTTCGTACAGGCCCTGTAAAAATAAAGATTTGAATAAAAAATCAACGTGACAGTTTTTTTTTGTAACAAACGTTTCCCGTACATCCGTTAGGGCTTAAGTTTCGTACAGGCCCTGTAAAAATAAAGATTTGAATAAAAAATCAACGCGACAGTTTTTTTTTTGTAACAAACGTTTCCCGTACAACCGTTAGGGCTTAAGTTTCGTACAGGCCCTGTAAAAATAAAGATTTGAATAAAAAATCAACGCGACAGTTTTTTTTTTGTAACAAACGTTTCCCGTACATCCGTTAGGGCTTAAGTTTCGTACAGGCCCTGTAAAAATAAAGATTTGAATAAAAAATCAACGTGACAGTTTTTTTTTTTGCATCGAATTAAAAAGTGGACTTGTGCTCGTGTGTGGGCGCACCAGAGGCACTTCCGGTCGTAGCTGGCGGCCAGCAGGTGGTCCCCCCGCGGGTGCAGCGCCAGCCGGCTCAGCCACTGCGCGCCGGGCCGCAGCGTGCGCAGCGTGCTTTGCTTCACAAGGTCGTACACGCGCACCACGCGCTGCGTCTGCAAATACAACACTTTATTTATACTACAAGCAAATGTATTATTAAGTAAGTGTATTATTCGTAAACAATCGTCAATTTGATAAACATTTTTTTAAATTAGGTTCATCGTGTCAAGTTTATGGAAAAGTACGATAAATGAGCTACTTAATCCAACATTGCTGAATGTTTAGACGACTTTTTATGATTTTTTGAAGATTTGTGTCAAGTTTTTGGACTTTTATGTTACTAGGTTTATGTTACCAATATTGCTAAGTACGAACGTGTTAAAACATAATGGGCGTTTTTCCTTTCTTTTTTTCTTAGTTCCTTGAGATACACTAGATGGCGCCATTCGTTTCTTCATACGAATTTGTGATTCTTTGCAATCAATGTCAAAGTCAGTCCACAGATCACTAAACAAGAGAAGGAACCAGGGTTGCTATTCGGACGAAGTTTCTCGTAATAAAAAAGCGGTGGTGGCGTAGTGGGGTTGACCCTTGCTTCTCGATCTTGAGAGTCTGGGTTCGAACCACGCATGTACCGATGACTTTTAGTTACGTACATTCGTTTGTACAGCAACACCATTCGCTGATAAGTTGTGCCCGGATAACGGCGACAGGCTTGCCACTTGTCACGTTTGAGACCTAATAAACTCGGCAAAACGTGGGCCCAGTTCCAGTGACCGATGCCTCTGCCTACCCCTTCGGGGATATCGGACGTGAGTTTATTAATTAATTAAAAAAATATTTTTTTTTACAAGCAAAATGTGTACTTTATGAACCTCAAAGTTGTTAGTTTCACATTAATAGACCACATGGAGAAGAAACTAGCAGAGAAACCCCACATTTATTCTTTTCAAAACAGTATTAGCCTAAATTACAAACTTTCAAACTTCTCTTGGATAAAAAGATTAAATTGCTATTTAATGCCAGACATCCTTGTGTTCTAAATAATCGTAGGTTATATAATAAGCTTTTTTGCAAAGAGTGTGCTTAACACAATTCTGCACACGCCCACCACATATTAAGGCACTCGCCCACGGCGGCTTTTTGCAGCGATGCTGTCGCGATGCCCTCGCGCACGTAACCGTAATACAGTCGCGATACTGTCGCGATGCGAACGCATTTCAGTAACCTAGGGGCCCGTCGTCCATTCTTTCCCCGATGTCGTCCGACACGATCGTGTAACGTTGCGACATACGCTTCCGCGCATCGGCCAAGTAATTATGCCACACGTATAAATAGCAATAACGCTTAGTCAGTAAGTTAGAACATAGCAACTTTTATAATAGTTTCGAAACATTCAATACACGACCATGGTCCAAGAAACATGTGTTCTAATTAACTTCACCCCCGACTGACCCCTGAAACCAGAGCGCCTATTCCGCTCTCCACATGGCGACCCATACCAGGCCAAACCAATGGACGTGAAGAAGAAAAACCATTTTTGAAAATTGAAGAAACGAAGCAGAAATCTGATGAAAATACGGAATCAAAATAAAGAAAGAAGATTAAATGGCAAGAAGAACCCATTTTCAAGAAAGAAGATCAAATAGCAAGGAGAAGAACCCATTTTCAAGAAAAAAGGCAAAAATTCGAAGACTGCGGACTTTCTGCGGAAATGCTTCTCACTGCGCTCGCCAACCCGCATGCCAAGCGTGGCGAGTATGGCAAATACCCTCATGGCAGTACATAAAAAAACCAGGCCCCCAGTCCCCGGCAGCTCCGCTATTCCTGGCTACGGTAGCGGCTGTTCGGAACACATCCGATCATAGATTTAAGCTGATTATTTTGTGTAGTGTTGGCAAGACTGTTTCCGCCATCCATATTTGGTACTTAGCTGTGTCTATAACACGCGATAATAAAAGCTGTGAATTTAATTCATTCCGGCCTTTTTACTTATGCTTTCCCCAACTCTGTGTGGAACATAAGTTTGGTCCTTCGAAAAGACTATAAAACCAGTGCGAACAGTTCGTCATAATTGTAACCATATTGTTACACAACCTACAAGTGGCTTGGACAATCACTGCTGTGGTGAGGTGCAAAAAGCTTACCTATTCTACTTTCCGCTTTGTTCTGTGCTATACGGAACTCTTCGAGTGTGCGAGCCTTCGCAGGACAAACCAGATTCGTGTAAAAACCAACTGCAGTCCTTTGTCATCGCGTGCATTCAAATATTTGCGGCTGGGAGGCTCTACAGTTCTACAGTGATTGAAGAAAACAATTGCGCCATCACAATCAAGCGATAAACCCTAGTATCCATTGTTCATCCTTATCGAAGTTGCTACATTTCTTCTACGACAAGGTACATAGTTACGTAACATAACCTACAAGAAATTTACAACTCATCTATATCAGTGTCGTCAAATTATACGTGTGCCGCATTGCATGTCATCACGTCCGCTAACTTGCTTAAGTTGGCACTCAGCTAATTGCAACGTTAACTATCATCGAGCACTGCGTGTATTGGAACGCGAGAAATCACGTGACTGCAAGATTCCGACCAATCAGCGCCACGAAGCGAGTGCGCAGATTGACGAAGTTATCCGACAACTACCGAAAGGTACCGATCGACGACACAGGATTTCACGGGAACGAACGCATCGTCGCCATATTGTTTTCCGCCATTGCAATTGATTTGCAACTTAATTAGGTATAGTTTTTGCAAAAATTATAAGCATAATTAGAAAATTTTACGCTCAATAGTGTATAATCGCAATTTAAAGCTAATTAAGCTGTTATTTAAGTTGGAGTTTACTGGTAAGGAGTGATTTGTTGCATCAAATAGGTCAAATCAAACTGTTCTTTTCGATAGCGTGATAGGTATTTTACTTTCGTAATCTCGTTTGTTTCTGCAGCCTAGCTCAAAATGTCGCTAACTCGGTTAGTAAGTGACCGAGGTTACGTCAAGGGGTGTCTCACTCGTATGGAAACGTTCTGTGCGTCGGAAGATATAGAAAAGGCAAGCTATGAGGCTCTTGTAGCAAAGCGTCAACGAATCCTCGATTCCTTTCGAGACTATGAGACCCTCAACAAGGACATTCTATTCCTTAACGCCGCTGACCAGGAAGATTACGAGGAGTATGAACGTAAGTACTCAAATTGTTTAACGTTGCTAGATTGTGTAGGCAAACTAAAAAAGGAACAAAACACTCCATCTCCTGATGGCTCCAAAAATGGATTTAAAAAGTTACCACCGATCGATATTAAACCGTTCGACGGTAAAAACATAGAAGATTTTATTCCTTTTATAAATATCTTCAAAGCTGTCTTTCATTCAGACTCCAATATAAGTCCTTGTCAAAAACTTTACTACTTACGTACCTATTTGCACGGCGAGGCGCTTGACATCATAAAAAATTTGCCATTGACTGATGATAACTATTTATCAGCCCTTGAGTTATTAGAAAAACGCTATAATAACATTCCCACGATAGTAAATCACCATGTAAACAGCTTGCTTGACTTGCCGACTTTCACAAAGTGTACTGCACAGAATCTTCGCTCTCTTGTATCTAAAGCAAATCAGCACACTGCGGCTCTAAAAAACCTAGACTTACCTGTGGGGCAGTGGGATGCAATCTTAGTAAATATATTGTCTCGCAAGGTTGATGCATACACAAACAGGGGGTTTCATTTGGAACGAAATGAGAAAAAATTACCAGGGTTATCAGAGTTCCTTGATTTTATAGAAAAGCGTGCTGTTGCAATGGAGAATACTGCCAGCGAGAAGCCGCCACGGGCGCCCCCGGCTCCAGCAAAACCTGTGCAGTCTGGCAAGGCCAGCTTAGTATCGGCTATGAACCAACTGTCATGTAAGTACTGCGATCAATCACATAAACTTTATGAGTGTGCCCAATTCAAACTTCTGACAGTTCAAGGCAGGTGTGATTTTGTAAAAAGCAAGAAATTGTGTGTCTTGTGCTTGAATCAGCATCAGGGAAAATGTATGCTCCGCTTAAAATGCAATATCTGTCGCAAGACGCATAATACGCTTATTCACACCGACGCTGAGTCAAGCTCTGATACAAATGTTAGTAATGCTACTACTACAAGCTCAGCTGGTGCTAGTTCTGGCAATGCTGTGGTGATGACTAACACTTCGCAAGAAAGAGATGTTTTGCTGCCTACTGCGGTGGTAAGGTTAATAAACAAAAATGGGAAATTTATTTATGCCCGTGCCTTGTTAGACAGCGGGAGCCAAGTGTCATTTGTTACACAAAACCTTGCTGAAAAAATTAACTGCAAATTTTCCAAAACTGATAAAACTATTACAGGCATAATAGATGGCACCAATAGTGTCACACAAAAGACTGAGCTTGATGTGTATTCCGCGGTGAATGATTTTAATTTAAAAGTGACATGCTTTGTTGCTAAAAATATTACATGCAACTTACCTCAACAGTCCTTTGATGTAACAAAACTGAACATTCCCTCATATGTAAAGTTAGCTGACAAAACATTCCATCAAACGGGTGAGATAAGCATGCTTTTAGGCTGTGAAATATTCTTCCAGGTGCTTCAGAGGGAGACCCTACCGCTGACGCCGACTGGGCCCTACCTGGTGAATACTAAGTTCGGGTATGTTGTGGCGGGGAGTCTGCCAGTATCTGCTGGCACAGTTTCTACGTCTAACCTATGCATAACTGTCAGAGGTAACCCATTTCATAATAAAAATAATACACACATTAGTGACGAAAAATGTAATTATTTGCAGCAGAATAAGCCTTCCCTTGATACACAAAATCAGTCTTCTGTTTTGTTTGACAAACAGACTCAATTCACCTTCGAAGAACAAATTGATCACACCATTTCACAACTGTGGGAGTGTGAGAAAGTACCCAATATCTACAAAGAGGGCACAACCGAGCATCATCTTGCGGAAGAAAGTTTTATAAGCTCCGTCAAGCTTGCAAACAAAAGGTTTTCTGTAGCTTTACCGTTAAAACTTCAGCTGGATGATGTTAAGTTGGGCGACTCATTTGGTAGAGTTTTGCAAAGGTTCTATAATCTTGAAAAACGTTTTTCCAAGGATAATAAGTTGTATGAAGACTATAAAGCTTTCATGCATGATTATGTTAGTCAGGGTCACGCAAAAATTTATGATATATCTAATTATGATATCAATGCAGGAAATATTTATTTCATTCCGCACCACCCGGTTTTAAACCCTAATAGTAAGACTACACCGGTCCGCGCTGTTTTTGACGCGAGTATGTAAACAACCAATAATTTATGTCTAAATGACATCATGCTTAATGGTCCCACTGTGCAGAATGATCTTTTTGACATTCTAACTTTATTCAGAACATTCCAATATGTGCTACTTTGTGATATCAAGGCTATGTATCGTGGGATTCTAGTAGATAGTGACTATCGCTGTTTACAAAACATTCTTTGGCGAGATTTGCCTACGCAACCTGTTCAATGTCTACAATTGCAAACTGTCACCTATGGTCTAAAAAGTTCTGCGTTTCTAGCCACCCGCTGCTTAATTGAACTGGCTGATAGGTATAAAGATGAGTACCCACTAGCTTCGTTTGTCTTAAAAAACACAAGTTATGTTGATGATATCCAGTGCGGTAGCAATAACTTGCTAGAGCTTGCAGAAACAAAACGGCAACTGATAGAGCTTATGGATAAAGCTAGTTTTTCCCTACACAAATGGTGTTCGAATTGCAGTGAACTTTTAAGTGATGTTCCTGAATCTATTCATCAGTTAAGCAGTAAAAGTTTTGACAAAGTAAATAATACTTACATAAAGACTCTAGGACTTTCCTATGATGTGCATACTGACACTTTAAATATGAAATGTCCAGTAACTGAAAAGCAAGAAAGCTTCACTAAGAGGGAAATGCTAAGTTTTATTAGTAAGTTCTTCGACCCATTAGGCCTAGTAGGACCTGTTTTAGTTCAGGCAAAATATTTGATGCAACAAGTTTGGTTTGAAAATTTAAAATGGGATGATGTGTTACCAGAATACCTTAATACCAAAATGGTTGACTTTACTTATAATTTGATAGACATGTGTTATATTTCTGTACCGAGAAATATCAATGTACCATCGCCTGTCAAAATGGAACTGGTTGGGTATGCTGATGCCTCAAGTATTGCTCACGGCTGTTGTTTGTATTTGAGAGTAGTTAGCCATGACAATCAAGTGAATGTCAATCTTTTATGTTCAAAGTCCCGTATCAATCCAAAGGACAAAATTCTCACCACACCCAGACTCGAACTAAATAGTGCTGTGTTATTGGCTATGTTAGCCAGAAAAGTGTATAACACTTTGTCACGTAAATATGATAATATCAATACATTTTTGTACTCAGATTCAAAAATAGTTTTGTCTTGGCTAAATACAGAACCAGTAAAACTCACTGTTTATATTGCCAATAGAGTGGAGAAAATTAGGCAACTATGTAATAATTTTCAGTGGAGTTACGTAAACACAAATGAAAACCCAGCCGACTGTCTGTCGCGTGGAGTAGAACCTCACGAACTTAAAGGGAATTCTTTGTGGTTTCATGGTCCTCAATATTTACAAAATATAAATTATGTACATTGTGCGCTAGAAAGTACAAAACCAATAGATTTTGAACTTCCTGAACTCAAAAAACCTTCGCCTGCGTCCTATGTATGTAGTAAGGTAAATAATCACTTTCAATATTTCATTGAAAAATATTCAGATGTAGAAAAAATTACTAGAATATTATCTTATATAAAACGATTTTTGTTTAATTGTAAAAAACAAAATGTAACCAAGAAAAAAGGTACTCTGTGCCCAGAAGAGTTAACTTCTGCACTAAATGAATTGATCAAACTTGAACAAAGGAAGCATTTTGAAAAGGAATTTAAATTTGCTGAGTTTAAAACAAATGAAAAATCAAATTTAAGTAATTTAAATCCGTTTGTTGATGGTTTTGGTCTCTTAAGAGTGGGTGGTAGATTGCAAAATGCAAATCTCACATTCGATCAAAAACACCCTATTATATTGCCCAAAGGTTCAACCTTGACCAAATTATTAATTATTCATGAACATATTAGACTCAAACATGCGGGACAAAAGTTAACTCTGAGCAGTCTACATGAAAGATACTGGTTGATCAATGCTAATAGAGAAGTCAAGTCAGTTTTACATAAGTGCGTGCTATGTTTCAGGTTAAAGGCAAAGAATGCGAGTCAACTTATGGGTTCTCTTCCCCTTGATAGAGTCAATATGACACGGCCATTTCAAATTGTTGGCACTGACTATGCCGGTCCCTTCAGCGTAAAGCAAACTAGAATTAGGAAACCTGTAATAACTAAGGCGTATGTCGTTATGTTTATTTGTTTTCTTACAAAAGCCATTCATATTGAATTAGCCTCCGATATGACAACCAATACCTTTTTGGGCTGCTTAAAACGGTTTATCAGTCGCAGAAATAAACCTACTAAAATATATTGTGACAATGCTAGTTACTATAGAGGCGCCAATAGCGTACTGAAAGAATTGTATGAGTCACTGAATTCCACAGAGCACCAAAATGAAGTAATAAATTTCAGTAATTCTGAAAGAATTTCCTTTCATTTCATACCGTCTTACTCACCTGTTTTTGGTGGTTTGTGGGAAGCAGGGATCAAGAGTATAAAATATCACATAAAACGTGTGATAGGTAACCTTGTACTTACCTATGAGGAAATGTACACGGTTTTGGTTCAAATTGAGAGTATTTTGAACTCCCGACCACTTACCCCTCTATCTAGAGACTCAGATGACATGACATACCTCACACCCGGGCATTTCCTCACAGGTGCGCCATTGACGTCATATCCGGAATTAAACTTAACTGATATTAATATTGGAAAACTTAGCTTCTGGAAACAATGTACTAAACTGCAACAAACCTTTTGGGTTCAATGGCACAAGCAATACTTAACAATGCTGCAGAGCAGACCTAAATGGCATACCGCCCAGCCTAATCTGCAGGAAGGTACTATGGTATTAATTAAGTCTGATAATGTTACTCCTCTTCAGTGGCCAGTAGGTAGAATTGTAAAAGTGATACCAGGCAACGACAATTTAGTTCGTGCGCTTGATGTAAAGACACCTAAAGGGTTTGTCATTAGAACTAGTGTAATGAAAGTTTGTCCACTCCCTATTGATTATAATTAGTATAATTAATTAGTTAATAGTAAGGGTATAAAATGTATAATTACTACTTCTATATTTTTTTGTCTCAATACCTTTGTTGTGGGCCTACTCTTACTTAGTGTAAGCTAAATAATTTAAACTATAAGTGAACTAAAGTTAATTAAAATTTTGAATTTAAGTTATGTGTAACCTAAATACCTAGTCTGAAATAAAAATAATATACAAATTTAAGTAAAAAAAAAAAAAATGTACTTACCTATCTGATCTTCCATTAGCTATTTTTGCTTTTCAATTAGGTATTTTCTTAGTGAAACCATGTTACTTTTCATTTTGTTATTAGCAGTTACTTACTGAAAAGACATGTTATTTGTTTTCTTTCATAGGTATTAAGTGAAAATAAGTCTTAACGTTTTGGCTGTGGCCCGAGCATGTTCGGAACACATCCGATCATAGATTTAAGCTGATTATTTTGTGTAGTGTTGGCAAGACTGTTTCCGCCATCCATATTTGGTACTTAGCTGTGTCTATAACACGCGATAATAAAAGCTGTGAATTTAATTCATTCCGGCCTTTTTACTTATGCTTTCCCCAACTCTGTGTGGAACAGCGGCCACGGTAACGGCGGAGCAAGGGGTGCTAAGAATCTCCGGCAGAGATCCGGCTACCACCCCGAACAGCGAAAACGACTGGCCCTGGTAACACACAACATTCTCACAATGAGGACGGAGGAAAAGCTAATTGAGCTGGAAGAGGAAATGGGTAGGTTACACGGGGATATCCTAGGGTTATCTGAAGTCCGTCGAGAGGGCGAGGACACGATAACCCTGAAATCCGGTAACCTGCTCTACTACCGGGAGGGCGAGCGACAGTCCCAGGGTGGTGTCGGGTTTCTCGTCCACAAGTCCCTCGTGAACAACATTTTGGCCATCGATAGTGTGTCAAGCAGGGTGGTATACCTAATACTCAGAATATCTAAGAGGTATTCGCTGAAGGTCATTCAGGTATACGCGCCGACCTCGTCACACTCCGATGAGGAGGTAGAGGCGATGTATGAGGACATTAGTAGGGCCATACATACCTCGGAGACCTATTTTAATGTGGTCATGGGGGACTTCAATGCGAAGCTGGGCAAAAGAAGCGAAGGCGAGATGAGAGTGGGGCAATTTGGTCATGGGCAACGGAACCCTAGGGGACAGAGGTTGGCCGACTTCCTGGAGAAAGAGGGACTCTTTATGATGAACTCTTTCTTTCAGAAGCCACCTCACAGGAAGTGGACCTGGTTGAGTCCCGATGGTTCCACGAGAAACGAGATAGACTTCATCCTGACCTCCAAGAGACAGATATTCAATGATGTCTCTGTGATCAACATGGTGAAAACCGGAAGCGATCACCGAATGGTAAGAGGCACATTGAATATCAATGTCAAACTTGAGAGGTCCCGTCTCATGAAGTCCACGCTCCGACCTACTCGTGCCCATATCCAAAACCACGAGAACTTTCAACTCGAATTGTCAAATCGCTTCGAATGCCTGGAAAGCGCCGCATCGGTGGACGAGATCAATAACAGGTTTGTAGAAACTGTTCGTACAGTAGGCTCGAGGTTCTATAAACCCAACCGAGCGAGCAGACCACAAAAGCTCTCAAACTATACTCTCGACCTCATGGCTAAACGTCGCTCGTTGCAACTGCAGTCCTCCAGAGATGCTGAGTCATATAGGCAGCTTAATAGACACATATCAAAGTCTATGCGGCACGATATTCGTTCCTTTAATACCGAACGTATTAAAGAGACTATAGAGCGGAACAAAGGCTCTAAAGTGTGCGCAAGAGACATGTCTATTGGGCACAGCCAGCTGACGAAGCTGAAAAGAGAGGACGGCAGTATAGCGTCGACCAAGTCAAAGGTACTGAGGGAGATTGAGGGCTTCTACGGACAGCTATACACCTCAGTCGCAAAACCTGTTAGCAGTTTGCACAAAGACCCAAGAGCCAAACTGACCCGACATTATACCGAAGATATCCCGGACATCAACCTGTACGAGATTAGGATGGCCCTGAAACAGCTTAAGAATAACAAGGCACCAGGAGAGGACGGAATTACTTCAGAGCTTCTGAAAGCGGGTGGAACACCGGTACTTAAAGTCCTTTAGAGGCTCTTCAATTCCGTCGTGCTCGAAGGAACAACGCCAGAAGCATGGAACAGAAGCGTGGTGACGCTGTTCTTCAAGAAAGGGGATAACACTCTATTGAAGAACTACCGACCCATCTCGCTTCTGAGCCATGTTTATAAGCTTTTCTCGAGGGTCCTGACGAATCGTCTCGAACGCAGGTTTGATGACTTCCAGCCTCCCGAACAAGGCGGTTTCCGAAAGGGCTATAGTACCATAGACCACATCCACACGCTGCGGCAAATTATACAGAAGACTGAGGAGTATAATTTGCCATTATGCTTAGCGTTTGTGGACTATGAGAAAGCCTTCGATTCGATCGAGACATGGGCGGTGCTCGAGTCTCTCCAGCGTTGCCATATTGACTATCGGTACATCGAGGAGTTGAAGTGCTTGTACCACAACGCCACCATGTCGGTCCGAGTACAGGAGCAGAATTCGGAGGCAATTCCACTGAAAAGAGGCGTGAGACAGGGAGATGTCATATCTCCGAAACTGTTCACGAACGGACTGGAAGATGCCTTCAAGCTTCTGGAATGGCGGGAACGCAGCTTCAATATCAATGGCGAGTACATCAGTCACCTTCGATTTGCCGACGATATTGTAGTCATGGCAGAGACGCTGGAGGACCTCGGCATAATGCTCGAAGACCTCAGTCGAGTCTCCCAACGGGTGGGCCTTAAAATGAACATGGACAAAACGAAGGTCATGTCGAACGCCCGTGTTGTGCCCACCCCAATATCAGTGGGGAACTCGACTCTCGAAGTTGTAGACGAATACGTCTACTTAGGACATACAGTCCAATTAGGCCGGTCCAACTTCGTGAAAGAGGTCAATCGTCGAATCCAACTCGGCTGGGCAGCGTTCGGGAAACTCAGAAAAGTCTTTTCCTCCGATATACCTCAATCCCTCAAAACAAAACTGTACAACCAGTGTGTGTTACCAGTGATGACTTAAGGCACTGAAACGTGGTCTCTTACCATGGGCCTCATAAGAAAGCTCAAGGTCACGCAACGAACGAGCTATGGAGAGGGCTATGCTCGGAATTTCTCTACGGGACCGAGTCAGAAATGATGAGGTCCGTAGACGAACGAAAGTCGTCGACATAGCCCGGCGGATTAGTAAGTTGAAGTGGCAGTGGGCGGGGCACATAGCACGCAGAACTGATGGCCGACGGGGCCGAAAAGTTCTCGAATGGAGACCACACATCGGCAAGCGCAGCGTAGGACGACCAGCCACAAGATGGACAGACGATCTCATCCAAGTGGCGGGAAGACGCTGGATGCAAGCCGCTTCCGACCGGTCTTTTTGGAAATCCATGGAGGAGGCCTATGTCCAGCAGTGGACTTCTTGTGGCTGAATGATGATGATGACACAAACTCGCTGTGAGCTCGCTCCACAATCGCCTCGCTCGAAAATCGAAAATCAAATTGTTAGTGTGATAGGACCGTTAGTTATACTTTTTTCGAAGACGTTCATAACAAAAAAAAATATTTAGGCAGAGTTTATATTTTTGAAAGCGCCGGCCGTGGGTTCGAATCTCGGCATGCACAAATAATACCGGTTAATATAACTTGTTTCGGACGAGTTCTGTCTCTGTGTCTATCAGAACAACTGCCTGCGGATCGGCGGGTCCAGAAGTGCATTTTAACCCAGTGCGCCACGATAGGGCTATCAATCGACAAGATTGATGATTCTTGTTCATGCGGTGCGGCAACAATGACAAATAAGTGCGACTCACGGCGACGAAGAGGAAGGGCCGGTGCGGGTGGAAGAGCACGTCCTGGACGGCCCCCTTGGCCTTCGCTAGCGGCAGCTGGCTGCGGAGCCGCGACACCTGCGGAAGGGTCGGCCGTTATTCATATTTCTTTATATTAAAATATATAATTTGAAATTGAATTGAAATTGAAAATTCTTTATTTTTATCATCGAAATATCGCACCTCCAGAACTAAAGTGACCTAACTCAAAATTTGGGTAAAATGAGTTAAGCACTCAGAATGACTCAAAAAGGCATACTCTATCAGGCCTATATTAAAAAGCCGACTTTATTTGGTCAGAGAGAGATAGAGGAATATTTCGGTCTGTTTTTTCTTGAGCAACTCGCTCAGAGCGCCGAATACATTTTCTTCATTTCCCAAAAGTTGCAAATTTTGAGTTAGGTCACTTTAGTTCTGGAGGTGCGATATATCAAAATTAAATAATATAAATTACAAAATTAAAAAATGACAAAAAAAGGAGTATGCTCAGCCTAAATGTTGTGTGATTGATCAACACAACGCTGATTTTCAGCAAACCCCTATTAAATTATACACAAAAATGAAATAATATTATTAAAACAGTTGGACGTGTCTATAGAACTGACATCATAAAGTTAGATTTAGGTACATCAAACGAAGTAATTAACATATTATGCGCTTAATAATACTTAAAATAAAATATGAAATTAAATTATATAAAAAAAATCACTTCCAATTGGAAGTACGGCAACTTTTAAGTTATTACAAAATATATGATTAATTGTGATGGTATTGTGGCATTTTAGGGCAATTTGTACTTAGTGTGTTAGATACTATCATGTTTACAGTTGTAATTCTTTGGTCTGCTCCTAAGGTCTGTGATATAATCTATTTTACAAAAAATAATAATAATAAAAATAAGAATAAAAACATTATCTGTTAAACATTTTCGTTTACTTACATTACATTTCATTAAAATATAATTACATTATTAAATATCATTCAAGTTAATTATATTTCATAAAATTTTATTAGATTTAAATTTCATTACAATTCATTACATTTCATTAAATTTCATTTTATTTCACTAGATTACATTACATTTCATTAAATTTCATTAGATTACATTATATTTCATTAAATTTTCATTACATTATATATATTACATTTCATACAATTTACACAATTCAATTCATACAAGCCTATACATTTTACATATTTTTTATTTGCCTATCATAAAGAACTTTTATTAGATTTTTTTTTAAGGTAAAGGATGTCATATAATCTCTCAGGGGAGGGGGCAGATCGTTCCAAATTTTTGTCGCAGCATATTTAAAACTACCTCTGTAATGTGACGTTTTATGTTTTGGAATTATCATAAGGTTTAATTGCCGTCTTCGATGATTGCGTATGTGTGTGTCATTTGCCCAGACGAATTTGGTGTACAGATAAAGGGGTCTCTTTGTATGTACTACTTTATGTACAAGGTTTGACAGATGAAGTTGTCGTCGCGCTTTCATTTTAATAACATAACATAACATTTACATACAGGTACATACATACATTGCTTCTGGCCCCACACAAACTATCACTTAACACATGAAAAGACTTGGTTCCAAATTAGGATACTCTGTGCTATGGTAACCACATTATATGGCAAGCACATTACAAACATGGAAATGAAAGAAATAAATAATACGAGAAATACACCCAGACCGAGGCTATTTGTGCAAACGAGGCGGTCCCCGGTGGGAACCGAACCGATTATCTCTGCGTTGGTAGTTAAGCGTCTCATTAATCAGCAACGAGACAGTCAACAAGTGGACTTGTGTTATTTGGCTCTACCGAGTGCAGAGTGCCGAGACGCTGCGTCGGCATGGCGCTCCAGTAATGCCACACACGGCGCTCCGCGTCAGCTAATAGCGGCCGGGTTTGTTCGTGGGCGCGGGCACGTGTGCCGTGTGCCGGGCCGCGCCGTGCGCCGCGTGCGCCTACCTGGTGCACGGCGACGCCCCGCGGGCCGGCCACGGCGGCGGCCAGGTAGGGTAAACCATAGTATTGCTGGCACCCCCCTAGTCATTGGCGCAGTGAGTTTTAAACACAAATATTAAGAATTAAAATTTCTTAAAGGGCATTTTGGTAGTTTTTTGTAATTAGCATTGTTAAGTACAAAACATACATACAAATTATAAGTGCCAATGACTGATATTATTAGTGACAATGTTTATACCTGTAATGCCAATGACTGTAGTTTTGGAGATATTTTCAAATTATTATTATTTTTCTTAAATAAAACTATGACAACAAGCAAGAATTATTTTTTATTTCCAACCTATACTCATATTCTAACAAATAAAAATGGTTAATAGTGATTGAATATGAAATTGAACGCTTAGGAAGCAAATTAAGTCAAGGTTTTGCTTAAGGTGCCAATCGATGTATAGTTTACCCTAGTCCCCGCGCGTGTGCCGGGCCGCGCCGTGCGCCGTGCGCCGTGCGCCGTGCGCCGCGTGCCTACCTGGTGCACGGCGACGCCCCTCGGGCCGGCCACGGCGGCGGCCAGGTAGTCCCCGCGCGCGTGCCAGGCCAGCGCCAGCACGGCGCTGCTGTGGCGCGCCGCCGCCCGCGTGCCGCGCCCCCACTCCGCCGCCGACACGGGCTCCCACTGCACCGTCGCCTGCGTGCGCGCGTCCGTCTCCGCTGCAACGGAACGCCGATCCGACCGTGAAATCGTTTCCTAATCATACTACATTGCAGGATAGACAGATATATCGGCTATAAGACTCGTAAGACACAAAAATGAATTGTTATTACCCACCTCTCGAATGGAATTATACTCTTCCGGTACATTGATAATGGCTATTAAAATTTATAACAAACTCCAAAATTACTTAAAAGAATTAAATAACGACAACAACTTCAATAAAGATCTAAAGAAAATACTAATATCAAAATATTATTATAGCATAGAAGAATATTTTAAAGATAGTATAGATGAAACAAGATAAATAATTGTATAGATAGATAGATAGAATATTCTTTATTGTACTCACAAATAACATTAAAATATAATCTTTTAAATAGAATAACTAAAATTGCGTGATTATTAGTTCAATATTTTCCAATTGTAAGTTAATGTAATGCATATTTCAAATAGCACTTTAAAATGTTGCGTGCCCTACAGGGTCCACAGAAATCTCATCAAATAACTGTTAAGTTAAATTGTAACAACCCTACAACTTGTAGAATGCAATAAAGTATTGAGTATTGAGAGCGATCAGAGAGCGATCAAGGTGTGCACCTCCACTTTCCATCACCGGACATCCAGGAGAGGGGAGCGACTTCATCCTTATGTTGCGCAGACACCTTTTGTGCGCACGAAGCGTTTCGCCTCGTCGTTTCTAATGCGCACCGCTAAGGAATGGAATTCGCTCCCTTACCTCTGTTTTTCCGGAAAGGTACAATTTGGGCTCTCACTGAACCGACGAGGAACATCGTCGGCTCCGTCTTCACTTACCATCAGGTGAGATCGGGGTCAATTTATTTAACTCTGACTTTAATGAACTATTTTATCTATTTTTATTTTTACTAAACACACAATTTTGAAAGATGTATACTCCTGTAAAGGTGCTTCACACTGAATCATACACAATTAGAATAAGTAGTTTTTAAATTAATTGTGAAAATACTGTTGGAGTATCTAATAAATAATAATAATAATAATCGTTGGTCAGAGTTTAATAAATAAAAAAAACCTCTGTCGGCGGGCGGCAGCAAGCGCAGCGCGGCGGCGGCGGCGGGGCGCAGCGGGGCCAGCAGGCGCAGCGAGTGCCCCGTGGCGGCGGCCAGCAGCCCGGGCCCCGTGGCGGCGGCCAGCAGCCCGGGCCCCGTGGCGGCGGCCAGCAGCCCGGGCCCCGTGGCGGCGGCCAGCAGCCCGGGCCCCGCCGGCGCCCACGCCGCGCACGCCACGGGGCCGCCCAGCTCGAACGTGCGCAGGCAGCGCCCCGTCGACAGCTCCCACACTGACGGACGGACGATAACTCGTATCGGCGAGGGACGCAACTTTGTACCTAGCATTATTACCGAACATACCTTTTATATACCCCGATGTAGTACCGACTACGCTAAAAACTCTTTTTTCAGACGTACTTCACATTTTTATAATGAGTATATTATCTCAGATATTGATATTTTCTTTCATTCCTACGATTCTTTCGAGACATTGGTGAGATTTAGTTTTCTTTTAAGCAATCGAGTGTTTTGTAAGCCATGCTGATAATTTTGATTTGTGAATTTTGTATTTGTTTTTTGTCCATAATGGGCTCCTTTATGTTCACATTTTTTGATTATGTTATGGATCTCAAGGTTTACACGTAATATTTTTTCCCTGTTTTTTAAGTAAGAAACTGTTAGTATCCTAAATAAAAAGAAAAAAAAGAATTATTATTCATAGCATCATTTAATACACTCCGATAACCGTCTGTGCGCCACACCTCAGCTCTGTCGGCGCCGCACGCCGATCAAGAGTACCGGCAGAATATCAGCGCTGAAGTTCTTCCGGAACTTTCAGCGCATGCTGAGTCGGAGCCCATTTACATTTGCCACACCCGCGTCGGTCACTTAGTACGTTGGCCAGGTACATTAATGTATCGTGTATGGCCAATTTTCTATGTGTCTCTGCTTGTTATGTGTGTTAATGTACTTTTATTAATTTTGTTTCTTTGCTTTTTTTAATGGTGTGACTTGTAGTTAGACGTGTTTTGGTTTGCTTTGTATACGCGTGTGTGTCTTATGTAAATAAATGAATTATTTATCTATCTATCTATCTATCTACCTCGCTGTGTAAAAAGGCATACAACAGAATAGATGACTTTATAGATGATAAAAACCCTTGGCTGTAAACCAATTCCACAACTAGCTAGTTATTGGTATTCTAATAATATATAGGGTTTAATAAATTTCATACATATGTACAGACGCTGTGATTGCATATCAAAACTATGCTATTATTATAGATAACTGACAAGAACTTTATCACACAAGTTTGCCAAAGGCCATGCGAATGGTGGCGCGGTGGCCGGGTCGCCTATCTCCCTCTAATATGGTTGAGACTGGTGATGGCTGACCTCTGCGTTACGCTCGTGAACGGGTGCCGTCCGTGTGTCTGGCCGCAGCATTGGTGTTTTATTACCTTTTAAGAATATTAAATGATGTTTGACTTTGCAAGTATTGATTGCACTCATGGATCTTGAGATTCTTGGTATATGAACACTCACACCTAATTTGTATTAGCTTTAAGTTGATTTGAGAAAAGATGGTCAGAGTGGAGTTTTTTTTCGCTGCCTTTTTCTCCACTACAGACGGCCCTAAGGCAGCGGCTAACATTATACACAACTGTATGTACATTGACATTCAACGAGCAGAATGTAAATTCTTTACGTTGAAATAAAAATTTTTGAATTATTAATTTTGTTTCTTTGCTTTTTTTAATGCTGTGACTTGTAGTTAGACGTGTTTTGCTTCGCTTTGTATACGCGTGTGTGTCTTATGTGAATAAATGAATTATCTATCTATCTATCTACCTCGGAAACGCAAAGCGGCGCGAGGGACTCACCCTTGACGGTCCCGTCGTCGGAGCCGGTGCAGCAGTAACGGCCCTGCGGGTCGACATCGACGGCGCGCACGGCGGCGGCGTGGCCTCGCAGCGCCAGCGCCTCGCCCGTGGGGAAGGGCTGCAGCTCGCGAGGCGCCGGCAGCCGGGGCACCAGCGAGCCCGCCGTGATCAACAGCTGCGAACAGCCAGGCAGAAGCTCTATACTGGCCGGCGGATCGCCCTACCGACTCCAAAAGCTCTATACTGGCCGGCGGATCGCCCTACCGACTCCAAAAGCGACCTCCAGTGGCTCCTCGTGACGGTAACGACACCACTTGAGATGGCTCAGTCAGTTCGACGCACGGTGCATGGGAACACTGGGAGTGTTTTAGCCAGTATCCGGTGCTCTCACGAAGCACAAATAAATGCTACTGGGGGAAGTTTCAGTACGTAGAAACCCCACGAACCGACGTCCTCTCCAGAATATTAGGCATCTTCAGAAGATTTCCCCCCGTCAAAAAAAAATGAAAGGTAGGCAGGCAGAGAAACAGACAGATAAATGGAGAGACAGATAGACCGTACAGTACAAGCTAGCGCCGTACACCTTTCTACGTCACCGTATTCATTGCCGACTGGGCACCGCGCACGATCGAGCTCACAGGCATGTAACAGTACATAGTAACAAATAAATTTACCGAAGAGCTAACGTAAACGATCTACTTTCTTCATCTACCACCACCCTGCGACACACAACATCCGCTGTGCGACGGAGTCGACTAGCACACACTCTCCTCTGCTCGTGCACAGGCAGAGACAGACAGAAAAGCAGGCAGACTGGCTGACAGGCAGCACAAACGCATGAGCACTGACCCGGCGGCGCTGTCCGCGCGGCGCCAGGTAGAGGTCGAGGCAGCGCAGGAAGCGCTCGCGCGTAAAGCGCGCGTAGGCGGGCAGCGCGCGCAGCGAGCCGTGCCGCGCCGGCAGCACCGAGTACTGCCGCTTCCACGGCGTCGCCGACTGCTTATTCCACTCCTTCATCTGCGGGCGGCACGCGGGTTAGCACCGGCTCGCTCCTCTTATTATTTTTTTATTTTTATTTATTTGTTTACAAAGCCAACAGCACTAGTTAAATAATAAAAACAGTTATAAATAAAATTTATCATAGGCCAATTACGGGCTCATTTTATGCTAACGTGACTCGAAGACAGGCACAAAGTCTACAGAGGAAAATAGGTAAAAGGAAATAAAAATCAAACAAACTAACTTTGAAATACAAAAATCAAGCAGAATACTAAAATTAGGTGTAAAAAATCATGACTGCAGACTGTACAGACTCCTGTGTGAGTACTGTGTGTGGGTGTCTGTGTGTGTGTGTTTGCGTGAGTGTGTGTGGGTGTATGTATGCTACGGGTAGAAGAAGCGAGTGAAATATGCGGAGTAATGAATGAGTAAAGACGCTATGTATAGATTTTTAGATTTTATAACCATCCTCCTCAAGACATCGCCAAAGTGAATCTTATTGTGCCTCTCCGACTAGCGGATATTGGCGTGGGAATGTGCAGTATTTGTGTGCGAAGTTAAAATGTGTACAGAGTGTGAGCGCCACAAGAAATATAAATGTGTGCGGTGTGCGAGCGCCGCATAAATTGCGAGTGAACGTAAAGTATGAGCGACGCAGGAAATGTGAATGCGGGAATACAAGCGACGCAGACAATGAAAGTGTGAGTGGGCGTGCAGTGTGAGCGGCGCAAGAAATGTGAGTGTGAGCGCCGCAGAGTATAACTGTGTACGCCGCAGAAATTGTGGATAAGCGGGGAATGTGAGCGCCGCAGGCAGTACGCACGGAGTGTGGGGCGGAGTGTGAGCGCCGCGGCAAGTGCGCGCGGAGTGTGAGCGCCGCGGCAAGTGCGCGCGGAGTGTGAGCGCCGCGGCAAGTGCGCGCGGAGTGTGAGCGCCGCGGCAAGTGCGCGCGGAGTGTGAGGCGGAGTGTGAGCGCCGCGGCAAGTGCGCGCGGAGTGTGAGCGCCGCGGCAAGTGCGCGCGGAGTGTGAGCGCCGCGGCAAGTGCGCGCGGAGTGTGAGGCGGAGTGTGAGCGCCGCGGCAAGTGCGCGCGGAGTGTGAGCGCCGCGGCAAGTGCGCGCGGAGTGTGAGCGCCGCGGCAAGTGCGCGCGGAGTGTGAACGCCGCGGCAAGTGCGCGCGGAGTGTGAGCGCCGCGGCAAGTGCGCGCGGAGTGTGAGGCGGAGTGTGAGCGCCGCGGCAAGTGCGCGCGGAGTGTGAGCACCGCGGCAAGTGCGCGCGGAGTGTGAGCGCCGCGGCAAGTGCGCGCGGAGTGTGAGCGCCGCGGCAAGTGCGCGCGGAGTGTGAGCGCCGCGGCAAGTGCGCGCGGAGTGTGAGGCGGAGTGTGAGCGCCGCGGCAAGTGCGCGCGGAGTGTGAGCGCCGCGGCAAGTGCGCGCGGAGTGTGAGCGCCGCGGCAAGTGCGCGCGGAGTGTGAACGCCGCGGCAAGTGCGCGCGGAGTGTGAGCGCCGCGGCAAGTGCGCGCGGAGTGTGAGGCGGAGTGTGAGCGCCGCGGCAAGTGCGCGCGGAGTGTGAGCGCCGCGGCAAGTGCGCGCGGAGTGTGAGCGCCGCGGCAAGTGCGCGCGGAGTGTAAGGCGGAGTGTGAGCGCCGCGGCAAGTGCGCGCGGAGTGTGAGCGCCTCGGCAAGTGCGCGCGGAGTGTGAGGCGGAGTGTGAGCGCCGCGGCAAGTGCGCGCGGAGTGTGAGCGCCGCGGCAAGTGCGCGCGGAGTGTGAGGCGGAGTGTGAGCGCCTCGGCAAGTGCGCGCGGAGTGTGAGCGCCGCGGCAAGTGCGTGCGGAGTGTGAGCGCCTCGGCAAGTGCGCGCAGAGTGTGAGGCGGAGTGTGAGCGCCGCGGCAAGTGCGCGCGGAGTGTGAGCGCCTCGGCAAGTGCGCGCAGAGTGTGAGGCGGAGTGTGAGCGCCTCGGCAAGTGCGCGCAGAGTGTGAGGCGGAGTGTGAGCGCCGCGGCAAGTGCGCGCGGAGTGTGAGCGCCTCGGCAAGTGCGCGCAGAGTGTGAGGCGGAGTGTGAGCGCCGCGGCAAGTGCGCGCGGAGTGTGAGGCGGAGTGTGAGCGCCGCGGCAAGTGCGCGCGGAGTGTGAGGCGGAGTGTGAGCGCCTCGGCAAGTGCGCGCGGAGTGTGAGCGCCGCGGCAAGTGCGCGCGGAGTGTGAGTGTACCTCCTTGTCGTCGAGCAGGTACTCGGGCGGCGGGTTGTAGCTCTCGGCGTGGCCGGGCGGCGGGCGGCGCGGGGGGGGCGCGCTGCGCGCCGCGCGGGGGGGGCCCTCCGCCTCCGCGCCCCACAGGTCGTAGAACTTGCGCTCCTGCACACATACACATATCGATTCTACCATCTCTTATCCAAGGTGTGGAGTTTCTGTGAGAGAAACTGCATACCTTGCGCGCGGCGCGCTCGGCGGCCAGCTGGCGGCGCGACTTGCGCCAGCCGCAGCGCAGCGCGTGCACGAGCCGCGCGACGGCCGCCCGCTCGCTGCCGCTGGGCAGGAAGGAGCGCTTGTGCTCGGGGAACGCGCGCACCGGCGCCGCCAGCACTGCGCTGCTGAACCACTCCGTCCACGGCTGCGGGGGGAACATTGGCACTCAAGCACTCCACACAAGGCGTGATCGTTCAGACCTAATTTTTCTATATAAACTAATTAACGGTATTATTGACTGTCCTAAACTTTTGAGTCAGGTGCACCTGAAAATTCCCCGTCCAATTAGCAGAATGCACAACCGGTTGCCGTTTTCTTTACCACAATGCCACACTAATATTGGTTCGCATGCCCCTCTCTTTCGCATGATGGGACTTTACAACAAACATAAAGACCAACTAGATGTTTTCTTTTCCTCGGTCAACTCAATTAAATACACTTCTTTCGACACTAGTTAGATAAGGAATTTGTTTATTGTTTTATCTATTGTTTTTTAGACTTTGTTTGTACCTATGTTAGATTCCGTACTACATACTACCCTAACAATACATAATAGTGCGTGTTGTGATCACCTGCTCGTAGATAGTACACTACAATCATGTTTTTGTAACACATAAATTCTCAACTGACGTGTCACAGTGTAACTTTCTGTTTGGTGATTCTAAAATAAATAAACAAAAAAAAAAAAAAAATTGGTGTGAACGTTGGGCTCAGTTGCAGCATACATAGCGAACGAGGCACGGCAAGAGCTTCGATGGTCGAATGCGATAGAGGCGGCGGCCGGTTGAAGCATACATTTAACATGAATATTTTGACGATGCAGAAACAAGCGAGTCGGTTCTATCAAAATGCAAACCTTAATCCTCCTCAGGACACATAAAAAAATTATGAAGAAGATATAATAATAACGATTTTAAGGAGAAACATCCTGGCACAAGCCACGATCGAGAGATGAAGGGTTTTCAGATTTTCATACACCTCAAATAAATAAGACAGGTTCAAAAACCTAGAAACCTACGAACGAAACAAATTAGAAACATACATAATTGGAGAAATCCTAGTAATATATATAATAGTGAGATACCATATCGGTATGGAGAATAGTGACACCATAGCAGAAACTAAAACTAATGGCATTTTGTTGAACTTGGAAACCAAAAAATCTAATATGATGTATGTTATGACACCTTGTCTCTGTGATGGTTATGGAACTCCTTTTTTTCAAGTCTACGCAAGCAAATTAGTATTAAAAATAATAAAAGTGTGACCTGGTAATCGTCGTCCGCTGCGGTGGGCGCCAGTCCTTGCCGGAGCCGCTGCAGCAGCGCCAGGTCGGCGGCGCCGAGCACCACGTCCTGTCCCGTGGCGGGGTCGCGCACCGTGCGCCAGAAATCCGGCTCCTCGCAGCGCCTACAACAACACACCTCTGTTCACTGATATCGGAGCACACTATTCATTACTACTATTAAGAGTAGGATAAAACTTTAGCACCGTGAGCTTGACGTGAAGGCGAAACCGCGTCGCGTAAGTATATACTTTTTTTTATTTATTTAAAAAATTAATAGGGAAATCTACGGCAATATCAGAACAAAATACTTATTATCATTAACATTCATAACAACTTTGCACATCAAACTCACGCCTGTATCCTAGAGAGGAAAGCGAAGATCAGAGACTGCCACGTGCAATATCCTTTCATCATCATCAACTCATTATGTCCCCACCGAGGGGCACGGGTCTCTTCCCTGAGGAAGGTACAGGCCATACTCCACCACGGGGGCCAAGTCCGGATTGGTGGAGGCTTGTAAGACTAGTGGCTGGTCTTACTGTCAGAAGTTTTCAAGCCGCCCTGAGGCCTCTGACTTGGCTTAACGACTGCCATCTATCGATGGCAGCCGGCACCAACTGCTTAACGTGCCTTGCGAAGCACGGAATCGCTCGGAAAAAATGCCACTAGCGTTAGTCATAGACGGTGACCCATCCATGGACTGAACGCGCCGTATGCTGCTTAACCTTAGTGATCGTTCAAGATCACTCGGGCAGCCCAGGCTACGAGCAATATCCTTTGTAATTTATTTATTCATTCTTTTACATGCAATAAATGAATTTTCTTCTTCTTGAATAACATTTTAAAGTGGACAGGGCTCGCGAAGTATCCCGCGACTATATTTACTCCGTAATTTGCAAACGAATTTTGACCAACTGCCTCATAAAACTATTTGGGCGAAAATAAAATATCCACTCCACTCTTGCATAATAAATTATGTCAGTCGGTCATAGGACCGACCTCATGTAAACGACGGAAGCGCCGCAAGGACGACAGAGTGTGATGGCTTACTTGAGGAAGTCGTCGATGGCGGAGCGGCGCGCGGGGCGCAGCAGGCGGCGGCCGGCCAGGTCGTAGCCCACGTGGTCCAGCTCGTCGTACCAGTGGGCCGGCACCGCGCCGCGCGGATTGCGCCGGTCCTCCTCGTCCGACGTGTCACCTGACGAGTACTCGTCTGCAACAAACACAGACACACACACACACCTTACAGAGATGACAGATGGACAGTTTCAATGGCAACACGAGCACTGCATCGACATAGATAACTTCTCATTCCCTCCTCACATCATTCAGATTTACATGTCTGAACAATGGACCTTCGGTACTCATTTGATGCAGAGCTACAGAACCCAAGACCTTCCTGGAAAAATGCCCTAGAGTATAAAAAGGCTACTGATGAATTCAATAAGACAATCATAGTATGTTGAGCCCTACTGTTTAACTTTATTAAAAAATTTCAGCATGATACCTCGCCCATCATTGACATGTGTGCTGGCTATCTGCTGGGTGAGTCGGGTTAGTGCCCCAGCCTCCCCCTGTCCTGCCGCCGCCTCGCCCTGTGTTGCCTCGTCTGATGAATTGCCTTCAGTTTGCTCGACTCCTGACTCTTTCCTTCCCTTGGATTTACTTCTTGTAATTATAATGTCATTTGAAGCTGCTTTCTTTTTTAGAATTTTCTTGGAAGATTTTAAAAGATTCCGTGCAGTATCTTGATCCAATTCACTTGAACCAGAGTGAGTCTCTCCAAGTCCGGATTCTTGGCTAACATCTGTGTCGTCGCTCTGATCATCATCACTATCATTGTCGCCATCTTCCTCATCACTGGCATCATCTTCCTCAGATTCATCATCATCATCTGAGTCTTCTAATTCCTGTTACAAGAACAATAGTAAATTTCTTTAGTGACAAAGTAAGGATTTTCGTACGAATGCAGGTTTTAATGTGACCACAGCTGTGTCTTGTTAGATTGTTAGGTGCTCACCGAGGATTCACCTGAGTCATCCACAATTCCTGGTGCTGACATGTCCAGCTGCAGATCAGAGCCCTCATCATCTGACTCACTTGCCTTCACCTGCATAGGGAAATAAATCTTAAAAATTTGACAGAAAACCAACTGAATACTGTGAATTTCTTTAGAATTTTTATTTCAAAGAAGTTTACACTAGATCTGGCCTCTGTTGCCACGCTAGGTTAGAAGCTGTATTTTAGCAAACTAATAAATATAAAATATTAATGACCAATTGCTGGGTAAAGTTTGTGCAAAGTTTACAATTCACATTAGCACTGGGCCACACAGGTACAATCCTGCACGGGTTGTATAGCTAAAGCAATATCAAATTTACAGTTGTTTAGACACGAATAGGACAAGAGGTTAATGGAAAATAAAAACATAAATAAATAAACTCACGCCTGTTATCCCCGAGGCGAGGGGGTAGAGGCACCAATAACTAGAACTGGGGCCACGTTTTGTAATGTACTTATTAAAAAAATACTTTTACACCACAATTTTAAAATAAAATCGGAGTCTTCAGATCACTAAACCGTATAAGAATAGAATGTTTACTTTACCGCATCCTTCGTTTGGGTTGTGTCTACATTTTCTTCTTTGTCATCAGTTTTTCGCTTTAACAGTCCAGCTTTAAACGGAGGCATATCTAGCTTAGTAATTTTTTTATTTAATTCATAAGCAAATTATAAATTACAATTACAACTGTGCATGGTTAGAAAACACGTGTTATTATTACGTTCCGTTCCGTCCCGTCCGCAGCACCGTCCGTCAAAAATCAACAAAGTTTATCTGCTCCACAGACTAAAAGTCATTGTCTCGGTATCTCCGTTTTTAAGCATACTCGATTCGCAATAGTGTTCGATACTTTTCAGTGAGCTAAAGAATGAATCAACACTCACTTTTCATTGTACTCGATACTTTACTCGACGTATGCGTCCTATTACAATTTAGGGGGTTTCCAAAACTCATTAATTCTGCTTCTAGACTAGGGGAAGTCCCGGTCATAAATAAAGTTTCACTAACAAGAGATACCACCTACGCAAAGCACCAGTAAGTGATGTTTGGTAGTGTATTTAACTGTTTTGGAAATAATAAATGTGGAGTTTCATTGTTAGCTTTTTCTCTACAGAAACTAGCAACTTTAAGGTTCATAAAATACCTGAACATTTGTTTTTATAATGAATAAAATATTTTAATCTGAATATTATTTAAAATAAAAATATCAGAAACCTGGAAAAATAGTTTTATGACACATTCTAATCGTTAGTGAAAGATCATCGCCTTCATTTGATTATGATGCAAATCCAAGCCGTTTTAACCTTGCTTATTAAATACGAAGCCATCGTTGGCCATCCCACAGTGATATTGGTAGCCAGGACTCTCATAGAGAAAATGAAAAAAATGAAAAATAGCCGGATAATTTTAAAGTCTTCTATTATTCCGTAATAATAATATGTGTGAAGGGATAGTTGGTGCGATAAGAAAACGCCTGATCTGCAGTTGAGATTGGAATGAATCCGTTTATTTTCGGTTTTAATTTATATCTGAAGTAAGATACATTATCGACCAATAGTCACAAAGACAAAATATTAGAACCAATGAACTGTCTCCGCTTTGGCGAGTGAGAGGCGAATAAAGTTGTATTGCGGTGTCTCACTCGCACGTAGACCGGTGCGATCTTCATTGCGAGCGGACGTATGTTCATTGCTCCCGCGCATTGCACACTCGCGCGGCGCGCGGCAGGCAGCTACATGTAAATAAATGTTTTCAGTATATATCACAACATAGCATCCATGAGAATACCATAATATAAGTTTTAAAGTTGTCTGTTCGGCGCCTGCATTTTTCAGTTTTTCTTCATACCAACAAGTCATGTATGTGCGCTAATTGTTGTGTGGTCTATTGAATAATTTATTGGTGTCCAATTAGTTAGTGTACTTCAGATTCACTAAAAAGAACAAAAAAAATGACTTCTTAACTTTTTTTCTTGAAGACAGTTTTTCCTTGTATTTTTTTTTAAAATCAATCAAATGTACCTATTGTTTATGTAGGTAACAACATGAGAATTGAAGTAGTGACAAAAAGCTTGTAACAGTGAAGTGTAGATAATTTTGTACTGATACCTTTTTTTGCCATTGTGGAAAAGGACACAGATTGTGGAACCTTGACATTTAAATTTAAGGATCCAAATCTCAGGTCAATCTTGGTTCAATGTTCAATCACACTACCTCAGAGCCACAAGCTCACTAGAGTGCGACAAGTGAGTCGTGGCTCAAGCCTTTGGCGGGAAATTTAAAAATCTTTTAGTTGATAACCCTGCATATCGTCTGAATAAACCATCTTGATACTTTTGCTTAACTTGATTATTTGTTTAATTAGTTTGGAGTCTCCAATGAATTTTGTCCAAACATAAATAAATATAAACAAAACGAAAACATTAACTACATCAAAACCATCATTTCCACTCCACCAAAAACAGGGATAATAAAGATGCACCATATAAACTTATAAACATTTAGTAATGCTGAACCATAATCAAAATCTGATTCATATCTTTTTTCTCAACATCTTTAAGTTCTAAGACTAAGTCTTCGATCTGACGTTTAACATTTTCGTCATCCGACAGACCTTACAACAAGAAATAATTCATGTTTGCTTTGAAACATTATTACTCGTATGTACATACTAAAACATAGGTAAAATAAAATTATGTTGAATAGAAACAAAAGTTTTTTTCTTGTTTAAATCTAGGTCGAGTATCAAACTGTTTGGGCTGTACTACTTGCAGCTGAAATACCTAAGTTTGACAGTCCGAGTGTGGCCATATGAATAATTCGAAATAAATCGTGTCCCAGGCAAGACCTGGACTCGCTTGTCAGACTCTACCGTCTCACTACACTAGATCTGTTATTATTATTTTATTATATATTTATTTTTACAGGGCCTGTACGAAACTTTAGCCCTAACGGATGTTCGGAAAACATTTGTTACAAAAAATTGAACTTTACGCCATGATGGCTGAAAACGGAATCCCACTAGATTTTTTTTTAATATCTTTATTTTACAGGACCATGTGCGAAACTTAAGTCCTAACTTATACTATTTTACATTTATGAAATTAATCTACGATTAACCTGAACTAAAATTGAAGAGTAAACTAATTTGGATTAAAAATTCTTTGCGGATGAAGAAATGAATTCAAATATAGGTACATATATTTCTGCGTGAGATAAAAGTTTCTGAACGTTATAACCTAAAAATCGTTGACGTGAGATATCCAAAATTTTACAACACTTTCTTAAAAATATTTCACACTGGGGTTCAAATTCATTGCATTGAAAAAATATATGTTGTAAACTACCTTCTACGCTAGAATTACAATAGCTTTTTTTTTTTGGGCGGTAGGCTGCAAAAAGTTACCATCGAAATAATTTTGCTCCTTAGAAATTTAAATTAATTTATTGTCAAACCAAATAAAATTTTCAATTTCAAAGTGATATAAATGCTACGTAATAGCTGAGAATTGTTTGTAAGCATACCTGCTGGTCTTCAATCTCTTAACCATAAAAGACACTGCCACTCAACTAGAACTACACCATGACGACACTGATTGAGATCTTGGACTCTCAAAAATCCGTTGAGGCGTCCCTGTCAGCCCGGATGAAACGATTGTCCTCTTCTTCACCACAACAAAAACTGGACTTGGATGGTCTAGTTTGCGAGTTCCAGAGCTTCAAGGACTCCGTTGTGAGTATCTTGGGGTTGCTTCGCTCTCAAGTGACATATTTGGCTACCCAAGTGGACGATCTGGATAACTACAATCGTCGAAACGCTCTTCTTTTCTGCGGCATTGAGGAGAAGGAGTCCGAGGATGTCGAGACTATGCTTGTCCAAATCGCCCGCGACAAGCTGGGCCTTAGCGGTCTCGAGCCATCCTCTTTTCAGTTGGCACACAGGCTTGGAGCCGTGGGAGGGCGGAGGCCCCGCCCTATTCTGGTTCGTTTCAACAGCCTGCATCAGAGGAACATTGTCTGGAACCGGAAGAAGTCACTTAAGTCCACTGGCATTGTCATCCGTGAGTTCCTAACTAAGTCTCGGCAATCTATGTTCATGTCTGCACGAGTGCACTTTGGCATGACCTCAGTATGGACTAAAGACGGCGCTGTTTTCGTGAAGGCACCGGGGAAGGACCCGCAGAAGATCTCCACGGCTTGGGAGTTGGACGAGCTCTGCCGCCTTCATCCTACGGGCGAAAAATCTACGCCAAAGCCTACCTAGGCCCGCAAGAAGAGGGACAAACAGCATAAGAAGGACAGCGCGACCCTGCCGATCACCCGATCCAGGGCTACGGCCTCGACTAAGGCAAAGGCGAAGGCGTGATGCTGCAGTGTTTCGTATGCTTTCTTTCATCCGTACAGCCCCGCCAGGTTAGGTACTTATCCTTGTTCTTTTCTTTTCTCTTCTCTTGTGAATTTACCTCCGTCTTGCTTTTTCAACATTCTAAGTTACCTTCGTTTTTTCATGTCAACAATGAAACTTAAAACAATGTACTCTGTGAATGAAACCATAGACCTCAAACGTCAAATACGAATGGCGGGTGCGTTCCGAAATCATTTATTTTTGTACTCTTATTGTTTTGTGAACTTTTTATCATTCAACCAGCAGGACGTGCTTTATGCAGCGTGTTTTGTTTTTGCATTCCATATCCATATAATAATTCTATGTAATTTTATTCATTAGTATCACGGGTATTGTATTATTTTATATAAGTATTATATCTATTAATATTTTTTATCTATGACATCTATTAGCGATGATTCTTTCCATACAGCTGAATCTGATTCCTCGTTCGCCAGCATTGACGTTAGTTCTCTAGGCTTAGGTGACACCCTAATCAATGAGTTTTCAAATTTCCCAAAAAATTTCAATATCTGCCATATTAATGCCCAGAGTGTTCCAAGCCATTTCAATGACCTTTTAGACTCCTTCTCCTCGTGTAATCTTCAGGCTCTACTTATTTCAGAGAGTTGGCTAAAACCGTCGCTTCCCTCTACGGCATATTCACTGCCTGGCTTTATCCTGATCCGTAATGATCGTGTCGGGAGGAGAGGTGGCGGGGTGGCTATTTATCTCAAAAGCAACCTTTCTTATAAGGTCATTGCACAATCCCCCACTTCCGGTTCGCCCCCTGCCGAATTTCTTTTTCTAGAAATTGATTTGGGTGTCAAACTACTTCTCGGCGTTGTCTACTGTCCCCCATCCAGCAACTACTTCAAAGCTCTAGAGCTTTGTCTCGATGATCTCACGTCCATCTACACCCATCAACTGATCATGGGAGATTTCAATACCAACCTACTTTTCAGCGACTATCGCTCTAGCAAACTGCGGTCACTTATAGACTCTCATAACCTTAAGTTCCTTCCTCTCTCCGCCACACATCATTCTCACGTTTCTGATACTCTGCTAGATCTCATCATTACCTCTGATGACACTCTCATTGCCTCCCATGGTCAATTTCCCGCCCCCGCTTTCTCTCATCATGACTTGATTTTTTGTTCTCTGAAAATGAGATCTCCCAAACCCAAACCCGTTATCGTTCTTCAACGATCTTTTGCTCGCATGGATGTAGAGAGGCTTAGAAGTGATGCGTCTGCTGTCGACTGGCATAATATGCAGGATTTTCAGGACATCAACGACAAAGTTTCATTCTTGTGCGCCGAGATCATTCGCTTGTTTGACATACACGCACCTATTAGGCCAGTCCTGCTCAAGCATCGTCCCACTCCGTGGATCACGGACCTTGTCCGTAAAGCGATGATGAAACGGGACCGTACTTTCCGTAAGTACAAGCGGGACAGGTCTGATGTCAACTGGACAGAGTATAAGGCTGCTAGGAACATTTGCAATCAGATGTGTAGAAGAGCCAAGCGTCGATACATCTCGGAACAGATCGAGCTTTCCTCTCCTGCTGGTTTATGGAGTTTCCTGAGGTCCCTAGGCGTGGGAAAAACTTCATCGTCCGACTCTAAGATCCTTTTCGGCCTTGATGAGCTCAATAGGCATTTTGCCTCGGTGCCCACTCTAGATCCTCAGACTAAATCTGAAACCCTGCAGCAGATCTGTTCAATGCCAAAAGCCTGCTCCAACTCTTTTCAATTTTCACCTGCTGACAGTGAAGACGTCAAGAAACTCATCCTCACCTTCAAATCGAAAGCCGTCGGTTGTGACAACATAGGGCGTGCTATGCTCTCCTACCTCCTTGACATCCTTGTCCCTGCCATTACACACATTGTCAATTTTTCCCTGTCCTCTGGTCAATTCCCTGACCTATGGCGCAAAGCCTACGTCGTTCCCCTGCCCAAGATTGCCATTCCCTCTTCACCTTCCCAGTACCGACCAATCTCTATTTTGCCTTTCCTTTCCAAAGTCCTGGAGTCACTTGTTAACCAACAGTTGTCAAAGTTCCTCTCGTCAAGTGGTCTCCTGAATCCCTTCCAATCCGGTTTTCGGTCAGGGCATAGCACGACCACAGCTCTCTTAAAGGTCACTGAGGACATAAGGGCTGGCATGGAGGAGCAAATGGTCACCACCCTTGTTCTCATCGATTTTAGCAACGCTTTTAATGCTGTCGACCATGACCTCCTTCTTGCTACCCTTGGTAGTCTCAATGTTTCCTTCACTGCCATGCAATGGTTCTGCTCCTATCTTCGAGGGCGCCAGCAGGCAGTTCGGTCCGGCCAGGCCCAGTCTGGCTGGACTGAGTTAAATGCTGGCGTACCCCAAGGCGGCATACTTTCCCCAATCTTATTCTCATTGTTTATCAATCTAGTCACTCCCAATCTGTCTTGCCGCTACCATCTCTACGCGGATGACCTTCAACTTTATAAACTGTCCAGCACTGACGATCTAAGTCAAGCTGTTTCGGATCTCAATGAGGATCTATGTCGCATTAAGAGGTGGTCTGAGAGTTTCGGCATTGCCGTTAACCCCTCTAAATGCCAGGCGATCATCATTGGCGGCTCGAGGCAGCTGGCAAAGATAGATTCTGTCTCGCTACCCTCATTGCTGTTCAATGACTGCCCAATACCTTTCTCCGAAAAGGTTACTGATCTCGGCCTCGTCATTGATCGGAAACTGTGCTGGGATGCTCAGGTAAAGGCAGTTTCGCAGAAATTTTATGCCTCGCTCCATCCATTGCTTCGTCTGAAGAACTTTCTCCCTAGTAAAATCAAAATTTCTCTTGTAAATTCCCTCCTTCTTCCCATCCTAGACTACGCCGATGTCTGCTACCTTGATCTCTCGCAGGAATTCCTAAATAAACTCGATCGTCTGCAGAACTCCTGCATTCGATTTATTTTCGGTCTGCGCAAATTCGATCACGTGTCAGAATTTCGCACCAGGTTGAGGTGGCTACCGATTCGAGATCGCAGAAACCTTCGAATTCTTTGCACCCTCTTCTCTATTCTTAATGATCCCAACACCCCTCAATACCTCAAGTCACAATTTGCCTTCTTATCCTGCACACATAGCAGAGAACTCCGTTCCTCCCAAAATCTTCTTCTTTGTACCCCCTCTCACCACTCTGGTTACCTCTCTAGCTCATTCAGTGTCTCAGCCGTTCGTCTATGGAACGCTCTCCCTGATAATATCCGCAAAGCCCCCTCTCGGAATTCTTTCAAAGCCCTTGTCCGGGAACACTTCCTCGAGAAGTGTTACCTGAAACACCCTTAGCCTCTCTCATGTTAAGGATCTTTCAGCTGTATGCCCTTTACTATTACACTTATATGTATATGTTTTTATTTTTCATATCCCTTGTTTTCTCTTACGTAATGTGTAGATAAGTATATTATTAATTCGGCTCATTGTATACTATTATAATATATATTATATTATATTACATATGTTATTTTATTATAATTATATCTTATTATATGTGTAAGTATATGATAATGTATAAATTTATTTAATGCACCATAAACAAGTATGTTTGTATATTTGTTTAGTTACTTTTGCACGCCTACCATCACTTTCCTTTACCTCCTGCGGTTGACTGGTAGAAAATGCTAATAGCATTAAGTCCGCCGCATTGTACTATATTTTAATTTTTAAATGTGAGTGCAATAAAAGTATTAATAATAATAATAATAAGAATCCCACTAGATCTGTTTTTTTTTTTTATTATATATTTATTTTTACAGGGCCTGTACGAAACTTTAGCCCTAACGGATGTTCGGAAAACATTTGTTACAAAAAATTGAACTTTACGCCATGATGGCTGAAAACGGAATCCCCACTAGATCTGTTCTGTGCACTACACAGATTAACGACATACACCTGTCAAATGCCGGGAAATGGAACGTTGTTTCGCTTTTGGTTTCGATTTGTGAAATGGTTTTGAAGTGTTGGTGGAGGTTAAGTCACTGCCGTACATATTAATAAAGCAATGATTTCTTTACTTTAAAACAATAATAAAGGTATTTTGACCCAATTTTTTAAACAAATTATTAGCAATTCATTAAAAACATGTTTCGGCAGTTAAGTAAAGTCTGGGAGCCGGTCAGGAGGCAGTTGGTGAGTGCATCCTAGACCTTCGGTGTTTATTTACTCGTCTCACTTTACTATTGTTCGTTTGATGGCTTGGCACAGATGGTGGTGGCTCGGGGCGAGGCCGGCGGTGCGGGCGCGGGTGCCGTGGGCCGCGAGGAGCGCCTGGCGGCGGCGCTCCGCCGCGACTTGCCCGGCATCACTTACCTCAGCGTGGAGGATATCTCTGGTGGCTGCGGCGCGATGTTCGAGGTGCTTGTGCTACAGTTTCACTGGATTCTAAGTCCTTGTTGAAAATCTTGTGTAAAATTGGTGTATAATTTGGTTTTTCAGGTTAGTGTGGAGGCTAAAGAATTCAATGGACTCTCTACAGTGAAACAGCACCGCATTGTAACTGAATCTCTGAAAACAGAGATTGCTGAGATGCATGGCATCCGTATCCACACCATGGTGTCTACAGATAATGCTGACAAGTGAATGAATCTAGATAGTAATTGAAACTGTAAATAATTACTTATGAAGCTACTAGTTACTAATGAAAAATACACTTAAGTAGAAACTAGGAACACTGCAAATCCATTGCAATTTATTATGTTTTTGCCCTCCTTTAGCAATTAGTACAAAACTCCCAAATGTTATGTAAGTACCTATAGGTAATAATGAGTTAAAATAGAAGTTTGTTCTGTTTCATAAGTTGTTTTTGGTTCCTCTATCTCTAATAAGTAATAATATAGATAATTTAACTTATTAACAAATTCGCCATGGCGGACATCACTCGAAAAATTGAAAAATCGACTGGCGCTCTTTTCCCGCAACTGTTAAGCCAGCACTGGCTAGGCCTAGGCATGATAAACTGCAGGCTAGTCAGCCAGTTCAGTCCTGGCTGCCAGTTCAGTCCTGGCTGCCAGTTCAGTCCTGGCTGCAAGCAAGGTTAAAACGGCTTGGATTTGCATCATAATCAAGGCAAATCAGTAATCTAAATCGACATGACAAGATTGACAAGTTTAGTAGCTAAACGCAGTAAATACTTTGACAGTTCATGTTGTAGACGCAGTAACGAAACGCCTTTATTTTCTTTCAGTTTTCAAAATGGCGCTCAACCTAGTAGTCAAGATTCATCCCGTAGTTTTATTTCAAATTGTGGATGCTTACGAGCGCAGAAATGCAGATTCACATCGTGTTATCGGCACATTATTGGGTAAATTTTCATTTTTGGGTAGGAGTATCAATTAACTTTTTCCATATCCATAATCATCATGTGGCATAATTTTTTACTGTGTTCTCTGTTATTTTGGAGTGTTTATCAGTTTATGTGGTACGTGATCGTAGTTTTGATAGGTATCAACAAACGCTGAATCAAATATTCACTGTCAATTCTATTTCGCAATTTTCGTGTCGTTTCAAATTAGTACTTTGAGGTTATGTTATGATGCGGTGTCTAATGGTTGCACAGGCACAGTTGACAAGGGCGTGGTGGAAGTGACGAACTGTTTCTGCGTGCCGCACAAGGAGCACGCCGACCAGGTGGAGGCGGAGCTCAACTACGCCATGGACGTGTACGAGCTGAACCGCCGCGTCAACTCCGCCGAGAACATCGTCGGTGCGTACCAGCTGGCCGCGCTATCAGCTGGGCTTTGTGTTATTGTGGCGATTTGAGAAAGACTAGATTCTCATCTGCTCCGCACTAATATTATCACCCAATAAACAAATCTTCCAACTTACCTCTTCTTGAGTTTGTTACAAGTTTGTTAATCAGTAAGTCTGCAAAATTGTAATGTACACCCTATTCAAAGAGCCGCGCGAATTGTGGTAAAGAAAAAAAAATCAGTTCTAAACATTTATTCATACGATAAGTGCCTACCTACTATCTACTGAAGGAGCTATATACTGCATCCAGGTTCACTTATACTTCTCTCAAGCAAAGTGAAAGAGAAAATGTTGAAATGAGTGGAGGAAATTGTTACCAGTCAAGAAACTTAACAAAATACCAAACCTGATTTTGGCTCAGATTAAAATGAAATTTAGTATTTCTGATATACTAAACTAAATAAAATAACTCTGTAAACATTAGAGCCCAATGTAAATCTACCAATTTATTTACAGGTAGTTGCAATCTTTATAGTTTCTGTCTGTCTGCCTGTTGCCTAGTACGAACCACTACCGGCCTCTTAAACTATCTAGCCAGCCTTTCTCTTAATCACTGGCCTGAATGGATTCCATACTCTTCATTATAGTAGTTAATAATTTGGTGGGTCTCCCTGGCCCTGTAACACGTCGGTTGGGACGTTGTATGTCCAGGCTGGTGGGCGACGGGCAGCGAGGTGACGAACCACTCTAGTGTGATCCACGAGTACTACGCGCGCGAGTGCCGCTCGCCGGTCCACGTGACGCTGGACACGGCGCTGACGGGCGCGCGCATGGGGCTGCGCGGGTACGTGTGCGTGGCGCTGGGCGTGCCGCGCGGCAAGCAGGGCTGCATGTTCACGCCCATCCCCGTCGAGCTCACCAGCTACGAGCCTGAGGTAATGCACTGCACTTGTTTCAAAACTCTTCATCGGCATTTTTATGATATCATCCCTAAAACTATTATTAATCTGTTTTTTGTATAGAAATTTAGTTCCTTTGTGAAAGTATGCACTATTTTAATGCACCGTCTAAATGATTTATTTATTATTTATTTAAGGCATACCAACAGGTAACATACAAGTATTACAATACAGCTTATAATAGGAACTATTCTAGTATGTTAGCCAATTACAGGTGGGCACAACATTATCTTGTTGTTCTTTTTTAATACTGTTAATAATACAGTGGGTTGTCCCGAAACTATGCTAAAGCATCAGACGGAGTTAGATATATTAATAATTATAAAAACTAAAACTAAACATAAATTACCAATTTGAATGAATCCGGGAATACTATTAGAATATATTGGAATAAATTATTTTAAAATGATAAAAGATATATAAACTGTTGGTACAATTACATAATACTTTAGATAATTAAGTGTTTATGTTAAGTTATCATTGTACTGAATACTGTTTGCTTTTCTTAATAAAGAAAATAAACAAACACATTGTATGATCAACTGGGGCCCAAATTAGGACCCCCTTTGATATGTATTGAAACCAGACGAGGACATCCCAAACATGCAAATATTCCCAAACATTAGTACACAATGACAATAGTTATCAAGACCAATTATTACAAGACAAACTAGGCACCTGTCTATATTTTGCCTATGGTTAAAAAAAAAATTAATCCTGGACCCTCTTTGTACTTTGTCCTTGCCCGGATGCCATTACTTAATTTGCTATTAATAATTTTAATAATTTATTTATTTATTTCAAGTAACAAAGACTCATTCTGTGAGGTTAGTACACAGATAAAATACTAACTTAAGTTAGTAAATGCTAAAGTTCTAGTCTAAAATTTATTTATTTTATTGAATTAAATAATTATCAATAAACCAAGCAGAGAAATCAATATAAATAAATAAACAATCATTCAATTAACTAATTATCAATCAAAATTAATGAGAAGAGGCATTACATCAGATTATTTAGGTTAGAATATTTGACTAGATTAGGTTTAATTCTTTAATAATATGTTTATTTATTCATTTATAAATAACAATCATTTAATTAACTAATCAATCAATGAAATGAATCTATTGGGACCAGTGATTCTACCATGTCGAAGTTATTTAATATATGAAAATCTCATGACACCGATTTTGTCATCGAATTTCAAATTTACCAATTTTTATGATATTTTTTTTGTGTATATTGGTTAGGTCTGTAGGCCGCTGGCTACTACTATGGCAAAACAACGGCTAGTGCTTACATAATTGAATGTACATTGCGGTCACTGGATTGTCGCAGCTTGAGTAACAAAGTGATGTGACGGTGTGCAGATCGTGGGGCTGCAGGTGTGCCAGAAGACGATGGGCCCGGGCGGGCGCTCGCGGCAGGTGCAGCCCGCGCTCGACCTGGCGCACGTGGCCGAGGCCGCCGCCAAGCTCGCCGGCCTGCTCGACCAGGTGCGCCGCTCTCACTGCTACTGTAGTACGATGATGAGAGGAAACTTAATTGGCGCAGCCGGTAGGATCCCCGCAGTCGGATCTTAGTCAACTAACACTGCGCCAATTAAGTTTTGAAGACCGAGGAGTTGATAAAAAATAATTTATTTATCGAACAGAGTTACCACTAGGGTCTATACTATAATACAATATTTCTTATTCTAAGGTATTGAGACTATTTATAATAAAAGTATTGAAACATCAGCATTAATCGATTGACGTCAAGGCCTACTTAGAAGAAGAAGTGCCGACGAAGGACATTTGGAGGGGTTGGTCTACCTTAACTCACGCACTTTGTGGCGCTAAAACGTCAGAATTTGACAGTTTGAACTGGAAAGTCGCGAGTTTTGACCTTATGGCGCGCGACTCGCGTCCTCTTACTACCTAGGCTGCACTCGGTCAACCATTACTTGTACACGAGATAGGACTAAACTACTTCGACCAAATAGAGGATGTATTAGCAACGGGTAAGATAAAAAGTACCCGAAACCGACGTGCGTGTATGCAACGATTATTATTTGTGGTTCCCACGACACAGGTAATCTAGTGTGGGGCCAGAAGCAACGTATGTGCCGTATGTAAATGTTATGTTATGTCTATGAAGTGATCTGTCAGGACAAGTATTGGATCCTAGTCTCTATCTATCCCTCTGAGATACAAGCGTGAGTTTATGTATGTATGTCTGTCTGAAAGAAGGCGTGTGCCTTTTTTACCTTCGGTTGTTTGCCATTTAAGCCTGAATAAAGTAAATGTGTCTGAATAGATGTTCCCTTTTAAATTCTTAATCAATGGACAGTATTTGGCAAACAATATTTTAATGAACTGGTTGTGTTAACTTACTTAATTCGGATTACTAACAGCTTATGACAAACAATAAATTACACCAGATACAGAAAGCCAATAAAACGTTTTCACAGATCAAGTAATTACTTAACTTTAGTGCTGACCCATAAAATTTCTCAGAAAAGAGAAAATGGCCTATGTATACCGATAATGACGCCTAAGGGCTCTTACACACGAACGGCATATACCAACTGCAGGCCTCGACGGCTGCCGTCATCGACCGTCAACGGCATTCGACGGCAGTCGTTAGCGCGTCGACGGCAGGTGTCATTGTGTCCGCGGTAGCCCTCGACGGGTGTTTACGCTTGCAGTTGAAGCCGTTAGCCGAATGCTTAGCGAGTAATGGAAATACAATGTGAATGACGGCCCTAAGGCAGCGGCTAACATTTTACATAACTGTATGTACATTGACATTCAACAAGCAGAATGTAAATTCTTTACGTTGAAATAAAAAATTTTGTATTTTGTATTTTGTAATGCTAAACGTGGCCCGTCAGTCGGGTGGTCGGTGGTGGTTTCTGTCAGTGTGTAAGGGGCGAGTGTGTCGGTGCAGGTGGTGGCGCACGTGGAGGAGGTGGTGTCGGGGCGCGCAGCGGCGGACGGCCGCGCGGGGGTGGGCCGCGCGCTGCTGCAGCTCGTGCTGGGCGTGCCCAGCCTGGCCGCCGACTCCTTCGCCGACGCCTTCGCCGCCAGCGTCAAGGACCTGCTCATGGTAAGCCCCCCGCCCGCCGCCCGCCGCCCGCCGACACTGCGAGCTGGCATGCGACCTAGTCAGTTACTGAGGTGCAGCTACACGCACCGTGTGACCTCATCATCCGAGTTACTGTAACATTTTTTGTTTTCACTCGCCACTCGCCTTCCCTCACCACGCCACAGGTAACGGTTCGCACGCTCGTCGACGATCGTCGGCAAATGCGCGAATAAGTATAGCCAAGTGAAGCGTCAGCACCACAATTCTCATCCATGTAGTATTTGATGCATATATTTTTTTAAATTGTTTTATTATATTAATATTTTGTTTCTTGCAGGTTGTGACTCTGGCGCAACTCATCAAGACGCAGCTGCAACTCAACGAAAAGCTCACCCTGCTGACATCTCAATAAACATCAATAAACAATTTTGCGTCACAAACTAACTTTTCTTTCTATCAGAAAATATGTTACCTCTTAATTAACAAATATGAAGTGAAAGGGTCATAAAGATGAACTTCACATTCCTATGTGAAACGATTGATCTCTGCACCTGTCTCCACGCAAATCTCGTCGGTCCGAATCATTACCGAAACATTTCCAAAAATACGATTTTTGAGTTAAGTAGGGTTTATCATTATCAGTTCTTTATAAGTTCCTAAGAAGCATAGCTGGGCACCGTTAATCAAATAGTTAACTTCGTTAATCCGCTCCAAAAAAAGTTAGCTTCGTTAAACGTTAAAGCGTTACATTTCGGAAGAATTAACGTTAATCCGTTAAAAATTACATTTTTGTTGTACAATAAGACTCGAAGACTATCGAGATATTGAAATGAAATATGATTCGAAAGCCAAACTAGTATTGGTGATTTGAAAAAAAAGTTCCACGTTACATTTATGATTTTCTTCCCTAAATTAATTTAACCATTTTGAAAATGTCACTGTAGTTAGCAATCAACGCTACTTTTATTACTGACGTTCAATGTTAAGATTCTAAAATTACTAATTGTAGTAAATTTAAAAAAGAAAAGACTTGATCAGTCCGATAATACTACTATTTTTTTCATTACGATAAGTACCCTTGCAATGCGCTCCGGACCATTAGATACAAGTTTTTTTATATTAGATCCAACTGTTTTTCACGTCGCGCCGCGGTGCCGTGCGGTAAACAGTTGGCATTGGATTAACGGACTTCTGCATATTAACGGAAGTTAACGTGTCCGTTAACATTTTTAAGAGTTAACTTAAAAGTTAATCCGTTAATCAAAATGTTAACTTCGTTAATAGGGAATGGATGAAAATATCAGAAGTGCTTGATATTTTTTTGGTGATAGGAATAACCTTCCTTAGCGCGAGAAAAAAGTTTCAATTTTTTTGGCTTCGTAGTTAATTTTTAAATAATCTTAATATTTTTCCATTCGTAGTTCTGGGCTCAGTACGGCATATCAGACATATTCCTTGGTCCGCTACGTATGAAAAAAAAATCTGGTGACAATGACAGCTTTTCAAGGTGGATTTTTTTTATACTTTATACGAAACTTTTTTCCCGCGTTAAGGAAGGTTATTCCCATTCCTATCACCAAAAAAAATATCAAGCACTTCTGATATTTTCATCCATTCCCTATTAACGGATTAACGAGTTTATGCCCAGCTATGCTAAGAAGTCCCCGCAGCGGCGGCGCGTAGGTGCACCTGTACGCTGCTGAGTTTGAGGGTTCAACGACGTATTTTGAGGGGCGCGGGGGGCGGGATGGTCAGGCTGGAGACGCGGCAACGCCCGTCTACGAGATCCCGCTCGTTGGGGACAAGATAAGGCCTGAGACCTAAGGCCTAATCGCTTGTAGCCCTGAGTGATCTTAAACGATCACGAAGGTTAAGCAACATTTTTGTACATACAACCATATTTTTTTTTTTGCTTTTTCGCAATCACAAATAAGTAACATACATGAAAAATATAAGGACAGAGGAGGCAATTTTATATTTTTCATCGTTAACAGGAATGATGACTCCTGTAACAGAAATGTCATTTTTTTGTGTTTTGTAACATTACTCCGTAACTAATACAAATCTAGTAACAAATTAGAAATTTAGAGTACATATTAATATCACAATTTCACTTTATTGGTATTTAAACTCTTATTGAAAAGTGCCAAAAAGTTGTCGCAATAAATGGCCGCCTTCTAGTGCCTCGCCTGAGCTATCGAAAATATCGATATCGATATTAGCGGCTGCATCATCAGCAGTGCTCAAGCAGCACTGTCAAGAGTAGGAAATTAATGTTTACCGATTATTAGCCACGAAATATACCATTGTGGTGTTGGTGTTATATACAAGACCGCGGCTTTGAAGTAAATTCGGGGTGTAAGAATTACTATTTTGTGGTTTTGTCACAGACTCACAGGTGATAATTCGTAAAGTAGATCGTCGCAGTCGAACAAACACCGTTGAAACTCACAGATACTTCTAGGTATATTTTTAAAAAAAGTACGTCCATGGATTGAAGAAATAATTTAAAATAAGAAAGGCGCTTTATACTTTGTAAATTAACTTTTACATTTACATATCGGCATAATACACATTATAAGAGAATATTCTTTATTGTACCAGGAAAAACACATACAAATAATTTGCATTTAATTATTCTGAATATTTATTTTTATCGTTGGAAAGTAAAGATTTCGATTACCAAAAGGACTTATTAATTATATGTAGGTACTCCACACAAAACACTACAAAATCACTTCAAGAGTCAAAGTCAAATAAAAAAACAGTGCCAGAACAGATTTTATTTCCTTTCTTTTAATCTTCATTATCATGTAAAAGTGCAAACTTCCTATTTCTTTTGCACACTTTATCATTGAAACGTTTGATTTTGTTGCGCTGCTTCTTGCACGTTGAGTTAGTCACTTATTTTTTTCTTCATTACGACGCATCTGGAATGAGAGAAATTAATGTGAATATTGATCAAAATCAAATAAAGATAGCGCTGACAATGAAACAAAAATAAGTCTTTATAAAATACGTCAAAAATACCTCTTCACTGGGGTTGTCAGGGTTCAAAACGATTGACTGTGATAGGGCACGGCAGAGCTAAGTGATTCCTGCAAATTCCCTTGTGGAATTAAAATTGCCCGCAAGTGTCACTGCTGAGTGGATATTGTACATTGTGTCGATCAAATAAAACTGCCCTTTTCTTTACTGTAGTACTCTGTGAAAAATTGGTGCACAGTTGCGGGTTGCCAGTTTTTAATAAAAATTCCCAAGATCACATGAATGATGACATTCTTGTAACAGGAGTAGAATCATTTATGGCAAAAAAATTATTGAACTTATTTAAATAAGTTCTAAGTATGTTTTAGAGGACAACATTTAGAAAGTATATAAAGTACAAAAATCGATCATACGACGTTAGTTATTTCAGAAATCAACCATGAATCTATGTAGGCACCAAAGTAACAGTTCACAGGATATGACGATTGTAAGTAAAGTCTTTTACAATCGTGGGAAAATGTTTATTTAATTGGGAATTTTTTCAATACGTATCTTGTCTTGTATTCCTAGGGCATCTCTGAAATTATAATTTTGGCATTTAACCGTGTTTTGTAACCATTTCGTCCATATTACACATTTCATGCAGTAGAATAGAATGGCCCATTACCACATAATTGTGCATAATTACTAGAATGCTTAAAAAATATGCTTTCTGAATTAATTAAACATTTTTCAGTATTCCTGTAAAAAGTACCACTTATAACACTATATTTGATAATTTTTCGAAATTCAGAACTAAAAATAGTCAATAATCAAGATAAAACTCTATTAATTTTTGGATTAAACAATAAAATGTATGTTTAACATTAACAAATTCATTAATAAGGAAATGATATACCAAACAAAGTTCGTATTATACACCGTGAATTAATTATAGGTACATCGTATTTTTAAACTCTGTTGTGACTTGTGACTCAATTTCTACAAACTTCAGCTTTATTTTCTGCAATGAAACAATATAAAAGTACATTATAGATTGCTGTAGGTATTGTAAACAAATAGTAATAGTTAGGGAACAGTATCCACATCTGACACTATGACCAATAGCTATTCGTTAAATGAAAAAACCCGTGCCTATACCTCTTCATATTCCGTATACCCAAATTTATAAGATAAAAAGTAAAGTAGGTAATAAGCACGGTAAATACCTTTATATTCTGTGTCATCATTGAATTAGTTTCATTTTTTTATTTGCGAGCCTGTTATAATGGTAACAACAATTAAACATAAAACAAAAACTTTGCATGCGTAAGCTTCATAGCGTCATATTGATTGGAATGAATTCACTTTCCATAAGGGTAGGTACGATATTTAAAAAAAAACATTTTTATTTATAATTACCTGCAGCTCTGGTGTTCTTACCTGAATTGTTTAGTGTCATTTGTTATATTTTATCATGTCGTTTCATCTTAATCCGAAATATATACTTGAGGATTGCAAAATTATTAATATACTTAGTTGAGAAGTAGCGATTATATTACCCTTTTTTAATTGAATGAGAGGTAAACTAATTATTATATTCATTAGGTTTATAAACCATACATGACCTAAGAATTCAAATTAAAAAGCCCTTTGGTAAATTGTGATTTTTTTGGTATTAATTTCGGTGTTAAACCGTGCTAAACCATTATTTGTGTAACTATTTATGCGATATAACGATACAAATCGAAATGATCCTATCTATGAAAAGCAAAACAAAAATAAAACCATCTAAAATACAGTTACAACTTAAAATTGTATCTGTGTATTAGATTTAATTTCAACAACAACTTTCGTATTCTGATAAGGAAGGTAGTATTATTTCAACTTACTACGGTTTATTTGCAGGCGTCGTACTGCTTGTTCCAAACTGAGACGTAACACTGTTTGAGAACTTTTTTGGGTTGCTCAGGTTGCTCAAACTGACTTAGTAATAGACCGTTACATCGCTATCTAGCGGTGATTTTATAGAACTAAAATTATAACGCTATTTGAGGTGAAATTTGGTGAAAAACCGAATCGAACTGTGTTTATAACTCAAAATCAATGATTTTTTAGTTGTAACGGTATATTACCGGAGGTGCGATATGGTTGTTCCCGTAGCACACGTGACACTGTTGGAGGGCGAGAGGGCGGTGCCGCTCCTACCTCTGCGACTACATCGAGTTCCAGCACCCGCGCACCAAGGCCATTTACTAGATCCCACACTATCAAGTAAGGCAATGCCGCACTATTTCTGAAGATACAGCTCATTCGAGGCAATAGTTGTGGCCTCAAGTGAGCTCGCACCTTCAGTCAAAGCATAGACGTCAAAGGCTTTAGCTGGTCTGAATCAGAAACTGTCGCGAGCCACCATCAACCGAGAAAATCTGTCATCCAATGCTTCTCTATTAGTCAAAGGACCGTAAAAGAAGATTTAATTATTTTATTTTACGGCACCTACTTTGTTAATTCATTACGTCGTAGCAGGCATGCTACGAACAAATAGGTCACATGCAGGGCTACGGCGTAGCGGCGTGCTACGTGTACGTAGAGCTTTGTTGCTACGGGATTTGCAATTTGTGCGGGCGGCGGCGGGGGGCGGGGGCCTGCTGTCTGTCACGCTCACCGTCGTCAACACCTACAACCGCTCAGACTTTGTCACCCTGATAGAGCAAGAGATTCCGAGCAAATACGCCGAGTTCGACTAGCCTCTTGAAATACAGTTCAGCTATGTTCCAGGAAAATATGCTCACGGAAGTAATTGATGCCTAGGGCTGTGAGAGTGATGCTTGAAGTGAGTCTGGAATTTTCACTACGTTAATACTTAACTGTAGTGCTGTCTCGATAAATTTCTCAGAAAAGAGCGAGACAGACCGTTACTTAATTTACTTAGTAAAATTCTCACCTCAGAAACCAGCCCCGAGCGGCTCGATTCAGAATGAATTTTAAACGCAAATAGATGATGTTACAGCAACTTAAAAAATGTGGTAAATCTATGGACATTTTATCGCTCACCATTAAAGTTGCTATAATTGCATTATATGTACCAAGGAGAATTCCTTGATATGTACATACATTTTAGTACCCTTAATGAGACTTGATGGTCTGAGTGCGGCGGCGGCAGTCGACTTGTTTGGCGCAAATACTTCAATTGCGCATGCGCACGAGCCTCGCCTGGTATGCTGCATTGCCTGACACATGTCACTAGAGTAGGTATTGCTCGCTACCTTAAAAAGAAACAAGTTTTATTAGCTACATTAAGAGCAAAAACTTATTCGCTGTAAGGAAATAACACAAATACAACGATTAAATAATTCTAGTACCCTGTACAGCGTCTTGTCATGATTAGGATTACACTTTATGCTTTTTGTGAAACATGTTTACACTGTTACACATTAGGTAGTTACTCGATTTATTTATATTTTACTAGTTGTTCCGGCAAACGTTGTTAATTAGCCTACAACCTTTTCTCAGACCCACCAAATATAAACAAAATAAAAAAATTAAAACCCGCGAAGCCAGTTTGGAGATGTCACAGTTCAAAGTTCATTAACAAACACTGTGACGCGAGATTTTTATATGTTAGCAAAAAATAAATTAAATTGCTCTATAGTCCGTTTTTTAATTATACGTATGCAAAAAAATAATGACGCGGTGTTACCGCTATAAAAGCTATAGGTTAACTCGGTAGATTTTTTTTTCCGTGAATAGAAGACTCATGTTACCAAAATCCTTATCACATCAAAGTCATTAAAATTGAATTACTCGTAAGAGCAAAGTCTAAAAAAAAACACCTGCGTAGCATACACGATTTAACTTGGAAGTAAAACGGGGTTATTTGGTTTTTACGTACTAGCAACATTCAGAAATATTTTTTTTTGCATTGTATGAAAAAACGCGCCACCAATTTATCTGTTCAGGTGGGCAAAATTGTAACTAACTAATTAATTGTAAATCTTGATTTATAGATATATTTACATTAAAATTGAAGTACGGGTTAAAATATTCTCATTTTTGTAGGTAAATTTCATAAATGTTACTACCTACTAAATTCTCCACTAGCGCCGCTATCAACTGAACACAAGATGGTGGCACTGTAGGCGATTTGTCCTACGACATAATGTCAAACGGCAATAAGGTGTCGCACGCGTGCACATTGTGGTGGCTCTGGCTTCGCAGCCGAGCATTCTCCGCCGCCGCCGCCGCCACTTCCTGTTGCGCCACAGACCGGCAATTGCCATTACATTCCGATTGCTCGTGGTCAGCCAAAAGTGTACTAATAACTTGCCTTGATAAAAACTCTGCCAGAGGGTGGGGGGTAGATATAGAAAATATTTCTGTAGGACTCTTGAATGAAATTGAGAAAAAAAAACCTTGATTGAAATTTTGTTTGAGTTTAGGAACTGTTTTGCCAGCGATACTAATGAAGTAATGAGTTAGGATGCACAGATTTACTACAGATGAAAATAAATGTCACTAGCAATGAGCCTATATATCACTTTTAGCTTAGATATTTTTTGTCAAGAAGGTCGCGGGTGAAAGCGCGAAAAAAAGCTCGGAGAAAGTGACATTTGACTCGTGGACAGGTGGGGTTAATGTCGCTCGTGCGCCTGGACATCCGAATGGCTCCTAAGTTAACTGCGGAGAAAATGTGTAGCGCTCAAAAATTATAGACTGATTTTACGATCAAAGAATTTTCCACGTGATAAAAATTGATGTATCAGACTGAATTACGATGGTGTTCAAGGTATTTTTGGGAAGGTGTTTCTGGGAAGCTATAGGTTATTCCTGTCTAGTTCAGATTATCAACTTAGTAGATTTGTTTCGAACATGAAATAATAGAACGGAAACTAAGGCATGTTTATGTTTAACTCTTCTGAATGATGGTACGAGTACAATACAACTAGGCTACATAATAATATCAACTTGTGATTCGTTCACTCGTGGCCCAATGGTATCTTCATAGGAATATATGAATAAAACTGCACATTTATTAGTAAAAAATATAAATCGCATTTAATCGAAACTCAAAACCATACGATACGAGATTTGGCACAAAAATATACACACGAACAGCGACGGAACCCTAACAAATACATTACTCGCGAGGCCTAATGCAGGAGGGCCCCATGGCTTAGGCCGCCGAGCCAGGGCGAGCCGAGGCCACCGTAGAGCCCGTGGCCGTACAGGTCGCCGTGGCCTACTAGACCGTGGCCTACGAGACCGTGGCCCACGACGGCGGGGGCTACGACGCCGTGGCCGAGCAGGGGCGCGCCCAGGCCGTGGTTGTAGAGGCCGAGGCCGTGTCCGCCGTACAGGCCGGCCGCGGGCCAGCCGCCGAGGCCGTACCCGCCGTACCCGCCGTACCCGGCGTACCCGCCGTACCCAAGGCCCAGGCCGAGCCCGCGCTTTTCCGGCGCCTTCTCCGCCGGCGCTGCCAGCGCGCCCGCCACCAACGTCAGGAATAACAGCTGGAAGAAAATAAACATTAACTTTTAGGCCCACCACATTATAGTCTGAATTATTCCGCTGAGAATTTTGATTCAACTCACACAAATCTGTGGACCTGCCAACCTACATACGGAACGAAATTTGGAACGGAAAAGTGCCGTGTATGTGGTAGTTAAGTCCGTAGGCCTGTATCGGTGTTTTCTCGTGGTCCCATTATTTTGTCCATTGAACGGGTCCACGAGGGATAAACTCATTACTTCATTAGTAAAAATGATCTGTATGTGGCCGACCTTATACATACACACATAATCTCACGTCTGTATTCCCGGGTGCAACTTTCATGTCAACAGACTATTCTTCTCCGGTAGTATAGGCAGAAACTAGGATTGGTCACTTGCCAAAATCCGGACAAACTATATATATTAAACCTCTAGAACTTTGGGTGGGCTGATCGGCTCAGCACAACATAATAATTGTTCTTTCCTAGATCATAGCACAATTTATTAAAACACATTTAAACCGAATATAAAAACGCCTATTTTCTGACGCGTTTTTTTTTCCTTTTACTTATTACCAACTTATTCCTTTATTTTTGACAAAGTAATCAGACTTTGTCAATGTCACAAAATTTATCATTACTTTTACATAAAACATTTCTATGTATGTATCAAGGTGAATCCTTGGTATGTATATTTTTGACTCGCAGATTGTAGTAAATAGGTAAGTATTTTGACATTTGTATGAACATATTTTATATTATTTCATTTATTTTAATTTTGTGTTGACATATTGCACGTTTTATTATGACAATAGTTGTATGTTCTGTTTTAATTAATTAATTCTGAAAAGTTAGTCTTACTTGTTATCTCTCTTTTAAAACACTTGTATGCCTAAAAATATTGATCATCTTTTTAAGTACATTTTTAACAAATAAAAATATGTATTGGTAAGTAAAGAAACTAAAATAAAAACCTTTTCACGGCAAATGCCAATGGCTGGCTCCTACCGGTTACATTACCATGTTCTTAGATCCACGTTGCAAAACGCAACTTAACTTTTCAAGATGGAAGTGTCACATAAAACCACTGTGATAAAACTTTGCGTATTTCGTCACATTGTTAGACACTCGGTGAAAATTTATATGCTTTGAAATATTGGTAGGTATTTTGCTATGAAAAGTACAAATATAGTAGCGTATTTCGTCACATTACACACACACACACACACACGTATTATATAGCGTATTTAATCAGATAGCGTATTTCGTCACATTGTTAGACACTCGGTGAAAATGTATATGCTTTGAAATATTGGTAGGTATTTTGCTATGAAAAGTACAAATAATTTGTCAGTTTTTTTTACCTTTGCTAACATAACTCCGAAAACATGCATTTAGAAGCCTATAATCAACAAACTTAGTAGATGTATATAAATACAGGGGTCGGCAGATACGATCTTTATTAGTCGTTGCATGCAACATCATTTCGGGTACTTTTTATCTTGCTTTTTCCTAATACATCCCCTGTTTGTTGAAACTATGTTCACATTTGCTTGATATATTTCAATCGACTATCTTTCTTCCTTTAAATTAATATCAAATTATATTATCTATAGTTTACTAACACAGGATATGCTTTATTAGTAACAACTGTGAACCATTGGTCTGTAATAAACGCATAACGTTTGCAATATTAATCTAATCTCTTTAAACGAGCAATTCTTGTATATATATTTATATATAATCAGAATCTCGGAAACGGCTCCAACGATTTTCACGAAATTTTGTAGGCAGATGCTTTCGGGGGCGTTTAATTGATCTAACTAGGTTACATTTTTAGAAAACGTTGTTTTATCCGTGTTTTAAGGCAATTAAAATTTGCTGTAATAACATACAGAGGTAAATTTAGCGTCGCGCTGCAAGGTTGGGATAGTTTTGACGGGAAAACGGGTGACCCGTTTCTTTTTTTGTTGAAAAAGGATTATTTTAATTTAATTTTACATATTTTATATTACAAAAAAAGTACCGAGCAAAGCTCAGTCACCCAGGTACTAATTATTAACCTACGACCTATTCTCAGACCTACCAAATATACACAAAAAAATCATGATAATCGGTGAAGCCGTTTCAGAGGATTGCGATAACCGATCGATAATAAAGACGAGATTACCTAAAACCTTGCCTTTACATGTGGATGTCTTAGAACATAATTTAAATAAATTAATAAATAAACTCACGCCAAACATAATTTAATAAGAACATAACATAATTCGACAGCAAAGTCAAGTCAATAATATTTCGGTCGAAACCGTAAGGCGAGTCCTACTCGTTCTCGTCCAATTTTTATAAAGATTTATATCGCCATAGTGTCACTAGTGAGTTCTCTTTCAGTTCTCGGGAAAACTTTATGGCAGGGAGTGCGTGGCGGTACTCACCGTGTACTTCATGGCGGCGCGTGTGTCGGGGGTCGAGACAGCTCTGGCGGCCGGCGCGGCCCTCGGGCCTTTATACCGCCGGCTCCTCGCGCCCTGTACCCTCGCGTTGCCACATTGATTCTTTGATAGATAGGTGACATTGGCTTAGGGCTGTGCTACATTGGACCGGGTACACGACGAACCTAGCCTGATTTGCTTTATTGTCATGCGTTTTTAGCATGCTTTACGTAGAGGTAGGATAGCATAGAGACGCCAATTCCTTTTATAAGTAAGTACTTTTATAATGTATGGTGCGCAAGAAAAACTATGAATCGGCGAACGCTTTTCCAGTTTCTATTTTATTCTATCTCTATGGAAAGCATGCTTACAAAGCATAAAAATAAAGCAAATGTGAATCAGACTTTAGATGGTTTTGTATCGAACCTTGTTGGTGTTTGGCATGAACGCTGAAACTCCTCACTGCTCACCAACTATCTGAAAATCACATTGATAATGAATTGACATTGATTATCTCGTATCCCACAAATTAACGTTACAGGAATATTTTCGAGTTCATGTTCTGGAATGTATGGGTTAATTCTAACGCTCTTCTTGAAACCCACGTATATTCGCTGCATCATTGCGCAAGAAATATTTGGCTATTTCAAATATTAAGTTTCCTTTTAGAAAACATCCAAATTTCCAACCCGCAATTTATTCAGGATATCAAAGTAAAGCTCATAAAAGTGTAGCGCTTAGTTATGCTTTAAGCCCTAAGAACACTAAAGTCATATTTTATTGTCAAAAAACTTAACAAAATTTTATGGTTTTTCTTATTTCTGTCCAGATTTTATAGCTTTTTGTTCAGACGTGTCCTAACGCCTTGTATAAGACCCACGGTAGGGTAAATTATATACTTTCTTTCAGAAGACATACACATTTACATACAGGCACATACATTGCTTCTGGCCCCATACTAGGATACACTGTGTCGTGGGAACCAGAAACAGCGACATCACAAACATGTAAACATCCATTCCCGGGAATTGTTTTGTTTGTGATGTGGTTTGGTTAATGGGTATGTTACGTTTGTTATCGATATTCCGAATAAACTTACTTGACTCTTCGTCGGAAGAGTCCGACCAGTTTTCGCTCTGATTCTCAGAGCTTAATCATGGAGAAGAGAGAAGATAAGAGAAGAGAAAGAGAAAGGGCTTTATTTGTAAAATATGTGTGTTGTGCGTGGTGATTTTGCATAAGGTACAGAGCATATTTTCCCTGTGGGGCATACAAATTTATGGTGAGCAGAGACGGAGTTCGCGTCGTCGGTTGCTTGTTTCCGCTGTTTCTGGCTGCTGTGTGGCTACCGCGGGGTAGGCACGCATGTTGATTAAGCCATCTCTCCCTCAGGAACCAAAACATACTTTTTTAGGGTTCCGTACCCAAAGGGTAAAACGGACCCTATTACTGAGACTCCACTGTCCTTCGGTCCGTCTGTCACCACGCTGTATCTCATAAACCGTGATGTATTTTTTTTGTCGCTATAACAACAAATACTAAAAATAGAATAAAATAAATATTTAAGTTTTTCCTCGACATTCATAACGGCAACAGGCAGACGCTTGAAATATTCACAGAAAATTGAGTTATATTATTAATTTTAAAAATAAATAGTATAATTTTAATAAAATAAATATTTAAGGGAGGCTCGGTTACAACAAACGTAATTATTTTGCCGTTTTTATGGATAACCTCGTAAGGTCGGGCCGGGCCAGGTCGGGCACCTTGAAAATAACAATTGATTTTGTGATCACTTGAAGACATTGTGATCTTCATGAGGATAATGGAACCCTTCGTGCGCGAGTCCGACTCGCACTTAGCCGGTTTTTTATGCTCATGTATGTTAGGCCGGATTGTTTAGTATTCGGATATTAGTAAAGTCGTTAATGAAAGTAGTGTATAATTCGAATAGTTTTTATATCTAACAATTTTCCTGTCAGAATGATGATGAACACATGTCAGGTCGTATGATATGAGCCGCGCAGTGGCTGGCCCGACACGGACTTCAGTAGAAGGCTAACTGTACCATTACTAGCTTAATGTTACCTTTAGGGATAGCAATGGCGTAGTACTACTTAATTACAGTACTTACTACCAATTCACCTCCATATAGACAACCTCTATTTGACCGCTGATTTAAATATCTGGTACGGAGTATTAGATAACTAGATCAAAACTTAAAATAAATACTAAACTGTAAGTAAGCATAACCTTGTTGATCTAGTCAAGTGGAAGACATCACAGATAAATAGATAGAGAACCCTTTATTGAATATAAAAAAAGAGATTAGAGGTATTTCTTGATCTAGGAGTACAGACAGCGACCTTATCCTTAAAAGTGATATTTTCCAGACAACCTTTGGATGGTCTGGAGCAAAACATTGGAGAAGAAAGATAAGATAAGAATATTCTTTATTGCACACAAGAAACCAGAGACAAATAAAATTTACGATTAAAAGCAAAGAAAGTAGATGTACAAAATAAGTAAAATAATAATTTCTGAGATATATTGATTATGTTTATGCCTAAATAACCAAGTTATTATTATAAACTATCAATAGATACATACATTATAAAAATATTAACATGATAGGGGTTGTAGTTTGAGTTTTGATTTTTTATTTACATTAATAATAATTTTATTTACACACCAAAACACACATTAATACATTTGGGTGAAATTTAAACTAAGGAAAAGACGACAAAAACGGAAAAAACCGTCCTTTATAAAAAAAACGATTCTTTAAGTACATTCCTCGATGGTAGTTTACGTCCTTTTCTTTAGAGTAAAGTTTATCTATCACAGACATTTTTTTAGGCCTATTGATGCCCTATTTTGGTACTGACATAGTATTGTATAGATATTGTGGTATTGGATAAGCTTACTGTATTCCATAAAATTGCACAAGTCTATTGAGATGTCACTCTACGCCATCCGTTCGACGTGGGAATCGTGGGTCGGAAAAGGAATTACCGTAATTTTAATTTGCATTGTTTTGACATATTTCTAGTATTCATAAAAATAGAAATCGCTTCGTTTTAAACCAAAATACTAGGCTAGTACAATTTGCAACGCGAACAGAATAATAATCATTTAAGCTGGTCCCAAACTAGGATACCTGTGCTATGGTAACTAGGCAAGGACACCGCTTACCACCCAGACAGAGGCTACTCGTACAAATATACGGTGACCCCCAGTGGGAATCGAATCCACGACATGTCATCTTTCGAGATACATATATTTTACAATATACCAGTCATACGCCTTTGCATACAAACGCAAGACACAGTCTTACTCTCAGAGAGTGGTGTAATATATATCAGAAATCATACCTTTACATAGTAATAGCCATTACAGATCGACCCGACGCCAGCATACGTGTAGATTGATATTCAGCAAATAGAAGGCGTATTATTTTCATTGAAATAAATTCATCAATCGCTCGTAGCCTGGGCTGCCTAAGTGATCTTAAACGATCACCAAGGTTAAGCAACATACGGCGCGTTCAGTCCATGGATGGGTCACCGTCTATGACTAACGCTAGTGGCATTTTTCCGAGCGATTCCGTGCTTCGCAAGGCACGTTAAGCAGTTGGTGCCGGCTACCGTCGATAGATGGCAGTCGTTAAGCCAAGTCAGAGGCCTTAGGGCGGCTTGAAAACTTCTGACAGTAAGACCAGCCACTAGTCTTACAAGCCTCCACCAATCCGGACTTGGCCCCCGTGGTGGAGTATGGCCTATACCTTCCTCAGGGAAGAGACCCGTGCCCCTCGACATAATGAGTCTCTTCCCCGAGGAAGGTATAGGCCATAGTCCACCACGGGGGCCAAGTCCGGATTGGTGGAGGAGTTCGGATTGGAGGTGGAGGGTGGAGGTCCGGATGCTCAGGTTGAAAAATAAGCAAATAGTTAGCATACCTCCCACTGCAGGGCACACGCCTTCATTTATATTATTATCAAGTTATCATAGACAAAATAATATATACGTAAGTTCCCGCCCGTATCCCTTCACTTCATCGACATTCATTCGAGTCGTTGCATGTACGCACGCCAGTTTCGGGTACTTTTTATCTTGCCCTTTGCTAATACATCCCCTATTAGGTCGAAGTATGTCCACCTGGGATGTCCCTTACCGCCCCTTCCACTCATATTGAAATTGAAATTGAATTTGGTTTATTGATAATAAGATTAATTCACAATTACATTACATCATAATATAATAGTACAGTATCAATTTGACATCAGTTTTCAGTAATTAAGTAATTTAACATTTGACAATAGTGAATTTAAATAATTGATTAGACTCTGAAGCCTGTGGTAGATAAAAATCTGTGATACAGGCGTCAGTGCCCTATGTAGATGTTTAAAAAAAAAAAATAGTCATTATAACAATCGATAGATTTCGAATAGCTTTGTTTAACAGATAACATATTCAGTGCATAATTAGTTTTATATTCAGTGACATTTACTGCATGAAAATATCGACAATTAGCCGAAGCAATAACAAATTCAAATTACGTGCAATAAACCAAACTTAATTTAACATGCGTGCGTGCGTGTGCGTGTGTGTGTGTGTGTGTGTGTGTATGTGTGTGTGTGTGTGTGTGTGTGTGTGTGTGTGTGTGTGTGTGTGTGTGTGTGTGTGTGTGCGTGTGTGTGTGCTTGCGTGAGAAATAAATATAGATTATCGTTTTTATATATCTATACATTTATATGCGAGCTTTATAAATATACAACATAAACATTTACAATATTAGCTCGATATACAAAATTAAAGTTATAATTATTTCTATCAATCAACCCGTAGGTATCTATTATTATACTGTCGTATCTGCATACTGCCTGCCCTCTTATGCAAATCATATTTTATCTAAATGACTTAGTAAGAAGGCTTACCAACCTACATTTATAATATGTTACCCCTTTAGTACCAACATAATGTTCATACAGGTAATTGCATAAATAACTACCCCCAGTCCACTTTTGAGGCACACATGTTTGGTACAGTTGCAAGATTGTAACGTGAATAGAGTTCGGGCGTGTTAAGGATTCACATCGGCCGGCGGCATCGGCACGTGGACTATTCAGCGTCGATTGCCCCACACAAGCTAAGCGTGGTTTAGGATTAATCTGTGTTCCTAGGTTTTTAAATACTTATCACTAGACACTTCTACTCGTATTGGTGCCATTAACAATACCAAAGATCGAGTTTACTAAGTCAGTAGCCAATTATTGTAATTTCTTTTCTTTCTTTTTGCGGTACAGGGGAATTAGTAGACTTACAACATAAGCCTATGTTTGGTCGTTCGGGTGTAAAGCCTGACAGCACATAGGTACTAAGTTTATTACTAATCGTCGGTCGTTTAATGAAACTGGGGCTTGGTAAATTATCTGTAAAATTTTACAGTGCCCTTACATGGCAGCTATTATTATACATTTGTTACACAATTTATATTATTATTACACATTTTACCCCACATGATTAATGATTAAACTTGAACTTAATGGATAGATAGATACATAACACTGTATTGCTCAACCAGGATACATGTAATAATTAATGCAGCCATAGAGCACTCTACATTTCAAATAATAAGATTTTTTTTCATAAATATTAGATCGTTTGTTTGAACTGTACTGCACGAAACCCATTTAGTAAATTTGAAAGTGTCTGCCTTGTTTATCAAGCGATAGTGCGTTTGACTACCAAAGGAGAGTTCGTGGAATCGAGTCTAGTTTTTAGTAGTTTTTTTAGTGGTTCATTTCGTAAATGGGGCACCATAAAACTAGGCAGCGCAATGCTAGAAAGGTTCGCGTTGGCAACAATCACGCCAATTGTACCGGGCAGGCAGGACTGGTCCCGAGTACATGCATGAGTGTGTCGTGTCCATGTGCGACGGCCGCGCCCGCGCCCGCGCCGCGCCGCGCTGCGCCGGTTGTGCAAGCCGGGTAGGGTTCGCTCTCGATATACGAGCATTAGCCGGATGCAATATACCTGCCTATATTCTGAGCTAAATGCCTGCGACCGACTGTGTGAAATATTACCTACTGTGGGCGATATTGTATTAACACCGATAATGTGTACTTGCGTAGTATTAAGCTTTTGTATGCTGCGATAACTTATCGTAGCTTGCGGGTTAGAGGGTTCGAATCCCGGTACGCACCTTTAAATTCGGTCTTGTAGGTAGGTACCTACTCGTACTTATGTATTAAGATAAAGTATTTTACTGAAATTAACACAGAAACCGTGACTGTGAAGGTTGTTGAAAAGTTGAAAGTTGAGCTAGGTGTCCATTTTAAAATTTTGATGAGAAATTTTGAGTCAAACATATTATTCTATAATATGAGTTGAGCTAGGTGTCCATTTTAAAATTTTGATGAGAAATTTTGAGTCAAACATATTATTCTATAATATGTTAGGGATAACATAAACCAAACCATCTTAAACCAATACGGTTTGAATGCGAGCAATGCACGGTTTAAGTTTAAGCTTAAGTTAGAGTCTAAAAGGCACAATAATAAACGTAATATTAAATTTTCTGTTTTGTTTTTCCAATTTAATTTAATCTGTGGTTAACGGTGCTGGTGGTACAATTATGTGACACTTTAAATAATTAAGTACCGTCCGGCCGCTGGGAGTTTACGATCCTGACAGGTCATGTTAGAACGGACGACGTAACCTTGAAGTGGCTTTAAATTTTCGATTAAAATATTTTTATGTCCTATTTATCCTACTAGCAAATAATGAGCCGTTTTCAGAAGAACTAAAAAAAATATAATAATATGGCTGTCAAAGGAATGCAATTTTGGACCTCAGCCCAATAGCCATGTGTGATACGTCATAAAATAGGTCTCAGCGAGCTGAACAAAAGTTACTATCACGCCAACAGCCAACTGTTTGTCCTTTCGGAGTTATATAGTATTGAAAAAAAACTAACATTTTCAACAAAATATAACTCCGAAACGACAAACATTTGGCTGTTGGCGTAGTAGTAACTTTTGTTCAGCTCGCTGAGACCTATTTTATGATGCATCACAAATGTCTATTGGGCTGAGGTCCAAAAATGCATTCCTTTGACACCCGTATTATTTTTTTTTTAGTTCTTCTGAAAACGGCTCATTGTCATTGAAACTATATCATTGTGTAAACTTACAATCAATGTTATATTTTGCACAGTGATTTAAATGTTAAATAAGAAGAAATCAATATTTAATGTTCGTGCGTAAAATCCTTACTACGTTGTCACAAGGTTAGGTCAACCCTATTTTTTTGTAGTGACGTACCAAAAATAACGAAAATAATAACGGTCCCTTTAACGATACGAAGTTGATGAACAGGCTTTATAAAAAGATCATCGCGTTCTCAGAATCTCTCCGTACCACTGCCGTACAAAGCGATTGAGCTGATCTGGGCCCAAATAAAAGGTCGCACAGCTCGCCACAACACTTCACCGCCATTAGGCGAAAATGGCACAAGAGATGACTGAGTGAAGGTCGTCTAAAAAACAAAACTACTTAATCGTGAGTCAGTAGCAAAAGCTAGTTAAGAATAACGTAAGGAATGATAACGTTGCTTTTCTCCCATCACTAGTCATATGAAACAGACATGTGTCAGTATCGTAAACTCCCAGCGGCCGCACAATAATTATGTTAAATTGTCATTGTACTGCTGTTTGTTTTCCTTAATAAATAACAATAAAAATTCTAAGCCCTAAAGCTAATGCATTGAACTGGTTTTCATTCTAAATATCTTCGTCATCTAAATAACCTTTTATGATGATTTCATTAATGTTAAAAAAAAAATTGCCTACCATGCGAGAGGTCGAACCCCAGCTGTTGACAAATGTACATGTAAATGTTTATGTTTATTCTGAGTAATATATAAACATCGTATGAAAAAAGTTTTATACATTAACTTAGAATTTCGGTTTTTTTTTACAGCTTCGAGGGGCCGTAGACCTAAGTTTCAATGTATATAGTTAATTTCAACTCGATATCTCAACGCGTGTCCGAGATGAAGGTTCTTGACAGACAGACGGACGGACAACAAAGTGATCCTATAAGGGTTCCGGTTTCTTGTTTTGAGTTGCGGATTCCTAAAAAGACTGGTTGAAGTATTAACAACGTGTTTTTGAGTATCAAGTCGTCAAATACACGAATTTTCTTTCAACTTTTATTACGTGATAGGTTTCCTTTAGAAATAACTTTTTATAAGCCCCTGTTTCACAATGTTCAAATGAAGTTCCAGATAAGCTATCCGCAACCAGGGCTGCCGTTTGTTCCAAATTTAAATAAATTTTCCTATATTGCGTGTGTTCGTTTATGGCTTCAAAGGAGACTGAAACGCTTCCATACATTCTTGGGCCCAGATGTAAAAAGACGAGAGTGGTGTCAATAAAAAGCTTATATATTGTCAAACCATCTTTGAAAATTTTGCGGATTTTAGCAATCTGAGAGCAAAGTTAAAAGAAATTTAGTAAAAGTGAGGCTATGCAACAAATTGACAATAACCTATAGGTACTTAACAGCTGATTTTATAACTATGATCATATGATAGACAGTTATTTATTACATTTATTGTAATTCTTACTGTACAGTGGGAAAATGTAACGAAAATCACAAATAGATTAAAAGACAGGACAAGGCAAGGATTTGTGTCATTTCATCCTCTAAAACTCGTCGGCCCAGTGTATTACATCGATAAGTCGGTATGCCACAGTCGTACAAGTTAAAAAATATACTAGAAGTCCGTAGAGCGAAAGCACTGGTCGAGGAATATAATTGAAATACGCAAACGATAACCGATACAAGACGAGTAGATAGTCCGGTGATCATTATGGGAGACGATAATGTACGTACCGCGAATGCACATCCTGAGAACGTACGCCCCGGTAATGTACAGCCACGGAATCCGTGCACATGTACACGGATTCCCGTCCGTACGTTCACGGGTCGTGCGTTGTCATATCAGGCTGTATAAAATTGGTACGGGCGAGAATCCGTGTACAGCCATAGACACGACAGAGTGGTGCCTCGTTTCCATGAAGCGTAAATCATTCACTTCGCAGCCATTACACGCTCGATCTAGTGCGTGACATTATCGAGGCTATGAGTCGCAATACATTGACGTCCTGATCTGGCTGGATCTTACCCTAGACAAGTCAATCCAAATGATCAGAGTTTAGATGTAGAGGAGCGATACATCAACCCATTATAAACCCACTGAGGGGCACGGGGCTTTTCCCTGAGGAACCTTTCTCAGTGAAAAGCCCGTGCCCCTCGGTCCTATACCTATAGGGCATACTCCATCACGGGGGCCTAGTCCGGATAGGTGGAGCCTTGTAAGACTAGTGACTGGTCTTACTGTCGGAAGTTTTCAAGCTGCCCTAAGTCCTCTGACTTGGCTTCACGTTTTCCATCTATTGACGGCAGCCGGCACCAACTGCGAAGCACGGAACCGCTCGGAAAAATCCCACTAGCGTTAGTTATAGATAGTCATTTGGGCACGAATTCCCGGGTTGTACATTCTCGTGCCGTAAATTCTCGGTCCGTGCAATATAGTGACCCATCATGATCATAGATTGAAAATCCGGGAGCTGTCACTGTCAGCACAGATTAAATACATTTGACAAACATAAAAAGTAATAAATCGATCTGTAAACGAGAATCTACGAGAATCGATTTTAAAGTTAATATTCTGTTTTATTGTAAACTATTGACAATATAATAATTGATTCCGTAGATTTTGTTCACTTTGATTGAATCCATCATTCGATGAGAGTGATTTTATGTTCAATAATAATTCTTGAAATCATTTACAGTATAGGTCAGTTAAGTAAAGCTGGCACGTTCAACACATTTACACGTTGTGTCTGTGAATAAGCGCGCGGCGTGACGTGTGCTGCATGCGCATCATGAAAAGTCTGCCCGTCTCTCTTGCGCGCGGTCTAGCTTATGAGTGTGAAGGGGACAGTTATAGTTTTAATTTTGCTACTGTTTATAAATACAGCGTGATCTTTTTGGTTTTCAACCGTATGTGCGTTTCAATGAGGGATTTTTCTGACAGCTAAGAAAAGTAGTTCCAAACAGGGTTGGTTTTAGGTACGTTGAAAGGGAGAGCACAAAAAAAACAAAAAAGATAGTATTTTCAAGTATTTTGTACAAAATTATAGTATTTTTGTGTTTCGATCATATCGCCTCTATTCAGACGTTTTTTCCTAGGCGTGGATTCTCTCGGTATTTCGTCATTTTCATCCCCGCCCTCAACTTTACCCACCAACCATTCGTTTCAATTTCGATTCGAATGAACATGAAAAAATGAATGCACTCACACAAAAAAATGCACGCATGACGAGACTACTTTATGCACAATCGTACCAACAGAATAATAAATAAAAGGAAAGTATCGAAAGAAAAAAAAAACAAGAGACGTTTTGTACGAAAAATGATGGAAAACGGCTAATTATAGACTGTTTTAAAATTATAGTATTTTGTTGTACTCTCCCCAGTTATGGATAGTATATAGTACGAAGCATGACATTAGAGTATAAATACTATAATTATAGTACGAAATCCAACCCTGGTTCCAAATGAGCCGTTCTCGAAAGAACTAAAAAAAAACAAATGGCTGTCAAAGGAATGCAATTTTTGACCTCAGCCCAATAGCCATGTGTGATACATCATCGAATAGGTCTCAGCGAGCTGAATAAAAGTTACTATGGAGCCAACAGCCAAATGTTTGTCCATTCAGAGTTAGGTTGTATTGAAAAAAACTAACAATTTTTTTTCTTCTGAAAACGACTCATTATTAGTCATTAAATGGCATGTTTAAGAAAGCGTTTTTGTTTTTTCTGGGAATTGCCAGTTTATTCTGTGGTCTTTCCTCTTTTTTTTTGCTCTTGCATTTGATTGTGATTGGACTTCAGACAACTGCTACTGGTACAGAAAAAAAGGTAGGGTAATGAGCAGTTTTCAGAAGAACTAAAAACAAAATTTAACGGCAGTCAAAGGAATGCAGTTTTGTACTGTTTTGGCTGTTGGCTTCATAGTAACTTTTTTTCAGCTCGCTGAGACCTATTTGATGATGTATCACACATGGCTATTGGGCTGAGGTCCAAAATTGCATTCCTTTGACAGCCATTAGTTTTTTTTTTAGTTCATCTGAAAACGGCTCATTCATCCAGTAACTGACCACTGAGCGTCCGTGACCCTATGTTACATAATTAAATCATAATTAAATTGTTGAGGATTTCTGGGATAATTATTTTCTGTTTTGGTAAAGATTTTCTTTGGTGAAATTCTTTTTGTTCATATGAAAATTTATTGAAAATTAGTTATAACTATTTTGTGATCATTGATTCCACCTTATTTTTAATACTTTTTGCTCGAATTTGCTAAAAATATATTATAACAAGTAACACATGTTTTTTGTATTTATTTATCTACAACGCACCCATCTTACTAAAACCTAACTCTAGTCTACACTTAAACTAGAGTCGCATTTTGAATCAAAATAATTTATTTTTAAACATACTGTAGTGTAGTGTAGTGAAATTGCATAAGTGTGAGTACTGTGAACGTGCCAGCTTTAGATAACTGACCTGTAATCGATTGCCTATAGTAATCGAAACTCTATTTCATCAGTGCAATAAACTTGTTTTTAAGATTTCTCGTCTCCCAGATTGTGAATTGAGCAGATTTTTTATATTTTGAAACAGAAAAAAATACCGCTTTTTTAAACCATATTTCAGCTTATTACAATTGGGCCCAGAGATCCCCGGCTCCCAGCAGCCCTGGTTGCGGATAGCTTATCCGGAACTTTATCTGCAGATTGTGAAACAGACCCGAGAGGATGCACTTATCTTATATTGTAGAGACCCCAGTTTTATTCTCTGGATGTACCAACACAAACTCGTACTCTTACATAAAAACCGTAACTTCTTCTTATTTGGTCCTGTAATTCCTAGGGGAGCAAAGTGCCTCATAGAACATAGGAGCACAGAATATCCCCTTTCCATTTTGGACTGTCGTTCACGATAGCTTCCAATTCAGGCCAGCTGGTGCCGATCGGCTTGGCCTCTTGGGCTAAAAACTTTAATACAGACACGTTTCAAATAAAAAATTTGAATTTGACTTATTTGAAAAATAGCATGTACTCAAACACAATAATTATTATTCGTTAACACGCCCTCGTGAATAACGATTGTATTGAGTACAATAAACAACAAAAACAATATTCAAGCTATGAATTAACAGCAACGCAACCAATTAATTGGTTTTTAAATAAATTTCTCTTTGATTTGTAGGTCTCGTCATTGCCGAATGATTGAACGAGAAGGTTTTCAGCTGACCTCGTAATTTGGCAAGTAGACGTGCACAATCAATGCAAGCGCCTTGTTTATCACAACTTATTACTGCTGATACAAAAGCGATAAAGACACAATATCGTAATAGCACACTCATAAACAGTATTTTATCTTTTTTATGTACCCGATAAGCGTCCCGCTGCAGGGCACAGGCTTTCCTTCAGCGAGAGAGTATGGGCTTAATAACCACGCGTGCCCACCGCGGGTTGGCGATTTCAAAGGCTGAGGTTTGAGAATCTCTTCATAATTGTAAAAAAAAAACTTAACATCATTAACATCAGTAAAGTTGTTGTATATTATGATATATTTCCTCTTTGAAGGTTTTTGTCAGCATTGTTATGAGCTTTTCTTTTCTATGAGCAAGGAAAAGACATGTGTGTTTATTTTAGTCCATAGAAAAAGCGACTGGTTAAACAATGTTAGTTTTCAAACATTTACCCGTATTGAAAAATTTTTTGTTTTCTTGAAATTAATAAAAAAAAAACATATCGAAAAAATCTTTGTCAACTTCAATATTAAGCTTGCTTTGGTATTAAGAGGGATACAAACAATGGTGACAGTGGAGATCATGTCACGGGTGGTAATGCAGGTGCAGCTGGAGGGAAGTGGGAAGCGAAGTGGGAAGCGAAGCGGGAAGTGGGTCGGCTGCGACGCGGTGCTCTTGCGCGTCGGCTCGCCTTCACCCAGTAACGCCACGCCGAATCGATTTCCAACACGACGACAGATTGAACCAATCATGAAATCATTGACCGTTTCACAACCTTGTTTTCTCTTTATTTAGAAACTTATCTAGTCTAAGTACAAAAATATACAAACATTTGGTAGCTATAAATAATATCACTGTTTCACAACATAATTTACAGGAAGATTGGGGCAAAACTTATCACTGAACATACTCAATCTTTCTTCTTACCATGTTTAAATAATACGTTTTCAGCACATTTAGGACAGATACCAAAAAGGCAGCAGTAACGTGTTTTGCTCCCATAATATAGAGGACATTACGGAACTTAAATACTAACAGAAATTTGCAATACAAAATTTCGCGATACAAAAGACTTCAACGCGTGACTTTCGATTTTACAATGATCCTATTGTTGACCGGTCTGGAAATGTGCTTTTGGTTTCGTTTGCTCCAGATTTCTTGACAAAATTTGATTCCAGGACAAACGTCAAATTATGAAATGTACCAGTATTATATATCACGTACAGATGCTTGGATTATCCCCTTCAGTTAGTACATTATTTCCTAAAATAAATAAATTCAACGTCTCCTTCAGCGCGTTTTGTCATCCACACGCACCGTTTTCGCCCGCACAAAGCTGTTCCTATATCCCTTCTCTCTAACTTTCGCGCTGGGGCTCAATTTATCAGTTCTCTCCGTTTCATTCGCTCTCTCTTTCGAATCGGCTCTCTCACCCTCGTCAGCGCGTTCACTTTCATCCGCTTTTTCCTTTTCGGTGCTTATCTTCTCATCGTCATCACTTTCGTCTTTGTCACTCTCGTCATTGATCCGTTCATCCTCTCCCGCTCCTGGAGGCGCGTTGCTCTCTTCGGGCTGCTGGTGTTCGGCCTCTATGGAGGCGATGTACTCGTCGAACTCCTTTTCGTCGAAGTACCTGACAGACCTCCGATAGCGCTCTTGGTTCTCGGGCTTCGGCTTGCGGCGGCGCTGCTTCTTGGGCTTGGTGACGCGGTAGGTGGGCGGCACGCGCACGGTGACGGTGTCGATGTGTCCGGGGTTCTGCTCAGTGGGCGGCAGCACGCGCGGGCGCAGCGGCCGCCGCGGGTCCTCCGTCGTCGTCGTCTGCTCGGCCTCGGCCTCGGCCTCCGAGTCATCGGACTGCGGCTCCTCCTGCAGACTCTCGCTCCGCCGCCGCAGGTGATCCACTAGCTGCTTGTCTCCGAAATGCTCGTCCAAGTAATGGTTGGAGCGGCGCGGTTCGTCCTCGTCTCTGTTGCGAGGCTGCCTCTCATCCTCGTTACTCCTGTCATCCTCGCCGCTCCTGTCATCGTCGAAGTTCCTTCTACGAAGAGGCTGTTCGTCTTCGTCTCTTCTTTGAATCTGTCTTTCATCATCGTTTCTTCTTTGAAACTGCCTGTCATACTCATCTGTTATACGAGGCTGTCTCTCGTCATCGAATCTCCTTCTGGGCGGTCTTTCCTCGTCAATTCTCCTTCTTGGCTGCCTCTCGACTTTGCGAATTTGCTTCTTAGGCTTTCGATCATTCCAGAACCGATTGACAGCATCTCCAACCTGGCGCACGGCGTCACCGCGGGACTCTTGCACATCCTCGTAGTCATCATCATACTCCGCGGGGGCGTCATCGTCCAAGTAGTCGACGGGCAGCGCTGCGGCGCGCGGTCGGAAGGGGATCACTGCCGGCAACAATACCTCCGGCTGCTCCGCTGCCACCTGTTCAGCTGGCGGCTGAGCCGGCTGCTCAGCCGCCGGGGCCGAAGGTGCTGAAGGTAGGCGGTTAAAGTCAAAACTCAGTCGAAAGTTTGAAGTGATACTGTCGAGACCTTCGGCTGCCTTTTTTGGTGCCGGCGGTGGCGGTGCGCAGGGTGGGGGACCGGCGGCGCGGGGTTTAGCGCAAGGTGGTGGTGGTGGCGGCGGCGGCGGCGGCGGTGGTGGCGGTGGTGGTCTTGGTATAGCTCGTGGCTTCGGACACGGAGCTGGTTTAGGTGGAGGCGGAGGCGGCGGGGGAGGAGCACAGCACGGTGCCGGGGGTGGCGGAGGCGGAGGCGGTGGGGGGCACGGTGGGGGCCCAGCCGCGCGAGGAGCCCCGCATGGAGGCGGCGGTGGTGGGGGCGGAGGCCCCGCCTGCACGTCGTCCAACCCCGGGATGGGTGCCAGCGGCGGCGGGAATGTGACCGCGTTCGGTCGCTTCACCACCCTGTAGCCGAGCACGTCCGCCAATCCCCTGAACACCACGTCTCCGAAAGTCCGCTTGTGCCGAACCACGGGCGTTTCCGAGTCAGCGAAGTCGGTGCCATTGCCGTCACTGAGCGTGGCCGCTTCCTTCAGCAGTGCCGTAATGCGGGTGTCATTGCTGTTGCCCCAGGCAACGGTGGCGTTCTTCAGCAGCGCGTCGAGGCGTGTGTCGTTGCGTTGGTCCCACACGGCATCGTCGGGCTTCTCGGCGGGCGCGTGGTCGTGGCCCCACGCGGCGGCAGCCAGCAGCAGCAGCAGCGCGGCGCGGCGCGTCCGCATGGTCGAGTGTCGCGCGAGGGCGGCGCGCGCTGGTTTTGACGCGCGTCCGCGCCACATTACCTAAGTGGTCACGCTTCGGCGCGCACCGCGGGGTTGTTGCCGCACAAGCGGGCGTGGAAACGCTGCAAATGATGAGCGTCAGACCTTGCAACCGGTGACAGCAGCTTTGTGTCTGTATCAGCATTATCGGTCATATTAGCGGTCACTTTATCTTATGTAATTATGTACTCTTACTGAACCTGCCGACACGGCACTTACAGCTATTGAAAGTTTTGTCTGTCACTATTTGTAGCCGAGCGTCTCAAACGCTGCCGGTTGTATCGCTCGTGTGGTTAGTTAACTTAATTATGATTTAAATCTGATTGATCTTTCTAGAAGCCGGGTATTCTCTCAGAATTCCACAATGTAGCTTTTTTCGATTAAAACCAGGCAAAAGCTTATTGTCAATTCAATGCTATTTTAAAATTAAAATAAAGTATTTTAAGGAATATTTAGGTAAGCACGTTTCGCCGATGACTCAGTGGTAATCAGTCTGGCGAAACGAAAATTCAGCTGAACTTTTAACCGGCAAAATGTCTTCATTGCTCCAACTAATGCAAACAATCGCGGCCATTTCTCTGTCGACATGATAATTGCCATCCCGAGCCGTTGGTGTCGTGTCGAATTGTGTAACGGAAACTCAATTATTTTGCGCTGATTGAGTTTGTGGTGATCTGAATTCTCTCGGACACGATTAGTTTGCAATCGAGGCAAGGGCATTGCTGTGGGCTGGTCAAGTTCATGTTATGTCCGTGAATTGAGCGCACAGTCTGTTGTCGGTTTCCCACCCAAATAATTCCCACTTATAAGAATTACCCCTATAATATCTTCTATGTTTACTTCTAACACAGAACCTGGCTGACAACGCACAGAACAAAGAAGTTGGCCTAGACTGGGGAAGTATTTCCTCGTGTCCTATTATTTCCACATCACTATCCATCTATCTGTCCATACCGCCCATAAAAGAAGCGCACTGATAAGCATAGGCCTCTTCACCTAATTTTGGAAACCAAGGAGCAGCAAGCACATAGTACGTATAAGAATGTATAGAATAAACAGTTAATTAGGTTTGCATGTGCAAAAAAATATGTAAAAGAGCGAGCAGTCTACAAATTTCTGTTGCAATTTGGTGACAATTAGATATGAGAATCATCATCGTGTTGTTGTTTTTTCTCAAATGAGTCGTCGAAACAGTCGATCTTACGAACGTCATCTTTCACACTTTAGTTGGAAAGTCGCCCGTAATGCAACGGAGTAGAGTGCATGGGTGTATAGGATGATGTGCTGTCGACTGTACAGTCGAGTTCATAAATATATGAACACTTCCGCGGATTCAAAAATATGTGTACAAATAAGGTTACAAAAATATCTAGCATGTTATGCAGTCAAAAAAATATCAACGTTTTACTGGTCATAAATATCAACACAAGGCTTCACAAATATATAAACAACTGAAAATTTATAAATATCTGCACAAAATATTGTCATATGTATGTCAACTACTATAGTTACACAAATATCTATACATTAATTGGTCATTTTTATGAGGACAAGCTGACCTACAAATATATCGATACAAATGTCAGCCATATTTATGTGAACAACTTATAGGTACGAACTCCATGATAATCTTTTAAAGAGGTTGTCTAATAAATCTTTTAATTTAGATAAATAAGTGGCCATCAAGAAGTCATAAATATAATTATGACTTCTTGATGGCCACTTATTTACCTAAATTAAAAGATTTATGAAAGATAACTTCATGATGTCACTGTCATAATCATAACAACCGTCATCATGCCTTGTAAGAATGGCATGTAAAGTTAGTGTATTGCATAGGTACGTGCTGCGAACAAAAATGTATAGAGAGAGACTCATTTTTGCCTACTGCAAAATTTTTTTACCCAGACAACCACCATTGATTTTGTACAAGGCAATTGCAGCATTCACAATGCTTACTTAGTACAATTGTGGATATCCGAGATGGAAAATCGAGAGGAACTAAAATTAATTAAAATGCCCCAGAAAGGCCCCGATCTTAACTCCATAGAAAATCGATGGGGTTAGATGGTGCAAGATTGCGATGCGACAAAATCGCTCGTAGCCTGGGCTGCCTAAGTGATCTTAAACGATCACTAAGGTTAAGCAACATACGGCGCGTTCAGTCCATGGATGGGTCACCATCTATTACTAACGCTAGTTACTAGTTACTAACGTAAGGCACGTTAAGCAGTTGGTGCCGGTTGCCGACGATAGATGGCAGTCCTTAAGCCAAGTCAGAGGCCTTAGGGCGCCTTGAAAACTTCTGACAGTAAGACCAGCCACTAGTCTTACAAGCCTCCACCAATCAGGACTTGGCCCATGTGGTAGAGTATGGCCTATACCTTCCTCAGGGAAGAGACCTATGCCCCTTGGTGGGGACATAATGGGTTGATGATGATATTTAATAGTTACTTTTTTTTTTTCTTATACTATATCTACTGCATTACCTATAGGTAGTAGTTCTGGGATAACAGGATACAAAATAGCAAACTCATAGTATGTGAGGAAGATATAAAAATATCAAAATGTACTGAAATGTACGTTTCATTCAACCATGATAAAGGGTAAACGCATCCAAATGTTTGACTATATACCTCCCAATCTAGCCATGTCATTTGTATTAGACTAGACCAGGATGACCATCCTCTATTGTAGGTAAGTATGTTCTTTTTGCGATTGAAAAACTAGCGATGTAAAAATTGAAAAAAATCGTAGTTGGAACTCACGCCAACACTAAACAGAAGTTGCGTACAGATACCCCTAGGCCACTGCATCATTACTACTAAGTTCTAAAATAGTCAAAACAAAATAGCACTGTCTTTTGTCCTCGCTCTGTTTTAACGTATTCTTCATAAAATGAAAAATTTTGCGAGCGATGACGACGTTGCCATGTGGTGCATAAGAAGTTTGTATCGCATACAGGTACAGAAAAGAGACAGACATAAATATGCACTGACAAGTCTGCACTGTTATCGTGAATTCGGTATGTAAAGTATTTTTCAGGTATTATTTTTATATTTTTATTTCATAAAACATTTAATTTTAAGCCACTAATTTGAAGCTTTTTATTTTCCAAGTAACGGTTTTTTTTAAATTATTTTTTAAAGTATTATTCGTGATGACGTCATTTCGTAGCCTGAATAGCTTTAAGTCTTTGCCACGTTTTCAGTACATACAAGTCAAGTGTCAACTGTTTGTTGTCAATGTCATGTTTGAAGTTATCTATTAGTATTTTTGTATGTACTGAAAACGTGGCAAAGACTTAAAGCTATTCAGGCTACGAAATGACGTCATCACGAATAATACTTTAAAAAATAATTAAAAAAAACCGTTACTTGGAAAATAAAAAGCTTCAAATTAGTGGCTTAAAATTAAATGTTTTATGAAATAAAAATATAAAAATAATACCTGAAAAATACTTTACATACCGAATTGTCAAATCACATGTTCACATAAATATGGCTGACATTTGTGTAGATATATTTGTAGGTCAGCTTGTCCTCATAGAAATGACCAACTAATGTATAGATATTTATGTAACTGTAGTTGTTGACATACATATGACAATGTTTTGTGCATATATTTACAAATTTTCAGTTGTTTATATATTTGTGAAGCCGTGTGCATATTTATGACCAGTTAAACGTTGATATATTTTTGATTGCATAACATGCTAGATATTTTTGTAACCTTATTTGCACACATATTTTTGAAGCCGCGGAAGTGTTCATATATTTATGAACTCGACTGTACGTAGTAATGTACCTAAGTAGATATAAAATTTCGCTGATGGTAATTATTCTGTGGACTGGATAGAATTCAGATGCGGCCTTTTCCGCAAATTATTTATCAGTCTCAGTTTTTAGAGTTCCACGCCTCAAAATGGAAAAAAACGATAACTGGGTCTACGGTCTAAAGGGGTCTACTAAATAGGGGCGTAAATAGGGTCACTATATGATCAGGCCATTTATTCATTCGTACCTCAAACCCTTATACTGGGGAACATTTCAAGCGAATACATACATCATAAGCTCACGACTGCATCTCAGAGAGGTAGGCAGAGACGATTCGAGGGACTGCCAGTTGCGATGCCACTGATCCTGACAGGTCACTATGATTCATTATGTTTGTGATGTCGCTGTTTCTGGTTGCTACGAAACAGGGAATCCTAGTGTGGGGCCAGAAACAATGTATGTGCCTTTGTAATAATAATAGGCGTTCGATCCCATGAAAGCTGTTTTTTGACTTGTATTTTGCCATATGAACTAACCTACGATCTTTTCCCAGACCTACCAAATATAGGTACACAAAAAAACGGTGCAGCCGCTTCGGATGATTTTCATAACAAACACTGTGACATGAGATTTTTGTGAGTTTTCGATTAATACTAAGTCGGGAGTGTTTTGATGTAAATGGTTAAAAACTCTCCAAAATTATCTACATTTTTGAATGGACACCTTACTTGTAATGTACATTAATTTACTTTTAAGTAAATCCACCACAAAATTGGGTTGTATGGTGCAATACTATTCCACTGCCAACTTGAGATTTAATAGTAGTAAGATATAATTTTTACTCGCAACCCAGAAAGCGCGAGTGTACTCGAACTTGTCCACTTTTTTCACGACTCGGTCAAGGAGACGGTCGGCAAACTAAAACATTACGCCTCAAGTGGCCTTAGGGTCGGTTTCTGGGTTGAAAATTTCACTAAGTAAATACTCAAGTAACGTTCTGTCACGCTCTTTTCTGAGAAATTTGACGAGACAGCGCAACCATAAAGTAGATAGGTTCTTAGATACAGCTAAACAGCAAAGCCCGACAGATTGGAGGGATTTCGTGGCAAAGGCTGCAATGAACGTTTCGTCCTTCAAGGATAAGGAATGTAGTTAAAATATATGCGACTCAATCATCAAACCGTTTCGCAAGATCATTTAAGTGGCACTGCACGACCTGCCCAACTAAGACGTCATTAGGTATACAACTCGCCACTTTTGTAGCTACTTCGGTCTAATTAAACTAAGTTATAACATTTTCTCAATTACCAATCTGCTGGAAGTCCAGAGTTCAGATATAAGCTTTCAAGGACACAGTGACCAATCACTTGTTAGTCAATGAATTATCTGCGTATGCAATGGAAACACAAAACGCCTGCCAAAAATATAATAGCAAAGTCACGTGAAACTAATTTGCTAATACGATTATTAAATTCACACGTGGCTTTGGCCTTATGCTTTTGACAGGCGTTGGGTGTTAAGGTTTCTTTCAGCGTGACGAACGGTCTGAAGACCGAGTAATAAAATCCTAATCGCATTTCACATTAGTGTTTGCTTTTACCATGTGACAAAAGGACGTAATTGTCTGAAATACTGTTGATGACGACTTCTGTGGCGCTGCGGTTAGCGCATCTGCCTACCATGCGAGAGGTCCCGGGTTCGAATCCCGGCTGGGGACAAAAAAAAGACCAGGTCTTGGATGTTTACATGCTTGTGACGTTCCCACGACACAGGGTATCCTAGTGTGAGGCCAGAAGCAATGTATGTGCCTGTATGTAAAAAACGTTTATACAAAGAAAATTTTTTTTTTCGCTTACTGCGAGAGTCGACCGTTTATTGACCTACTAACAAAATAAACATTCATAAGTGTCGATCTACTCGAGTTATCTAACTAGATGGTTAAAAACTGTTAAGTAAAATCTTAATAAAATAATATGACCTTGTTCCCAAGTTTCTCGAAGGGTGGCCTGGTTCACCAAACAACATGTACAAACACAGGGATGACACTGGAACCTGTTTCATATTTTGTTAGCATAACTCGGATAATCTTTGCCGGGATGTGTGATAATGGGGCACGTTTATTTAACAAACTCATTTGAGATGCTTTGTTGTGAAAGGCTCTACTCGGCGTGAATTGATGCCATTAGCTATTTGAACAAATTCCAGAGAAAACAAACAGTCCAATCCAACAGATATAATAAACACACAACAACAAACAACATCTACATAAACACTGTCCCACTCTAGGATACCCTCAGCTGTGTCGCGGGAGCCAGAATCAATGACATCACAAATATTGTCTTCATTGTTTTTTTTCTGTCGTGAACTCGGGACCTCTTTCATGGCAAGGCAGATGCGCTAACCGCTGCGCCAGGTCGTCAAATAAGCCTAACTAGTCTCCTTCAAGGGCTAAATCCCTTCGTTGTGTCCTCTAAGATCTCTCGTCTTCCACGGCGGTCTCTAATACCAAACTCACAACGTCTGTTTTAGTAATCATAAAAGAGTTCTTAGCAAGGCAACGTAAATTCGTTAAAAAACTTTTTAGTTAAAAAATCTTGACACAACTGTTAATGGTTCGATGAAGGATCTGAAATGATGACAGCGATACAATCAGAAGTGGTAATATAAAACTCTGCGACGTGATTATAGGACGTGCAGAGCAAATGTAGACAAATGGGGACTCTGTTTGGTTTTCAGAACTATCATAATAACCAGACATTGTAATCGCACACCAATAAAACCATTTGCCTTCGCATCTAGATAGTAATATTATGATACAGCCTCCGATACACTTTCGATCCCACTAGATGGTGACGGGACCACCCGGACGCTGCAGTGCCTGGGATATGATTTAGATCAATTAGGTTTGCCCAGCATATACCAACTAAGTAGACAGCTTAGTCGTCTTAGCCCGCAGGAAGGAAAGACTAGGCAATCCGCGCTGAGCTGCGGGTTTCCTCACGATGTTCCATCGCAAACTAAATACGCCGCTAATTAAATGGACTGACACCAACAACTGTCTGTTGGTATGCGTGAGCTTGCGGCTCGGAGTGTGAGAAGTACCAAGTGGAGGCAGTTAGCACGCGACAGGCTTGCGGTGACAGTTAGAGGACGCTCGCGAGATCAACTGCATAAGGTTTGAGGCTTTATAGCCTAACTAACCAAGGTAAATTTCAGAAATCCTCCTGTTCTTAAGGTTGTACATAAGCGGATTCCTGAAAATTTCTGTAGAATTTCTTCATTACAATATGTTTAATTTTTAATTGTTATTTTCATAAATAGGGTGCAGTTTTTAATAGGTTATTATTTCAATAGTCCTTGCTTCTGGAGAGACTAATATAGAGAGATGGTATTTCCTGATCCTTGCAACGAGAGTTTTTTTTAAATATATGTTTTAGTTGCCGAAAATATTAAAATCAGACAGTTAATAAAAAAAATCCACAAGTTATTATTGTTACTCGAAGCCGAATTTTACATTTATGTTGTGCATTGCAGATACGCGTATGATGTGTTTAAAGAAGTTAAGTTTTATTTTCATTTTTAAGATAAGTCATGAATAGAAAGTATTATTAATTATTGTTGGAAGTGGGTTTGCAGATTCTAATATTTATAAAAATCTCGCTTCACCGTGTTTGTTACCAAATTCTTCAGAAACGGCTTCCACGATTTTTTTGTATCTTATTATCTTGGTAGCCCTGATATTAGCTCGTAGGTTAATTAAATTAATATGGTAAACCAACGTTTGCCGGGTCCGCTAGTGGGTATATTAAGTAGATAGGTATGTACCTACTGCTTAATTCACATACCATTTGTGAGCATTCATGCCAAATTGTTGAAGGTGAATAATTGTAATTTATAATTTACATGAACTTGTTACAAAATATTAATTATATTATTGAGTTATTTTATTTATCAAATGATCGCTTAGGCATTTTTCCGATTTTAAATGTATCAATAAAGAGTAACTTCCGGTAATTGTATAATTTAAAATAAATTATTTAATAATTATAACATAATTATTATTAAGTTACAATCAAATTAGAAATTATGTATATTTTCAATTGTATTTATTCCTATCATTTACATTAAACAGTTTGGTTTGTCCACGTGGTTTGTGTAAGTGACAGTGTATAAAAGGAGCTGTCTTGTGAATTGTTGCGCATTATCATTCTGGCTGTCGAAGAATAAAGATGTGATTCTGAAGAAATTATTTTATTGTCGAGGGGACTTTTTACACTTCAGAATCGGGATTGTAACTACGCCCATTAAGGTAAATAATTTATTGTTATTATTACTATATCATTACATGTATTTTTTTTCTCTTTTCTCTCCTTCCAATTTAAATATGCGTGTATATAAAAAAAATTACAACTATTTGACGATATAATTAATTTATTCTTCTTTGCGATTTTAAAAAAATACTTAAATAATATTGCAAAAATAATTAATACGTTTTATATAGTATATTATACAATATACAATGGGCTCAATTAATCAAAACGTCGAATAATTAAAAATATAATTAATAATGGTTCACTTTTGTTACAAATTTGTTAAAATAAAATTATAACTTTGTATATTTAATTTATAATATACTAAAAACAAAAATATATATATATATTTGTAAATAATAACACTTTTGACTGTTCTTTCATACATAATATAAAAAAAAGATTTATTTGCTACACAAATAAGAACAAATAAATTGCAGAATTCTTCGCAGACCTGAGATATATATTTCTTTTAATCATGTCTTTCCTTTTTATTTTTCTTGTTATTACAGCACCATGAACGTTGACAAAGTGGTTCCGCGTGCATCTCGAAGTCGCAGCCGGCGCCTGACTGGCCGCAGTAGTCACGCAGAGCAGGGCCGCAGCCGAAGCCGCAGCCTTGTCCTGGTATACGGTGGCGATCACAGGCGTAGTCCAAGGTTAAGGCAAGATGGTGGCATCAGAGGAGGTGCAGTGACGCGTGATAGCAACATAGAAGACCACACCGCTGGCCTAGGCCCGCGGGCTGACACCATAAGACGCAGTGCAGAGCAGCAGCGGTTGCTGCGCAGCCCTGGGCCGCAGCCCGGGAGCTCAAGACATCGATGCCGGCGAGTCGATGAGTTGCATCATACCGGCAGCAGCAGTCCTGAGCTACGACGCAGCCGCAGCCGCAGTCGCCGGCGCAGCCCAAGCAAACACCGGCCGGAGCAGCGTGAGAGGAGGAGGAGCCGCGGCAGGTCGCGAGCGAGTCAAGATGACAGTAAAGATACAAGTGAGCTTATGCTGAAATTTACTGAGTTGTTGCAAAAAATATCTGATGGTAGTCGTGACAAGTTTAGTAATTCAAATTTAATACCCGAGTTTGATCTTTTGCTAAAAATCAAAATATAAACACTTGGATTAGTAAAGTTAATGAAATAGCTACTATTTATAATTGGGCTGACAAACAAATACTTTACTATATAATTCCAAAATTGATGGGCAACGGTGGTACGAGGGATTAACGACTGTAAAATATAGTTGGTTGGAATGGCAGGAAAAAACAGGGCTGTGCGGGCCAAAGCGCACATGTAGCATCTTTACTCTATCAGCTGCCCGGCGAGCACTCGTACAATAAATATAAAAAACAACTAATCAGACTTGACATCATCGTCATGCAACATTATCATGTTTTTTTTGTTGACGCTGGGAATGCATTTACGCACTTCACCGCCCTGCTGTCGGGGGACAACAGAACGGCTTAGTGTGGGACTCCCAACAGCAGATAAGGGTCAGAACTAATCATCAGCTTTACAACACCCTTAATCTATAATAAATTGGAGCACTTTTGTGGTGCACTGTACCTACCGCCGCAACGGTCCATCCGCTGGACGCAAATTGGCGGTATCTGCCGGCGCGCGGCGACGCGGCGCGGTACAGTTTCGGTCGCGCACGAGCATCAAGCTCACACACATTCCTAATTCCTAGTTGTAGAGCTTTGTTGTCACTAGTAACCTTAACTGTTATAAATCTCACAGATACCATCTTCTTTTTCTTATATTTTCTGTTGCTATCTCTAACTTTCTATCGAAGAAGATGATGGGCATGATATGATGGCATTAAGCTTTGCGTTCACTATTAGAAATGATAAATATAGCTTAACTAGGTACTATTGATTAGCATCAATTCCGCCGCATTGCCCCTATATTGTTTACTTATGTGTATTTACATTAACCATTCCCATTCAACCATTAAACATCATACCTACTGCGTCAAATTCAATGTTTCCGGATGCGGCAAGATTATTAATACATAATACATATAGATTAATTTTTACTTTATTTTAGGATTTCAACGCCTTTAGAAACTGAATGTGAAGATTGATCTACCGGGCAAACGATATCAGGCAAACAACCATACAGCAGTTTCTAGGAACCTATACATGCCTCACTATAGGGGACAGGCCTCCTCTCCGAGAGAGCTTTAAAGCCTTTAATCACGTCGGTTTGGTCACGATTGTCGATTTCAAGCGCTGATGTATTGAATGACAGACAGTGGGTTCATTGTTTCATTCGCAGACAATCAGGTTTTTTTTTTTTTTTAATTTTGTGCAAGGTACTGCCACCATTTATTTCGTGGCACCTTTGAGTCCTTTATTATTAAAATCTTTGATTAAAATTATATTATGATTATTACATTTTGCGGCTTATTCTAATGGGTTATACAATGTTAGGGTGTATGTCTTTTCCCTTTCTTTCTTTGTCTTTCCTTTCTCGTTTTCTCTTCTCTACCTTTTATTATTATGTATATGTATTATTTTTTTTATTATTATTTTTTCCAACCCATTTACATTCAATCAAAGATTAGAACCTACTGTTTCATCATCATCATAATCAACCCATTATGTCCCCACCGAGGGGCACGGGTCTCTTCCCTGAGGAAGGTATAGGCCATACTCCACCACGGGGGCCAAGTCCGGATTGGTGGAGGCTTGTAAGACTAGTGGCTGGTCTTACTGTTTATTTGACCACATTACAATTAATTCACTGTATGATAGGGTGTCATAAAATTTAAATAATATAATCAGAATAGAAATACATTGTCATTAAAATTCGAATTAAATTAAATTAAATTACAATAAAATACCACATTATTAGATTGAAATAAAATATTATTGCATTAAATGTCATTGAGGTTAAAATTAAAATTATATTGAACTTAAATAGAATGAAATAAAATTGCCAAATTGTCATGTTCTTAAAATTAGGTGTGTTCCCCGGCGCCTTATCTCTGTCTACTCCATCGAGTAGTCACAAGCAAGGCGCCGGGGTCCTATAATGGGTGGCAACTTAATCTAACCCTCTCGCTCGGCCAAGATACATTTGTGCAATTTGTGTAGACAATCAGGTTTCCTCACGATGTTGGTGTCACACTAAATATATAGAAAATATTGATATGTTTTCGCCTATCAGCTGACAGTTTTCAGGCGGGACACGGTCACTACACTACAGTCATTTTAATTTGAGAATTAACAATAGATTAGATATTGTATTTAGACTGGCTAGGCGAGGACACAAAGAAGTGGCGTGACTTGCCTATGTGAAAGATTGTGGGCTGACTGAAATGATCGTTAACATCACTTATTCCAAACCTACATCTTCACCAATGAAAATCTATAACAATAAATAAGCCGGATCTCTGGCTACTAAACTCCAAATACATTCAAACTCGTTACACAGTGCTTTGTACAAATTACGTCTGCTTTCTCGTGTCGATTGCGCTAATGCGCAGGTTGCGTTGCAATGCAATGCAATCGCCGAAATTGCAATTTTTTTTTACATTTACATTTACATTTAATTGGATCCTCCTTTCAAAAGTGTCCACAGAAGACGCGCGGGGCGGCGGTGGCGACCGCCGTTACACAACAAACAACAACTTTCCCACACATGCCCGTGTTATTGCTAGGTGAGATTGGGTGCCGACTAGGCGTGCGGTAATTGGAAGTAAATTGACAAAAAACAGTCCAAATGTCAGGTCACGCGCTCTCGCGAGCGGCCGATGGACACAAAAGCCAGGCCTTAGCGGCGGCGGCGGCGGCGCCGGCGGCGAGTCCACATTGCAACGGCTCCGTGACTCGCGGGAACGATGATGCAACCTAAACTTACATACATAAGCTCAAGCCTGTATCCCACAGGGGTAGGCAGAGACTAGGGACTACCACCTGCCGCGCTGCACCTGCCTTGCTAAACTTGAATAATTATAAATAATTGTCATACGACAAAATTTCCTTACTAAGCTACTTGTCAAAAAAAATATCGATTTTCTTATTATTTATGTACTCGTACATCCTAAATATGCCGATACCTATCGACTATGTTCTTCCCGCAATTCTCTCCAGCCAACCGTTGTCTGAAAGAGATTGCTCTAAGCTATAAAACCGCCAATTGTATACCATTACCGCGCGAAAAAAAACCCCCAAGTCTTGGATGTTTATATGTTTGTGACGTCGATGTTGCTGGTTACCACGACACAGGGTCTTCTTCTTCTTCTTCGGTCCTTTAACTCCTAGGGGAGCATAGGGCCTTAACCACAGATTTCCATTTTTGACGGTCGTTCGCGGCAGCTTCCAACTCAGGCCAGCTAGTGCCGATCGACTTGACTTCTTGGGCTACAGATCTTATCCAGGTTGTACTAGGCTGTCCCCTCTTTCGGTTGCCCGAGGGCGTGTATGTGAGGGCCTGTCTGGTCAGGCATGTTCTGTCCCGGCGTAGTGTGTGGCCTATCCAGCGCCATTTTCTCTCCAGGATTTCTAGGTGGACAGGTATCTGGTTAGTGCTCCTCCAAAGATCTTCATTCCGAATTGTTTGTGGCCAGAATATCGCCAGTATCTGTCTGAGACATTTGTTTATAAATACCTGGAGCTTGTAAGAGATATCTGAACGCACAAACCAGGTCTCGCAGCCGTACAAAAGGACCGTTTTTATATTTGAGTTAAAGACTCTGATCTTCGTTCGACGCGAAAGGTGCCCTGATCGCCAGAATTTTTTCAGTTGGGCAAAAACAGCTCTAGCTTTATTTATTCTCGCCTCTACATCAATCACGGCACCACCATGCTGGTCCACCAAGCTGCCCAGGTAACAGAACTTTTCGACCAGCTCTACATCTATACCACTCAGATTGGTGGGCAGCGTGTCAGACGAATTGTTGCGCATCTCTTTAGTTTTCTGCACATTGACACGAAGACCATACTTGGCGGATTGTGCTTCTAGGTCATTTGCTTTGAGCTGCAAATCGTTCCGGTTTGTGGAGAGAAAACGAAGGTCGTCGGCGTAGTCAATGTCTTCAAGGTCCTTGTCACCTGCCCATGGCAAACCTCTTCGCGTGCCGTCAACGACCTTGTGCATCACGTCATCCATAACCACCAGGAAGAGAAAGGGAGACAGCAGGCAGCCCTGCTTCACACCAGCGGTAACGGAAATTGGCTCAGACAATTGTCCGCGGTGTATAACTCTACAGGTAGAGCCATTGTAGAGGTTTTTTAGGATAGCTATAATTTTCCTGGGCACACCTTTTTCGGACAGTACTTCCCATATAGCAGTCCATTGCACAGTGTCAAACGCCTTTTCGAAGTCAACAATAAGTGCGTATACCTCGTTCTGCATTTCTTTGCATTGTTCAAGGACTGTGCGTAGCAGGCTAATCTGGTCTGTACATGAACGGTTTGTCCGATACCCTCCCTGTTCGTCTCTAAGTGTGGGTTCCATTATCTTTGTCATTCGTTGAAGCAGTATTTTGGTGAAATTTTTTGAGCACATAGGCAATAGACTTATACCTCGGTAGTTGCTGCAATCAGACAAGCTGCCTTTTTTGGGAATTTTAACAACGTATGCTTCTTTCCAGTCGCTTGGAACTTCTTCCGTGTCCCAGATTTTCTGCAGTAGAGGGTAGAGCAAGTTACATGACGTTGTCAAGTCAACTTTCAAAATCTCCGGAGGGACGTTGTCATTTCCAGGGGCCTTTCCATTTTTGAGGCTAGCAATAGCCGCGCGAATCTCCAGACAGCTTGGGGGACTAATGTCTATGTCAAGTGGAGTGGGTACATGTTTGTTATGGGGGCTGTTGCTTACAAAAGGTTTGGAAGATGCGCTTTTGAATATCTCCTCAAAATGCTCCTGTACGGTGGACCGTACGAGTTGGCCTTCAGTGGTAGTTAGCAATAATCCGCTAGAGCTTTTGATAGGCTTAAGCTCTCCTGCACTCTTTCTACCGCATAACTCTTTTGTGGTTTTATAGAGCGCCTTCATGTTACCCGTTCTGGCTGCGTGTTCAGCACGATCCGCTATGCCATTCGCCACACGACGACATGGTATTGTATTCTGCCAACAATAACTGCTTACGCACTGGGTCTTTCTCAGAGTTTATGATAAGTTTGATGTTTTTACGGACTTCTATCAAGTTCCAAGTTTCGTCGGACATCCAACTGCGCTTTTTATACTCGAAAAAACCAATAGTTCTCTCGCAAGCGCCTTGATAGGTAGCTTTGATTGCACTCCATTGCTCATTGACGGTTGCAATCTGCAGGTTGGGATGCTTATAGCTACTGCGCAGCTCAGTCACGAACTTTTCTCTGTCTTCCTTAGACGACACAGGGTAGGGGGTCAATAATTCTGTTTTGACGAATAAAGTGTTATTTATCTATCTAAAGATAAAATTACAGGAACAACAATTTTTCAAAATGTTTTCAATCTCTAGCTAGCCGATCATGATACAATGTGATAAAGTAACCGCAGATACATATTATGCCTCCTTATAAGTACATTAAAATAAGTTAGTTCTACAAATCTCTAACTTTACTGACGTTTCCGTTTTACATTTTTGTTTTCGTTATGTAATCACATGTTACATTGTTGAAATCGTGTTGCAAAAAAAACTGTTTTGTTTTCACTTTTGTGTGCAAATTGCTCAGCCCCAAGCTTCGAGTGACCCGCAGTCTGTGTGTCAGTCTGTCTGCAACAGTCGCGAGCAAGTAATTTGCTTGTTTCTATGTAACACAGTAAATCACCGGCACGCATGGCCTTTCGGCCTTTTTCCCACGTAATCGCTAGATAGCACGTTTTAGAAAGAAACTCATCATCATCACCGTCTAAAGCCATTTAGTAGACTTCCTTTAAATTCTCTCCGATATATTCCAGGCAGAGAGGCTCCACTGTTCATTGTTAACACTTTACGACCTTTTTGACGATCTCTGTGTCGCAGTGGTTAGCGCATCTGCTTATCATGCGAGAGGTCCCGGGCTCGAATCCCGGCTGGAGACAAAAAAAAAGAAGAAACCCAGGTCTTGGATGTTTACATGTTTGTGACGTCGCTGTTTCTGGTTCCCACGACACAGGGTATCCTAGCGTGGGGCCAGAAACAATGTACATATGTGCCTGTATGTAAATGTTATGTAAAAATCTTATGTTATTTATTGATGTCATGTGAAAAATATTCCCTTTGTCTTTTTCTGCTGTATGTACATACTAGGTACATAGAGCAGAAAAAGACAGTATAGCCCCCCGCCTAGCCCAGCCAGCCCAGAGCCTTTGACAGATGTTTTTTTTGCATTAATGCTTCAATCCAGGCTACATTAATCGTGCCCCCCTACCTTCAAGTCAGTGCGCGTAGCATTTTTGTAATACGAAATGTACCGATACACTTACTTTATATGATATAACGTGTTATTAACATATGTAGTATTATGAAGTGCCGACAGGATTAGCATTTCAGTATTACTATGCTTATTAGATACGTAGATAGATAATTCTGTATTCTATGTACATAGTACAGTACAATTGGCGGCCTTATTACTAAGAGTAATTTCTTCCAGACAACCATAGATGAAAAAAATTAGAGAAACTACGTAACGGACAGTCGGTGCAACTAGACAATATTACACAAGATATTTCTATATGTAATACATAAACGGTGCATGATTATATTATGTACTGACCCGCTTATTCGGCCTAACCCAGAAAGAAAACAATAAATACGTGGGGAACCAACCAAGCCGCGGGCTTCCACACGATGAAGGAAAAACTGAAGGGAAACCTCGAGAGCAGATCCTACAATAACCTGCTAATCCATCCACTCGCAACTCGCAAACGATATAAATAATGAATCTAAGTTCAACCACAGACTGCAGTTGCGCCGAAAGTTACACAAGTGACAAGATTTTTGCTCGAGACATTAGTTAGATTAGACAATCTACTCGCAGAAGAATAGCAAGCCACAGAAGGTCACCGCTCCGGACAAATACTCACAATTTGACTGATCTACAGTCGTGTCAATTAACGTGGCAATAAGCTTTTTGATTTCATTGACGACTAGACGGTTCGACGTTATTCGCGCGTATACTCCATTCCACGATACGAGCTCCCAAAGGAAATCGCGCACGTGCGCCCATTGGTTAATTCGCGTGACATTCAATAATAATATGTCTAGTTTCTTCCCAAAGTGTAACAGAAACACGAAGTTAGTAGGTAATACATTCTCACTTAGCGGTGGTGGCGTAGTGGGGTTGACCCTTGCTTCTCGATCATGAGGGTCTGGGTTCGAACCACGCATGTAGCAATGACTTTTAGTTACGTACATTTGTTTGTTTGTACAGCAACACCATTCGCTGATAAATTGTGCCCGGATAACGGCGACAGGCTTGCCCCTTGTCACGTTTGGGACCTAATAAACTCGGCAAAACGTGGGCCCAGTTCTAGTGATTGGTGCCTCCGCCTACCCCCTCGGAGATAACGGGCGTGAGTTTATTTATTTATTTTATTTATTACATTCAGACTTTCGTCTAGCTAGCCGATCCGACACGCGTCGCCCGTCTGCACTCACGAACACAGAGAATATAATCACCTCAAGCCGGGTCCGCTGCGCCATGTTACGCGTGTTACAAAAAACGTAACACGTAAATATAATAAAAATGGGGCGTGGTATAACACGTTACGTGTTACATAACGTTACGTTACGTGTTAAGTAACACGTAAAAAAATAATACCACTCCCTATTTTTGTTTTAATAACGTGTTACATTTTTTGTAACACGCGTAACATGGCGCAGCGGACCCGGCTTTACGCACGGTGAACCCCGGACTGCGTGTGACCCGAAGCTCACCGAGATCTCGCGTTTCGTAGTTATGTACCTATATTGTATAGGCGCGTTTCGGACGTTAGTAGGAAGATTGGTAACTGCTTGGTAAGCTGATTGGTAAGCTATGCCTCGGTAGTCATTCTGTGCTCCCCTACATGCCGTAAGTCATTAGACAATCAGCGCCTTGACTCAGGTAATTAAGAGAAGCCTGCGCGACACCGGATTGCTCAACACTGCTTCGCGTTTCAACAGAATTTTGGCGCGAATTAGAGCTACTTTCATAATTCAACATATTAATTAAGTATTACTCGCTGATAGTATATCTTCTTGTCCAATAGGTCAAGCTGTTCTTGCTTATGGTAAACCGATTCGTCCGGTGTCTTCTCTCATTTCGGATTACATTTTAATCTACCAACGTTGCATGTACCTAGTTACTCTAGAGTCTGGCGGCGACCTTAATGAATTGGTATATTTTAAAAACGAAAACGCAATTGATTGTTAAATTTAAGTATATTATCAGTGTTATTTCGAAGTAGGTATCTGTAGTGTGATACCAAATTATTTTTATTGATAATCTTTTCATAGCTTGACGAACTCTGTAGCGCAGTGGTTGGCGCGTCTGCGTGCCATGCGGGAGGTCCCGGGTTCGTATCCCGGCTGGGGATAAAAAAAAGAAACCCAGGTCTTGGATGTTTGTGACGTCGCTGTTTCTGGTTCCCACGACACAGGGTATCCTAGCGTGGGGCCAGAAGCAATGTATGTGCATGTATGTAAATGTTATGTTAATGTTACGTTAAGTTAGCTTCTCGGCACTAAGTGGGTAGCATGTATGAGACGAGCTCAACATATTTTACTAACATCTGATATGAATAACTTCATGGTCCGATCTTAATTAATCTTTAAATTAGCAAAAAAGGTATTGAAATGCATATTACACTTACTTATTTTACTAAAATATCCGTTAAATTCGATTATGTTTTTCAAACCTTCCCTTGCAAGTTTGCTTTGGACGATTCTAGACCTGGCTCTAGAATACTAATATGGTATAATATGTATTAGGAAACCGTACACTACACAAAGTAGACAGAGTTTATAGTTTTAATTTCAAGCAAGACGATACCTTCTCATGTTCCCGCGATTAAGTGTCTTGACAGACAGATCAGAAATCAGAAATTAGAAATTTATTTCAACGTAAAGAATTTACATTCTGCTTGTTGAATGTCAATGTATTTATAATGCTAATGTTAGCCGCTACATAGATGGACGGATGGACAAAGTGATCATACCTATACGGGTTCCGTTTTTTCCTTTTGAGGTACGGAACCCCAAAAATTAACGGTCGCCTGAACGATAAGCTGAAAGAGAACATGGTAGCTGGCATCGATTTTGCTTGATACAACGTTCCGTAGCCGATTGCATAACAGGATTTTTATATCAGTTTTTATATTTAACATGCCTTTCACTATTGGCATTTCATTTTAGTGTTTTAAGCACCACAATTGGTCGTCGAAAGTAATGGTGATGTTGCGTTGTGCGCAAACAATATCATTAAAACAATACTTAGGTGTTGTTTCGGGTTCGCTGAGGTCAGGAATGATTGGTTCGGACGCGTTTACAAATAACTACGTGTAAAAATGATTCGGTTACCTTCCGAAATATTTCGGTGAAATACCCATACAAATTATGCTAACTTATCTAATTTTTGTTTTATAATCATAGTGAAATAGGTAAATGCTCGACAGCCTAATGCCCAATAGTTGACACCCATTTGTCACCTCTGTCGCTATGGCATAAGGTTGAAAATGTCAAGTATTGGGACACTGCCGAGCAAACAAATATATCGAGCAAATGTGTGTAGAAGATACTGAGTGCGTATACTGAGTGTGTATACTGAGTTTTTTCATTCACTGTCGGAAGCGAGAGCGTTTGCGATTTGCATAGGAGTGACAAAGAGACAACTAGATTGCGCGCTTTTTCACTCCTATACAAATTGCAAACGCTCTCGCTATCGAAAGTGAAGGAAAAAACTCAGTATAAGCACTCTGAAGATAATGGACGGTAAGGGCGACCCGTGTGACGCCGCAGTTAGCGCATCTGCCTATGTGATGCGAGAGATCCCGGGTAAGAATCCAGCCGGCTGGGGACAAAAAGCCCCAGATCTTGCATGTTTCTATGTTTGTGATGTCGCTGTTTCGGGTTCCCACGACACTGGGTACCTAGTGTGGGTACCAGCAGCAATGTATGTAGGTACCTGTATGTAAATGTTTATGTATAGATTAGTGTAGAGGACACTTTTTGTACACAAATCGAGGGTATTCTGGCAGAACCGAATAAGTACAAAATAAAAAAAAAGTTATTAATGCAATTTTGGAACTTGAAACTGAGTAGGTATACCTGCATTAGAAACTATTTTTTTATATTTTGTACCTATTAGTTTCTGCCAGAATACCCTCGAAATAAGAAAATTACAATTATTTATTACCCATCAGGTATTACAGAAGAGCAAGATAAAATGGACCCGAAACCGGCGAACGAACAATGTTGATGATGCTAGTCAGGTTATGTACCAAGTCACAAACCCTGATACCCGTTCGGGTTGTAGGCTGTTCACTGATGTGCTTCAGAAAGACCTGAAAGTTAAACTTATTCAGAGGATTCTTTCACATCGCTCAAACGCCCACATTTATGGAATGTATGAAAATGTATTACAACTCGCGCAGCGCACTTATTTGATCTTAGGGTTCCGTACTTCAAAAGGAAAAAACGGAACCCTTAGCCTATGCGCACACTAGCGACACGCGACAGTGACAGCTCGGCGACTAGACGCGACGACAGGCTATAGCCGACAATTTTCGTATATTTTGTTCGAAGCTTGCGTCAACAACACTTGGTGTCAGAGTCGCGGAGTCGCGATGACAAGCTAAGAGCAATCGCAAACAGGGCGCTGTCAACTGACCCTTCATCTCGGGAATGCGTGGGGAAGTATCGACTTGAAATTAAAACCATATACTCAAGTCTACAATCTCCTGAAGCTTTGAAAAAATCGAACAGCTAAGTTAAAGTGAAAAAATATATGGCCATTTAAGCCGCCAAAAACGTATATTTCGACACTCAAGGGAATCTAAAGTCATAGGGTACTTTCCGTTTACCTAGAACTATGAAATTTAGGAATTAATATTGTGATACAAATACAGGAAAAAAATTGAAAAGTATATATTTTCAATGATTTACATTAAAACAAGTTTTTGAATTCCGAGAGGATCTCGCGAAAAAACTGCGAGTACGGAACCCTCGCTGGGCTGGTCCGACTCGCACTTCTCCGGTTGTCATAATATTATTTACTTGCAATCATATTATGTTTCCGGTAGTAAGTGGCCCCTAAATAAGTCTTGTCACTAGAAACATTTTGAAACACACTGGCCTATCTGCAGATGGGTTAGGTAGCGAATGTCACAAGGAAATGGGTCACGATCGTTTAGCGGTGACCTGAGCAGTGGAGGGTGGAGCCGGTGACATGATGACCCACAAACGGGACAGGGCTGGTAATGGCTCTATCACTGAACGATGCCACCCTGCTATCTACCTCCGCAGGTACAGTCGACACCAGGTCAATATTTGGACGACCTCTGTGGCGCAGCGGTAGCGCACTGCATGCCTATCCTGCGAGTGGTCCCGGGTTCGAATACCTGCTTGGGACAAAAGAAAACCCCAGGTCTTGGATGTTTACATGTTTGTGATGTCACTGTTTCTGGGTGTGGCCAGAACGTGTGGGGCCAGAAGCAATGTACGTACGTGCCTGTATGTAAATGTTTATGTTATGTAATCTTTACATTTCTTGCAGTTGACCGTAACGTGATTGTGTATATTCATCCCCAACCCATTATGTCCCCACCGAGGCGCACGCAGATCTCCTCCCTGAGGAATGTATAGGCCATACTATACTACACCACGGGGGCCAAGTCCGGAGTATAGTGCATGCGTGTAAAGAACGATGTGATGTCGACTGTACTTACCTACTTATAGGCTTACAGCTGACGTCATTTAAATTACAAATATCTTGAATAGTGTTTTAGTATCGATTCTTAATGCACTTCCAAACAGTGGAAGTTTCAAATTTATTTTTTACCTTTTGTACCATAAATTTGTATGTAAAATAAATAAATCAAGTTTAAGATTTTAAGCATTTGCTGTTTATGAATACCTTAGAAACGATATCCATTATGGAAGGCATTACTTCAGTAACACGTTGTGTTTGTTCATTTTCCTTCTTGTAGATTATTATTTCATTTGTCTGGTTTCTGAAAACTAAGCCTGACTGTCTCGTTGGTCGAGCCGTTAGGCACTTAGCTACCAAGGTCGCGGGTTCGATTCCCACGAGGGCCCCCCTACCTTTGTACAAATGGCCTCAGTCTAAGGGGGTTTCAATGTTTGTAATGTCATTACCTGGTTACCATAGCACAGAGTATCCTAGTTTGGGCCCGAGTGATTGTGCTGTGTGGAAGCTATTATTATTATGATAAGTAGGTTGCTTTTGAATATCCTGCTTCAATATCTAAGGAGTTCGTAGTTTATCTTTCCCAATCTATATTAATCTTTTGGGTTAGCCACTTCTTATTTATTATATTACCACGCATTGTCGTCTACGTGTCTTAGGTATTTTATTCAGGAAAGAGATAATGAATCAATAAATACCAAGCTAATGGTTTGTCGGTATGACAATCTCGCTTACGCATTCTTACCAAAATATGTATATTTCATCATCAGACGGCATTAATAGAGTTACCAATGCATACTCGAGGCGGCCAGTTAGGACGGACCCATTAACATAATTATTGAATAACATAACAGCACTCGGCGCGAGCGCGACCGCTCACGGTGAATGACAGCGGTAGGCGAAGTTACTGACCCACACGCCGACGTCATCACTCGGACCAAAACTGTATGAAAACAACTGCTTCTAGTCAAAAGCCTACTTTTATTATAATAATAATTATTTATTGGGTGTTATGGTAGTGTACAGGTGGTAATAATAATATTATCAAATATAATTCATGCCTTACATGACACCCTTCTTATGACACATTTCTTAGGCCTAATTTTTGACATTATATATTTGCAGGTGTATATTCATAATTAATCTATCATCATATAATTACCATATCTATTAAAATCTAATAATTAAAATTAGAATTGTATACATTTATTCATATCATTATTTTATTTACAAAACTTTATTTGATTTATTTAACTTATATGATCATTATATTTTTTTTTTTTTTTTTATTTTCTTTTCTTAGGACAACCAGTAGCTAGTACACTAATACATCTTAATTAAACTAAAACATAAAGGGTTTTAAGGTAAGTGCCTAGCCTATTAAGGTTGCCACAGCATGCACCTTTGCTAGTGTTTAAGTTAACATATTTTTTTGTAGTTTAATAAATCTACAATTAATCTGCAAACAAATTTAAATTAAAAACATATATATGATTACTTTACCTAGGCACACCTGATTTGAGAATCTGTTTGATTTTTTCCTTAAATATATAAACATTATCAGAGAAAATGTCGACAGAGCAAGATGACAATTTGTTATACAGTCTCAAGAGACGAGGCATTGTGGCATTGTGTTTAAGGTTGGTTTTGGAACAAGGAGCGTTAAACAATTTATTAATTCTATACCTAGGATATTTAATGGGTACTTTTAAATTAATTTGGGATAGTATTTGCAAACAGTCTAATTTATTTCTCAATATTTTGAAAAGGAAGGTTGCGTCGAGTAATAATCGTCTACAGTGTAACTCATCCATTTTGAAATGCAATAGTCTGTCCTTGTAACTTTTTACATCTCTGGCAATTCCACAGCCGTAAGCTAGATGCCACATGAATAGATGCCAGATTATAGTAGTATATAATACTTTACGCACGAGTTCTTGAAGGATTCAAGTCATGTAAGTAACAACTCAACATAGAATTCGACTCAAAGACAGCGATAACATTGTTAATTGACATTCAACAAATAAAATGTAAATTGTTTACGTTGCAATACGTGTAAGTTTATTCAATACACCTTATATAATATGTTTTTTATTTAATTACTTTTGCACGCCTACCAACTCTTCCCTTTACCTCCTGCGGTTGACTGGTAGAAAATGATTATGGCATCAAGTCCGCTGGATTGTACTATATTTTGATATTGAATGCAAGTGCAATAAAATATTAATAAATAAATATTTCTGATAAGATTCCGACACGATTCGGTGCGCAATGACAGGACTTTTGTGCAACGTTTAATAATAAGTAGTGGGAACTTGTCTCAAAATTATAATATTGACTTTTTCTGTGAACCATTAAGGTCTGAAAGAGAGAAGTATTTTTTTTTCAGTATATTACGGGTCTCATAAAAGACGAAAAATTAGTATACTTCAATAAAAAAAAATCTTTTATACAAATAATAAAGTGGTACTCACACAATAAAAATTAGGCGTCAGTCGCCCTGTGACGTCTCAACTTACACCCGAGTTGAGTAGTTATGAAAAGTATGGATCGTAGAGAAAAATTTCCATGACCAAAATATTTGCCACTGAGGGCTGCCGTACATTTCTACAAATGGCGTTAGGCTGGGTGTTTTTGAAAGTTTACGATATCCTAGTTTGGGAACAGGTCAAGTGATCTGTTACGTGGAAGTTATTACGACACAGGGTAACCTAGTGTGGGCCCAGAAGCAATTTATGTGGCTGAATGTAAATGTTATGAAAAAAAAATGTTATTATGATTTTTATCCATTAACATGACACCTGAAAGAGATAACTACATTTTTTTGCAAGTTCCCTATAGCAGATACAAATCTGGTTTCCTGCCAATATCCTGCTAATAACGTCAGCCAGTGTTGGTAGATATCACGCAGTGTTAATATGCTGATAGCGTCGTATCGCTATCGTTCTGACGATAGTGCGTCGCCTCCGCATCGACTTTGCTTTGATATCTAAGGCTGAGGCTCCACTGCAGAGCGACGCGGCAAGCAAGCGAGTTCAATTCAAACAGTAACGATCGTATATTTTATAAAGACACGATTCCATAAAAAGTTATAACACTCGCTTTACACTTTAAACGCTCTTTAAAATTAGACTGCGGTGCAGATTTTTCAGGGAAAGAGGTAAGCACAGGTTAATGAAATGCCTCTGGCATTAAGGCCGCCCATCCTACTTCTTAAAATTGTAGCTTTTACTTTCATCTCTTGTTTCTTATCTTAAAAGTATTCTTATCTTATCTTATTTGCTTTAAACAAATCATGTTTTTACATACGAGCCTGCCCCCTATTACGCGCATTAAATCCTGTCGGAATCCGGGCGTTTGCTGAAGAAAATTCGACGTCTAAACGTTAAATTCTTCGGCATAGGCCTCGGCACTTCGACAAGGTAATAAAACACATGCTCGTTAATAATTTCGGCAAGCGAGGCGCTCAAATCGCTCTTCTAATTCAGTGTGAGACAAGTGGTGGTTTGATCACTTGGATAGGATTGCTTGTGAAGCCACCTCGTAATACCAAGTTGCTACTCGCAAATCGCTGGCCAGTGTGACCATCGCCTTACTTAGCATTCCCGGCCGTGCGTCGCCGCATCAAAACTTGTCTTGAATTAATGCGATTGTTAATTGAAATTGCAGTAGTATCTGCATGTATCTATGGGTTCCTGTACCTACTATTAAAAAAGTTGGGGAAAAAAATCTTCAATACTTTGTTGTTTTACATACCACTTGCACTGGCTCTAAAAAAATACAACAATAACTTATTTTGTCTATTTAAAATTGCATTGAATAGTAGTATAATCATTGTAACCTTACAATGATCCAGATTAACTTACTTGATTTTGGAGAGTCAGAGACGAGCAACCGACGACGACGCGAGCTCCGTCTCTCCTCACCATGGAAGCCCTCCTAATCGAGCGAAGGTCGGACTCTTCCGATAAAAAAAATTCAAGTAAGTTGAGCCGGGCCATATAAAACATAAACATAAACATTTACATACAGGCACATACATTGCTTATATGTTACAATGTGTAGTGCTTACGAAAATTTAGTTCAAAAATAGTGTTACGGGCTAGGGTTCTGGATTTGGATGTAAAACGCCAATGACAACTTCTTAGGATTTATTCACGCAGGGTCTGGTCCGCAGGTCTTCACGACACGAAGTCCACACGTAGAATCCAATCGCAGGTCCAATCGAAGTCCAATAGTATCGCTGAGGTCGTAGGTTATCGCTCGTATCGCAGGTATGTTCGCTCGAAGTTCACTCTTCGCTATTCCAAACGGAACTGACTGCGCGCCGCGGCGGCCGCTATTTATAACCGGCCGCAAGGGCTCTAGAACATTCCCGTACCTACGTGCCTACTCGAGGCAACGTCGCTCGAACAGTAACCCATTCAAAGACTTTTGAACCTTACGCTAGTGGACATACGAGTCATTATTGCTTGCAGCGTTTATTGTTTACTAAAACGCAGCATGCGGCGACTATTCGGTAGGCTTCTAGAAGGCTCTATTCTAGATGGTTCGGGATAGGACCGCGACACGGCTCCCCTCTTAGAGATGCTCGTCCCGAGCATCTTCATTACTGCCGTGATAAGAAGCTAAGCGGTCGATGTGAACCACTTTTTGTGCACCTCTTGGCTGCCGTTGAATTCGGTACGTCACGTCATTTAACCGAGTTACCACTTTGTACGGTCCCTCCCATCTTGTCTGCAATTTCGGAGATTTTCCTTTTCGTCGAGTTACATTGTGAAGCCAGACTAGTGCTCCTTCTTCGCAGCCGCTTGTATTTGCTCGGCGGTCATACCTAGTCTTCATCTTTTCACTCGACTCCAATCCGTTTTCCCGTACTATGGCATGAATCTCTCGCATTTTCTCACGTAACTCGGAAATGTAGTCGTGTAGAGAACGTGAGTCGTCAGGAGGGCCTCCAGTCAGCAGATCTACTGGTATTCTCAGTTCTCGGCCAAAATTTACACGCGCCGGGGTTACTTTCGTGCTTTCATGTTCTGCCGTTCTGTAGGCCAGAAGAAATGGCGGTATGTATTTGTCCCAGTCTCCCTGGTGCCTGTCAACGACTTTTGCTAAATGTCTCTCAAGTGTTTGGTTAAATCTTTCTACCATGCCGTCAGATTGAGGATGATATGGGGTGGTCCTAGTCTTATGCATTCCCAATATTTTGCAGAGTTCTTGAAATACTTGAGACTCAAAGTTCCTGCCTTGGTCGGAGTGTATTTCCAAAGGCACACCAAACCGGCAAACTACTTCCTCAAACAACTTGGAGGCAACAGTCGTGGCTTCTTGATTGGGTATGGCGAATACCTCTGGCCATTTAGTGAAGTAATCCATAACTACCATGAAATACTTATTTCCCGATTCCGTTACTGGGAACGGTCCAGCCACGTCAACTGCAATGCGTTCCCATGGCGCACCAACGTTATAAAGTTGCAGATTTCCACGGCTTCTAGTTGATGGGCCCTTCACTGCGGCGCAAGTAGCACACTTGCGGCACCAATCTTGCACATCTTCTCGACAATGGAGCCAGTAAAACCTTTCTCGAATCTTTGTTAAAGTCCTCTTTACGCCCAAATGTCCACCTGACACGCCGTCATGTACTTCACGAAGGACATCTTGTACCTTATCTCTTGGGACAACTATCTGTAGATGGAACTCTCTGCCGTTAGGTTTCTCCCATTTACGGTAAAGTATTCCGTTCTGAAGAATAAAACTGTCCCATTGAGCCCAGTATGCCTTGGTAACAACACTAGTAGGAGCGACTTCGCACCATCTTGGCTTATCCTCGCCTCGTTTCTTCCATGCGACAATGAGCCGTACATCTTCGTCATCTTCCTGTGCTTCTTTCATCGCCTCATCTTCTCAAGATCTCGATGGACTCATTCTTGTCAATCTCAATGGCAGTTCCTTTGTCTCTTGTTTGGCACAGTGCTTGCAGTCTTCCGGACACGGCCTTCTTGACAGTGCGTCAGCATTTCCATGCGCCTTTCCGCTGCGGTGTTCAATCGTAAAGTCGTACTCCTGCAGTTGTTCAATCCATCGAGCAACTTGCCCCTCTGGATTTTTAAATTGTAACAGCCACTTCAGGGCAGCGTGGTCAGTGCGAAGCGTAAACCGCATGCCGAGGAGATATTTGCTGAAGTGCTGTAATGTCTTTACCACAGCCAAGAGCTCCCTTCTTGTCACACAATAGTTCCTTTCAGGTTTCGATAGCGATTTACTAAAATAGGCCATCACAACCTCTCTGTCGCCCTGTTTCTGCGATAACACTCCTCCGATCGCTGTGTTACTGGCGTCAGTGTCAACAATGAATTGGCCGTTAGCCTGTGGAAATCCCAAGATTGGGGTCTCGCAAAGACATTTTCTTAATTTTTGAAATGAACTCTCACATGTGTCATCCCAATGAAATGACTGCTTGTCTTCAGTCAGTCTGTGTAAAGGCTTGGCAATTTCAGAGAACCCCTTAACAAACCGTCTATAATATGAGCATAGCCCTAAAAATGCTCGCACTTCGGTCTTGTCTTTGGGAGTAGGCCATTTTTGCACTGCTTCGATTTTGGCTGGATCGGTCTGTATGCCTTCGCTGGTTATCACATGACCGAGATAGCTAACCTTGGTCTTAAATAAACTGCATTTCTTCGGATTTAACTTTAAGTTTGCCTCCATTATCTTCTTAAAAACTTACTCTAGATTTTGTAAGTGGTCCTCAAAATCTGTTCCCATGATTATGACGTCATCCAAGTAGACAAGGCAGGCTTCCCCAACTAATCCTGCCAGTACGCACTCCATAAGTCGTTCGAATGTAGCTGGCGCGTTGCACAATCCAAAAGGCATCACGTTAAATTGCCATAGACCTTTACCAGTTGAAAAAGCAGTCTTCTCTTTATCCCTCGGATCAATTTCCACTTGCCAGTACCTGGATTTCAGATCTAACGTCGAGAACCATTTCATGCCACTCAAAGTGTCTAGGGTATCGTCTATTCGTGGCAGTGGATAACTATCCTTTTTCGTCACATCATTAAGCCGTCGATAGTCTACACAGAACCTTGTGCTACCATCTTTCTTCTTTACCAACACTACGGGAGAACACCATGGGCTAGCAGAAGGTTCTATAATCTTGTTTCTCTTCATGTCTTCCAACATGTCTTGTACTTCCTTTTCTTTGGCAATCGGTATGCGCCTCGCTCGCTGACGAATAGGTCGCTCCTGTCCGGTGTCGATTTTGTGTTGAACTAACGATGTTCTTCCAGGATTTCCTTCGTCAGAGAAGATATCCCTAAAGCGCAGTAGCAACCTCTTAGCTTTCACGCTTTGCGAATAGCTCAGATTACTCTTAGAATCCTCAAGGAGCTTAGTGACTATAATTTCACTCCTGGTATTCGATGTGTTTGAGCTTGGAGATGATTGGCAGCTTTTCATCCAAACGGCTTCCTCACACCGTCCAAAAACGTCACCTTTGCTAAGGGTAATCTCACGATCGCCTATATTCACAACCCTCACTACAGCGGTCTTGCCTCCATAGACAAGAGTTCTTGCTGTCAGCAATTTCTGACTGGCTGCACTGTCTCGTGTATCTTCAATCAGCACACACCTATTCCGCTGATTCTTCTGACTCGAAGGCAGCTTCACCTTTACTTCAGTTTGTGCTCGTCCAGGTATTACGATTTTCTTCAGGCACGTGACATTTCCATCGGGACCGCCAAGTATGAAGTTCTCCTCATCACCACATTTAAAGACACCGTTAGTGACATCGATGTGACAGTTGTGTTTCTTCATAAAGTCTAGGCCCAGAATGCAATCATCCATAATTTCGGCTACGATTACGTCGTGAATATATGATGCCTCCCCAACACATATCGTAACCGATCCTTCACCCAGGACGGGTATCTGCTGGCCAGAAGCGGAGAGAAGTCTGCATAAACTGGTGCCTTTGCGTCTCCCTACAGCTTTCACCAGGTCTGGTCTCACTATTGTTCTAGAGGCTCCTGTATCTAGGGTGATTTTGCACTCTATTTTGTTCACTGCACCGCGTATTAGTAGACTGTTCCCATTCCATGCTTGTGAGATTCTGGTTACTGGGGCTACCTCCGCTCCAGCCAGTACCCGCCCCGCAGTCCTGGCTTTTACTCGTTTCCCTGATTCACGGTGGAGGGCGCAGCGTCATGCTTCTTTACGAATTCTTCAAAACGCTGCTCCATATTTTTGAGACGCGCATCCAGTCTGTCATCTGTTTTGGTTGCTTGCCTCTCCTTCTTAGGACACGTGAACTGCAGATGCCCTCTTTCCCCACACTTGTAACACATGGACCCGGAGTTCTTCTTGGGCGGTGTCTTGATCTCTTTAACCTCCTCCGTAACTTCTCGAAGTTTATAACCTTGCCGGATATCTTGACGCACAGCTTCTACTTCCAGGGCGTGTGCCAGAGCTTCTTTTAATGAAGAATGGTGGCGAAGCTTTACTGCAGCCCTAATTTCAAGATCCTTGATTCCGTCGACGAAGGCTTGCAAAATATTCGTGTCCACCATCTTACTATCAGTAGAAGGGTACGCCTTTCGAACCAGCTTCTCAATTTCCAACGCCCATTGTTGAAGTCCTTCACCCAGGCGCTGAGTTCGGTCGCGTAGCTGAGCACGAAAAACGTGTTCCAGGTGTCGTTCCCCGTATCTTCCCTCAAGTGCCTCCAGCAGATCTTTGAACTCGCTGCCTGAGGTGGGCAATGCCTCCAGGACAGATAAGGCCGAACCTCTGAGCGCGACGGTGAGGGCTGTCAAGCTCTGTTCGTCCGTCCATCCGTTTGAAGCAGCGACAGTCTGGAACTGCTGTCGGTAGGCGACCCAAGACGTAGTACCGTCGTACGGAGGCACTTTCACTTTAGGCCCCTGGTTTATGCCGACAATTCCACTCGACGTGACTCCAGCAGATTTTATACGCCGAAATTCCTGCTCTAGTCCAGTGAGGCCGGTTTTCACATTTTTTAGGTCCTCCTCTAATTCGGTTACCCGTTCGTTCACTACTTCTACATCTTCATGTAGCTTAGCGACCGTATCACTGAACTTTGTAACGGCAGAAAGGATCGTCTGTTGGTCTGCCTTCTGTTCTTCTCGCAGGCCCCTCTGTTCTTCTTGCAGGCACTGCATCTGCTTGCTCTGTTCTTCTCGCAGGCTTCTCTGTTCTTCTTGCAGGCACTGCATCTGCTTGCTCTGTTCTTCTCGCAGGCTTCTCTGTTCTTCTTGCAGGCACTGCATCTGCTTGCCCTGTTCTTCTTGCAGGCACTGCATCTGCTTGCTCTGTTCTTCTCGCATGCCCTTTAACATTGCCATCAGGCATGACATATCCAAAACCTCCATTGGACGTGACGGAGGTTTAATGTCTTCGGTGGGCGTGACCAGGTGGGCGTGGCTAGGAGGCGGAGCCTGTTGGTCGGTTGGTGGAACCTGGTGGTCAAGGACGGTGGGCGGAGCCTGGTGCACGGGGGCGGTAGGCGTGGCCTGGTGGGCGTGGCCAGTGGGCGGAGCCGTTGGGCAGGTACGCTGTGTCTCCTCGATGGGCGTGGCCTGGTGGGCGGGGCCAGGGGGCGTGGCTTGGTCGGTGGGCGTGGCCTGGTGCTCGGGGCCAGTGGGCGTGTCCCTATGGCCGATGGGCGTGGCCTGAGGGGCAGTGGGCGTGGCCTCCGCAGCACCTCTGGACCTGGTCCTACAGAAGTATCCTCTCTCGGAGTCAGTGGCATCTCCAAATCCCACTTCTGACACCAAATGTTACGGGCTAGGGTTCTGGATTTGGATGTAAAACGCCAATGACAACTTCTTAGGATTTATTCACGCAGGGTCTGGTCCGCAGGTCTTCACGACACGAAGTCCACACGTAGAATCCAATCGCAGGTCCAATCGAAGTCCAATAGTATCGCTGAGGTCGTAGGTTATCGCTCGTATCGCAGGTATGTTCGCTCGAAGTTCACTCTTCGCTATTCCAAACGGAACTGACTGCGCGCCGCGGCGGCCGCTATTTATAACCGGCCGCAAGGGCTCTAGAACATTCCCGTACCTACGTGCCTACTCGAGGCAACGTCGCTCGAACAGTAACCCATTCAAAGACTTTTGAACCTTACGCTAGTGGACATACGAGTCATTATTGCTTGCAGCGTTTATTGTTTACTAAAACGCAGCATGCGGCGACTATTCGGTAGGCTTCTAGAAGGCTCTATTCTAGATGGTTCGGGATAGGACCGCGACAATAGTAATCATTTTTCTATCGATACACATCGGTCTAAGACCTCACGCTGCGAGTAACGTTCTAGGAAGGACCATGCATTGTAGTACTACGAGTATGACAACTGCACGAACGTGACGATTTAGTTTCATTGCTGCTGCAGGTCTACACGCGCACAATATCAAACCTTCTACGACCTCTGTGGCGAAGTGGTTAGCGCATCTGCCTACCATGCGAGAGGTCCCGGGTTCGAATCCCCGCTGGGGACAAAAAAAACCCAGGTCTTCTATGTTTACATGTTTGTGACGTCGCTGTTTCTGGTTCCCACGACACAGGGTATTCTAGTGTGGGGCCAGAAGCAATGTATGAGCCTGTATGTAAATGTTATGTTATGCAGCTTAACATCCGTTTAGCTGGTCACGTAACTAGACCATGTATGTCATCGTACTTATAATGCACTAACAGAATTGAGGCCCAGGTTTAGCGTCAAGTCCAGTAATAATAAACGTAAACATTTACACATAGGCACATACATTGCCTCTGGCCTCACGCTAGGATACCCTGTGTTGTGGGAACCAAAAACAGTGACATCACAAACATGTGGGTACACATCCAAGACCTGTGTTTTTTTTTTGTCCCCAACTGGGACTCGAACGCTGGATCTCTCGCTTGGTCGGCAGGTGCGCTAATCGCTGCGCCACAGACGTCGTTACTATATCCGGAATACTGATAAAAACCTACAATTTTGATAATGTGTGATGTATATTACCTACAACAAATTAAATAACATCATTACTGGAGACCTATATAGGTAGTGATTGAAAACTTTGGTTTCGAATATTTCAAGCGATGGGGCTTGTCGGATGTGCAGAAGGAAGCTGAACCAAAGGCGAAATGCTGCCATCGTGAAAGAGCTACACAAGTGTATCAGAAATATGGAAATACACAAGGACTGAGACTATTTGGGATATGAGGTTGCATCCCAAATAGTCTTAGCCTGGATTTATTTCTATATTTTATCGAGTAAAACTAATAAGGAATGGGCCGCTATCTCGCCCTGTCTCTACTGTGCGCTGCACCTCAGACCCCAACCAGAAGTTAACGATGATAGATGTTCACCGTTAAACACAGGTATTGACGATTGTTTGCGATGACAATTAATTAATTATGAGTTTCACTTTTCCCTCGGCCATCCATCCATCATAGTTGGAACTACAATTATCAAAACTCATTGCAGACGAAAGGTACTTACTAGCGAGCATTTTGTGCCGCGCATTCGACATGGAGAAATAGGTACATTGAGATCGAGTGAAGACGCAGTATTCTAACTGTTATAGATGTAATAGAGTATACGGGGTCAGCTGATATCCATTTAGCGGTGATTCTCACGCGAGCCCACAATGGCCTGGCTTTAGAAAGTACTCTGAAGCATCCGAATTCCGAAGCCGTGGGTAAGACGAAAATTAGATTTGAAACTAACGAGATTATGTTACGTCGGTGTAGGTGACACTAAGTAGTGGAACTGAACGATTTGGTGATCCTTTGGCACGTACTGTTAGCTGCAAAGGGTAGACATCTGGACTTTGCATGCGCTAAAACAATGCTAGTTCTCTCTTTGAGTTCAATTACTCAGTGGGCCACTTAAATACTTTTGAATAAAATACAATTTTATACACATCTACCTTCACCTATTCACAGCACAGTCAAACCACGAGATCGAAGGTAATTTGGATCGCATAGCCATCGCATCGCATGAATTGACCCCAATGCAATTATTTTGTGCGTTGGTAAACTAATAAACTCGGCAAAACGTTCTAGTGATTGGTGCCTCTGCCTACCCCCTCGGGCATAACGGGGACATGCAATTTCTGTTTTCATATAGACATTAACCTGTAGCCTGAATGTCGTCGTCTGTTAACTATTACGGTTGATTGGTTCTCTTTATGCCACAGAGGAAAATAATAATTTAATAAAAAAGTAATTTATTGTAACCATTACTTTGAAATAAAGAAGAATTTTTACATTTATTTTTATATTTATTTTATCACGTAGTTTCTAAGTATCTAACAAACTGAGAAACTTTCAGAAAACATATAAAAAAACGTAACTTTTAGGGATCCGTACTTACCTCAGAAGGAAAAAACAGAACCCTTAAGGCTAGCTCTGTTATCCGTTTTATCTCGGGAACGCGTGAAGGTATCGAGTTGAAATTAAAACCATCTCAAATTTACGGTTTCTGAAGCTGTGAAAAATTAAATCTTAAGAAAGTTAATTAAGCTAATATTCTAAGTTAACTCCAAAAAAATATATTGCCATTTATCCCGCAAAAAGCACAAAGGACACTCAAGGGAATCAAAATTCAAATTCCCGTTGACCTAGAACTATGAAATGTAACAAATATGTGGAGTGGACAACAGGATAGATAGAATATTCGAAGTTATATCGTCTTTTACTAAAAATATAGGGAAAAATCTGAAACTGTACATTTGTAATAAAATCAGCCAAAAAAGGACCGTAAAACTTTATATTTTCAAAAGTCCTTAACAAACAGAACATCTATGTATTAGTATAAGAGTACATAATGATATAGAACTCGTGCATTGAACTGGCTTTCATTCCAGACGTCAGTGTCATCTAAATACCTTTCAAACTATGGTACCCATTTAATAAATAAGACCGCAACTCTACCACCACCCCTTGCACGCTGCCAGTAGCAACTGTTGTAATCTCATCTGCATCTAAAGCAAAGATGCAGCAACGCTGACCCCAGACGAGGTACATTGCGCAACGTCGGAACAATGGACAATTAAATAATCAAACGTGCGTCGATGGAAATGAAATAATCGCGTGACCCTCACTGCTTGGGGGGCTATCTTGAGCACCTGCTCTATTTAATTGCGGGATTTCTAGCTCTATATATTATATGTCTGTGTCTAGAAGGGGGTTGTAATGGTGAGTACAAACAACTTTTCGACCTTTATTAAGCACATTATTAACTTCATTCCGGATAACCCTTACTTGATTTTACAATCTTTTTTTAACAGTTGTAAAGCGAAGTTCAAGTTCAAGTCGAATAGTCATCCTATTCGACTTGAATTTGACGTTCGCTTATCACTGTATCACGGCAGATACAGGCCTCGCCTAGTTTGGGGATTGCCGTTAAACTGTGTATTGTGCACCTACCCACCTCTTTTGTTGAACAAAATATTATGTAATAAAAAAACGCTGTAACTGAGTTATTTCAATAAATCTTATTTTACTTTTTTTATATTTTCTACTTTTACTGTCATGATCAGCCATTTGACGTCCATGGCTCTACATAGGCCTCAGGTTTTCTGTGCCGGCCACATCCAGCGACTCTCCGCCACCGCAACCTGGTCGTCCGACCATTTGGCGTGGGCCTGCCACGATGCGTTGTCCGGTCCGCGGTCGCCAGCGCAGAACTTTTTCGCTCCAACTTAGTTTTAGTTCTTCTGAGGATCTCCTCATTCCTGATTTCATCGCGCAGTGAAACTCTGTGTTGAGTGAAACCTTGAGTGATTTTCCATCCCCTATAACTCCAAATTCAATGGATCTGTAAGCTTGAAATTATAGGGTATCTTGAAATGTTTGTTGATTTTCATATTATGTATGTATGATTCTAGCATTTTTCCTTTAAAACATACCGCGAAAGGGCATATGATATGGGCAAGCTTCGTATAAAGTGGGATCAATTTACAATGAAAATATTTTCTTGGCGAACATACATCTACACCTCGTTCACCTCTACGTTAATACCTCAGAATAAGTTAATACGTAAGTATACGTTAATATCACTAATGTGACACCTAAAAATATATGAAGCCACACCTAACAATAATTTTGTTAAGCTAACAGAAAAGAGCACTGAAGCATTCCTTAATAGTCTCCAGGGTAGTAATTAGTGTAGAAATTGTAAGGCACAGTAATTATTACGGATGCGTTTTTTCTGGAATCAGACGATCGATCGCTGATTGCATTGGCAGATAGAACCGAAGTACCTAATAACTGTACACTCAACGCGTAAGATTTTGAGGGTCAACGATTATCTTCTTACTAGCTGTACTGTCAGCCCACCGTCGCCCACTGCTCGGTATAGGACTTTTCCCCCAAATGCCATCTCACACAAATATTCACTCACACTAGATGGGTGACATGACCACTCGAACAGTGCCTGGGATATTGTTTTGTTTATTTTATTTGACACACGTCAAAGGGCTCTCCCAAAGCTAATTCAAATGTCTTTTAAAGTGATCTCATTTAATGTGCATAACCAACATCCAAACCAATCAACTTAACGAACCAAAAATAACGTAAGAACCACGGGTCGCTCGTAGTTAACATTTGATTTTGTCCGAACCAAACATAAATTTCGAGCAACCCGCGGTAGAAACACAAGTAGGCATTGTAGTAATCATTGTATTGACGTGTCCCCTGAGAAGGCCCATTTTAAGTGGTAAAAGTGTATTGCATATTAGTATACGCTGTGAAAACATTAGTAATGGATTGGATGCAAGGCCTGTATTCACGCCTTGAATACTGATCGTGCGGAATAGTGAACATGACGTATGTCCAGCCACAAACTACGGAGGTATTGAAGGTCCACCTAACAGCAACCGAAAGTGTTAAAAAATTGAAATTGAATCGTTACGTTATGAGCGAATAAAGCTTGGTACGCAGTCGAGCATACACGCTTTCAATGTGATACACATGTTCTAATACTCTACTTAATTATGACATTAATCTTTTCATGACTATTCGATACTCCCATGACGGACGGTGCTCCACTAATGAAACTTTATTCCGGATACACTTACTTGACTTTTTGTCGGAAGAGTCCGATGAGACGAGACGTGCAACCGACGACGACGCGAGCTCCGTCTCTGCTCACCATGAAGCTCTGCGAAAAAAAAATTCAAAAAAGTTTACCTGGAATTAGTTGGTTTACTGTGCCTAGTGTGGGGACCACTGCTTAACTGTAAGTCTTATGTTAAACTGAACTGTATACTAATTTGAAGGACAACGTTTGTAACAGATTTTGGGGACAAATAAATTTAATTCAATTTCAATATCGAAGTGTGTGCTTACGAAAGTAAACAACAATATATGTTACTTTTTGTAAAGCAAAATTTTCTTCAACGCTTCATCTATATCGCATCTCATCACGTCCATTGTGGAAACCGTATTTTGGTAACAGCACTAGCTTAGACGAACATCTTTCTTGATGAGTTGCGTGCGATAGTTGGTATGCAGGCCTCTAATCCGCTACTTGACTCTTTGTTCAAGTAAGCCTTAAATGCTAAATATCTCTTCCATTAGACCAAAATATTTTAGTATATTTTTTGAGGACCTATATTCTATTTACTGAAGCGAACGACTAATTGTCAACATGTCAAAAATTTGGTTTTTCAATATGCCAAATTTACAACGCTGCATAATATTTAGCAAAGTTATACAAAACGATGGGCCCAATAAATGCCATTAAGCAATAAACACAATAACACTGTTATAACCTGATTTATCCCTTACTCGCAGTTTATTTAACAAAATATTTAATTTTATCGTGAAAATACAATTTTCTTAAGAGATCTGTGGCCCAAAAAATACCTAAAATTTCAGTGGTCCTCAAAATAAAAGCGATCCTACTGCTGCCAAATATGTTCGCAAAATCGCAACTAGCAAAGATGACGGAATTTTGTTTAAAGGCCGATTATGATCGATTATTTTATGCTAATGCGCTACGCGATGTGTAGGAAGAAGTATGGAGAGCTGACTACGAACCTCTTTTAATTAGAGGCAAAAAAAAGTAATATAGCCACCCCGACGCCATATTTTTACTCGTACATATGCGAGTGCAACTTCTCTAAGCTATTTTATTTTCTTTTGTATTTGTTTTGTCTTGTTTGGTTGTCTGTCTGTTTTCCTTAAACAGTAGGTAGGTACCTACCTTAACCTATGTGGGTATACGATGCAAGCAAAGCTGCGTGCATGAGCTATTTTGAGTGACATGTAAGTTTGAGAGATGCTGTGTCTTTGTTTACCTTTAGTCGTTCGCTTCAAAAAATAGAATATAAAAGCAACAAAAACATTATTTTAAAACGTTGTTTTGCTAAACAGCCAAAAACGCGGTCCGCCATTTTTGTCTATGGTTTGAACTCCAAACTGTTGTAAACAAAGTTAGTGATGGAACTCGAATCAAAAATGACAATTCGAATCGACTCGAATCACCCGGAAGATGATTCAAATCATGATTCGAATCGACCCTCGATTCGAATCAATATGCTGATTCGAATCAATATGTTGATTTGAATCAATATACTGATTCGAATCAATATGCTGATTTGAATCAATATGTTGATTCAAATCATTATTATGATTCGAATCGATACGATGATTCGAATCAATACGGAGACATCATTATGCATTGAAAATACTGATAAAATGTACCTATAAAAATAATAATTTTCAATGTAAATGTTTCAATACACCCAATTATTTTCCATGTTTTCATCAAAATTTAGCTATTATTTTAATAAGTAAAGGTATGTGTCCGTTATATGAAATTTATTTATATAATTATTTATTTTAATCCAGCGTCCATGATTGCGCTTATCAATAAAATGATAAGACACTAACTGCACAAGAAGAGTTTTTGCAAAAACACTAAATCCAATCCAAATCACAATCGAACCTACGCACGCACGACTGACAGATGTTTGTTTACAACCAAAGGTGCTTTCAAGATGGCGGATAGTGTTTTCAGCGTTCCGATTTAAAGGCGAAAAATATTTTTTTATTTTGCAAATTTTGCAGCCATCCTGCATATTTACATAGCAAAGTCAATATATTTCGGTTTCTTACGTTAGATACTACAGGAAATATCCATTTATCGCGTCAAATTTGATATGAGGCAAGTAGCGTATTCTGTGAAAGGTACAGCCAAGGACGGCAAGCTGAGGTTACTGGTATTTATTTAAACCATAATTTCTCTCCGAGAGGCCCTGTGCCAATGGGATGTTAAAGTGTACCACGCTAATCTCAAACCTCAATAGATCATGAAAGAGATGGGAATCGAACCGACTCTTTCTGGGTAGCTAAGTAAATTAACGGCTAGACCAACGAGGCAGTCAGGCGTCGAGGCTTTAAAATGCACTTTTATCGGCCCGCGTTGAGCAGACTTTCTGCGCCCCTCTAGCGTGTGATCGACGGTCACGGGCGCGCGGCGCGTGCGATGCAAATCACACTCGGCACAGCATTACGATACGAGCGGGCGTTCATTAATTCTACGTGCCTTTACGCTTCACACTCCCCGTCGCGAAATTACGCGATGTTTTAGTACATACAACGTACGTATACTACCTCTACCAGACTCGTGAGGCATATAGGCTGACATTCAGAGACGAATCCTAAGTTCACGCTTAGATCAGTCTTAGCAAAGTAAACTAAAGTCGTACTTAGTAAAGTGCCGTAATTTTCGTATTCACAGATGATTCACAGTACTTAAGAAAGTCATCTATATTGTCTATCATTTCTTAGTGATGTAGTTCTTACCGGTTTTTTAAATTTGACATTGCTACACGAGAGCTGCAAAGGTAGTATGAGGACGCGAGTCGCGCGCGACAACGTCAAAAGTCGCGACTTTCCAGTACATTAACTGTCAAATTCTCGCGACTTTTGACGTTGTCGCGCGCGACTCACGTCCCCATACTACGTAGACAGGACAACATCATACAATTTTATATATGTCAGAGTGAATAAAAAAATCCCACAGATAATGCTCGTAGAACATCAGTGAAATGACGTTTGGAGTAGTCTGTGAACAATAGGCTTAGAAGTGACAGTTCTAAGTTCACGTAAAGTCACCGATATTGACTACTTACACTTAGCTAAGCACCATTTCATATTAAACTTGCTAAGATTCGATTCTGAATACGAAATGTTTCTAAGTACGTGATTTTGACATTTCTGAGACCAGTCTTTGCTTAGTTTTCGTCTCTGAATGTCAGCCTTAATGTACTGTTGTAGTTACCAGTGTGCTTAGTGTGAGTTTTTTTAACTACTCGATCGCGTTAACGTAAACTCATATTCTATAGGAGTGACAAAGCGCGTCACCTATTTGTCTCTCTGTCACTCCTATACAAATTGCAAACGCTCTCGCTATCGAAAGTGAATGAAAAAACTCGCACTAAGGGCCCAGACCAAAGACAGACAGCAATTCAGTGATTAGAAGACAATCTACCGTGACTAAGCTCGGAGCACGGTACGCTCCTCTGGCATAGTAAGCCGTGGCAGGTGTAACGAGCTTCTTCCGCTTTAGAGTTCAACTCTATGGGTCCCTAAATGGGTCACGTACCCGCTGATATACCTACAATAGACCGAGAGACATCGTCATACCACACACAGCTTTGGATACATCATGCGAATGTACTTTTATATCTGAAAAGCTAATTGAAATACCAGAGGTAAACAGTATAATGTAGCACACTTGATTGCACTATGATTATTCTAAAAGCACTGACATTAAAGACACAAGCTCAAAACCTTGTTCAGGGGCCAGGGAACCATTTTATTTAATAAGTGTGTAATACTGAACGTATCTTTAGACCTGCATCGCTTTATTTAATTAAATAACTTAATTAACGTTTAAGACTTCGTAGGAACTGGCTAGTGAGATAAGACAAGATAGTGGAGATTCCAAGCAATTCTGAGACAAAGCACCCAAAGGTCGCATTGCTCTAAAAATGTATTATAGATTTGTTAGTTATTGACAGATTCCAGGTATGGCAGAGTCAATAACTTCCCCTCTACAAACCACGGTGCACCGATTATAAATCAGCAGATTACGCGCTCGAGTGACAATTCGACACTGCGTCGCGCTGGCATGGCAGTGCTACGCGGAAGCTTTCTCCAGTAGGAGCATCGCTGGGGGCATGCAGTTGACCCGGTAACCAGACGGACGTGACAATTTGGATTGTCGTGTCGGCGGAGGATCTCATTTGCATAACTCATCTTTCACGTAGCAAAAAAAGTGGTGGACAAGCGTACTCCATCTAAAGACATCAGAGTGGTTATTTCAAATATCTGTAGATAATGTAAGTAAGAATTGCAAAAAAGTTTGCAACGCTGTTCACACTTCATTGGACGGTTTCGCTTTGGACTTTAAAGGAAACAATTTTCTTTCCAAGCCCGTGGGAAATGTATGAAACTACAAGTCGTATTGTTACCTACGTTATTAAAGGGTGTCCCATAAGTAAAGAGACAAAACTGAGTGTTCATATCGGCCAAGAAAAAGGTTTTCAAAAAAAGAAAATATCTGTTGCCATGGTAACCAGCGGTAACAAATCTGTCAAATTCGCGTGGTTTTGCAAATATTGTCTATGTTTTTCTAACATGAAGCGAACCGAACGAGAATCGTTTGCAAAAAGAGTAATTCAGTACTATCTGAATAATGGGAAATCCGAGGCAGTTCGTCATTTTTCGGTTGGTGGGTAAAGTTGGGGGCGGGGAGTAGGCGTTGGGGTGTATGCATGGGGGCACTATAGGAACCCAATTGGACGCAAAAACGAAAAAAAAAAATTTTTTGGACTATTCTTGCATTGTGTACGGACAATCTATGGGAGCAAAAAAGGTCCTAGAACTTGGTACCGTAAAACGCACCGTTTTCGAGTTATGATTGAAAAACGAAAATCCTTTTTTTTTTCTTTTCTTTTTGGTTTGGCATGGGTAAGGAGGGTCTTGGGGAGCAAAAAAGGTCCCGTGACTTGGTACCGTAAAATGCACCGTTTTCGACGACATTGCCGACGCAGTAAACTGTTATCTGTGTCCCCAATGGTAGTAAATGGAACATGGCTACTGCTTTCCGACGTTTGTAAAATTTTCGAGACGTGGATTTTCGTTTTTCAATCATAACTCGAAAACGGTGCATTTTACGGTACCAAGTTACGGGACCTTTTTTGCTCCCCAAGACCCTCCTTACCCATGCCCAACCAAAAAGAAAAGAAAAAAAAAAAGGGTTTTCGTTTTTCAATCATAACTCGAAAACGGTGCGGCTTACGGTACCAAGTACCTACCAATAATTAAACGGTTTGATGAATCAGGAGAGACTGATTTTAAGACGAATCCGGGAAGGCAACGGGAATAGCAACTGATCGAAACATAGATATGGTAAAAAAGGTTTTTAAAGAAGCACCTTCAACATCTGCGAGGACTGCGGCGGACAAATTGAAAATATCTAAGTCAAGCATATCCAGAATTAAAGTTCAAGATCTGGGCATGAAGGCTTTTGTGAAATTGGGCGCTCCAAAGTACGTGAAAGACCAAGAAGTGCGTGCTAAGCGAGGTTGCCGTCGAGTTTACCAAAATACTTTTAAAAAAATTCTCATAATTGATGATGAAACTTATGTACCGGTTGACCCCTCTTATATTCCTGGGAAGCAATATTTCCACGCTACTAGTTGTGGTGAGGCGGATTACAGCGAAAAAGTTAAAACAAAGGCTAATTTATTTAAGAAGTATCTGGTTTGGCAAGCTATAGACGAAAACGGCAATGTTTCCGAACCATTTATCTGTACACGGTCTATGAACGCACAAATTTATCTTCGAGAGTGTATTATGAAGCGATTAATACCGTTTATAGACAAGTATTATCAGAGGGAAGACGTATTTTGGCCGGATATGGCTTCGTGTCATTACGAGTCTGAAGTCACTCAATATTTGCAACATATGGGCGAATTCATATCGAAACAAAACAATGCTCCAAATATTCCTCAAGCTCGAGGTATCGAAATGTTTTGGGCTCTGTGTAAAAAAGAATACAAAAACTATTCAGAAAAATAAAAAACGTTGACATCTTTCAAGCAAAGATGGGCTAGATTGGCCAAACGGGTGGCAACAACTTCTGGAAAAGCAGTCATGAGACATGCAAGCATTAATTTGAAAATCGGCTATAAAGGCATCGCAGGAGCAAATTTGAAATAGATTGTATTTTTAGTATTATTATGCATAATTTATAATGACACACATAACAGTTGACGTACAATTTTTCATTAAAAAAATTTTTCATTAACTTGTCTCTTTACTTCTGGGACACCCCAGTAGTTCAGTAACGTTCATTGATTGCTGGGGATGCCCAAGAACAAAAAATAGGCGTGCCTTACAGGAAGTCCATATCCATCTGTGTGATCTTAAAAAATAGATGCTTTGAATGAGGGTTCACTCAATAGGCACTTATTAAAAAACACTACGGAGTTACAGGTGGTTTATTGTAGGGATTTCTGACATAAACCGGCGATAACTCCGTCTCCAAAGTGTTTTAGTCGAGTCGACTTTTCACAAATAAGACTTAGCCTTTGGTGAATCCAATAGGTAGGTACGTGATAATGATTTTGATCAAAGTATGACGTCGCCGGATGTGATTGTCTTGGCACATCATGCTAGTGGTCCCCAAGAAACAAATTACCTCGGCAACTCTTCCTGCGCACTGCACGCTATCCATGCATTCGATTTGTGTTGACAATAGTTGGGATCGGCAACACCGCGAGACGCACTAGCGCTTGAATCAACCAACTTTACTGTTAAGAGGCTCCACTGAGTAACGCTAGCGCCACCAAGGACAAAAAAATATATCTTTTTTACAGATCGCTTTTGCAAAAAGTATCTGTACAATCTCTCAATTACGTCACAGTTTTTTTTGTGACCCACGACAAATAACCTATGATCACGAACCTGCGACTAGATAGTATTTATGCCAAAAAGAATGCCGTTTTGGCAATAAATTCTATCTAGTCCTAGGTTTTTTGCCTTGCCATGGGGTCCTAAAAGCACTATTCCTGGAGTTCCTTAATAGGTCAGTTTTGTCCATCAGCGACCAGCGCTTTAGGCGAAGCTGCGGAGGTGACCAAGACGAATGTGTGGATAATTACACATTTGTAAGTCCAATTATCCGGCTCATCGGCTGAATAACGCCCATGGAAATACCGCACTCGATGCTCATCCGGTGAAATAGAAAGTGAGCAAATTGGGCTAACGCGTGTCCGATGTGCGTCCAATGTGTGTCCTTCAACGCGGCCAACGATGCTGACTCATGGCTTGCTTGGATATCGGACGTGAACATTGGCCGAATTGATGGGAACAGTACTTTTTTTCGTATACATACACCACTCGTCCATCCAAATAATGATCACTGAAAGTCTTGGCCTCGCCTTTGGCATTATATTGATTTCATTTCATATTTCATTCTTCATTTCATATTTTTTATTTGCGACTAACACATCGTTTTTGCCTGTGATAAGGATAACTAATTTGGCAAAACAACGTTTGCCGGGTTAGCTATTTATTCTATAAAAAACATACACAGGCAAAAATGATGTATGAAAGGGGCTGTGAAAAATAGATAACAACCTAGTCTCAGACCTACGTATAAATATTTCATTAAAATCGGTCAATACGTTTCGGAGAAGTATGCGCACTGACACAGTGACACAAGAATACATACTAAATGTTTTTATGCAATGCTACAATAATTATGTAAGTAAAAATGTTCAGTTGATGTTCCATAAGCCACCCACCGAGGCCTCGGCTGAAAATCAGTGATGTGAGTAATGTATACCTAACCTGCGACAAATGCTGAGCCTGAGGCCTTTTTACCGCTGCGTAGACATAACATAACCACGTACAAACATACATAATGTACAAGTTAATTATAGCAAAGTTGGTATATTTGAGTTAAGTGTTTGTATGTCTTTGTGGCTTTAAAAAATTTATTCTTTCTTTCCTCTCTCTCTCTCTCTCTTTATATTTTTCTGTGAGGAATACCGAGGGCTGAGATATTCAGCACTTTATAGTGCTGAAGATTTCTCGTATTATAGTGCCATGCAGTGCGATGCGCATAGGCCTTATTAACAAAACATTTAACATTTGCATACAGGCATATACATTGCTCCTGGGCCCACACTAGGATACCCTGTGTCGTGGGAACCAGAAACAGCGACGTCACAAACATGTCAACATCCAAGACCTGGGGTTTTTTTTCTCCTCAACCTGGGTTCGAACCCGGGACCTCTCGCATGGTAAGCAGATGCGCTAACAGCTACACCACAGAGGTTAGTATATGTAGAAAGGTTGAAAGTATAGTATCGTCTTCACTCGTGAGTCAAGAGAAAGAGTCTGCATTCGTCCTCCAGTTCCTGAACGTAGGCGAGAGTTTTCGCTAAATTCCAAAATCCATGTTTTGGGATCATGCATTGGAAACATTGGATTGGGAATATTGAGCCAATCTATTATAACATCGAAGCAAAGCCACGGCAAGTCCTAAATATCTTCCTGCTTTCCAAATATACATAGGTATTGGTACCTAGGTATTATACTTCGGGCGAGTTGGGTGAAATGGCGAGTCTGGCGGCCTTGTGCCATTTACAGCGCCCCAGTTCCACGATTACGTACCGCAGACCACTGTCGGACCAAAAGACAACGTCTGCATGTTTAACGTGTGAAACGCCGGCTGTGTAAACTGGGTGGGACAGTTATTTTCTGTATGTTCGAAGCATTCCTTTGGTCTGGCGACAAAGTTTTACGGCCCCTTTGGGTACCAGTTGGGTGCCTTTTTGGTCATAAAACTGGGCCCCTATTCTGTTAGTGCATTATAGTTCAATTACAGATACATGGTCGGGTCACGTGACTTCTTTTTTAATTCCATTGACGCGAAGAATTCATAATCATGCTCGCGTTGACGTAAAATGGCAATGAAATGATATCGACGTGTTCATGCAACTGTCATTGTAGATACCTACTACAAAGCTTTAGCAGAATCTAAGCCTTGAACCTCTTACAAGTAGGCCGAGTACGGGCTTAGTCAGGTTCAGTTACTTTCATAAACACTTTTCTCAATTTCAATCGATTTTCGCTACAGGCAATTGTTTCTTTTATTATAACAATAGTTTTGAGTATTCGATATCAGCCTAACGATAACGATTCACCTTCTATCGGCTGATAATAGCGTTGGGTAAATAAGTAGGTATTGTGGAAAAATGACGGCCGTTGGGTCCAAAAATTTGTGTTCTGGCGACGGACCGGATGACGCAGCGTGGGCAGACCCCCGCCAGACGATCTGACGATCTGGTTTTGTTGGCAAAGAGTGGCTGGACCATACCGATAAACTTGGAAAGCCATGAGGAGGCCTGTGTTCTGCAGTAGGCGACAGATGGCTGATGATGATGATGGTAAAGAAATATTTCTTTTATTTCTAATATTTCAATAATACTATAAGCATTGCTGCTTACTTACTTTACGCACTTGAAACAAACGCTACACGAAATTGAGGTACATTCACAGTTCACACTTATCGTGGTCAGGGTGACGTACTCGTAAACATCAATGTATTTATGACACTAGTCGACCTTCTTAACTTCTTATCTATCCCTTTAGGATGATCTTTACTGTCCATTATTTGCAAAGAAAGAAAGATAGATAGGTAGAGAACACTTTAATGTACATAAAAAAGGAGACTACACAGGTATTTCAAGCAAAGGCAGGGCTTCACATCTCCCTGACCACGCTAATTGCGCTGGTTCAGCTTCTAGCACTAAGTGATGACAATTAAACTCTTTTGGCAGGTTTGGATTCTTTTCTTTAGATATTTGTATGGATCGGAAAGCTAAATCCAATTAAAAAAGCGTATAGGTACTTTTAGAGTATTGCAGAAAGGGTGTAGAACTTACGGAGATAATTTATATTGCTAATCAATTGGATATGGCATACGTAATGAGATGGTTTCTACAACATCTAGCGGCACCTTCACTCACACTAGATGGGTGACGGGACCACTCGGACGCTGCAGTGCCTGGGACATTGTTTGAAAGGAGTAGGCTGGTCCAGCACGTCTACCATCCTGACAACTTAGCCGGCCTAGCCCGCAGGATATGCAATGCAAGTCAAGACGAGCGTGCCCTATGGTATGCTACTACAAATTCGAAAACGTACCTAATTTTCTTATGGACGTTTAGATTTTTATTGCAATATTTCAACCACCACTGTGACGTAGCGGCTAGCGGATCTGCCTACCATACGAGAGGTCCCTGGTTCGAACCCCGGCTGGGGGTGCCCGCTTATGATTAAATTCTTTATATTCTCTTTATCTGCTCCATATGTCACAGCTCTATAAATAAGAGATAAATCGACTTACTAAATATTAGAATAAGATATTGTGCTTCAATATAGTGCTTGAGGGATTTTGGCGGAATTTAGCAAAGTAATATTCACATTTTAATGCTAATAGAATGAGGTAAAACTAAATTTCTATTTCACAACACCATTCTGCTACACAATTTTCTTACTAGAAAGCCGGTATTTCTACATCGGGACGTATTGTAAGTTGAATCAGTTTCCTTCTTTGTCTGCGCCGGGGACAAGCATCGGAATTGCTCTTTCTAAATTGTAAGTAGCGACAACTCTACGGTTGTATTACAAGAGTGTAAACTCTATGACAATCGACCTTTAGCGCCCGCCATGTATCGTCGCGCCCGCTGGCCTTTCTGGTGACATTTTGAAAGGCATATTATCTGGTAGGTGATCATTAATATGTTTTGTACATCTGATTTATGTCGGAATAGATCGGATTAGATTAGAACTCTTTATTACTCTCTCTCTCTGTCTTTCTGTTTACTCTCTCTCTTTACTCTTTTTATTTCGTAATATTTCTAATATAAAGTAAACAGCACCACTTAATCTACGTTAATTTGGCCAGTGACGCAGAGTTTACTTAACTATTCAGAAATGTATGTGTTCCATAAATACATAAGCTCTCGCCTGTATCCCAGAGGGTAGGCAGAGACCAGAGACAGCCACTTGCCGCTTGCACGCCTTTATCTTATCCTTTGCTAATTAATACATCACCTATTTGGTTGAAGTATGTCCGCCTGGGACGTCTCTTACCGACCCTCTATCTATGTTTATAAAAGAAAGTTAGATGGTGCAGTAGCACCATGCATAGTCGGCTGAACCGTTCTTATGTTCTTTGATTTTTTGGATTTGTCTCGCCCATAACAGTAGAAAAATATCGAAACACTGAATAAATAAACCAAAAAATACTTCTGAGACGGTCCGAAGTTCGTCGAGCGAGCCAGCTAGTTAACACATAGGTACATAGATATAATATGCAATTTTTGTAGTTACGCTTAAAGCAATCAAGAGGTCGTTCATTATAAATAATTTGCGACTTCATTGAAAGTGACGGCTCTCTAATGAAGTCATATATTTTGTGGAATTGACCGCTTACGAAAATGAAACTGTTACCTGTAACGTGGCATCAGCGGGCTATACGTCGTACTATAGCTGTGGTAGCCTAGTGGGTAGAACAATGGACGGGGAAGCGGGAGACTCAGGTTCAATTCCTAATGCAGGCACCTAAGACTTGGTTTTCAAAGACATTTGTGTAGTTATAGTAGCAGGTACCACTCACTAATTGTGAAGGAAAACATCGTGAGGAAACCTGGGTGTGTGAGCTATTCAATACCTCAGCGCTTGAAATCGCCAATCCGCGCTGGGCACGCGTGGTGATTAAGCCCATACTCTCTCTGAGAGAAGGCCTGCGGAGGTAATCCCGTTTGCGCACCCGCCTAAATAGCACCTGAACAAATAGCACCTGGCCTAGTCCATATTGTGCACCTACTGATATTTTTGGCAGGTGCTATTATTAGTTCTATGCTTTTTGGGTTCTAGTTTACGGAAGTAGATAATATAATTTTGTTAGTTAATGGTAAAATAGTAGTTTTGAAACAATGTATAAAATCAATATCGTCGCGCATCTTTCGCATTAGGCTTGACCTACCCCATTAGATTAAATACAAAATAGTTTGTATTTACTACCCTAGAAATATACAAACCTCGAATCTCTTTGATTTCTGCGTTCTTCTTCAACCATACGCCATGCAAAATAGTAATGGGCAGGCCTACGGGCAATCCTTGGCGCACGGAGCATTTTAAATTAATATAAATCTTTGCAAATCACTTTCGTCACCGAAGTCACTTTAATATTTAGGGTGATTAAAGTTTCGAAATAATCTACCGCTAACGTTCGAACTTCACTCGAATCTATACGTCAAATTTTGTTCGTGATCGCAAAAATGTCAAAATGGTAGGGCTAACTAGTTTCGAATCTATACGCATTCGATACTACAATCGATAGGCGATTCGTGATACCAAATTGTTAGTTCCAAAAGTGAACACGTTGGCGCTGTTCAGTTTCCATACATTTGTATCGTATCGAACAACGCTACGAAAGTGCCTCATTTATTCGTGATTCCAGTACTGTAATGATAGATGTAAGAAATTGAAATAAATTATGGGAGTCAAATATATTTTATATTTTTGTCCACGAACAGCACCCGCAATACAGCAGCATAGTGATGACTACTAGTGTTGGTTGCTGCTAGTGCTAATACTTATTAAGTATTGATTGACTGAGAAGTTCTGTACCCTGCGGTACAGACCTCAGAGAAAGAGACTATACGGGCCTATCACGAATTCGCGCAGCTCAGAAGACACTCAGGTGTCCACATTATGTTATCGATTGCCGTAACATGTTACCCTGATGCATATTATGTTTATTAACGAGGTTATTTGTTATGCGCTCCACACACTTGGCGGCGTCTCGGCCATGTCTGCGCGAGCGCGGCCCAAGGCGAGCTGGCGCGGCGGCGGCGGCGGCGGCGGCGCTGCTCTTGACATTTCACCATCAGGTCGCCGCAGAATACTAAACAGTGCTGATGGCTCTTGCCTCTATGCTAATGGATGACTAAAGGCTGATCGTCTAGGACATGTGAGACATCCAGACCGTGGAATAATTAAGTCATCACTCGTCATTAGAGCAACTGCTCAGCTGGGTATTGTTGATCTCTCTGGTGCAGCGGTTAGGGCATCTGCCTACCACGCGAGAGGTCCCGGGTTCGAGTCCCGGCTGGGGACAAAAAAGGTCTTGGATGTTTATATGTTTGTGATGTCGCTGTTTCTAGTTCCCACGACACAGGGTATCCTAGTGTGGGGCCAGAAGCAATGTATGTGCCTGTATACAAATGTAAAATGTACCACTGCACGAAATATGCCTTCTCTCTCTCATAACGAGAGAATGAGCTTTGTCACCACAGAACAGTCTTTTCTGTGTACATCACTAATCACGACTATTCACAACATGTCGTGTCGCGACACGACTCCGTTTTTCTCACGATGTTTTCGTCGACGTATCGCGTAATATCGCCACATCAAATCAAACATAAATTATAATATTATAATCATTTTACATACAGGCACATATTATATTGCTTCTAGCCCCGCACTAGGATACACTGTGTAGTGGGAGCCATAAATTCCAACATCACAAACACGTGAACATCCAAGACCTGAGGTCCACTCCAGTAACGTAAGATTTACCGTGTATAAACTTGTCCATTTTTTTTTCTCCAAGCTTGTCAAGTCAAATCTGACCAAAATAATTTATTTCAACGTAAAGAATTTACATTGTTTGCCGAGTGTCAATGTACTGTGTTAGCCGCTGCCTTCGGGCCGCATTGTAGTGGAGAAAAAGGCAGCGGACAAAAACTCCAATCTGACAAAACACTTTACGCGCTTGATTCATATAAACATTTTAAAAATAGGTAGGGAATTTTGATTTTTTGCTTTTTCTAAACTTGGTTTAAGTTATCGATAGCGAGAAGGTTTTCTTGATTTATTTCATTTCAGTAACACGTTGTATATAGATTGACAGTAGTCAAGTATTCTTCTCTATAATTAAGTAACACGGTGTCGTGTTATTTATCATAAGGTCTAAATTTTGCGATATGGTTTTCTAGCCTAGTCTCTAGAGAACTCTAGAGTTATCTCCTTCGTCTAACCATAACCAGTGTCCTGTTTACTTCGTCAAACTCCCTACCCCTCCGGGATACAGATTTGAGTTTATATGTGTAGGTAAGTTAGCTTATTTACGCAACTTTCATAACCTCCATGTATTGGACATAGATATTCCTCCAGGGTTTAATTCAAAGTTCCGAGAAATGAAAGTTACGTTAACGGTAATACACGCACACTTACACACACACACTCACACACTAAGACAAACACACACACATAGCAATTTGTTTCATTTTAATTGTTGCTATAAATAAAATGTTATTTTTAAGTGTAACTTTTAGAAACTTGTGTATACTTGCTACGGAAGAGCGGAGTGTCCTAACACAGGCATATTTTTCATTAAATGAACGCTCCAAACACTGTTATAACCAAATATCTTATGTTGATGAAACAAACATTTTATTTATTTATATCTATTTGTTTGATAATTAGAAAAAAAATTAAATGTAGCAGAATAATTCATCGCCTGCATATAGAAAAAGAATGATTTAATTACCTTTTTTTTTCTCACTTTCAGCAAGAGACTGTAAAGGAAAACTGGAACTAATCCGCAACGATAATTGCGACGGCGGCCTTGCAGTCTTGTCTTGGCCCTTGTCGACATCATTCTATTATATTAATATTTCAAGACGCATTGTTTGTGCGGTATCGGGCACGGCAATAATGGAAGCTGGATCCAGAGTGGAGACAATCGGCGGTATTGTGACGCTATCGATCATCGGGTAGACAATGCTGTTGGCCATTCTTCATTAGTTGCGGACGACAACAGGGTATTCACACCAAGGATTATTGTTAGCGGCCTATTAGCATTGAAATTATTTCATTGCTTATTGTATACATTACTAGGCAAGCTACTGAATAAATCAATAGCAAAAGTTGAGATACTACGAGTATGTAGGGTGTGGCTCACTAGATTGTTCAATAACTGGTCGATGTCTTGCTTGATTACTGTCTACAGACTGATTTCAGTTTTAGAAATTATGTATATCGCCGTCTATTATCTCAGGTTAAAGTGATCCAGAGGGATAACTTCATCCCTCTGGATCTCTTTAACATAGCACAGGGAGTCCTAGGGTTTGGGACACAGTAACCATGTTTTGTAACCGTTTAAAAAAAAGCTTTCTCATTTAAATTAATTTCAGATCGTGTTAATTTAAAAGTGACCTTTAGGATCCACGGCCGTGAATCTAAGGCAAAAAACCCAGGAGTATAAAACGTGTAAAACGCCCGTTTCTTGGCATACTCCTCTCAAGTCCCAGGTTCGTTTCGTGATCCCAGGTTCATTGTCGTGGGCCCTAAAAATCACTGTCAGCGTGGTTGAGAGATTGGACAGACACTTTTTGCAAAGTCGATTTATTTAAAGATTAAGTATTTAAAGAAAGATATGATTTTTTCCTTGGCGACTTTATCCTTGGTGTTTGTCATACTCCCAGGGGGGCTCCTGTATACCAAGATAGTCTTGTTTTTTTTCTATTTTTGTCTGTAACGACTCTCTTACATTCATGAGTCTATAAGTTCTTTAACGAGGTTGTGACAAAAAAATAAAAGAATACAATTGAAAACTTTACTAAAAAAATCTTAAATTAAGTAATTTGCTAAAAATATACACCAACATCTCTCTACTATGAACAATGCGATTAAAGATAACTATTACGTAACTACTTCATCTTTGTTTGTATAGAGAAACATCTGGATTCAAAAATACTTTTGATTATACTTAAGGCAATTTGTATCACATCATTCTTTTCATTGGAAAAGGTACACAAGTAGATAACAGATAAAAATCGATTGATACTGCTCACAGTGAATGTAAAGTATAAAATACAAATAGGATATGTCTTAAATATATTTAGTAAGTACATTGTAACGAGGCTTTAACATTATGTTTAGGTCCTACACATTTTCACCGCAGGATATTTTTGTTAGGACGTTTATTCAACAAATCCTGGACATGAAAATAACAGAATAGAATATCTGATCAATACCGGCTGTCCCTAGAACAGCCTCAGCTAATGATAGGCTATTTAGCAAGCACTATATTAATTTGACTAAGTCGCTAATATTATGCCTACAAGGCGGATGCAGTCGGAATGCACCATCTATTCATCTAGCTACTAGTGACATGGTATTAGAGAACGCCTGGAATCTCAATCACTACTTTATCTAATAGGTGCTTACTGCTAATCTTGTTGCTGGAAGTATGATGCCCTGCTACTGTAAACTGTAAGACTGTAACTGTAATTACGAAATCTTTCAATCATTCTTCGAGAAAGTGGACGTTAGTACCTAAGTTAACAGGTATTGCGTGCGACTTCCACCGTGTCACATTATTCAATAAGGCACTCGCTTTTCGATACATTTTTAACTCTATGGCTTCTTTCCGTTACACTAAAGCGGGGCCAGACAGGCTTCAGCCGGATAGAATTATGTACATAAGGTTCTATGTGACGGAAGGATGAAATGTCACATAGAACCTTGTGTTAGTAAATGACCGGCCCCCTATTTGTAGTCTTTGTAAAACTAAGTTAATCTCGTGTTAACAGTCAAGCCAGTCCACTTGGCTTCGTCTCGCACTACGAATAGTTATGTAATAAAATGCGTAGGTAAGCTTTACATGATACGGTAACAGAATTTCAGCTTCAACTTTGCCCCCATGCTGAACAGCGGCAGTATTCACGAAAAAAGTCGACTGACCTCAATGCAACTTTTTAAATTAACTAAAAAAAACACATCACAGTGAAGTAACTATTATGTGAAAGTATGCTCAAATGTTTTTCACAGTAATGAATTTATGAATAATGCATGGGTACGGTCCAAGCGTTCCAAAGAGTAGATACAAACAAACATTATCTATCCAGTTAATAGTAGGATTTATACGACAAAGGTAAGGTCGGTCCCAGCGACGAAGTTAATGTAGTCGATCAAAACTTGATCTGATGTTTTCAGAGAGTAAAGTTCTTAAACTCTACTTGAGATCTTATTTACGGGGTACCTACAACCAACTCTCCATATACATCCCAAAATCGACGTTTACGGGGATATGCTTCCACTCTGTATTGCCTTGTATTAAGGAGAAACTGAAAATTCGCGTACCTGCTGGCGGGAGCTTTTACGTAGAGCTGAGCTTTTACATAGAGTAAAAATTATATGCTGGGAACTGTAAACGCCAAAACAAAACAGTCATCCGAGTTGCCTTCAGGGCGAATTAACAATTCAATTGCATAATTTACTAAGTTTTTACGCGTTTTAATCACATGCCTTACTTGATGTAGATGCCATAAAAGGCAGCCTAGACCGACCTTCGTAAATTTTCTCCAGAGCGCATAATCCGTTCAATTCACAAAGTTTCTTGCGGCAATTTCTCACCGTCTCACACGCGACAATGCGCTGCGGTCTCGACGTATGAAAGAGCTTTTTTTGCGACACAGTGAGGTATTGTGGCGGGAAAGCGTCGAGCGAAATGCGCCCGGGACTTTTTCAGAAACGTTCGAACAATAGGAAGAAATCGGTTTACCCAGCGCCCGCGCCCGCGCCGCTTTCATCCGACGCGCTCGCGAGGTAATTACCGCCGCGGATAGCCATCATTTGCATTGTTTGCGGACTGGAGAAAATTAATTACATCAATCGATCGGCGACACACCGAATACCTGGGACTTGGAGGCTGAAACAGATTCGCTGCACCCTCAGTTGTTCGCGGGTGTACTGCAGAGTGGACCTCACCGGCAGCTACCCTTTTTTGTTCGATGTACGCATTATTGTAATAGAGATAGTGTAGAACTAATGGGATAAAAATGGGCACACGATCTCAAGAGTTTCTATATGTATAGTCTCAAAATGTACGAGCGCGTTTACATGTTATCTATTGCTGATGCCTGGGAATCACGAGGCACACCTGCTATTCTTCCCTTTTGTCAGATGGCAACTTATTCACGACATTCCAGCCATTCTAAACTCATACTTACAACGTGATCCCCTTGAATTTACGGCAAGGCCGCGCTCGCAGCTCTACGCTTATCACTCGATAACACTTCACAACAATGTCACTGCTGCTGTCCCCACATTATCAATCCATGGCAACTAAGCTGCGCCAGCTTCCTGCTTCTGCTGTATGAGGGACTCCCACTTGGCAATGAGCCGCGTGGAGCTGGGCGCGAGGAACTCCTGGCCCGGCCCCAGCTCGCACAGCTCCGCCAGCGACTTGGCCGGCTTCAGACTGCCCAGAGACTCCTGCCCCGAGCTATTCCGTGGCGAAGGCGACCGCAGCTCCTCGTTCAAGGCTTCGTACAGCTCACCAATAGATTTAGTAGCCTTCAGCTTCCCCGGCATGGGAATCTCTTCGTCTTCCGACTCCGAACTTGTCTCACCATCGCTCAGCTCTAAATCAAAAGGCTTTGTTTTTTTCCTCATTTTCTTCAGCTCATGCTCTCTATCTTTCATTTCGCGGAGTTCTTTCTGAATTTTCTCCTCGACGGGAATGTAACCTTTCCTAACAGGTTTTCCCTCGGGAGTTCGGGTGATGACCGCTGGGGTTTGCGCCAGCGGGGGTGCCACAATAGGGGATGGTGTGAAGACCAAAGGCGGCGCGTAGGCGGCCGGAGGTGTGACAGGCGGCCCCACAGGCGAAGTTAGTGGCATCTTGCCTTTGGTAGCGATGAACCGCTGCATTATTCCTTTAGTGCCATTCTGAGGGGTGAATCGGCGTGCGTAACCGTTGGTGGTTAGCACAGTTGGTGCCGAAGGCGGTGACGGTGTAACAGGACCCATCAGGTGAGAGGTTGACACGGCACGGTTTAGTGTCTTGGGTGTAGAGTTGTGGTTCACATCCCCGTTTGTGTGTCCATTCTGTTTGCTAACCTCGATGCTAGACTCTGACAGTAGACGGTTGATCCTGAAGTGACCCTCCTTGAATTCCCTCTCTCTTTCTGTCACCTCTATAATCTCTCTCTGGATCCTCGTAAGGGGGTCCTCTTTCAGCAGTGACTGAAAAGCAAAGAATTGGTTTTGTTAGTCTCCGACCGAAATTACGTAGGTATGATGTGTCGCGCAGTCAGATGCTACTTATTCTTTAAGTGGGCCTTGATGCATGAGTAAGTTATTAATGTTCCGGATTTGCTAGCTATGGCATGAAATAATAGGACTGACTAAGTTATTAAAATCCGTAGTGATTCGAATCTGAGACAGTAAGGAGGAGAAATAGTAAAAGCATCCGCTATACGTGCTAAGTGACGGCAGGCGTTTCGGTTTGCTCAGTGAATCAACCGCTTCCCAGAACACAGCGCGACCGCGGAGAAACTGCGGGAGCCGCGACTAAGCGCTGCGCATGCCGTTTGGCAGTTCACCTTCGCTTTCTAGAGTGACCCATTTCCGATCGTCGTCGTCATCGTCATCGACGATCGTAAAACAGCGACGATCAAACCGTCAAACAAATGATAATTGTTAGGAGTTTGATGGTTTAAATGTAGGTAAATACATATAAAATCACGTATATTTCCCAGAGGGGTAGGCAGAGACCGGGACTGATAATTGCCACGATCATGACAGATCACTTTGGCTTCATCAACATTCAATAGTCGTTGCATGACCGCACGCTGGTTTCGGATACTTTTTATCTTGCCCTTTTCTAACAAATTCCTTAATTGTCTAAGTACGTTCGTCAACTGGGGTATCTAACTCGAAATCCGTTGCCGGTTGCAAATCACTAGGTTTTTACCTCAGTACACAATTGTGTTCTGAGGTTTTTACGTCTCTACATAACGTCTCCGTATAGACGAGTCTATCAAACAGTAAACAATTGATGGACTGAGATTAAGGTCAACTATCGGCTCTGCCTGCCATGGATAATGAAATAGTTAAGTGAGACTGCTAGCCAACAAATCTAGGTATGTATGTGGTTGTTTTATCACCTTCACTGCTGACGTAGGTGCTTAATGATCTAGAGATTGATTGTAGGTTATCGAGCCAGTTACCTAAGTAAAATAAGTACTCATATGTAGGTAACACACGGCATGGCCGTAATAAATATGACTTTGCACATTCAAGTCAAGTTGCACAAGCATTTTTATTAAAAGATCTTACTTTAGCTTGTTTGAGCTAAAGCAAAAAACCTTTCAAGAAAGATTTCAACGATCAGTGTGCGTACAGACTAGATGGTACCTACCTATTAAAGTTGGGAAAATTGGTAGTTGCACGGTCCTCTTAGCGGTGGACCGATGTTGTACCTTTTTTATTTTAATAGATCAAAACTTATATGTTTTCAATGATCAAGTCAAACATACATACATAGGTACATAAAGTCACGCCTCAATCGCGGAGATATTTATCAATTAAGATAGAAAGTATATGGGCGAAATATTTAGATCAGAATCGCTCGTAGCCTGGGCTGCCTGAGTGATCTTAAACGATCACTAAGGTTAAGCAACATACGGCGCGTTCAGTCCGTGGATGGGTCACTGTCTATGACTAACGCTAGTGGCATTTTTCCGAGCGGTTCCATGCCCAGCCACTAGTCTTACAAGCCTCCACCAATCCGGACTTGGCCCGCGTGGTGGAGTATGGCCTATACGTGCCCCTCGGTGGGGATATAATGGGTTGATGATGATGATCATGATGATTTAGATCTGTTAAGATCGTGGCAAGTGGGTTTATGTTATGTTTTTATAAAATACCTGTTTTTTTTAAATATAGCATTCGTCGCTATATATGTACCTACATAGTAGGTAGTACCTATATGCACACAATCCGGTTTCAGGTGGTACTAAGGGTGCAAATCAAACAGTTATCACCAAGTGTGGTTTCATCGCGTTAAGGATGAGGTAAACCTGGTATTTCCAACGACGTTACCTACCTACAAACATCATGCATGAGTCTGATATGAGACTATTGGTAAGATCAGTGGCGCCGGCTTTTAGTATGAGCACCTCATGGGTGCTCATACTCATTTGATGACTCGAAAAAGCGGCAAAGTGTGGGAATAGAAATGCACTGATCGACCGAAAAATAATTACTAATTATGTTTGATGAAAATATAAAATTAAACCATTAAATAAATATCTAAATATAAAAATGAACTATTATTTATTAGTATTTCGGTACTAGTATAGTTTTATATTTAAGTTATATTTATTTTTATTTATAGTAAGTTATTTATTAATATTAATGTAATTTTAAGTTTTTAATATTTAGTTTATCATTGTTATTTTAAATTTAGTTATCATCGAAATAAACCACTCACATTAGCAAGCAATATTATAATTTATACGTAACCTACGTATAAGTACGGTCGAACCCGCGACTCTGCGTCTTAACCGGCTATCTAGACCACTGCGCTAAACGGGTCGTCGGGTAATGATTACTGATCTGTTTCTTGATGTCTATTCTCAGGGGTGCTCGGCACCCACTGTTTATTTCTCGTGGGTGCTCGAGCCTCTGAGCACCCACGGAGTCGGCGCCCCTGGGTAATATGCATTTCGTTTTTTTTTTTTTTGCAACTTAAACGGACCAACTATTTCATGAAAAGAAAATGATAAAAGAAAATTCCCGGTAAATCCTAATGCAATTCAGGTGCTCTGTGGGTAAATTTATGTGGAAGTATATATTTTTGAATTTGTTTACTATTATTAATCACAAGTTCACAACTATCATTCGCAAAAAGCTTCTTCAATATGAAGTGGAACATTTAAACGAAAAGGCGACCCCAAAAAATAAGAAATAATAATAGGTATGTCCTTAGGATTTCTATAATGGCAGAAGTAGGTAAGCAGGTAAACACGCTACCATCTGTTTTTCAGCAGCCCATTGTTTCAGTTGGATTCTTACAAGAAGGTGGAATAAGTTATGACTCATTTGTTTTTCATTACACTTCGATAATCAAAGCCCATCAATCGCAATCCATTGTTATCAGCAGCCTATTAGCTGCGTAAACAGCCATTGATGTAGAGTTTATCCGGACTATGGTCTCAATGATGAGGAACGTAATAGGGACGTGGTCTCAATGATGAGGGAAGCAGCTGGTGAAATGCTTACGTACCCAATACAGTTATCTAAGGAATATAGGATTTATTGGCGCCTATTTTCTATGTGACATTTTTGGCTGAATACTTACATTAAGTAATAAGGTGTACTTGCTCACATGGCTACCGACAACACAACGCTCATAAACCGTTACATTTTCAGATACCGACTTTATGTAAAACGCGATGAATACAGACAGTGTAAAGGTTGATGTACTGGCGACCATGTCGGTGTGGCATAGCGATAAATTATTCCTAAATATCTACCTGCCTTCCAAACAATACCGTCGCTTTGTTCAAAAACGTGATAATACGAGTAAATTACACGTATACCTAAGCCTGAAATGCAAAGTCAACGTTTATTGAACACCTACACGCTTCCATTCTAGACCCGTTGACCATAACGGCATGCGCTGATATTGCCAGAGCCAAAGAGATGCAATCACCACTAAATAATACCCGCCTACATCGCGTCACTCGAGAGGTAGAGGTACCTACATTCACGACTTCGTCACACATTCAGATCTGCAGAATCGTCAAATTATTTAGCTCAAGTAACGTTATATCTTGCGGAACGAGCAAAGTTTAATTCTCTCGATTCATTAACCCGCCGGCAATTCCTAGATAGCGCTAATTCCTGCAGATAAGACACGGCCACTCATTTGTTATTGCAAGAACATTCGATCGGATAGCAGCAATCGGCAATAAATAAAAATAATACAACATAAAAAGCGGACAATTTATATCGGCGATAATGTATCGAGTGTCGGCTCGTTATCAGATGTTGGAATATAACAGTACTTGGCTAATCTTGGCTGGGCCGATGAGAATAATGCGGCTGGCCGAGCTTTCTACGGGCTCCGGACGAATCCAGGGCACCAGCGACCCGCGACGACCCGCACAAAGCGACCTGCCCTACGAACCGGCCGCAGCCTCACACAGCTAAGGAGACCACCAGCCGACACTGATTTCACGTACTGTACTCACTTCGCCCATCGCGACACTCGAAGAACAATCCAATAAGCGATCAGGAAGGAAGTTACACGAAACACATCGACGGAACACGTTCACGATGTTAACATGACGAGCGACGAAGCGGGCGTGCGGAGCGGAGGCCGGCCGCTAGCTGACGCGGGCTAACGTCCTCAGCGGCGCCTCGCCTCCACCTCACCTCACCTAATTGCGTGCGAGCGAGAGCCGCGATAACGCTGATAGCGGGAGCGACAGAGACCACCGACTCGGCCTGAGACACCTGGCGTGAACCGTCCACGTACGAAGGCTCCACTCCGAGGCCCGGGACCAGGGAGCAGGGACTCCCGCGCGGATTTCCGCACGATTGGGTTACAGGAGGAGGGTGGACGTCTGACGCTAGACTATCACTGTCATTTACACCTGTATGTGTAAACGCAGTGCATTTGAATTACAGACATGGGACACCTAGGCACCTTAGTTCAGTACATAAACTCACGCCTATATTATCTCCTGGTACGGGGACGAAGGTTTTGGAAATTTGACAATTTCTTAAGTAGTTTATTTCATAAAACTTCGGTAAGTAAGACAGAACAACAGTAAGAATGGTCTAAAATGACATGCATAGTAGGTGTGTAATATTGTAGTACTTCCCCGAAATAATAAGTTGCGAATTTTGAAAGCACACGCAAGGGCTTACCTCAAAAGTGCGAAAGTTGTTTTTGACATTTACCTACAAGCACTTTTGGTCTAGGTAAAATGGAAAATAAATAAAATTCAAAGTCGTAGTTACCACATTAGCTAGGCAAAGTTCTTTTTAATTTACCTACACACCTACCTAGTATTACCTACGGGTTTTATGCTTAGTAGTAGTAGTAGTAGTGACGGTGTTTGCCAAATACCTACCTAAAACCATCGTGAGTTAAATAGAATCGACATTCTGATACGCAGGACAAAGATTCAAGACTCTCCTACATTGATGATTTACACATTTAAACCTTTACACATTTTACATACAGGCACATACATTGCTTCTGGCCCCACACTAGGATACCCTGTGTCGTGGGAACCAGAAACAGCGACGTCACAAACATGTAAACATCCAAGACTTTTTTTTTTTCCCAGCCGGGATTCGAACCCGAATTCGAATGTTGATGAGTAGGTACGAATTTAACATTTTGTAAGCCTTGGGAGAATGCGGTGAATATTTGAACAGGCGCTTTGAGCAATCAAATGAGATTTTACCTTTCTTACTCGCCATGTTATTGGCAAATTGGCCCTAGGTGGTTACACACGTAGGTCGAGGACATCAACCTTTATATTCTACTTGTACCTACTATTATGTATTCTGTGATTCAACTAGCGAAGTCGCCTATAAAGTAACTGAGTAGGGTGCGCTCAATTAAGGACGTCATTTCACTACTCAGTTTGGCACATTTTTGTAGTCCGTCCCGTGCCCGAGTCTGTACTTAGATAGATGGATAGAGAACACTTTATTACAGAACACAGAAAAGGAGATTACACAGGTTTTTCAGTATAAGAGCCAACAGACGGCGCCGGCGGCCATATCACTAAAAGTGATCTCTTTCAGAAAACCTTTGGATGGACCTTAGTACCATTAGGCGTATTTAGGGTTAATTTAGTGATATTTTAGAGGGGAGCCTGAACCCTGAAAAAGGATAGACTGTAACAGCAAATTCGAAAGAATGTAATTGTAATCCAAATACAACACGATGGGATGGGCACTGGTTACAGACCTATTAAAATGTAAAAGTACCTAGGTACCTAGAATCGGTGTTACTTAGCCCACTCTTGCTCATGTCGCACAAGGCATTAAGTTAATGGCGAGTAGGTATTAGCTTGAAAGGCAGTTTCATTCGGATTAAGACTATCCGAAGTCACTAAAGGAAGGTAACTGCTATCTTGCTGAAGGATCGCAATAAAATAGTTTTTGTTCCACGGATCCACGTATTACGCCACGTATTTATTACCTGCATCCACGCAATATGCGAGATCATATCAGTGGTCGAGAAATGAAAAACGTATCTATGGGTACAGAAAACTGGCCCATTGCAGAATCCATTCAGATGATTCAGGCGAACTGAAGCGAACACATTCTTGAAGACAAAACTGAAGATGTATCTGGCGTTTGGATACTAGTCCGCTTACTTAGATGTACTTATCTAAATAAGCGGACTAGTATCCAAACGCCAGATCTATCGGAAACCATCTGATTATAGCAAAACAGTGGCTGGTGGCAGGTTCAAAGGAGCAAAAAAAATTTATTAAAGTATGACTTTTTATTAATTATACCTACATATCAATTGCAATATTTTAGTTACCGTTTATAATTTTTATAAATATATTCAAATATAAAGTGCCACTTGCTGTCGTACAAAATTAAATGATGATACGCAGTTTACAGTGGACAGTAAATCCACCTTTACAATTTCGGCCGTAACGCAAGTAAATATAGTTCACAACTTTAACGCTCTAACCTTCACTTTTCATTTTGAGGGTTCCGTAGCTAAAGGGTAATGGAACCTATTAATAAGACTTCCATCCACCACTTCGACAGAATCCACTATGCGTCTGTCTGTCACCAGCCTGAGTCTCATGAACTGTGATAGCTAGACAATTCAAAATTTCACTAATGTATTTCTGTAATTGCCGCTATATATATTTGAGAAAAGATGGTCAGAGTGGAGTTTTTTTTCGCTGCCTTTTTCTCCACTACAGACGGCCCAAAGGCAGCGGCTAACATTATACATAACTGTATGTACATTGACATTCAACAAGCAGAATGTAAATTCTTTACGTTAAAATAAATTTTTGAATTTGAATTTGAATTAACAAAACCTATAAACAGAATAAAATAAATATTTAAGGGAGACTCCCATACAACGTGATTTTTTTGCCGTTTTTTTGCTGGATATTAATAACGGTAGCAGGTAGATGATTGAAATACTCAGAAAATATTAAGTCGTATGTTTACTTTAGTTGTATGTTTTGTTTAGGGTTGTCTGGAAGATATAGCTATTAGCAGTAAGGCCGCCAATTGTACTGTTACCTTGTAAATATTTTATGTTAGTGTTTTTCCTCGCGTTCACTTTTTTAACTGATCTTACTTTAAAAATTAATTATTGAATTAAAATTCAATAAATATTTAAGGGAGCCTCCCATATAACATTTTTTTTTTGCGTCTTATGTTTTGCGTGTCTACGCTATTCATAGAAATAAACTCACGGGTAGGCAGAGGCACCAATCACTAGAAGTGGGCCCACGTTTTGCCGAGTTTATTAGGTCCCAACGTGACAAGTGGCAAGCCTGTCGCCTTTATCCACGCACAACTTATCATACGCTATTCATATGGTTGTACAGATAATGGTACGGAACCCTCGTAACCCTCGGAACCCGGACTCGCACTTTGGTTTTTACTTTACAAAGTCCTGTAACTGGGTAGTGTTACCTCTGTAAAGGTTGATGTCCTGTCGACTGTACATACGAGTGAGTTCGCAACAGAAATATCGCGATCGCGAGTATCATTTCTAGTGGCTGTGTTACAAACGTAACTAAAACGTTTGTTTTGTGACTAGAATCCAATATTTTATGAATAAATTAGAGAGTAATAGTAGATTACACATAGGCACAACTGGTCAAACTTTCAAACAGTACATTTATAATGGAAGTGATCGTATTAAGCCAGACCAACCTACAATGTCAATATTTTGATAGTCTTAAACTATGATAGGTTTGACATCAGTTCTTTCTGTCCGTATGCACATGTGCGTGACTCGCAAATGCCTGGAGAGGTCGCAGGCGCGGTAGAAGCCGCGCGCGCAGTGCGGACACACGTGCGGCGTTTGCTGCGTGTGCTGCTTCAACAAGTGGAACTCCAGCATGGCCGCCGTGGGGAACGACCGCGAGCACCCACCCAGGGAGCACTTGTACTTCTCAGCATTGCGGTGCTTAAACACCCAGTGGTTGGCCAGGCAACTTTTTTTGACAAAACCTTTGTTGCACAGGTCACAAATGAATGGCTTTTCACCGGTGTGCTTTCGCATGTGCGCCTCCAGATCGGAAAACGGCTTCAGGCATACCATGCACTGGCCCGATTTTTCAGAATGCTTTCTCTGAATGTGAATGGTTAGGTTCCCTTTCACAGAGAAAATGGCGCCGCAGAAGTTGCAGATGTTGGCTACGTCACTTTTTTTGGCGTTTGAGTGAATGGTGGAGATATGAGCAGTGAGGGAACTCTTGGTCTTGAAGGCTTTGTCGCAGAGGTGGCAGAGGTGGTTGCGCTCCTTGCTGTGCACCACAGAGTGCTTGCCGAGGCTGCCGCTGTCCAGGAATGACTTTCCGCATATTGGGCATGGGTATGGCTTGTCTCCTGTGTGAATGCGCTTGTGTCGGATCAAAGACGAGATCTGAAAAAAAAAGGAATTCTTTAGCTAGACATTTCTTGTTATAACAACTCAAGTTACAACACAAAACATTTGAAACAACAACAAAGTGGAGACTGATAGAACTATGACATGCGAGACTTATACAGTATCTATATCATGAACCAGAATGCCGACCTAAGAGGGCAACACTATGCAAGTAACCCTCGGAAGCATTTCCTTCCAAAACGTGTCGCGCGAGTGTAACAAACTTCGTGACTATTTGTTAGTGCAGACTCACTGTTTTAAAAATAGATGAGATGATTAGATAAAAACCAAAATCAATCAAGTTCAGTGATAAGATACACATACTCATACACACATCTGAGCTCATCATCATCATCATCATCACAATCATCATCAGCTCAAAGCTGCTAGTATTATTATAGCCCTAGTCACCTAACCTATTTGACGAATACACGAAAATTGTTGCATCTTTTTGTTGTTCGTGCAGATAAGTTGGATAAACGTGGTATCTCTTATCAACTCCGTATTTTTCTGAATTAAAATTTTATCTGGATAAGCATAATGGGCCTTTTACACTAGGCCAATAACTGAGCGATAACTGAACTGAACTAACAATCCAGTAAGCGCAAAATTCGTTTCTATCGTTTACACACAAGCCAGTCGAGTAGGCCAGTAAGTTTAATCAAACTAATTTCTAATTTTAAAAAAATTGTTATAATTTAATTATAACAATTTTTTTTGATTAATTTTAAAAATTTTACCCATGGTTTATCACACTATAACCAAAAACAATTTAAAATAAAATAAATAAACAACACGCAATGACATGTATTGGATTGGCTTACTGGCCCGGCAAACACATCTACATGAAGCCAATCCAATGGGAAAGTAGTGGGGGAAGCAATGGCGCCAGCTAAATCGAAATCGTTCTATTTCATTGGATTGGCTTCATCCATTGGCTTGGGCCAATCCAATGCATTGTCCTGGCTCTATTCACATGAAGACAATATTGGATTGGCTTACTGGATTGTCTCAGCTATTGGCCTCGTGTAAAAGGCCCATAAGAGATTAAAGTTTTTATGGTCTAAGTTTGCCCATGTACGACACATTGTTTTTAATAAAAAAAATATCATTGTATGTTTCGATCTGAATAAATTAATGCCATTTTGAACAGAAATAAGAATTTATAACAGTATGTGATAAGTAATAATAAATTATTTTATTCAAAGACATGCTTGAAACCTAAGTGCAATAAAGACTGTCCCAAAATCAAAAAAGCTTCATAAAAACTTAACACTTCAAAATGGTTGTTGAATGACGAATGGTTGGTATTATAGGGTATGTAAGAAGGTTAGGTGTCTAGGGTTCATGATAAATAATGGTTTTTATACAAACCACTGATGATGAAGTACTTTACTACTACAATACCAATCCACACTATTTAAATTGACATCTATTATATTAACCTGTAGGAATCTCTGTGAACAGAATGAACAAGCATATGGGCGCTCTCCTGTGTGTCTCCGTAAATGCTGTATAATCTCATTCTTGCGGTAGAAGCTGGCGCCGCAGGTCTCACAAGTAAACCTGCGCTCTCGAGGCAGGTGACGCGTCTCAGTGTGTCTCTTCAATGCTCCGTTGGACTTGTAGCTGTGTTCGCATTGCGCACACTTGTATGGGCTTTCTCCAGTGTGTGTGCGTAAGTGCACTTGCAGTGCTGAGGGACATTTCACTAAGATCCCGCATATTGTACACTGAATCGGCCCCGAGTTTTTCTTTTTATTACCATGGCTTCCCTTCCTTTTTACTTTTATGGGTTGTTCGACTAGTTCGAAATTTTCATCGGGTTGAGTTACAGGTATAGAGGGTAGATCATGCATGTAGAACTCATCCTCAAATTTAACTTCATGTTCAATGCACAGTTCCTCTTTGATTATATACTTTACATTTTGTAGTTCCGACCGCAAGGCTCGATCTGAAGCTTGGCATCGGTTGAAAAACTCATTTGCTATAGACAGTAGTGCGACGCAGTCGGTGCAAAGGAGTGACGGGAGGCCGTCACCCTCTGCGATTACTATGCTGGTCCACTGCATAATTTTGGCACTGTTTTGGCTGTCGCCTTCTCGGTCGAAGAGGGATATGGAGCCGGAAGGTTTCAGGCAAATCCGGCACCTTTTATCTAGCTGCTCCATTGTATGGGTTGGCTACTTCATACTTCTTTGCTTGCTTTACTTTACATTATAGTCCACTCACTTGGGTAGAAAGAACTAAGAAGAAACTGATTTGATAAAATTACGAAAAAAAATACAAATAAACAAACTTCATAGACTACTCTTGTATACCTACCAAAAAATATACTAGGTACTGATACCTACCTTCTTATCTATGGTTGACAGAAAGAGAGAAAGGGGCCGAGAAATTTTTTTGATGTACCTACTCTGTGTTTTTGGAGTGGCCAAATGCGCGGTGATTTGTCGCCATTGTGGACATCTTGGAAGGTGAATTAACAAACAAAAATTGGCACTGTCGAAAAAAAATCTGTTATTATTACATGTTTTCGGGAAAATTTTTGAGAGCCTGGGCGGAATATTACGATTTCGATTGATTTAATTAATTTAAAAGCGCAAAAAAAGAACCACACCTGAATTATGTACATAAAGTACATGCACGGAAAAAAGTCATCAATCCGCTACTTGACTCTTTTTTCAAGTATATTTTAAATGCTAAATATCTCTTCCATTAGACCAAAAAATATTTTAGTATATTTTTTGAGGACCTAAAAGCAACAAAAACATTATTTTAAAACGTTGCTTTGCTAAACAGCCAAAAACGAGGTCCGTAATTTTTGTCTATGGTTTGAAGTCCTAAATATTTGTAAACAAAGTTTGACATTCAACATAGGTAGAGTTCATGCCACGAAAGAAGTATGAGTTAATGAATTTTGGCTTTTATTGTTATGGCCTTAAGGATTCTACCGTGGGACTTGTTTGGTGAAACGATCTTTACCTAGTCCTAAAATCTGTTAGTGATCTATGAGCATAGTGAAATAACAACAACGCATTCATGATTTCATCGAGTTCACATCGAGTTAGCATTATTGCATTATTCGACACTGCAAAAAGACGTCAATAAAGACCGCCGGGAAATCGCGGATTCGTGTGCCCAGTGAAACAAACATACGAAAAACTTGGCTCAAACTTGCCAAGAGAGACCCCGATTCTTTATCGACTGAAACTTGGGTGTATTTATGTGAAGATCACTTTAATGTAAGTCCTGTAATATCAATGTACACAGAAACTGTTTTTAGCTGTAATAATGCCTGGTTTGATTTGGTTTGGTTGCGTGATTGCGCTTATCAATAAAATGATAAGACACTAACTGCACAAGAAGAGTTTTTGCAAAAACACTAAATCCAATCCAAATCACAATAGAACTTACGCACGCACGACTGACAGATGTTTGTTTACAACCAAAGGTGCTTTCAAGATGGCGGGTAGTGTTTTCACAGTTCCGATTTAAAAACTAAAAATATTTTTTTAATTTGCAAATTTTGCAGCCATCCTGCATATTTACTTAGCAAAGTCAATATATTTCGGTTTCTTACGTTAGATACTACAGGAAATATCCATTTATCGCGTCAAATTTAAGTTTTAAATTTAAATTTAATTTAGCGTATTAAGATTCTACGAGCTCAAGAGAAAAAACTCTTTAAATAAACAAACCTAAAAAGACTCCTCATGTGTAGGGGACGGCTATGTCCAGCAGTGGACTAATATGGGTAAACTAGCTGTTGCCCGCGACTACATCCGCGTGGGCTTTAGTTGAGTAAAGTGTTTGCAAATAAGATAGGGATACTTTTAGCGCACGCGAAAGAGCTTTCATACTAACTTCGCAACCCCCTCTTACTTTTTCGAAGCTACTTTACACGTCTTTCATGATTTTCAATGAAGAACCTTCATGCTGAATTTCATTCGAATAACTTCAAAAATGGCTAAGTTTCATAATAACTTTGCACCCCCCTTTTACCCCTTAGGGGATGAATTATAAAATCCTTTCTTAGTGCTCCCCTACGTTACAAAAGAAATCCCTGTGCAAAATTTCAAGTTTCTAACCCGTATAGTTTAGGCCCTGCGTTGATATGTAAGTCAGTCAGTCAGTCAGTCAGCTTCTCCTTTTATATATATAGATATACGCTATTTGAATTTCTATGGTCCATAGACAATTAATATTATGTTAAACTTATTATATTATTGCGTCTGTATGCTTAAGCATTAAAAAATATGGTCTTTTATTTGGCCCACATAGTCTATTCACGATAATTGTTTAATTTAAGACATTAATCGTTAAAAATAGTTGTAAATGTATACTCCTCTGGTGGGAGGCCATTTCTAGATTATAATAATTTTATGGCGAGATATTTTTAAATACGTATGCCATTATGTTTTTTTAAACATGATCATATGCTTTTATAAATATCGAAACATATTTCATCAAAATATACAGTAAAAAAATTATTAATATAAAGAAAAATAACTTACTTTCATGTCACGTTACAATAATGTCACTTCATCTGGCGAAACTCAAAGAAGTAAAATTTGACTTAAAACCGCAAAGGTATGTTTTTGTCCATGAACTACGCGCATACAATAGTGTTAAGTTAGAAGCAAGCTAATGGCGTTGAGCAAAATTCCAATAATATTGCGTCAATTTGCGATTCACTGTAGGAAAGCGTGTTTCTGCCAGTCGTTGGAGTATTTCCTCTGGTAAGTCTATGTTTTTGTATTTTATAGTTACGAAATTGTATATTTGCACAATGCAATGTTTGTTGTGTGTAGATGTCATGTATTACGTGTATTATGTATTACGTACGTTGAATGCAACAGATTACATTTCCATCTGGGACACAAAAAAATCAAATACCGTATATTCACCCATATATAGCCTGATGATGATGATGATGAGATGATTTTAAAAACTGCTGCGAACAAAACTACAAGTGAGACTGTAAAAAAATATAATATATTTTAAAGAAGTGATCGTTATAAGGGTTCGGTAACTCAAAAGGACAAAATAAACATTTTCAATACATATTAAAAGTAAATATTTATAAGTACTTTTTTATTGTAAAGTTTTCTTTTTCATTTTGACGGTAAATCCAATTAGGAGTAGTTTACGAATTAGGTTTTATTTTACTATTTTCTGCAGTATTTTTGTTCCATTTGCTGATTTTTGCTTTCTTTTGGTTGACAACACTGTCTGTCGAGCGAGCAGTCGTCCGACTCGTCCGTCAGTGTAAAACTGTAAAACAACAAACAGTGCAAAAGGTGAATATTATAATAGGTGTTCTGTGCTGCAGCCTGCAATGCAAATTATGCAAACTATCAAGCCAGCCAACATCGAATCATGAAATGGCTTAGAGAAGATCGCACGAAATAAAAACTGCTCAACAAATGGATCCAAAGATATGTCGGCTATGCTGTGCAAACCTTGGCACTATCCGCCTCTTCGAAGGGGAAGGGGAATTGGCGAAACAGCTAATGTACTTGTGTGTGAGAATATCGCTTGCTGAAGGTGATGGTCTGCCAGCGAAGATATGTGTTGGCTGTGAATCGGAGCTTGGCCGTTGCAGCCAGTTTGTTCTTCAAGTAGAAGCCTCAGACCGCAATCTATGGAAAACCTTCGAGGAAACACTGCATGTAAAGAAAGAACAAGAGGAAACTAAGTATGCACCTTATGACTCTTACCGCGATGAATTTGCCCCAGAGAAGATCGACAGCCCCAACCTTTCAGCATCACCACTTCAGATGGAAACAAAACCAATTGGAATCAAACAGGAAAGTAATGATTTCACTAAAAGTTCTAAAAAGAGAATATTTAGGAATGGGAGGAGTAAAAAAGTTAAGTCGAATGTATGTGCTACTTGTGGTCGCGTCTGTACGAACCGCTGTGCACTTGTTAGCCACATGAGAATACACGATAATGAGAAACCCCATATTTGCCCTCACTGCAGTAAACAGTTTAAAGCGAAGGGATCCCTAAAGGGACATATAGAGAGAGTCCATAAAGACGGAGCAAGCTCACAAGGAAAAATGAAAAAATATGTTTGTGAAACTTGTGGAAAGATCATAAGTAGAAAATACAATATTGATATCCATATGAGAACACATACTGGAGAGACTCCGTACTCGTGCCCAATATGTCCTGCAAAATTTAAACAACAGAGTTCCCTTATACGACACCAAGCTCGTCATTCAGGCACTAAACCATTTCATTGTAGCTCCTGCAACAAATGCTTCAGTACCAAAGACCAGCTACGCGCCCATATGCATGTCCATACAACGGAAAAAAAATTCACATGCCCGGTGTGCCAGGGTCAATTTAAGTATCAGAATAACCTGACAAAACACATAAAACTACATGATCAACAAAGCAACTTCGTATGCAACTACTGTGGCCGTTTGTTTAGAGCTAAAGGGAATCTCAAATCACACATAGAAAAACAGCATTCAGAGCGTTCTGGTCAATGCAATATTTGCTTCAAGACTGTTCCTAACATAGAAGTCCACATGCGGAAGCATACGGGAGAAAGGCCATTAAAATGTGAGCTGTGTCCAAGCACTTTCTTTGAGCAAAATGGCTTAGCCCACCACATAAACTTTAAACACAAAAATCAAGATAAATACAAATGTCTGTATGAAGGATGTGCAGAGTCTTTCCCTTCCCAGCCAATGCTGGACTTCCACCAATCCAAGCTGCACACTGGCACTCTGCCATTTACCTGTGAGCGCTGTCCGCGGGCCTTCTACAGAAAGAATGATCTAGCTCGCCATATGATAGGCACTCATAAGGAGAGACTGAAATAAGTGTCCAAATGACTATTACATATTTACTTACTTTTAGATGTTTTTATTTAATTTTAATTTATTGTTGTATACTTGTATAAAACAGGTTGAGATAAATATTGAGAAGGTCTAATAGTGTAGATCTAGAATGTCACCCAAAGCATTTGATTCTTCATTCTCCATAACATTAGATGGATAAGCTTGATTTGGATAAACCTTCTGATGCAGTCATATAATATTTTTATCATACATCCTTCTGATGTACGAGATATGTTTAGTTTCGTGATAAATTTAATGTAAATATTTTCTACTTTACCATGTGTAGGTAATTATGAATTATAATAAAAAATATTGTTGTCTTCTGACCTGAGGCCTGTTTCATGAAACTACAATAAGATATCTGGTTTATTTTTATGTTTAATTTGATGTACGTTGCAAAGTTAATTATACCAGAGATTAACAAAACGATTCTGCTACATAAGGTACATAAATTGTATTTTATTTTATAAAACCCAGTCCTAGAGACCTAATATCTTAACCAATAAAACAATATTAACTGTCAAATAATGCTATATTTAGTGCAGGGTTATCCACATACATACTTCATGAGCAACTTTATCACAGACCACTACAGATGTTACAGAAGAGTAAAATTGCAAGCGATGAAGAGATATCACAAATTATACTATTCTTAAAGTTAGTCTAAAATCCAGGACATGAATGATTGTAGCATACTTATTGTAAGTGAAATGAAAGATTCAAGAGTGTAGAGAATAGGTATCTGAAGCCTGTGTTAATAAAACTGTGTTTGGTCAATGAATGTTTATTTCTGCTTTCAATTCGTCATAATCAATACATCTCATATATTTTGTACAAAACATAGTTTTAACCTTAAAATTACACATTGCAACTATGTATGTAGTCCACTATGTACACTACTGGCGTAAACTCATTTATTGAATAAACAATATAAATTGCACATCATTCTTCACAATCAACTCTTTGATCCAGTCAAAAAATGGCGAAATATAAAACAATACAAAAACTACACAAGTATGCTCTAGTCGACAATGTATCTAATTCGACTGTTGTAAATAAAGCGATTGCCAATATTTCAGAGTTGCAGTAATATTAATTTAATAACGGCATAGTGGCATGTGCATAAATACATGAATTAGTAAGTAGTGGCAACCAGAGCGCCGGCCGTCAACAGACATACAAACTAGTCTAGTGTCGAAGATAGTCTGTGCAAATGTAACATTGAACAACATAACCAACATACAAGGAACAATATAACACTTACACCCACTCACACTTAGGCCATAAATAACAATTTTGCGCTAAAATTAAAGACCGCAGGGCTAGCATGAAAGTATTTTTACAAATCAGAATTAAAAAAAAAATTATTTTACTAAATCGAATTCCAAAGCTTAATGAAAGCCCTGCTGATCATACAAAATATTATTCCGTGCCAGTCAGAAGCACTCTCCTAAAATATTGCACTGTGTTGTGTGTACAGAAAAGAGCGTATCGTTGCGCCTTCGCGCCTACTAGGCAACCATCCTTAGCTACAACAACGCTGTTCATTACATACTTGTCAGTTAGGCGGATCTGGGTAGTAGGTAGCACCACAACAAACAAAATTAACTTAAATTATTTAGAGGCTCCCAAAGTATGGCTCAAGAAGTACGACAATAAAATGGTTCGAATTTTGGTTTGTAATGTTATGTACAAGATTTTATTAACCATTATACTTATTTTATAACGAAGTTAATTATTGTACAATGCAAATAAATATTACGCTAATATAATATGAAAAAGCTACGTTCATTTACTTTAAGCTCAAAATCTTCATTGTGAGGCCGAAGCTGCTTAAAAATAGTTTGTAATTTCACTAAGGCATTGTGACACCCACGCGGGCGGTTCACCCACTGCACTTAAGCAACAATTCGTTTTTTACTTAACTAGTTACCTTAACACAATTTATTTCTGTAACCAGCCTGTTTAACAACGGGAAGTTTATGCTTAGTGTAGTATATGTTTGTTGGTTAGCAAGCTCCCTACCCATTTAAACAGTCCGTATAAAGTGTCAATTAGACATAATTAATTGGTAACACAACTATCTTGTTTGTAAACGTAACATTGTAGAATGTAGTACAATATTTAAAACTCATAATTTGTCACAATAAAAACTATATTGATAAACATGTCAAAACAAAAATATAAATAAGATTCTTATAAGAAACCCCATCCTTTCATAATAATAATAATAAACATTTCATTTAATAAATTAGAATATTAATAAAATCTGTACTCTATAACTAGCGCAGTCAATTGCTGATAATAATTTAAGAAATATGTACTCTTTTAAAACTAACATCATACTAACACGCGCGGTTTGTTTAAATCTATTATGCGTCATTTATTACTGAACAACATGTCACTTTACAGCCAAGAGTACCATCATCGTTGTTGTCCCAATGTATTAATAAATGAACATGCATCCCATTACAGTAGGCCTGCCCGCAGCTAGAGGTACTAAAACCGAATTATTCAGGTGACATTTCTATCGCCAGATACAAAAGTAAAGGCATTGATTAGAACATTCTTAATGTCAATGATAAACCAGTTTTAGTATCAACATTTTACCATAGAGCTCGCGGTGCGTTCTTAGTAAAAAACAAGCACAAATCGCCGTGGAGGCCAATAGTGCCACGATTCACCTAAAAGTCCAATCCACTAGGGAGATCTATCTAACAGCAGTTCTAAGACTCACGACTTACAGCTAAAGTAATCTACGAAAAGCCGGATCTCCGTCGCTAAACTGGATCCAGTTGTCCAAGCTGACATAGGCTGAAGTTGGTGCACTGGGCCCAAAACTTTCTCCATTATGTACTTCAAAATCGCCACTAGCTCAATTCAATAGCCAACTATTGCTCTGAACTAGGCCAACAGTCTATTCACTATACAGGGCCACAATGATGTCTTGTTTGGTCTCCTGTCAACTGGATCACCAGTTCATAAAGTCTGACCACTAGATCGCCTCTAGCTTTCTTTAGCGTCCAAATAAAAAGTCCCAGGCCTACATTTTGTTTGCTAGACGGTGTCACTCAGTCGACAACGCATCCGAACCGCCAATCACCGGATTTCAAGGCCAGTTTACTGGCTTTAAACCACAAAGCAAGCCAATCCGGGGCGCGGCTCAGTTGATTGCCTGCTCGGTCATCTAAAAAGAGAAAAGAGATGCATCGTCACATAGTAGGGAAACACAATTAGTTGTTCTATTCTATATTTAATATATTTAATAGAGGATGGTGTGGGTTCACCAGAAACCCCTCAATTGCCCTACAAATTAAGGGGAAGGGTGAACTGTGTTACATTGTGAGAAACGGAGAGTAATATGGTCGGTGACATTAGATATGGTTATTTCTAAAGTACGCAAATATTTTATTAATTTTACTTTTAATTCATCCAATATTTTTTTCTAAAAACTAATTCTATCAAAATTGCGTTACCTATTTCACACATATTTGCGATTTGAAAATGGAGTTACATCCTTCTCCGGCAAATACTTCAACCGGTATGATCAATGCAGGCAATCCCGTAATCCGTACCTATACCTATGTACCGAACCGACAAGTATTAACCTGCATATTTTACAAACGGGCACATAGAGAATGGTTGGGACCGTCATACCAATACCGATCGGTACGGACCTGTACGGACTTGCCGGCACGGGTTACCTGTTTCTTTCTAACCGCTTCCCTAGATCCGAGTCCGTCCGTCAGTTTGTCTGTAAAGACTCTTTATCTTGGGAACGCATGGAGGTATCGAGTTTTATTATAAGAGATTAAAACCATGTACTCAGGTTTGAAGTCCTTTAAAACTTTAAGAAATTCACCTTCTAAGTTAACGTGAAAAAAAGGTACGCCCGTTTATGCCTCAATAAAATTTGGCAAGTAATATAGTTTAATACTACAAGTATAGGAATGAATAAGAAGGAATAAGTCTGAAAATTATGAATTTGTGATTAAATCATTAAGAAACAGTCTTTTAATTTCGGGAAAAACTATGAAAAAACTGCTACGGTCCGGCCGCTGGGTACTCCCAGCGGCCGGACCGTAGTAGTTTTTTCGACAGACAGACAGACAGTTTACGATCCTGACAGGTCATGTTCGATCGGACGACGTAACCTTGATGTGGCGTTAAATTTTCGACTTTTTTTTTTTAAGTCCTATTTATCTTACTAGCAAATAATTGTCATTGAAACTATATCATTGTGTAAACTTACAATCAATGTTATATTTTGCACAGTGATTTAAATGTTAAATAAGAAGAAATCAATATTTAATGTTCGTGCGTAAAATCCTTACTACGTTGTCACAAGGTTATGTCAACCGTATTTTTTTGTAGTGACGTACCAAAAATAACGAAAATAACAACGATACGAAGTTGATGAACAGGCTTTAGAAAAAGATCATCGCGTTCTCAGAATCTCTCCGCACCACTGCCGTACAAAGCGATTGAGCTGATCTGGGCCCAAATAAAAGCTCGCCACAACACTTCATCGCCATTCGGCACAAAAAAAAGATGATGACCCTTCTAAAATGCCTGCGAAAATGTCACAAGAGATGACTGAGTGAAGGTCGTCTAAAAAAAAAACTAAAAGCTAGTTAAGAATAACGTAAGGAATGATAACGTTGATTATTTCCCATCACTAGTCATATGAAACAGACAGGTGTCAGGATCGTATTCTCCCAGCGGCCAGACGGTAGATTCGATTGCTGAATAAGTGTATACTTACAAAGGGGTTTGAAGATTTTGGCATACGTACTGGTCAGCCGCCATTTTGATTTTTTTTCAAAATGGCGGCGCACAATAATACCTATGTACATCGACTGGGGACACTTCTACAAACATAAAAATACTTATACTCTGATTTTTAAATTTCGTGTACTAAACTGACAGCTGCAAGCGCTCTTTCTTTTTTAAAATGTTGCTAGCTCAAGGAGTCTCGACCGAGTTCTCGGTCTCGGTCTCGATCTCGACATTGTCAGCTAAAATTCTACTTTATATTTGCTTATTGATAACTAGGTACTGCGTTGCAAACTTATCGTAATGAAAAAAATATTATCGTATCAGCTGAGTGATCAAGTCGTTTCTTTTTTAAATTTACTAAAATAAGTAATTTTAGAATCTTAATTTACGTTGATCAGTAATAAAAGTAGCGTTGATTTCTATCTACAGTGAAATTTTCAAAATGGTTAAATTAATTTAAGGAAGAAAATCATAAATGAATGCATACATGCAAAATTTTTTTCTAATCACCAAACCGAATACTAGTTTGGCTTTCGAATCATATCTCGTTTCAATATCTCGATAGTCTTCGAGTACTTTATTGTACAACAAAATCCAAAACTGTCAGTTTGGTACACGAAATTAAAAATCGGAGTATAGGTCAATATTTCCGAAAACGTCACGTTGCAGAGTTAATTGCAGAAAAAAAAGGCTTTTTCAACTTGATTTATTTACAACCAGCTGTTGCCCGCGACTACGTCCGCGTGGGCTTTAGTTGAGTAAAGTGTTTGCAAATAAGATAGGGATACTTTTAGCGCATGCGAAAGAGCTTTCATACTAACTTCGCAACCCCCTCTTACCCCCTTAAGGGATGATTTTCGAAAAACTACTTTACACGTCTTTCATGACTTTCAATGAAGGACCTTCATGCTGAATTTCATTCGAATAACTTCAAAAATGGTTAAGTTTTATACTAACTTTGCACCCCCCTTTTGCCCCCTTAAGGGATGATTTTTCAAAAAACTATTTTACATGTAGTTCATAAATTTTAATGAAGGAACTTCATATTGAATTTCATTCGAATAACTTCAAAAACGGCAAAGTTCCATACTAACTTTGCACACCCCCTCTCACCCCCTTAAGGGATGATTTTCGAAAAACTATTTTACATGTGTTTCATGACCTTTAATGAAAAATCTTAATTCTGAATTTCGTTTGAATAACTTCAAAAACGGCAAAGATTCATACTAAGTTTGCACCCCTCTTTTTCTCCCTTAAGGGATGATTTTTAAAAAACTATTTTACATGGTTTCATAATTTTAAATGAAGAACCTTTGTACTGAATTTCATTAGAATAACTTCAAAAACGGCAAAGTTTCATACTAACTTTGAACCCCTCCTTTTCCCCCTTTAAGGGATGATTTTTGGAAAACCATTTTACACTTGTTTCATAATTTTAAATGAAAAACCTTCGTACCAAATTTCATTCGAATACCTTCAAAAACGGTAAAGTTTCATTCTAACTTTGAACCCCCATTTTACCCCCTTAGGGGATGAATTTTCAAAGATCCTTTCTTAGTGCTCCCCTACGTTACAAAAGGAACCCCTGTGCAAAATTTCAAGTTTCTAACCCTTATAGTTTAGGCCCTGCGTTGATATGTCAGTCAGTCAGTCAGTCAGTCAGTCAGCTTCTCCTTTTATATATACAGGGTGGCCGGGGGAATGACGTCAAAAAAAAAATTAGGTCCCTCGTGTCATGGGGTATCCGAATCACCCCCATGTATGTTCCGCGATTTTTCATAGTTTCGGAGTTTTTTTTTCTGAATTTTTATGAATTTTCGCCTTATGAATTTTGAAAATTTCTAAAAAAACACTAGAAACTTTTTTCAATTACTTTTTTTGTAACTGTATCTTCACAAGTTGTTCTTCTATGCATAAAATAATCAGCTTCGTAACTTGGATAAAAGTTATTAAAGTGTTGGTCTAAAGTCAAAAATTTACGTTCGGTAAATTAGGACTTGAATTTTCAAAAATAAATTAAAAATCCAAACAGATGTTTTAATGGTTTCTTAGTTAGCCTCAGAAATGCGCAAGACTCTCAGATTTCATAATCATTAAAAAAAGTACTGCTTAACGAGCTACTTTGTGTACATTCGGCCTTCGAAGACAGCGAGGTGAAGAATTATTAAAATTAACATTTTTTTTTCTGCCATTTCGTCTTTTCTTAGGTTATTAATGAACGAGTTGTCATCATCATGATGAATAAAAGTGGTTTTGTCAATAAAACACAGATTAAAAAATTTGGAGGCATTTTTCGTTTTACAGTAATTAATTTTGCGCGGTCCGTTCTCGTGGGTCATGGGTTGTAAATGCAGACGCAACTTTTTACCTGTAATAACAATAGTCTTTGAGGATAGGAGGCCGCCGAACTATTGCTATCTCTCTCACTCTCAGCGGTAAGAGTGAGAGGGGCAGCGCAGCAGAAGCGAACACAAAACAAGTTTGTACCTCAGTCGTTCTCACTTTGTGTTTACTGCTACACGTGTCTTCATTTTGTTTTACCTCACTGTCTCGCTTTGTCCGCGGATTCCGCTGCCTACTTATTTGACTACTTCGCTCGTTAATTGGACTGTGTCTTGCATACTGATTTGGACTTTGTTTACTTGGAAGTGTAAAAGATGAGTTACACGTTAAGTGAATACGCAGAAATGCACTATTTTTATGGAGTTGCACAAGGAAACGGCCTTGAAGCAGCGCGACTGTATCGCGAACAACTTCAACGTCGTGGTGGGCCGCAACCTGAGCATTATCCCGACCATCGCGTTTTTATTAACACGCACAATACCTTAATGGCAGGCCGCATTCCTGGCCAACGAGGCGATAGGGAAGGAATCCCTAGAGTTGACCCGGATCGCAGAGAAGTTGTGCTCGACGAAGTTCAACGAAATCCTTCCACGAGTGCCAGAGCTATGGCTCGTACTCTGAACATCCCAAGAACTTCTATCCAAGACATACTTCACGATGAAGGATATCATGCGTTCCATATCCGACGAGTCCAAGCTGTAGTATATTGTTGGGTAGGCACGAATATAGATTAAGGTGGGTATTATGAAAATAAAGCTCAGTCTTTGTCCTGCATACGTGAGTTTCATTACATGGTGACAGCGGTGTTTAAAAACAAACATACAAAAAGATGTTTTTTTACCGTCCAGATTAAATGGAGAAAGATACCGACACTTTCTGGAACATGAACTTCCATTGTTGCTAGAAGACGTGAATATTGAACTAAGACGAACCATGGTTCTTCAAAATGACGGCGCTCCATGTCACTACGCAACGCAAGTCCGAAATTATTTAAATGAGGCGTACCCCAATAGATGGATCGGACGCGGCGGACCAATATCGTGGCCTCCACGCTCACCTGACCTCAACCCCATGGATTTTTTTTATTTGGGGCTATTTTAAGGTAATAGCATACGCCAGAGAAAGTGGGAGTGAACAAGAGCTGAGGCAGAAATTAACAGAAGCCGAACGTGTTGTAAAGGAAAACAGAGCAGCTTTTAGACGATTAAAAGATAATTTCCTACGTAGGTGTAGAATGTTTATTGCTGCTGGAGGTGGCAACTTTGAAAACCTATTATAATAAACATTTTTTTTACATTTTAATCTGTGTTTTATTGACAAAACCACTTTTATTCATCATGATGATGACGACTCGTTCATTAATAAACTAAGAAAAGACGAAATGGCAGAAAAAAAAAAATTGTTAATTTTAATAATTCTTCACCTCGCTGTCTTCGAAGGCCGAATGTACACAAAGTAGCTCGTTAAGCAGTATTTTTTTTTAATGATTATGAAATCTGAGAGTCTTGCGCATTTCTGAGGCTAACTAAGAAACCATTAAAACATCTGTTTGGATTTTTAATTTACCGAACGTAAATTTTTGACTTTAGACCAACACTTTAATAACTTTTATCAAAGTTACGAAGCTGATTATTTTATGCATAGAAGAACAACTTGTGAAGATTCAGTTACAAAAAAAAGTAATTGAAAAAAGTTTCTAGTTTTTTTTTTAGAAATTTTCAAAATTGATAAGGCAAAAATTTATGAAAATTCAGAAAAAAAATCATAACTCCGAAACTATGAAAAATCGCGGAATATACATGGGGGTGATTCGGATACCCCATGACAAGAGGGACCTAATTTTTTTTTTGACGTCAATCCCCCGGCCAACCTGTATAGATAAAACCAATAATTACTTTCAGAATCATTGTTAATTGGTCAATATAACATTCATTATCAAAATAAAATCAAGCATATTATGGTGCGCCGCCATTTTAAAAAGAAAAAAAAAATGGCAGCTAGCGGGTATGCCAGTCTTCAAACAAAATCTACAAACTCTTTGTTTAGAATCCTAAGAGGGCGCATCAGACTTTTTTGTCCGGTTTTTTTTTTCATATACCCTCTAACCTAGATTTATATTCTCCTACCGAGGGTCCAGAAGAACTTTGTTCTTCCTTATAGGAGCATAAAGAAGTGAAAGAAAATTGGTCGAAATCACTACTGGAACATTTCAATCTACACTGTTTGAATTAGTTGCGTTGTGACCTTGAAAATAACAAATAAAAACAAATTTTAACGGTGAGCCGTTGGTCCATCAACAATTTTACATGTTTCGTGTGATGTTTCGGTTACCATAGCGCAGGGTATCCTAGTTTGGGACCAGGTCAAGTGATAGTGTCGCGTGTATGTCATCTATCAGACATACCAGATACGGTACGGTAACGGTTCCGTCGGACGACATAGATAAGATAAGATAAAGAGTGTTCTTTACCTGCAGGCACAGCGCGTCGAGGCTGGCGTAGTCGTGTAGTGTAGACGGCGGGTACGAGTGTGATTTGGCGCGCGCGGGGGGGGGCGCGCCGCCCCCGCCGCCCCCCGCGCCGCCCCCTCCGCCCCCCGCACCGCCCCCGCCGCCCCCCGCCGGCCAGCGCCGCGCCGCCAGCGAGGGCGGCGGCCGCCACCTGTAAGACCAGCGAGCCGTGGGTTACTTTAACAGGCCATGGAAACTCTTGACAACCTTTTTGCTGTGCTAACGGCCATATCGCTCGAAGAACTCATAACCGATGGGGTAGACGAGTTCTCGAGCGGAGACCGCGGATCGGTAAACGGAGTGTAGGACGTCCTCAGACTCTGGAGCGACGATCTTCGCAGGGCGGCCGGCGAGAGCTGGATGAGAGTAGCCGAGGACCGTGCTCAATGGCGTGCAAGGGGAGAGGACTACGTCCAGCAGTGGACAACCGTAGGCCGACGATGATGATGATGACGGTAACTACGACCGGCCGAACGAAAGACGAAGCGGCCATCGCTACTATAATACGGTGCAAGCCAAAAGTAGCTCTAAAAACGGACGATAGTTTTCCGTAGTTACATTAGCTGCATTCACATTAGAACAATGAATGAGCGAGAAGCCATACCAAACGTAATAAGAACCTAGTGCTGAGCCTCGGAAACTAAAGTAATGCATAGATAACAGTGAGGTTTCGCGATGGCCTCCATAATGCCCGAGTTACACGAGGCTAGTTTGCAAGCTAGGATAGCAAACTAGTACTGTCCCGGCTCGCCGACCTGGCTCGGTACATGTTAGTTGGAACATGAAAATAGAATCAGAAATTTATTTCAACGTAAAGAATTTACATTCTGCTTGTTGAATGTCAATGTACATATAGTTATGTATAATGTTAGCCGCTGCCTTGGGGCCGTCTGTAGTGGAGAAAAAGGCAGCGAAAAAAAAAAAACTCCACTCTGACCATCTTTTCTCAAATCAACTTAAAGCTAATTCCATTCGTAGTTCTGGGCTCAGTACGGCATATCAGACATATTCCTTAGTCCGCTACGTATGAAAAAAAACCACCTTGAAAAGCTGTCAATGTCACCACAGATTTTTTTTTAATACGTAGCGGACCAAGGAATATGTCTGTTATGGAAAAATGGAAAAATATTAAGATTATTTAAAAATTAACTACGAAGCCAAAAAAATTGAAACTTTTTTCTCGCGTTAAGGAAGGTTATTCCTATCACCAAAAAAAATATCAAGCACTTCTGATATTTTCATCCATTCCCTATTGTGTAATTGAATAAGGTTTTTGTTTTTGTAAAAAAAAAAAAAACCGACCTGGGCTTGGCGCGCTGGCGGTGCGGCGTGGCGCCGACGTGGCGGTAGAACTGGCGCGGCGGCAGGCGGTGCCGCAGCCGGCGCAGCGCTCCCACCAGGGAGCCGAACGACTCGTGGTGCAAAGCCTGCAAGCCCGCCGCCCCCATGCATTATCCGTGCCAGTTCAAATTCGAAATGGGCTAGTTGCCCTAAAAAATGTAATTAGTCCGTCTTTTAGATTATTCAAAAATAAAGGACACGTATTTTTTTATTTGTAAATTAGACCAAAAATGACAAAGATATAGCCCATTAAAGTTACGTGTGACGTCACGCCGCGCTGCATTTTTTAGCACGGAGTGACGTCACACGTAACTTTAATGGGCTATATCTTTGTTATTTTTTGTTTAATCGAAAAAAGAAAAAATACGTGTCCAATATTTTTGAATAATCTTAAATACGGACTAAATAGAATTTAATTATTTTGACCCTGGAAACTACCCTATTCAAAAATGTTTACTTCAACGTAAAGAATTTACATTCTGCTTGTTGAATGTCAATGTACATACAGTCATGTATAACGTTAGCCGCTGCCTTAGGGCCGTCTGTGGTGGAGAAAGAGGCAGCGAAAGAAAACTCCACTCCGACCATATTTTCTCAAATCAACTTAAAGCTAATACAAATTAGGTATGAGTGTTCGTATACCAAGAATCTCAAGATCCATGAGTGCAATCAATACTTGCAAAGTCAAACATAATTTAATATTCTTAAAAGGTAATAAAACACCAATGCTGCGGCCAGACACACGGACGGCACCCGTTCACGGTTGAATCGGTAGTTTCAGAAAGAACATTAGTCACAATCTGCTTACTTTTCAGTAGACATAAAAAACTAACCCCTCAGTGGAACCAATGTTGTTTCTGCGTCTACTGAGACGTAGTACGTACACGTAGTTTAATTGATATTCATTGGACTAATGTTCTTTCTATAGGGATCTGTAGATCTACCCACAAATACCGTAGACAACAATAAGTCAGTCACACAAAATTTGGACTAATGTTCTTTCTCAAACTACCGATTCAGTTATGGTACGGCCACACTATCGCGATAACGCGAAGATTTGCGTTGTCGCGACGTGTCTGGCCAAAAAATTCGTCCTATCGCGAATCATCATCGCGAATACAAACACCCTTCGCGCTGCTGTCGGTAAAATACCGCACATCAAAGGGCAAAATGAATTTAGCAACGTTCTAAGTTGTCGCGACGTAGCGAAGGTTTGTTTGATGAGGCCAAGCTCTTCGCCGTAGAGCGAACACGAAATTTTGTCGCGACTACGCGAACACGAATCTTCGCCTTCAAGTGCGGCCGCAGCATTACGACTGTTATACTCCTCTTCACATGCACCCGGCCGCCGGCCGGTCGCCGGGCCGGGTAAAGTAGTAATGTATGAGCTTCGATGGCAACTTTCATATGCACAACGACCGGCCTGTCGTTGGAGCTCATACCTTACTACTTTGCCCGGCCGGCGACCAGACGGCGGCCGGTTGCATGTGAAACGGCACCACTTCTCAACTATTTTGTTATGGTGTAAAAGCACGACCTCCAGTTTCTTGCACATAGACAATTATGGACGGGCAGAGAAGAGCCCGCCCGATTCGACTCGGTCGCGTGACAGATATTATAGGTTATAGGACAGATGTAGAAACTAGATGTGTGTACGAGCAGAGGAGAGCGTGTGCAACCCTCGCTCTGTCGCACAGCAGATGTTCTTTGTTGGACGGTGGTGAAAGAAGAAGGAGTCGTAGTTTATATCTTCATTGCAGTAGTTTAATCGTGACACAGAATTACATTGTTTAGTTAAATATAAGTGTGTATTGGGCGAGTGGCTCGAGCCGACTCGCGACAATGCCAAGTCAGCACACGCAGCGATGCAGGGTGCTTAGCCCGTACAATGTGAATCTAGATAGATAGATAAAGCATCTATCAAGTACTTGATGTATAGTTAGATGTTGTACCCAGTTACATGTTTTAACCACGAGGGAGGCCTATGTCCTGCAGAAAACGTTAAAAGGCTGATAATGATGACGACATTTTTGAAGAAGTAGTATGTTGTAAATTAAAGTCCTTCTTTAAATTCGATGCAAAAAAAAATGACATGATGTTACCACTATAAAATATATAGGTTTACTCGGTAGATTTCTTTTACCGTGAATAGAAGATTCGTGTTACCAAAAGCCTTATCACATCAAAAGACATTAAAATTTAATTCCTCGTAAAGGCAAGGTCTTAAAAAAAACACCTACATAGCACAAACTTGGAAGTAAAATGGGATTATTTGGTTTTTGCGTACTAGCAACATTCAGACATTGACAGCCTTTGGATAGTATTGATATGTCAACGTGACAGTTTTATTTTTTTTCATTGAATTAAAAAACAGACTTTAGAGGCAAAAGCTAAAGGCAAAACTGTCTGGCGCAGGCAACAATGGTGAACAGTGTGCGCGGAGCAGTCATCAATACGGCCACACACAAAGATGTACGGTGCTAGCTTATGATAAATAGTACATTGTTCACCGAGAGGAGAAAGTGACCGATTACCGTCGAGGGTGTCGTTTGAAGCCCGAGCCGTAGGCGAGGGCTTTAAAACACCTGAGATCGGGAATCGCAGTTTCTCTCGAGTGATACATAGTGCTTTATACTACACCTACAAGGAAAATAAAAAACGAAATCTTTACTAATTGAAATTTATATTGAAATTGTTGCTAGTGGCCAGTGTCATTTTGCGAACTTGGAGATAAAAACTCACTGTAAAAACTTTTTGGCTTTTGATATTTAGGTTACCGGCGCATAGTCTTACCCAAAATTAAAAAAGAAAAACCACGTAAGAAATGGATTTTCATACACTTTTCTCTCCCGCTCAGATGCGTTTTCTCCCCGCATATTTGTTCGATATGCAATGACGTACTTTCTACCGTAAATTTGATAAAGTATCAAGGTACTTTCCAAGCAGGTGTAGTATAAATGATATAAATACCACTGTTAACAGATTATTAGTGTTTGAAACACTGAAAGTACATTTTTTGACCGGTCTAACCCGAACAAAAGGCTTCGAATTTATTCTAATGTTTTGTAGGTTTAACGGCTTAGGCCTGCTCACCTGCTCCACGAGCCAGCAGTGCAGCGATAGCGGGTCGCAGTCCCCCCCCCTCCGCCTCCTCGCCCCCCGCCCCCGCCAGCCCCAGCCCCGCGCCCGCCCCCGCCCCCGCCCCTGCGCCGCCCGCGCCGCCCGATATCAGCGCCGTGGACGCTGCATCAAATAAACATTAGGTATTATTTCCACTCATAGCTCTAAAACACAAATGCATTTCTAATCACAATAAGTCAAACTTTATGTTTAGTTAGTACTTAACATAGAAAAAAGGAAATGTACAATGAAATTTCGGTTTGCTTTTACAGTACACGCTACAACTAACATGTGATTTTTGTTCTCGAACCTATGTGCTTCTTAATATCACAGGGCTGATCAACATGTCTTTGACGTGATTATAACCTCAGACAGTTCGCAATTAGGCATAATAGTGCTGAGCAATTTAATTTCGAGCTGCAGTACTCACGCAGTCTCAGCACAGTGACTATAATCTCGGGTAACTTGAACCCAGGTGGCATGGGGCTGAGCAATATGGCCTTTGAGGCCTGGTACACTCATTCAGCACGGTACCAATGAGCTGCGATAACACAAAGACGTGGTACACCCCCCCCAGCTCCAACACGGTGACCATGAGCTGCGGTAAGTCGGAGACTCAGTATACTTACCCAGCTCCAACACGGTGACCATGAGCTGCGGTAAGTCGGAGACTCAGTATACTTACCCAGCTCCAACACGATGACCATGAGCTGCGGTAATACGGAGACGCGGTACACTCACCCAGCTCCAACACGGTGGCCATGAGCTGCGGTAATACGGAGACGCGGTACACTCACCCAGCTCCAACACGGTGGCCATGAGCTGCGGTAATACGGAGACGCGGTACACTCACCCAGCTCCAACACGGTGGCCATGAGCTGCGGTAAGTCGGAGACTCAGTATACTTACCCAGCTCCAACACGGTGACCATGAGCTGCGGTAAGTCGGAGACTCAGTATACTTACCCAGCTCCAACACGGTGACCATGAGCTGCGGTAAGTCGGAGACTCAGTATACTCACCCAGCTCCAACACGGTGGCCATGAGCTGCGGTAAGTCGGAGACTCAGTATACTTACCCAGCTCCAACACGGTGGCCATGAGCTGCGGTAAGTCGGAGACTCAGTATACTTACCCAGCTCCAACACGGTGACCATGAGCTGCGGTAAGTCGGAGACTCAGTATACTTACCCAGCTCCAACACGGTGGCCATGAGCTGCGGTAATACGGAGACGCGGTACACTCACCCAGCTCCAACACGGTGGCCATGAGCTGCGGTAAGTCGGAGACTCAGTATACTTACCCAGCTCCAACACGGTGGCCATGAGCTGCGGTAAGTCGGAGACTCAGTATACTTACCCAGCTCCAACACGGTGACCATGAGCTGCGGTAAGTCGGAGACTCAGTATACTTACCCAGCTCCAACACGGTGACCATGAGCTGCGGTAAGTCGGAGACTCAGTATACTTACCCAGCTCCAACACGGTGGCCATGAGCTGCGGTAATACGGAGACGCGGTACACTCACCCAGCTCCAACACGGTGGCCATGAGCTGCGGTAAGTCGGAGACTCAGTATACTTACCCAGCTCCAACACGGTGGCCATGAGCTGCGGTAAGTCGGAGACTCAGTATACTTACCCAGCTCCAACACGGTGACCATGAGCTGCGGTAAGTCGGAGACTCAGTATACTTACCCAGCTCCAACACGGTGACCATGAGCTGCGGTAAGTCGGAGACTCAGTATACTTACCCAGCTCCAACACGGTGACCATGAGCTGCGGTAAGTCGGAGACTCAGTATACTTACCCAGCTCCAACACGGTGACCATGAGCTGCGGTAAGTCGGAGACTCAGTATACTTACCCAGCTCCAACACGATGACCATGAGCTGCGGTAATACGGAGACGCGGTACACTCACCCAGCTCCAACACGGTGGCCATGAGCTGCGGTAATACGGAGACGCGGTACACTCACCCAGCTCCAACACGGTGGCCATGAGCTGCGGTAATACGGAGACGCGGTACACTCACCCAGCTCAAACACGGTGGCCATGAGCTGCGGTAAGTCGGAGACTCAGTATACTTACCCAGCTCCAACACGGTGACCATGAGCTGCGGTAAGTCGGAGACTCAGTATACTTACCCAGCTCCAACACGGTGACCATGAGCTGCGGTAAGTCGGAGACTCAGTATACTTACCCAGCTCCAACACGGTGACCATGAGCTGCGGTAAGTCGGAGACTCAGTATACTTACCCAGCTCCAACACGGTGACCATGAGCTGCGGTAAGTCGGAGACTCAGTATACTTACCCAGCTCCAACACGATGACCATGAGCTGCGGTAATACGGAGACGCGGTACACTCACCCAGCTCCAACACGGTGGCCATGAGCTGCGGTAATACGGAGACGCGGTACACTCACCCAGCTCCAACACGGTGGCCATGAGCTGCGGTAATACGGAGACGCGGTACACTCACCCAGCTCAAACACGGTGGCCATGAGCTGCGGTAAGTCGGAGACTCAGTATACTTACCCAGCTCCAACACGGTGACCATGAGCTGCGGTAAGTCGGAGACTCAGTATACTTACCCAGCTCCAACACGGTGGCCATGAGCTGCGGTAATACGGAGACGCGGTACACTCACCCAGCTCCAACACGGTGGCCATGAGCTGCGGTAATACGGAGACGCGGTACACTCACCCAGCTCCAACACGGTGGCCATGAGCTGCGGTAAGTCGGAGACTCAGTATACTTACCCAGCTCCAACACGGTGACCATGAGCTGCGGTAAGTCGGAGACTCAGTATACTTACCCAGCTCCAACACGGTGACCATGAGCTGCGGTAAGTCGGAGACTCAGTATACTTACCCAGCTCCAACACGGTGACCATGAGCTGCGGTAAGTCGGAGACTCAGTATACTTACCCAGCTCCAACACGGTGACCATGAGCTGCGGTAAGTCGGAGACTCAGTATACTTACCCAGCTCCAACACGGTGACCATGAGCTGCGGTAAGTCGGAGACTCAGTATACTTACCCAGCTCCAACACGATGACCATGAGCTGCGGTAATACGGAGACGCGGTACACTCACCCAGCTCCAACACGGTGGCCATGAGCTGCGGTAATACGGAGACGCGGTACACTCACCCAGCTCCAACACGGTGGCCATGAGCTGCGGTAATACGGAGACGCGGTACACTCACCCAGCTCAAACACGGTGGCCATGAGCTGCGGTAAGTCGGAGACTCAGTATACTTACCCAGCTCCAACACGGTGACCATGAGCTGCGGTAAGTCGGAGACTCAGTATACTTACCCAGCTCCAACACGGTGACCATGAGCTGCGGTAAGTCGGAGACTCAGTATACTTACCCAGCTCCAACACGGTGACCATGAGCTGCGGTAAGTCGGAGACTCAGTATACTTACCCAGCTCCAACACGATGACCATGAGCTGCGGTAATACGGAGACGCGGTACACTCACCCAGCTCCAACACGGTGGCCATGAGCTGCGGTAATACGGAGACGCGGTACACTCACCCAGCTCCAACACGGTGGCCATGAGCTGCGGTAAGTCGGAGACTCAGTATACTTACCCAGCTCCAACACGGTGGCCATGAGCTGCGGTAAGTCGGAGACTCAGTATACTTACCCAGCTCCAACACGGTGACCATGAGCTGCGGTAAGTCGGAGACTCAGTATACTTACCCAGCTCCAACACGGTGGCCATGAGCTGCGGTAATACGGAGACGCGGTACACTCACCCAGCTCCAACACGGTGGCCATGAGCTGCGGTAAGTCGGAGACTCAGTATACTTACCCAGCTCCAACACGGTGGCCATGAGCTGCGGTAAGTCGGAGACTCAGTATACTTACCCAGCTCCAACACGGTGACCATGAGCTGCGGTAAGTCGGAGACTCAGTATACTTACCCAGCTCCAACACGGTGACCATGAGCTGCGGTAAGTCGGAGACTCAGTATACTTACCCAGCTCCAACACGGTGACCATGAGCTGCGGTAAGTCGGAGACTCAGTATACTTACCCAGCTCCAACACGGTGACCATGAGCTGCGGTAAACCGGAGACTCAGTATACTTACCCAGCTCCAACACGGTGACCATGAGCTGCGGTAAGTCGGAGATTCAGTATACTTACCCAGCTCCTACACGGTGACCATGAGCTGCGGTAAGACGGAGACGCGGTACACTCACCCAGCTCCAACACGGTGGCCATGAGCTGCGGTAAGACGGAGACGCGGTACACTCACCCAGCTCCAACACGGTGGCCATGAGCTGCGGTAATACGGAGACGCGGTACACTCACCCAGCTCCAACACGGTGGCCATGAGCTGCGGTAATACGGAGACGCGGTACACTCACCCAGCTCCAACACGGTGGCCATGAGCTGCGGTAAGACGGAGACGCGGTACACTCACCCAGCTCCAACACGGTGACCATGAGCTGCAGTAAGTCGGAAACTCAGTATACTTACCCAGCTCCAACACGGTGGCCATGAGCTGCGGTAATACGGAGCCGCGGTACACTCACCCAGCTCCAGCACGTTTACTATGAGCCGCGGCAGGTCTGACCGCGGCGGCATGGGGCTGAGCGCTATGGCGCGCAGGCGCGGCAGCAGCGGGCCGGGCGGCGCGCCGGCGCGCAGCTCCCGCGCCATGGCCAGCAGCGCGGCGCGCCGCTCCCGCAGCCGCGCGATGGACAGCAGCAGCTTGTGCCGCGCGCCCAGCGTCACGCCTGCCGGGGGGAGGCACCATCACCACCACCATCAGGCTATATTGGTCCACTGCTGGACATAGCCCTCCCCTAATGAGCGCCATTTCCTTTGTTGTGCCATCATTGGGAGTAATGCCCATAATCCCCACGCTGGGCATTCGGGTTGGGGATCGCAGTGCGGTAGAGTTGTTTTGCAGGAGGCGCTGCTGCCCGCCCCCCGGTTTTGTCAAGGATACACTAGGGGACAAATCGTCGCTTATACTTCAACACCGCGAACATGCACTTAGACAACTTTGCAGGAGACGCATAAACTTAACGATTTCTTTTCTAGAATGAAATAAATGACAGTAAAATAAATAAGCCGAAAATTTTGAATTTGACTGGCGCGAAACATGCGCGGGACGACTCTCTATCCTTAACTCTTTAATTTTCTACTGATGGTAAAAAGCATATTCGCGCTGTTGAAGTATAAGCGACGAAATGTCCTGCGACACGTGTCGCCAGCGACGTGGGGTGAAGTAGCGCGACGTTGCCGGACTTCGCGCGACACGGGTCGCCAGGGACGTCAGGTGAAGTAGCGCGACGTTGCCGTACTTCGCGCGACATGTCTGGCAACATCGCGCGACACGGGTCGCCAGGGACGTCGGGTGAAGTAGCGCGACGTTGCCGTACTTCGCGCGACATGTCTGGCAACATCGCGCGACGTTGCCGGACTTCGCGCGACATGTCTGGCAACATCGCGCGACACGGGTCGCCAGGGACGTCGGGTGAAGTAGCGCGACGTTGCCGGACTTCGCGCGACAAGTCTGGCTACGGACGTCGCTACGGACATAAGTCGCGCGATGTCGCCAGATATGTCAAGCGAAGTTACGCAAAGTCGCACGACTTCGCCTGACGTCGGTACGGACATAAGTCGCGCGATGTCGCCAGATATGTGAGGCGAAATCGGCCGGCTTCGCTTGACATGTCGCCGATATACATACGTCGTAGGAAATTTGTCCCCTAGTGTATCCTTGGCTTCATACTGATGGGGATGACTTCTCCGACTTCTTCTTCTACCGGCCTTCTTCCCAGTTTAGGTGGGGTCGGCTCTCCTAACCGCTTTTCTCCAGGCCTGGCGATTCTGGGTCGTCCTTGGGTCAATGTCGGATTTTTTCAGGTCGCTTTCCACAACCTTCGTCCATGTGAGTCGGCCTTCTCCGACGTTGCCGCCTATTCATTTTCCAGTGCAGTGTCCGACGAGAAATATAAAAGTCCGACGAACAGCTACCCTTTCAGACTTGCCCGCAGTCAGAAACTAGCAACCGACGACGCGAGCTCCAACTCCGCTCACCATGTGAGGACATTAGATCCGTGAACTGGGGCACAACAATGATCTAAGTGCATCGCGGTTCTTAAGACTGATGTCTGGCGTGCCTGCAGACCGCATCGAGTCTATAGTAAGATATTACGGGTATGTAAGGTATTTTGAATATTTGAATCGCTCGTAGCCTGGGGGATCGCTCGTGGCCTGGCGAATCGCTCATAGCCTGGGCTGCCCGAGTGATCTTAAATGATCACTAAGGTTAAGCAAAATACGGCATGTTCAGTCCATGGATGGTTCACAGTCTATGACTAACGCTAGTGGCATTTTTTCCCAGCGATTCCGTGCTTCGCAAGGTACGTTAAGCAGTTGGTGCCGGCTGCCGTCGATAGATGGCAATCGTTAAGCCAAATTAAGGCGGCTTGACCAGCCACTAGTCTTACAAGCCTCCACCAATCCGGACTTGGTCCCCGTGGTGGAGTACGGCCTATACCTTCCTCAGGGAAGAGACCCGTCCCCTCGGTGGGGATTTAATGGGTTGATGATGATGAAGGTATTTTTATAGATTTAAGAATTGGTCACAATATTAAAAGTTGTTCATATTGATAATATGTAGAAGGTACCCCGAGTGTCAGCGACGCAACATAGCTACTCTTTTATAAATAACTATTCCGAACGCTTTTGTAATACCACTTTGAAGACGAAAAATAAAAAGGTCGATGGATGAAAAAATGAGAGCGAGACACATCCAACCTCTTTTGTATACATGAGGCTGTTCAAGAGCAGCAATTTTTTTTTCTGTGATGAAAAGTTAAGTCGAGCATTACTTAACAAATCAACTAGTTCGTCTTAAGGTCCGTACCCTTAATCCAAGCACAACTCACCGAGTTTCTCCAGGTACTCCTCGTCGATGGCCATCATCTGTTCGTAGGAGATGTTGGTAAACAGCCACACGTACTTGTGCAGGCGAAGACTCTTCAGCCACTGAGCCACCGTCGACATGCCGGGGTACGCTACGAACTTGTTACTTCTGGTGGAGGGAATGGCTCGTTTAGACATTGTGAGGAACTGCAGAGCAAAACAGTGTTCGGGAGTTGTAGAACTTTTTAACAGAACTCAAAAAAGGAGGAGGTTCGGAATTCAGAATCAGAATCAGAGATTTATTTCAGCGTAAAGAATTTACATTGTGCTTGTTGAACGTCAATGTACATACAGTTATGTATAATGTTAGCCGCTGCTAATGTTCAACGCGTGTACTGCTTTTTGTCGGGTCTCGCTGCCGTGGTGCCGCGCAGTACCTAAGCCCGCTGCCGTGGTGCCGTACGAGCCGGGTACGGGGCGCGCAGTACCTGAGCTCGTCCAGCCGGGTCTCGCTGCCTGTGGTACCGTACGAGCCGGGTACGGGGCGCGCAGTACCTGAGCTCGTCCAGCCGGGTCTCGCTGCCTGTGGTACCGTACGAGCCGGGTACGGGGCGCGCAGTACCTGAGCTCGTCCAGCCGGGTCTCGCTGCCTGTGGTACCGTACGAGCCGGGTACGGGGCGCGCGTGCGCGAGGCTGCGGTCGCTGCAGAGCGAGAAGCTTCGCGGCTTCTGGAAGGGTTCGCTGAGGTTCTCTGCCGACGACGAGGCTTGCAGGAACGTGCTGGACGGAGGCGTCAGGCTGTTTGATCTGGGGAGGGGTACACTGTTACACCTGGGTAATCGTATGTATACGCACGCTACCGGCATCAGTCTATCTCCTACTTTTGTAAGAAAATTAACTAATGTTTACTTTCCGCCTGTAGAATTTTAAAGAACCCAGTAGAGTGGTGGTTTGGATAGAAGAATGTGTTAATTAATCTGTTAAATTATTAAACAACGCCATCTAGACGGTAATGGCTACACTTTCTAATCCTCTCTGGGCTAACAAGCCACACATAATATTCTTTAGAACTAACTTAGTTTGGGCCTTTAGGTCTAGGTGGCGCGAGATTCGATATCAATGGGAGGGGTGACTTAATATAAAAGAAAACGGAACCATGTACATTCCTCTTGTTCCGGGTCGATTTACACGAAGAATACACGCAAGAATCTGTCTACCGAGACCAGCCTTTTCATTTGAATCCCGGAAGCTCCTCACGATTCCTAACAGAATGGTTTTTAATTGCTATTTTCAAGGTCATAATCTAAAATGACAAAGATATTTATGACAATCTTGGAATCTTATCACATAACCTGTGACGAAGTTAAGATAAGTTGAGAAGATATTTTTTTCCGCTGCCTTTTTCTCCACTACAAATATGGCCCGAAAACAGCACAGCTAACATAGTACTACATTGAAATTCATCGAGAATGTAACAACCTCCAAGGTTTTTGTGTTTTTAATTTTGTTAATATTGTGCTTCTTGTACCTTCAATGAGAAAACAATAAAAAGTAAATAAAATTAGCCATACCTTTGAGACTTGGGCTGCGCTATCGTCGCGTCAAACGTCAGCTTGTCGCCTTCCAGACTAATGTCGACGTCGCGGCCGTTCTTAGAAAAGGACTCCTGTAGGTCGCTGTTGAAAGGAGCGTGGTCGCTGCTAAAAGCGTTGTGGTCGCTGCTAAAGGCGTTGTGGTCGCCACTAAAGGGAGCGTGGTCACTGTCCACGCGGAACTCCACGTTCTTGCCGATGGTTCTGCGGATAGGGAATAGGAATATCATTCAGCTGATTTCTTTTACGTTCAACAGTAGTTTATTCACGATAAAGAATCACATAGGCGAGTGGCTCGAGCCGACTGGCGGGCGGTAGCGGTGTGCTGGGCAATGCCAAGTCAGCACATGCAGCGATGCACAGTGCTTGGCCCATACATAATTATTTATTATTGCTAAGAGCAGTAATTTAGTACTCGCGATACTCGATCGCTCAGTCTAATCGTGATTGTACCATTCTATATAACTTCACACTTCGCATTGGGAATGGAACATGGGTGGCTCAGCATAGAAAGTTAAGCAGCTACCAAGAGATGTCATACCTTCGGAAGGTTCCCGAGCTCCAGATGTTGACGGGGGGCGCGGGGGGGTCGGGGCGGGGGGGCCACGCGCCGTCCAGCCCCGCTATATGGCTCTCCAGGAAGTGCAGCCATTGTGACAGGGTGCTGGGGTCAAGGAATCACAGGATGAAACATTGTTTTCAATATCATCATCAACCCATTATGTCCCCACCGAGAGTCACGGGTCTCTTCCCTGAGGAAGGCATAGGCCTTACCCCACCACAGGGGCCAAGTCCGGATCGGTGGAGGCACATACAGATTTTACATTCTGTTTGGTGAATGTCAATTTATATACAAACATAAGCTCAAGCCTCTATCCTAGAGGGGGCAGGGTTCAGGGACTGTCACTTGCCACATTCCTGACAGATCACTGTCACTTCATCCATTAGCCGTGGCATGCAGGCACGCCGGTTTCGGGTGCTTTTTATCTTCATCATCACCTTATCAATAATGGGTTACAGAGTGGAGGTAGTGCTATGGTTAACAAAATAATTATTGTCCTTGATTCCAAAATATTGCACTACCTTCCACCTCAACACCGCGAAACATGACAGTGAATGTTTCACAGTACGCTAAATATAAATAACATTCCTTACTAAATAAAGCCTAAAATGTTATTCTTGGCAATCTAGTCTTTTAATGAAGCAAAATTTCAATGTGTCTATTTGTAAAACTGTGACTGTCTGATGCCAAAATAAAAATAAATAACCCCAGGTCTTGGATGTTTACATGTTTGTGATGTCGCCGTTTCTGGTTCCCGCGACACAGGTTTTCCTAAGTAGTGTGGGGCCAGAAGCAATGTATATGCTTGTATGTAAATGTTAAATAAATATTCTTGCTTGACAACCTCTGTGGCGTAGCGGTTACCGCATCTGACCGCATGCGAGAGGTCCCGGGTTTGAACCTTGGCTGGGGACAGAAAAAAAACCAATCCCCAGATCTTGGACTCTTTACATGTTTGTGAAGTCGTTGTTTCTGGTCCCCACGACATAGGGTATCCTAGTGTGGGGCCAGAAGCAATGCATGTGCCTGTATGTAATAGTTTATGTTTATGTTTTTCGTAAGGACATGAGGCAAGTTCACCTGTGTTCGTGCGGCGCTATCGCGGGATGAACTAGCAGGTAGCAGAGAAGTTGGCGGCAGCGCTCGGCGGCGGCGCGGCGGCGAGGCGCGTCCACGCATCTCTGGACCTGTGTATGAAAGAAACATCATTATCAACCCATTATTTAAGTCATATTATGTTTTTTTTTGTGCAACAAAGTGTAACAACAACAACCCATTACGTCCCCATCGAGGGGCACGGGTCTCTTCCCTGAGGAAGGTATAGGCCATACTCCACAACGGGGGCCAAGTCCCGATTGGTAGTGGTATAAAAGAATGAAAGACATAATATAAAAAAAATTATAATGGATGATTACAAACATGTTTGTGATAGCTATGGGAAACTGTAAGCTCTTATTGGGGTATTAAATAAATGCGTCTGCGCAGGATTTAATTTACCGCGATATTAAGTATCCTATGTCTCAATAAATATTTTAGTCTATCTGTAGGCCAAGCTTCATCTAAATTCGTTCAGCCGTTATTGCGTGATTGAGTAACAAACATTCAAACATATTCACAAACTTTCACATTACATGAAAAAGTCAATAAACAAGGTTGAATAAGGTTTGCTTCTGTTCCTATTCTTGATCTTAAGATTCGAGCCATTTGAGCAATTTGTTCTATGAGATATTTTGTTTGATTACTTTACCTGCATTTGTTGAATATCACGAATTTCTTTAAGGAATGTAAGCGGATGTGTGGTTACATTTTGCAATTTGTTAACTTGTGTGTATAGACAGTAACCAAACAGTGGTGCCAGAAACTGGCTGGACGCTGTTCATACTACAAAATACAACCTGGCTATATAATATGTACACTGATTTGAGTTTCCTTATCACAATACCTTATCTTGAAAATGTTGCAGGCATCACTTTATACACTTAATTTTGAACAGTACTAAAGGGAATGAAGGTTTTTACTGTTACAATAATCAAGATCAAGATGTGTGAAATGTATTGCATCATAATAGAGGAATAAAAACCATTTAAACACAAAGACATCAACTTGACTTTAAGTAGGTACGCTAAAACACGTCTGATAACATGACTCACCAGCGCTGGAGCGGCGTGGACGTAGGCGTCCTTGGCACGCTCATTGTCAGGTCTCAGGAGGGGCAACAGGGCTAGCAGGCGCTGCAGACGCTCGCCTGCTGGAAGCCAGTTGGGGCTTGTAAGATCTGCCTTATACAAAGTAGGCGGGTACGTAAAATGGGTGATCGACGTGCGAGTAAGACCGCGGTTTTATGGCTCGTCGGTAAATGTCGCCGGTGTATCATTGCAAAACCGCGGTGTTAAATACCGCCGAGCTTGGGTCGCGGCTCGTCGTCATGCTATATTTTTACTCGGCTCGCAATGCAAAACCTGCTTCAGACTCGGAACAAGACATGTTTGCGACTGTTTTCCTCGCTAGTCGATCATCACCAACGAGCCGCGAGGCAAGTTCGACGGTATTTAAAACCGCGGTCTTACTCGCGCGTCGATCACCCACTTAAGGGGAATCACCAATTAAAATTACCGACACTGAGGAAAAAATCATATCTTTTTCCTACAGATCGAATTTGCAAAAAGTATCTTATGCCCATTTTCACCAACCAACCGATAAGCTCCTCATAACTAGGTAACCCTTTTCTTAGGTGACCCCCTAAAGTACTCTCTAACTTAAATTCAGTTTCACCAACCAAAATCTCAACAGTTTAATCTCAACAACTGTTGAGATTTTGGTTCAATTTACCAGTAAATTTTATTACTGAGTTTTATGAACATTATCAATTTAATTAAAATAAAATAGTCCTTAAGCTTTAATATGTTTTGTTTAAAACAATTGTTTAAAGTAAAACAACGATTTTCTTTGTAAACTTTTAGTCCGGATTTACTTATGGGTGCTGTTAAAAAAAAAAAAAGTTTACAATGTGTTGTGCTTACGAAAGTTTTAGTTCAAAAACGATTTTCTTTTTTAAAATTAACTAAATAATATCAATTATATGGCTGTATGAGATGTTATCATTGACATACCTAAAAAAAATTTTGACTGACATGACACTTCCACAAACTGTCAGTTATCTATCACTTACGAATAATCGGTTAGTCCCTTAAGTTTAAGGATACACCTAGCACCATAAGTGACGGATAGAACGAAATAACCGTTACGGAGCCACTAAAAAAGGTTATGTGGACCCTTGGTTAAAACGGACATGATGTTAAAAGTGATTTTTAGAAGCCAAGGCCGTGTAACTAAGGCAAACAACCTAGGGCTAAAAATTAACATTTTTGGAATAAATGCTATCTAGGCCCAGCTTCGTGATCCTAGGTTTTTTTGTTGTGGGTTCTAAAAATCACTGTGTATACATATGATTGAGAGATTGTAAGCATTTTCTGCAAATACTCTTGAAGATAGATAGAATGTTTGATATCGTATGTACACCAGGAATTTCACATGAGGCATGTTTGATATTGGAAAGATTGTATTTTTTATTTTACTAGGGGTCTCCTGTACATTGATTTGTACAAATGGCCTTAGTCTGAGTGTTTTTCATAATGTAACATGAATCCTAGTTTCGTACCATAACAAGTGATTGAACAGAACAATCTTAAAAGTACACATTGTGTTATCAATGACACAGATGTTAACATGTACTTCAATGTTAGTTTTTATGAGTCGTTGTCAAAATTTAAAATATTTCCAATATCTTCAAATAGTATTCCCGTAAAAAAGCGGTGGTGGCGTAGTGGGGTTGACCCTTGCTTCTCGATCATGAGGGTCTGGGTTCGAACCACGCATGTACCAATGACTTTTAGTTACGTACATTTGTTTGTACAGCAACACCATTCGCTGATAAATTGTGCCCGGATAACGGTGACAGACTTGCCAATTGTCACGTTTGGGACCTAATAAACTCGGCAAAACGTGGGTCCAGTTCTAGAGACTGGTGCCTCTGCCTACCCCTTCGGGGATAACGGGCGTGAGTTTATTATTATTTATTATTAGTATTCCCGGATTCATTCAAATTGGTAATTTATGTTCAGTTTTAGTTTTTATTATAATTAACATATCTAACACCGTCTGATGCTTTAGCATAGTATCAGGACAACCCAATGTATTATCAACAGTATTAAAAAAGAACAACAAGATAATGTTGTGCCCACCTGTAATTGGCTAACATACTAGAATAGTTCCTATTATAAGCTATATTGTAATACTTGTTTGTTACCTGTTGGTGTGCCTTAAATAAATAAATAAGAGTTTTATACTAATGTCAACAAAATAATGTTGTGAATCCAAGATAATGTTAATTTTATTGACAACAAGCACTACAGCTTCTGCAGGAGGAAGAGTTTATTGACATTTTTCTGCACTGGATGGAACACTGCACAGATAATTTAAGACAACTACCCTCAAAACAACCATTGATGTTTTGTGTAAAGGAATGTTACAAAAAAACATAGTCATAGTTACATTCAATTCAAACCCACAACCTTCGAGTGCAAACTTTTAAAATGTCCCAGGCACTACACTGGGTGGTCACAACACCTGTAGTGTAGGTATAAGGATTTCCAAATTGAATTATGAGTACAAAATTTAGCTTCAAGTATGTCAAGCACTAACTATGCACCAAACACTAGTGAATAATGATTCATTTAGGTACCTACCACTTAGAGACTGTTATCTGTTGCTCTGACTGGATCATGAGCATTGGAGCTTTTTAAATTATAACGAGCGGAGTAAATTCAGTTACTAGTAGCCACTTGGACTATTGGAGATATTGGGGGGAGTGGGGAGAGCAGTCTCCCCTGGGAAGTTGCAATATGTATTGTGATTGGACCAGCAGTTCATGGAATTTCAGACCAGGCTTCTTCCCTTGAAAACTCTAGACATGCGATTGGACACCACTGTGTCCAATGTTTCACTAAACATAAACATTTACATACAGGCACATACATCGCTTCTGGCCCCACACTAGGATACCCTGTGTCGTCGGAACCAGAAAATGCAGCATCACAAACACATAAACATCCAATATCTGGGGTTTTTTGTCCCCAGACGGGAATCAAACCTCTCGCATGGTAGGTAGATACTCCAACCGCTGCAAATCAAAGCCATACCTTCATCGTCGTCGTCAGCGCCCCGCGTAGCCAGAAGCGCCGCCAGCAAAGCCTCGTCGTTAGCCTCTCGCTCGAGGCGGTCGTCTGGCGGAGGCGCGCAGGTCATCGCCGCGTCAACCGCGGTCTGCAGGAGCCGCAGCCCTGGCCACGGCACACGGCGCGCCAGTGTGCATGCCAGCACGGTCCGCTCGCAATCGCCCCACTGCTCGAACGCCCCAGCAACACCTTCCAATTGCTGCCTGAATACACTCATCCTCGCATAGCAGCTTGTTTTCTGTTTGTATACCCCACGTCAATGACTGGACAGCTGATCACTGTCGTTTTACTTCGCTGCGGAGGACGGCGTCTGGAACCGGGGCGCGCAACCGTTGCGGGAGACCGTTGGGGCTTTTGTAAATTGCTCACGGAAGGTAGGAAGGAAACATTGCAGCAAATTTTAGTTTTTGACGGTCAGTTCAATTCAGTCAATCCAAACAAAAATTTTGGCCTGAAATCCAAAATGGCCGCCTAGGGTTGCCATCACAGAAAATTATTACACCTACAGCACAGAGTACCAGGCCTACGGTAATGTACTCTGTGGCCTACAAAGAGTTCTTCGTGGTACGCTATTCGATACTAGATGGCGCTCTGGATAAAACATTTTAGAAGTTTTTATTTTTATTGGGTTTTCTTTCCTCCCGATTTGTCTTAACTCAGAATAAGGACTAATCCAGCCAGAGCGATTTTCTTCTTTTTTTGCTCTTTTTGGTAGGTACCTAAAATAAAAAGCAGTCTGTTTAGGTAAAAAATAAAGATGCATTAATAAACGCACGTTCTAAGTAGATAGGTTCACAGCAAATAATCTGTCGTTAAATTCCAAAAAGACATAACGTAGATAAGTTTGAAAACAACATTATAAATGGAAATCATCATCAACCCATTATGTCCCCACTGAGGGGCACGGGTCTCTTCCCTGAGGAAGGTATAGGCCATACTCCACCACAGGGGCCTAGACCGGATTGGTGGAAGCTTGTAAGACTAGTTAGTGGCTGGTCTTACTGTCAGAAGTTTTCAAGCCACCCTAAGGCCTCTGTCTTGGCTTAACGACTTCCATCTATCGACGGCAGCCGGCACCAACTGCTTACCGTGCCTTGCGAAGCACGGAACCGCTCGGAAAAATGCCACTAGCGTTAAGCCGTGTATTCATTACGCGCTCCTGAAGCGCGCGCCATGAATGACCGCGCCGAGAGAGCGGAACGCGTTCCAAACATTTGAAGTATATCAACTAAGCGCGCCTGGCGCGCGTGCCAACCGTTCCAGTGTTCGGCCCTTCATCATGGAAGCCAGTCGTGTTCGAGAAAAATACAACAACCGTCTCAAATGGCGCGCGCGCCACGATTGATGCGCGCTAAAAAACCGACACCAGTCGGAACGGACCGCTCCGTGTTCGCGTGCTCCAACGAACACATTGGCGCGCGTTCCAAAATGGTATCCATTTCGCGCGGCTGGAACGCGCGCCAATGTTCGCCCTCTTGGAGCGCGTTATGGATACGCGGCTTTAGTCATCATAGATGGTGACCCATCCATGGACTGAACGCGCCGTATGTTGTTTAACCCTAGTGATCGTTTAAGATCACTCAAGCAGCCCAGGCTATGAGCGATTCACGGGTGTGAGTTTATTTATTTTATATTTTAACGAAACTTATATAAAAAATTAATTGATGTCATTCATTGTCACATCACATCTGCCACTTGTCACGTTGGGACCTAATAAACTCTGCAAAACGTGGGCCCAGTTCTAGTGATTGGTGCCTCTGACTACCCCCTCGGGGATAACGGTGAAGGCATAGGTACATTTTTTTCCTAAGCAAACGAAAGTGAGTCAGTAGTTTTTTTTAAAAGCGTTTTGGCATTGGCACCTATTGACGTAGTCAGTTCAATGCCATCTACAGAGTTTTTGGAAACTACGTTTTTTTTTATTAAAAAAAAACCTCTCATTTCTTTTACAAAAAAACCGTTTTTTTTCAAGGCACTTTGTTATTTTCTTTTCATTAAACAAGTCAATCAATCAATCATCAATTAATGAGAAGTCTTGAAAACGCACTGTTAAAAACTTAAAATTAAGTAAGTTTGTAATAAAATCATTATTTTGGTTCAAAACTAAGTCAACGGTATAATATGCAATTATGTTGTATGCAAAAAAATTTTATGTTATTATAATCTGCTTAGCCTTAAAAACCTGTCAGGAGAGGTTAACAAAACATAAACAGAATTAATAAAGCTTTTAAATACCTATCTGAGCTGGAAGTGTTTCAGTTAAAAAAAAAACGTGAATTAGTTTTGTATCCCTATAAATGAGACTATAAAAAAAATCGCTTACTTTAAAAAAACGGTATTCGTAGAACCGCGCTGTAATCGATTCCATCGCATTACAGCGCGGATCCGACCAAATTTAGTAGTCCCAAAGTATTTCGCATGAAGTAGGGTTTTTGTACCTACTGCACTTATATGGATTCGCGCTTTTATCGATTTCATCGCATTTCCATATACACCCAGTGACGTACAAACACAGATCAATGAAGGGCTCTCAGCGGTATTAAAAAAAAACTACGTTCGTAAATGCCACCGCCATCTAGTAACGAGATTGGAACCATTTTTTAGGAGCTGTCAGAAAATCCCTCAATCTCGCTTCGAGCATGAAAAATTTATGCGAGCCAAAGTTCTCGCGAATTTTGACATTTCGTGCGACATTTTTGTCAACGTCTCCGGAGACCGCGACTCACATATTATTTGGATAAAACACTGCATTATCAACCACTAAAAAATATTTAAAGCTTGATATCAACATAGTGTGTCATTGTAAGGGAAATAAGTATCTTATTAATTTATTACAATGAATAAGATACTTTCTCGGCAGTAAAAAGTGTAGGTACCTATAGTGATGGGAAAACTATCGGTGCCAATTTCTCAACTTAACTCGTCAAACACTCGCCGTCTACGTAAAGGTGATGATGATGATAATATCTCATTACGTAGTTTCAGTTCAGACTGAATCTACTTTGGCTGTTATTGCCGGGAACAGAACAAACAATACGGACCATTAGTGCGGAATTGCAAACTACTAAGATTGCTGTTTCCTCCGCTTAATGTTTCAATAAAATCTATTAATGCCCAGTTGGTAAGTTAAATTAAAAGTACAGTTTTACAAAAGTAATATAGGAATGATTAAAATAATTGAAACTTATGTAAATTTCTTATGTTTTCAGACTACCACAAGACAGTAGCAACGCAAACTGCAGTAAACCAGTGCCAGCAATAACAGTTTCATAAAACATTTTATTGCCTACCGACTGTAGCAGATTAACAGAATGGATCATTCATATTTGGAGTCACATTGTAACAAGTTTTATTTATTTATTTTATAGACAGGCAACCCATGTTAGATTAAAAATATATTACATGCACATTGTATAACTTAAAATCCAACCTAACACTAATTTGTGCTAGTATTATTTTTTGGTGAGTTAAGAAATTCCAAGTCATCTATAATGTCATCCGGTATACTGGGGGTCATAAACATAGATTCACTTTTAGAATCCAAGTGTCTGGTACTGAATTTATTTTGAAGTGGTTGCACTTTGTCAATGAAGAAATTGTTGAATGCATTCGATATTTCCGTGGGGTTGGTTATTGTTTTCTGGTTTACACAAATTTTTGTTATGGGCTCTTTAGGTATGTTTAATTTTGCCTTGTTAATAATTTGCCAAGATGTCTTCGACTTATTCTCAGAGTTTTTCATCTTATATTTGTTTTGAGCCTGTTGAGTGAGTCGTATTACACGTTTTAGTGTGTTTGAGTATTTTTAAGGGCTATTTTATTTTCGTTAGTTGGTTGCAGTCTGTATTTCCACAGGAGTTCTCTTTTTCTCTTACTACAGCGCTTAATTCCTCGTGATATCCATTTGGACTTCTTACTTGTCCTTATTGTTACAGTTTTAAAAGGAAAACAGAGTTCATAGAAGAACTTAAAAGTTTCAATATATATATCAAATGCTTTATTGGGATCCTGAGTAGCATAAACATCAGTAAAATGTATGTTTTTAATGCAGTCTTCAAATCTCAGTAAATTTTCTGTTGTAGTCGCGCCTTTTAGTACGCCAGTATGGAAGATTACACACTTGTTTCACAGGGAATTTTAAAAGTTGGGCGGTGTGGTCAGATAAAGCAAGTTCTATGACATGTGATTTACATTTTTGTGGGCAATTATGAGCAAAATTATCAATACAGGTATTGCTTTTGAAACGTGTTGGTTGCTGAATCTCCAGTTTAAAGTTATAATTAAGAAGGATGCAATTTAGTTCCAGTGTGATCTTATTTTCTTTCATTATATCGATATTGAAGTCTCCAGCAACTCCAGAAGTTTTTTATTTACTTCTTGTATTCTAACCGTTCAAAAAATATGTTTAAGTTAGTCGTTCTTGGTACACGATATATACAGACTATGATAATGTTATGGGCAGTTAGTTCTATTGCACAACATTCGATGACGCTGCTTACTGATAGTTTGGACACAGCTATAAGTTCTGTGTACTGGAGTTCTTTTGTCACCAAAATACAAGCTCCTCCTCTTTTTGTGAACCCTCTGCTGTAGCATGCAGCTAAGCGGTTGTTAGAAATTATGAGCAGTTTTTCTTGATCTGAAGCCATGAAATGCTCTGTTACGCAAAGGACATCAACTCGTTGTTTCAGCGTTTCTAATATTTCTTCTAAGCATATCGTAAGTAAGTCTGATTTTGATAAAAGACCCGCTATATTCTGGTGGAGTATATATAAATGCTTAGATCCGAAAAAACTGATTAGGTTGCATACTGTCATCCTCAGTATCTTCGGTGTCATCAGTATTCAAACAAGTGTTGTCTTGGTACCCCTTAATTGTACGTATTGCGTACGATAGATCCTTGAACACAGTAGCAGTGCACTGCGTGCCCTGAGTGACCAGTCTAACTTTTTATACAGGTATGGTGGTGTTCGAGTCCTGAACATGTCGAACAAAAAGCAAGACAATTTTAATGTCCTGGTGTTCGACATATTCAAGACTCCCTTTGCCAGAAGATGAGGGGAAATATGGTCTCTCTTAGGGATTTGGTAACAATATCGCATGCAAGCATTCTGTACACGTTGTATCGCAAGCTGTGTTTTTTTTTAAATACAGGGACCGTAGAATATGCAACTGTGATAAAACCAAACCATTACAAAGCTGATATCTGATCTCATTAGTTAGAAATGGTCTAATTTTATACAATGTTTTGAGAGAACCAAAGCATTTACCATTTTTTTGTTGTACATGAGATTCGAATCGTAGGGATTCATCCATTGTAAGACTTAGGTTACGGACGGAATCATGAATAGGTACTGTACCACTTCCAATTCTTATTTTGGGATCTAATAATTTCAATGATTGAACCTGGTGTCTTGTCCCACAAATAATAGCAACGCTTTTGTTTGCGTTTAGGATGAGACTGTGTTTCATAGACCACAGTGCGATGGCTTCCAAATCCGAATTGAGGCGATGGATCGAGTCTGCTAAAATGGACACGGTTGCTGGTGTATGTATGTACATCTGGGTATCATCGGTATACATGTGATATCTAGCATGTTGGATGGATCGACATATGCCAGATGTATACAAGGAGAATAAGGTGGGGCCCAGAATGGATCCCTGGATTACACCTCGCGTCACGGCAAGCGGCTTTGACCTAGATATCGATCCTTGATCGTTCAGACATTGCACTACTTGACTACGGTTTGAAAAATGTTATTTCTTCATCACACAATGTGTGATGAAGATGTGTCATTTCTTGACGGCCTCTGTGGCGCAGTGGTTAGCGCATCTGCCTACCATGCGAGAGGTCCCGGGTTTGAATCCCGGCTGGGGACAAAAAAAGAAGAAACCCAGGTCTTGGATGTTTACATGTTTGTGACGTCGTTGTTTCTGGTTCCCACGACACAGGGTATCCTAGTGTGGGGCCAGAAGCAATGTATGTGCCTGTATGTAAATTTTAATGTTATTAGGTAAATATTAATGTAGTGAAATGAACCAGTTTGACATTCATAAAGCTAACATTTTGTTTGTATTGTAGGAAAACAATAAAGATTCCAAAAATAGGACATTTTTGTTCTACTCATGGTGTGAATAAAAATAACTAATAACTTCCACGCAACACAATCACTTGACCTGGTCGCAAACTGGGATGCTCTGTGATATTATGGTAACTAGTCAAGAACATTACAAACATGGAAATATGTACATCCAGACTGAGGCCATTTGTACAAATGTACGGCGGCCCCCAGTGGAATCGAAGCCACGAGCGCTGTCTTGCTAGTTAAGAGCTTTAACGGCTAGACCAACAATAGGAATAGGAACTGCCTCAAATCCCGTTCAAATAGCGGGCGTGTCGCGCGACAGTGTCTACTGACATCTGCGCGTGGTGCCGTCTCACATCTGCCGGCAAACACAGCGCAACCGCAGCCCTATCGCCAAGGCATTACGAGTGAAAATGGATGGGCGGAGCGGCGTTGTGCAGCCGCCATCATTTGCGACATCAATCCTTCCGCGTGGACTCGGATTAAGTCCGTAGATGTCCATTTGAAGGGTTGGGGAGGGACAGCAGAACTAGTTGTGAGATAGCAGAAGTAGTAGTTTTTTGGTGTTTTTCGATCGAAGACTAGAAGTTTATTGTGAGGTGCGACGTGTGCATGTAGCGTCCACTGCTGATTTGGTGCCGAAGATGAACTGGCTGCGAGACTAACGACGGCTCATGAATAAAATTATATGTCTGTTCCGCTGGCTATTGAAACTTCTGGGGGGGAGACGCAGTGCAGTGCTTCTACTCGTGAGCTGGACCGTTGATTGAGGGACGTTCGCTCTGGGGTATGTCGGGCCAAAGGATTTTTCATTGCTGTGCAGCGCGGTAATGCGGCCAGTATTATGGGGTCTTTTGTGTCGGACGCGGCTCGGGGCGATTTATTTGGTTAGCTTATATTGTTTTTATTATTATTTAATATTGTATTAAGATTATATTATAATTTTGATTTGATTTGCAACTATTTTGACTCTCAAAACCTGCTGACGAATAAAAAAATCCAATACAGAATACACCCGTATTTTTTTGTTTGTATTGTATTTTGTTTTAGCTTATATCTATCTATATAAATAAAATTCAAAGTCCTGACTGACTGATTCATTCACTCATCAACGCCCAGCCCAAGCCGTTGGACCTAGGAAGCTGAAATGTTGCACAGAGGGTCTATATATAATGTAGGCAAGGAATAAGACCGGATTTTTTGAAATTCAACCCCTAAGGGGGCGAAAACGGTTGCCAAAATTTGTATGGGAGGTATAAAGAATGTTGTCTAATTTTCTTGAAACTTAAAATAAATACTCTTCAACATAATTGAATGAACACGTGTTTCACCGTTTTTCTAAATTTAACCCTTAAGGGGGGGAAAGGGGTTGCAAAATTTTGAACTAAAGTCCACGCGGACGAAGTCGCGGGCGAAAGCTAGTATTGAATATTTGCTTGTTTAGGGATCTGTGAATGAGTTTGTTTCATAAAAAAAATATCGAGATAATTTCTACATAAAAAGTTTTATTATAAAAAGTCGATCCCACAGACAAGCAGGTGTTAAATCCGTTTAGGAGAGAAATTCCAGTTTAGACCGAGCTTAACTCTGACTTAAGAGTGTTTTAGTGGAACCTACTTTTCATAAGACGGTTAACTTTTTTAATTTCTACAATGTTAGACGTCATACGTTAGTTTCCGATCCCTATTATCTAAACATTACTGATGTTCAATAAAGAGCATATCTTATTCACCATACTAAGCCGAACAGGACTATTCTGCTAACGTTACTGACCAAATACCTCCCGACGCGCGCCGCGTGCATGAGTCAGAAACACTCCCGTGCACTGACCACTGGCCAAAGCCAGCGCGCATTCACACCTCGTCTTTATGCCGCTCTCGCGCATGACTTGCGCCTCCATTTGCAATGCATTCAGAGCTTTATGTCCTGATGTTTGTCCAATTTTTCAGAAAGTCCTCTTTGATTTCACTCAGGATTGATGCGGATCGCTTTCAGTCCAATTTCCATTTGATCGTGTCATGCCAGCGTGTCGGTTTTAGTTAACCAGCTTATCGCCTACCGTAGACAGCTCTCGGTTGACCAAGTGTACCTATAACAGACGATTACCTTTTGATAATTTACGAAAAACTGGGGCTTAAAGTATTTTCAAAACATGTTTGACGTTATGACGGGGACGTCATGTGAGAAGCATGTTGTTTAATATGCAGGTTTTCTCAGAAAGTAGGAGGAGTTTCATCGACATCTGAACCGACTATTGTAATTTGAGTGTAAGAATGCCTTTTGTTTTTGCATAGAGCTATGCTGTTCTTAGATGACCACTGAACTTTGTAGGTCGGTACACTGTTCCTTTTCCTCTACATTTCGTTTTCATGTGTAATAAAGTATTGCCATTTGTTTCCTACAAATAATCTGCTCACAGAACTAAGTTTTTATCCATGACCACAAAATGTAGGCGAGTAACTACGGCAGAGTATTTTTTTCTGTGATATTGGTTCTTTGATTGGACTATACCTATTAAGGTGACCACGTGAGTAATGGACCGGGCCCGGTCACCGAGCCCGGTATGAATGGCCGGGCTCGGTGGATGTCTAAAAGGCTTTGCTATCTCTAGTGGTGAACCTTCTGAATCCTTGCATTCTACTGGTCAACAATTGGGCAGTTGCTCTTTGTAGAGTTCCCTGAACAGACGCGGACAATTCTCAATTTCCGTGCAGCGACGCAATCCGTCAGGGTTTCCATTTTTGACCTCCATTCATTCATTGATTCTTACTTTCTTTGGAGAAATTGTGCGATTGCAATTTCAGTCCGGCTCATATTCGAGGGGATTGCTTTGAGAAAGGATGGTGGTTCCATTTGCTTCCTACAATACGTTGACCACTACCTTCATAAAGGTTGAGAACTCTGAATAGGCCAAGCTAGCATACAAAAGCAGCGCTGGGTCTCCGGGGGTTCAATAATTAAATCATCGATGTACACTTGAAGTCTCTTGATGAAAACAGACATACAGTAATGATGAAATAATTTAGAAACGCAGTTATGAAATTAAATTTGATACTATGTAGGCCGGATTACTGCTAAAGATTAAAATATGTGACTGCCGCGCGACGTGCGCTGAAACATACTTGATTGGCACTGTAGAACCGGTAACCGGAAATACTGCGCCCCCTACTCCAACAAAAAATTGCGCTTGAAAACTTAATATTTCACAAACAGAACCCTAAATAGTCAAAAATGTCCTTACAACATGTAAAATATTTTTAAACATCAATCCAACAATACCCCAAGGCGGAAAAAAATTGCATCTCTAATTATTTAGGTGAAGGGGGAAAAATGTGGTTTTAAAAAAGTTAATTTTAAGATTTTGTCGGCGTAATTAATTCGTAGGTATGTCTATACTAAACTATACTCAAGTAGCTACACTAGCCAAGCTTCCTAGTAGCTCGTAGTCATAGCCGTGGAAAGGCAGACGGACAAACGGAAATGGTGAAACTTGGAAAAGGATTCCTTGCCGACTACGGAAACCTAAAAATCGAAAATCTAAGTTGCCAGAATTCTGGAAATGGTTCAAAGTTTCTATTTGCTCGTAAAAAGGAGGCTATAATAAAGTATGTAGGTATGTACCTACTTTATGAACATAAATCAATTTTCCAACTAACTAATTTTCCACTGTACTACAATGCATTGACAAAATATAGGTCCTGTGTATTAAAATAGCTGTAACGTCGTCACTTTCGATGGCTCTGTAAGACTGCATACTTACTTGGTTCAAAACTTCCATGATTCTCATTGAAGAAACCGTCAGTTCGTAGTTTAAAAATCGGGGGAGGCCCACGAAACGATCGGTGGTGGTGGTTCTGCTGTCCGACGGAAACAGAAAGAACTATGATGAAAAAACGTGTAAATTATAATTTTGACAAAAAATTTAACTGTTTTATTTATTTTTTCGAAAACTATGAGCTAGACTATAAACTATAAACCAGTAGTTGTTGGAAGGTCCCAGATAATTTATGCGAAGAGTATAATACATAGAAAGCTTTAAATAGGAAATTTAAGTTTCATTTAGTCAGAAAAGTCCCTCTACCGGAAGCTGCTTTTATCCGTCGTCTAACACATTTTTGAGTGCTCGACATAGATTATGCCGTTATATTCCAGGTTGTTAATGATGAACTAAGAAGATTTATCAAACTTAAGATGTTCTAGTTACACTAGGACGTGGCAAAACCACTTCACAAAAGCGAGCGACAAACAGCCAAACACAACATTATTCAATTGAAAACGCAATACAAGACGGCTTACTAACTGAAAATTCCGTTAGAAAAGAGCATTAGAGTTATTTACAAAAATATGATTTACGGCGTTTCCTAGAAGTTGCAATGAGGTTGGTTGCAACTCTTGCCCATTGTTGCGAAACCCATGGCATTCTAAAATTAATGGAAACCCTCCCTTACCTTTTGAACAATAAGAACTACAGTAAACGCATAGATAAACTTGCAGATATGAATGTCCGTCATCTGTTGACAATGCCCACTATTAGCGGATTATGATGGACAAAAAGTGCAGGCACTGTTGGCTTTCTAAGACCAACATTTCCTTATCTTTTCCTCTTTTAAAACTCTCTACTACTATACATTTTCGACGATTTGAAGATGGTTTGAAGAATGATATTTGCGTGAGACACAGAGGCAGATGGTAGCCAGGGCTCTCCCCAGAGACTCCGGTAAACAATAAGATCAATATTTTGCCGGACACTGTAAATGTCCGAGAAAGTGTTAGTTTTGGCCTCGTCGTCGCGCAGTTGCGTTTATTGGTTTTAGCTACAGTTTAATCTGTAACTGACGATCACACGATGCCACTGCGGAGGCTTTGCAAAACTTTATCTTCGCTCTGCAAGAGCTGGCAACGTGAAGCGTTGATAAATATTAAATAATTAACAGATGATGCAAGCAGCATAGTCACCTTTTTGATCCTCAGAAATTCGATTTGTTTGCATGCACGCTTAGTAAACTCAGATCAAACTTGATCCACTTAGTGTGAACGTAATCCATACCTTTACTATAACTTTAGTTTCTATGGGTAATTACAGCAACGTGTAGTATGTAACTCTTACATGATAATTATGTGGTGTGAATGTTGTGTTTTTCAGTAGGCAATTGGATACTTTTAAATTGTTTTTATTGTGAAGTGTGCGTCTGTTGAAGAACCGAATTATTTATCAGTGTAGTCTGAGGTTTCCACAATTTTTGTGAGCGATTTAGGAGCCATCACCTGACGGAAAATACACGCTTGCATTACCATTCTGTGCCCATAATACAGTTTTAAGCCCCCATTGAACATGTAGACATGTCAATCAGCCCTTCAGTTCCGCGGTCAGTCGGTTCAGTATTCAAACTTACATCCAATCGATTCGCACAATAGACACAATCGGTGCAAACGTTACGGGAACGCCTCGGAAACCACGACCCGTCCTAACTGTACCCTTTAGCCTTTTATTTGCGATTACTCGTCACGCCTGTCTCTTTTCCTGATACCGATACAATCGTGCACCTTATTTCTTTCTCCCCAAAGGTCCGATTCCCTCATCTGCAGATAGTTTACATCCCTCGTGATGAATTCCGACGCTAGTGTGTAAGGCATTATGCTGTTTTGCATCTTTATTTCGCGCTAGAGATAATCCCTTCGACAATGTGTCGCCAGCACCTGTGGGATTGTCACACGCGTTCTCTGCGCGGGTGTCTGATGATGGAGCTGGCAATCCGTGGTTAATGTAAATCCGTGTAAATGTTTATGTTTATGTTAATTGTTTACTGATAAACGTGCAATTCTCTCTCTGAGAGAAGGCCTGTGCCCTATAGTGGGACGTGTGACGGCTGCTTACAAGCGTGCAATAATACCGAATTAGGGAACTGAAGTTCCTTTAACTTGCTTTGATTTGATTTTGATTGTGTATGTAATGTATTTTTTTTGTATTTAAACGCCAAATCACTGAAATAAAATCAAATATTTTTATTCATAGTAAAAACCAAATGTTTACTTTATGAACGTCAAAGTTGTTAGTTTCATAATTAATAGATTATGTGGAGAAGAAGCGAAAAAAACAAAGAAACTCCACATTTATTATTTTCAAAATAGTATAGGTAGCTTAATTAACGTTTTAAAGTAACTAAACATATTACTGATAGTGTGTTTAACTCTAGACACAATTCTCCTCTGAATAGGTACTTTTAATATTAATCTAGGTACTGTTTAATCGTTGATTTTATAAAAAGCAAATGAAGCCAATAAAACTACCAATAAAAATGTGACGTTCAACTAACTAACATCCAAACTTAGTTTAAAATATTAGGATTTGTTTACAATAAGTTAGAATGTTATAGGCTTATAGGTATAGCTGCGTGCGAGGATTTGAGGATTAGGAGGATTTGAACATTTATGGTAGGTATTTTTTATAAGGTATGGCCCATACCTTCCTCAGGGAAGAGACCTGTGCCCCTCAGTGGGGACATAATGGGTTGATGATGATGATTTTTTATAAAAACTCGATTTCTTAAAGCGCTTAAAAAATCCGATTAACTTAGTCTGTAGTGCAGAGTTTACAAGGAAAAGATGTAGCCAGCCACAGATAAAAATGACATAATTTTAGATAAATTTTACGGGAGTCGTATTTTTGTAAATAAGGCTGTTAGGCCGCCTTTGTTATTTTATTTTGAACTATTGCTTTAGTTTCATTGCTGGTAGAATCACATAGTAGGATATCCTGTCTTATGGTAACCAGGGAAAGACCTCACAAACCGAGGCAATTTGTAGAAATTGCCTCATAACGGCGGTCTCCATTGGGAACCGAACCCTCGACATCCGTTTTAGTAGTCAACCGTGATAACCGCTAGACGAACGAGGCAGTAGTTTTATTTTCATTGATTTATTTTCATTCAGTAAAAATTTACATTGTTAGCTCGTATTGCAAGTGGTGCAAGTTAAAATCTCGCACAAAATTTGGATACTGGAGACCGCTTACTCTGCTGTAGGTACCTACATTACTTAACCCTCAATTCAAAAGACTATTTTAGTGACACACCCGTTACTCCCAAACCTTTACAGAGCGTCGCTAGCATCATTATATTCATTATCAATCCGCGAGCGAAACTGAACCAGAATTGATCAATCACTGTAAGGATAATTCAATTTTGAGCGCCTAGGGACCACCGTGCGTGACGTCAGTGTCGCGGGACAATCGCACAATATGCCGTGGCCGGAAGTTCCGAGGTTACACATGACAGTGGTCTATTAGTGACAGCTCAATGAGCCTGCCTTTTGGGCAAATTATGCCTGGTCGCTGCGATCCTCTTGAGACTGATTCGTTTAGTTTGAGCGACCAAGCGTGCCTGCTTAGCTGAATCCTTTTGCGTCTGTTGCCGATGGCTTGGGCAGCTTTGTGATACTTTTCCCACACGAGATGGGTGGGATCGGGAATCTAAATTAACCGCTCTAGCCTCGTGAGGCCCGACCTTGAAAAGAACAATTGATTTTGTGATCACTCGAAGACATTGGGCCTCACGAGGATATACTTGTCTTTACTCGGAGGTCTTAGAGTTCTTAGATAAATGAGAGTATACAAATTACAAAATACAAATAAATCGAATTGAATTGAAATGAGTATCAACTATTGTTTTTAGAATGTTTTGTTCGTGAACGTGAAAAAATTTGGGGTGCTATATGGGATTTTTTGAGATTAGATTAGACCTGCATGTGGTTAGACGGTATAAAAGGCAGCGCGCGCTGGCGCGCGCCCCCCCCCATCCCAGGCAATGGGGTCCAACTGTCACTTTTCGCCGACGACACCGCACTCTATTTCAGAAGTCGCAACATGACATACATCCATAAAAGGCTACAATCCGCGGTCGATGAGCTAGGAGCCTGGTTCAGGCTGTGGCGCATTGAGGTCAACCCAGAAAAGAGCACAGCAGTGCGTTTCGACCACAAACGCAGGAGGGGTCTAAGCGACCCCCCCCATCCGCATGTTAGGTACCCCAGTCCCCTGGCGAACATCAGCCAAGTACTTAGGAGTTACCTTAGACAACAGACTTACTTTTAGGACACACATCCGGAAGGTAACCCGGACCGCTCGTTTTTACCTTGGCCGCCTATCTTCCATGGTAGGCAGACAAAGTAAAATGACAGCCAGAAACAAGCGCACGCTCTATAAAGTTTGCATTCGTCCCGTGATGACCTACGCGGCTCCCGTTTTCGCACACGCGGCCCCCAATCTCATGTATCAACTTCAGATAGTCCAGAATAATTTCTTACGTAGGGCTCTGAACGCACACTGATGCGTCAGAAATGCCGATCTCCATCGGGATATGGAGATTCCAACTATCCAACAGTTCATTAGATACCTCTCAGAGTCGTTCTTCAGCCGCGCTGAAGAACACTCTAACCCCCTGATCCGCGAATCAGCAGTTTACCCTCCCCCCACGACTAATCCTCGTTACCTGGTGCGCAGGCCCAGGAACGTTCTAGTCGACCCACCCGATAAGCTCTCATGCGACCTAGACCTCCTCCTGGAGGCCCAGGCCCAGTCAGATGTAGCCCCCGCTCCCAACAGTGTCCCCGGGGACACTACTCTCACTTAATTTTTTCTTTCTTTCTGTTTCTGTCACTATGTGACGAATCCCCCTAAGCGGTAGCTCTAGTGAGCTCCGCTGTGCGCCCTCCTCGGCCTCGAGGGGGGTCGCTCATGATGTAGGTTTAGGGGTCCTTAGGACCAAACCAGCACCAAGGTGGTGTTTAGTGGATAGGCGCACTCTGCGAGTCCCACATTGGCAGCACGGCCGGGCCCGTGCTGTGCATGCATGAGCATTCACCACCTCCCTCCCCCGTGTCCTCCGGAGGGTGCCCTTTATAGGGCTAAAAAAAAAAAAAAAAAAAGCGCGCGCCCCTTATTCCGCTCCGAACCGCCGTCGGTGTAACATCCATCCAAAATTATTATTTTGCGATACTTTGTTACTGATTTGTTCTTGCTAATTGTTTGGTAAATTGTTGAAGATTTCTGTGCTAATTATTTTCTGTTTTGCTAAAGATTTCCGTATGAAATTATTTTTGTTCATGTGAAAATTTGTTGAGAATTAAAACTATTTTGTGACTATTGATTCCACCTTGTTTTTAATACCTTTCGCTCGAATTTGCTAAAATCAGAAGTTGGATGGAATCAACGTAGTTCTAACCGATTGGCTGTTCTGACTATTGCTTAAATTCGCAGCGAGGGTACTAATAGAAAAGAAGGAAAAAATGTCTGATCGCGAATGCCGTCATAGTCGTTTTAATTCTCGCGATCAGGAACTGTATCGTCGTCGTATAGATACCGCGATGGTACTCTTGAAAGTAGCCTAAGGCGCGAGATGGATGCGATGATGGCTCGTCTGAGGGCGTTAGAAGGTCAACTTACTAATTCAGGAAACACAAAATCGCCCGAGCGCACCTCATCGCCACCATCGCGGCGCCAGCCGTCAGCACCGGTTGAGCGGCGGGCAACCTCATTGTCTGCTACTCCGAGTTGCCGACGCCTGCGTTGGGCGAGTCGCATACGGAAACGGTGGATGTTTCTGAACGTACCTACTGCTAGTGATGTAAACGTGCCGTCGACAGTAACTGATCGGTTCGTAGATGCTATTCGTTCAATTAACACTGTAGTGCGATCAAATCACTTTTACATCTCTAACTTTGACCCTAATTTGCATAACATTGAAGACTGGTTCGCCGAGGTAGATCACGCGAAAAATCTCAATAACTGGACAGAGTGCTTATACTGAGTTTTTTCATTCACTCTCGATAGTGAGGGCGTTTGCGATTTGCATAGGAGTAACAAAGAGACAAATAGATGGCGCGCTTTGTCACTCCTATGCAAAACGCAAACGCTCTCGCTATCGAAAGTGAACGACAAAGTATACGCACTCTGACCACGAGTGCCTTTCACGTATCGGTAATTGTTTGAAGGGCGACTCTCGTTCATGGCTGAACGAGTGGGTGACAAGCGATTGGACCTGGACTAGTTTCAAGAGGGTGTGTTTTTTTGTTTGTGTTTGTGTTTGTGCCCAAAGACCCCTGATGTTGCTAATATTTTGTACGAGGTGATGAGCACCAATTTGGACAGCAATCCCTGTATGCCGATTACGCTTGTCGCTCGCTGATTCGCCTACGAATAGTCTGAGGTCTCAGTGATGAATTGATATTTATCAGCAATCGTAATTTGCGGCATCACATGATATTGTAGTAGTTGCAAAGGGTACCCGTTGATTTCTGATGATTTCTGATTTCTGATTAATAGTGGGTCAACGATACCACTTTTTTTGTATTCCGTGTTGAAACAGTTCAATTGCGCAAGCCTTTTATATTAAAGGGACTGGGAGTCGGGAACTTGAAAGCACCTCTTATGTAACGTTGCCAATTGAATTCTATGGTACCACCCTTGAAGTTGATCTATTTATCGTGGCTTCCGAGTTCATGAACACCCCGGTTTAAAAGTACCAATGACTTTTATAGGATAGGTGTTCGGTATGTGTGTACAACGTGTGATTCTCAGATACTTACGAGGGAGGTAGTCGATCCTAGTCGAGTGATGGTTGTTCAGTCCACCCCATCAATTTCAATCATTACCTACACCTTTTGTTGATGACCAATTGCAATAGTGGTTAGCAATTATAAATGAGTTCACTAGATACCAGTGGAAAAATAGTGGGTCCCGATCTGTAGCGGGTTTAGGAATAGGCGAGGGCACATCGACTGATCGCCGGAAGCGGTACTGTGGTTCGCCTAAGTGGGCCCATCTGAGGTCAACCGATGCCGCTCACGAGATGTCCTAGGGCTCGGTATGCAGGAGGCCCGATAGTGGCCTAGGACTTCTCGTGTGCCTGCCTTAGTCTCTGGATGCAGGTACGTTGGGGTTCCTTCATGATGCATGAGGCAGGTACATTCATGATGTTTTGATCTTGAGCAAGACGATAGACCACGGGTTTGTTCTCTTGCGCAGCGTGCTCACGACCTTGACAAATGCTGGTCTTTCGATAAATTTGAAGAAATATTCTTTCCTGGCGACCGAGGTCGAGTACTTAGGTCGAAGCATTAGTGAAGGTCAGGTGATGCCGAGTCATGATAAAATCAAAGCTTTAACGGACGCGCCCGAACAAAAAAAATGTTAGCAGGTTCGCCAGTTTAGCCAGCAGCGCGACTGAAAACCAGCAAAGTCCAGACGCTTATGTGGACCAGAGGAGAAAACCGCACTGCGGTTATGAATTAACTTTTTAGTTTTTGTCAGGAAGTAGGCTCAGTCAAATGGGAAGCTGGACTCATGCATGCGTGGTCCCTACCGCGTGGTGAAAATCCTGCCACACGAGCGCTACGAGCTGCAACTGTTGGCTGGCTCGTACGGGAAGTCAACCTAGGCCGCGGCGGAATACATGGTCCCGTGGCACGGGGAGTGGACTCCGGAGGTGTGCGATGCCTACTTCAATGGTGAAGATCCTGTCTCTCCATAAACATGTTTTGAACTGTTTATGGTGGCGGCCTGACCAACTATTGACATTGTTTCGAACTGTCCGTGGTCAGAGCCGTTAGGTGAAATTTAGAATTTTAAATTCAGAACTGTCTGTTAGGAGAAATTTATAGGCATGTTGAGAACTGTCTATGGCATCTACAGGCATGTTGCGAACTGTCTGTGGGTGGTGATAACTTGCTAGGCATGTTGCGTCTGTCTAGTGAGGTCTTTCCATAAACATATTTTGAATTGTGTTGGTGGCGGTCTGACCAACTATTGACATTGTTTCGAACGGTCCGTGGTCAGAGCCGGTCTTTTTCAGGCATGTTGCGAACTGTCTGTGGGTGGTGATAACTCGCTAGGCATGTTGCGTCTGTCTAGTGAGGTCTTTTCATAAACATGTTTTGAATTGATTTGGTGGCTGCCTGACCAACTATTGACATTGTTTCGAACTGTCCGTGGTCAGAGCCGGTCCTTTTCAGGTATGTTGTGAACTGTCTGTGAGGAGAAATTTGGGTAAAACTAACGCTGTGTTATTTTTCAGCTTGTTATGTTACGATTTACTGATTTGATCTTTTTGAAGCCAAGTAAGGTTTGTTAAAATTCTTTGAATGGTTTATGTTCGTGTGGAACACGCTAACGTGTTGCAAATGTTGTTGTCTTTGCTAAAAGTTGCGCCAGTGATCATGGCGATATTGCGATGTTTGTTTTATTGAGATGCAGACGCGGACGAAGAGGGGTCTACATCTGCAGCCTTCGTGCCCGGCTCATCATGGAGCCTGGAGACGCCGGGGTCTGCCGAGCAGTCGAGCAGCGCTGCAAGCCACCCCAGTCCTGCCTATGTCCAAGTGCTTCTGGTCGGATGCGCTAACGTCGTGCCTATGTCCAAATGTTCTAGTTGTAGATGCTAATGGCATGCATCTATTCTGCCGAGGTTATGTAATGCCAATGTGGTGCCTATGACTAAAAGAGGTAACTACTGTTGTTAACCGTTTTTCCGTGTATTGTTTTCTATGGCCTGCAGACGCAGATAACGAGGAGCCTACTCCTTTGAACGCCGAGCCGTTGCGAGGGACAACGGGGCCGTCCTCGAGTTTGGAGATGCTGCGATCTGCCGAGCGGCGAGCCCATGATACGCAAGAAAACTGACGAGCCGTGAGCCAACTGCGTTCTGCCAGAAGATGAACTCGAGCCTGAACTTTCCATGCCACTGCTGGAATCGAACCTGCATTGCGAAATGGGAGCCCGAGGACGGACTCCTGTCAGGAGAGGCCGGGTAGGAGAAAATTCATTTTCGTAAATGGAGATTAGACCTGCACGTGATTAGACGGTATAATAGGCAGCGCGCGCCCCTGATTCCGCTCCGAACCGCCTGTAATCTGTGGAACCGCCGTCGGTGTAACATCCATCCGATATTATTATTTTGCGATACTTTGTTACTGATTTGTTCTTGCTAATTGTTTGCTAAATTGTTGAAGATTTCTGTGCTAATTATTTTCTGTTTTGCTAAAGATTTCCGTATGAAATTATTTTTGTTCAAGTGAAAATTTGTTGAGAATTAAAACTATTTTGTGACTATTGATTCCACCTTGTTTTTAATACCTTTCGCTCGAATTTGCTAAAAATATTGTATAAAAAAAATACAGTTGCATAGCATAAAATCACACCTGTATCCCGGGAGGGTAGGCAGAGATCAGGGTCTGCTATTTGCTAGGTACTATCCCGAGCGATTTCTTTCACTTCAACAACCTACATCAGTCGTTTTGCTAATACATCCCCTATAATGTTCCCAAAGTAGGCACCAACCTACTTACAATTAGGTAAGTACTAATGTCTTATTATCGTTCACCTTCCTGGAAAACTCCATCTCACTGACGTCTTTAGAGAGCTGATAACGGACAGAAAATTAATATCGAATAGACTACGACGATCAATATCAGCGGGTCCACAATGAATCTAATGTAGATTGCACCGATCGATCAATTCCCACACAGCGGTAGTTCCGCCCTTGCTGTAAATGTATTGAATTGGAAACTACCCAAATGGGACAATGGTATAAAACGCGATCTGTGTAACAGTTACAACTGAGCAATATAGGTACTGTTACACCCTCTCTATTGATATCATTCATTAGATGTCAAGGAAACATTACAATATGTACTACAAAATAACAATCAAATTTACAGATGATTAATTCCAAAAATTCACAAAAGTTACGTCAATAATCATTATCATCAACCCATTATGTCCCCACCGAGGGGCACGGGTCTCTTCCCTGAGGAAGGTATAGGCCATAATATCAAAATAATGTCAAAGTAGAATTTGTAATAAAAATAATAATCAAAAACAAAAATAAAACAATGTCACAAAGCCAGTCAATCGAATAAACCGCCCGAGGCACATCCGACCCAAAGGTAGGTTAGGTTACATATGATCCGTTGCTATGTAACCTAACCTACAGTATAGACATACTTGGCATTTTTCTAGGACTTTAACAGTCTTACTATAAAAAAGTTAAACATCTGTTCAGCACGTGTTTCAAAACAGAGTTACCACAATACTGTGTTTAGCGATGGTTTAGAGTAAGACACCGGTTTTTTTTTTTTTTTTTTTTTTTTGTATGTTTCGCCGCAAATCCTCTGACATGGGTCAGAGACTTTGTTAGACTAACATTGTGATTATATATATTTTTTATTATTTTTTTCATGTTTGCTCTACGTAATTTTTGCGTATGTTTACATTGGTAAACTACGCCTGCAATGTGTAAGTATGTTTTTTATTATAGTTCTGTTTGAGTACTGCTGGCATTGTGTGTCCTGGTGTTATGTGTGCATGTTTATTAGTTATATTTCTTAGATTAATTACATTGATAAAAGGTAAGTATTACTTACAAATATAATTATGTTACTTATTTCTTAATAGTTTTTTTTTTCTTTTGTTTTTTTACATTTCATGTATTTACATACTTATAGTCTAGATTTACAATATTATGGGCTTTGATATTCTATCGTAAGTATCCAATGTACTTGAGATAGAATAACGACTTCGCTATGTTATTACAGTTATTTTTTTGCTTTTTTTTGCAATTTTTTTTTTTTTACAGTATTTTTCTTTTTGTATATTGTATCTTCGGCACATGAACATGTACTTCAGATTCAATACACCTAGCATCAGTTTCCTATCTTATGTGTATTCTATCTTATGTTATTGTATTATATATATATATATATATATATATTTTAATGCTTATCACTTTTATTTTTATACATTTAATTAGCTTACGTAATCAATGCATAAAAACTATCGCGTTTTTATATTCTGCAATATATTTTATAAAACTTGTTTGCTAACATGGTTTATACATATCTTGTATATTACTTAGTAATATACTCTATGTATATAATTAATATCTATTTGTATATAATTGTATGCCTATTCTTTATATATTTTTTCTCTTATTATATATAATTATGTTTTATTTCTATAATTTGCTATTGTTACAATCTTTTCACAATATGTTTTAAATGACTCTATATATTCATTATTGGCTATATATTTTGACAATGTTTCTTTACTTAACTTAACACTAGATTCTATTTCTAAGTTATACCTATCCAATCCATGCATTGGACAATCTAACAATAAATGTAATATTGTTTCTTCTTTTCCAGGGTCACAAATGCAAGCTGGGTCGTCTTTACATTTAAATCGGTTTAAATAATGTGCAAAGCCACCATGGCCGGTGAATGCTTGTACGAGCTTTGGAGTGATATTGATTGTTCGTATAGTCTTGTAAGCTTGTATTACATCTGGTAAGAATAGTTTTGTTGTCTCAACCGTGTCTCCCTCCGCATACCTTGTCTGCCATTTAATTAAAGTGTCTTGTCTAATGCATTTCTTCACGAATGATAGGGGAAATCTATCGTAATCTGGTGCCGTCCTTTTAAACAGTGCAGCTTCTTTTGCTAGTTCGTCAGCACGTTCGTTTCCTTGAACTCCTACGTGGGCTTTAATCCAAAATAGTTTTACTAATTTGTTTTGTTTTAAGACCTCTCTTAAATTTTTTCTTATTTCAAAAGCCAGTGGATGTGTAATTTTTGTACTTCGTAGGAGTTCAAGTAACGACCGTGAATCACTAAATATATTGTACCGACTTTCTTTTTGTTTCAGTATGGTAAGTACTGCTGTGTGAAGCGCCAGCATCTCCGCCTGAAATACTGTACAATAATTTTCCAGTTTTACCTTTTTGCTTCGAAACTCTTTGCCATTTCGCCAACAGCATATTGCAGCACCCACCTTGCCCTCAATTTTACTGCCGTCTGTAAATATATTTATTCCCTCGATTTTATGTGTTTCGACGGTTTGAGGATCAAGGTTGTCAAGGCACTCAAAGTCGATTTCTGCAATATCTGATGGATGTGGATTCATCAGAAAACTAACTCTGATTTCCAGCTCTCTATCGTCTGGCAAGTATCCAAGTGGTCTACCCCTCTTAGTCTCATATATGGCTGCCGCTTCCTGGATTCGCATATCGAGCGGAAGCAGTCCGCTCAGTACCAGCGCTGCACTCAGAGAGACGGTTCTGTGGGATTTACATACCTTCTGAGCGAACCCTCTCTGCACCATATTTAATTTCTTTTTTATGCCTATTTTGGTTGTTGATGGGGCCCATACACTTGCCGAGTACAATATGATCGGTTCTATTACTGCTGTATAAATGTGTCGAATAACTTCAGGGCTCAGTCCCCAACTAATTTTAGCTATTCTTGCGATTTTCTTATAAATATCTAGTGCTTTCTTACAAATATATGACACATGAGCATTAAATGTTAATTTCGAATCAATTATTAAGCCTAAAATTTTAATTTCCTCTACTAATTCTATGGCTTTCCCTCCCATATTTAAATTTGGTTTATTGTATTTTAATTTATTTGTGATTATCATAGCAGCGGTTTTATGTGGTGCAAATTTTAATTTGTTTGCATCTCCCCATTGAAGAACAAGTTCAAGCGCTCTATTAGCTTCGTCTTCTATTCTTGTCATATCGTGTCCCGAAAACACAAGCACAATATCATCTGCAAAGGCCTGGTTATATATGTGCAACCGGTCTAGCTCGTTCAACAATGGGTCAATAAGTACAGTCCAAAAAGTGGGGCCAGCGATAGAGCCCTGAACACATCCCTTTGTAGTTGTTCGCTTACTCTCAGCTCCAGCATACCTGAGACAGATTTTTCTGTTCTCAAAGTAGCTTTTTACGATCAAGCGAAGATTGCCCGGTGTGTTCAAGTGTTCTAACTGAGTCTGGATTGCTGGCCACCAAGCGCTGTCGAAGGCTCCCTCTATATCTAGCGAAACCATTACTACGATTTGTTTTTGTTTGACTACTTTCCGTATGTGCATAATCAAATCGTAGAGGGAGTCCTCCGTACAGCGCTGGGGTACGAATCCGTATTGTCGCGGGTTTATCTTAGGTAATATATACCATCTGATGCGAGCCACAAGCATCTTTTCTAGGATCTTTCCCAGTATTGGGAGAAGACCAATGGGCCGGTAGGATTTAGGTAGACTGTAGTCACTCTTCCCAGGTTTTCTGAGAATAGTGACCACTGCCACCTTCCACGCCGCCGGAAACCACGAGAGCTCTAGGCACTTGTTGGCTAAAGCCTTAAAAATTTGTATGTCGAAGCCGATAGCTTGAACGCAGATATCGGCCGTTAGTCCATCAGGTCCCGGAGCCTTTTTTGGGTGAAAGCTCTCCATTACTTCCCTTACTTCTCGTGTGGTAAATGGTGGGTCTCTTTTGTCCGTGTCCTTTACTTCCCAACTTTCTTTCGCCAGTTTCCGCCTTTTCGTATGAACTCCATGATCAGTTTCTATTTCGTCTGTAGGAAAGAATGTTTCTGTCAAGAGTTTCGCCGATTCTTGGGGTGTTAAAACTTCACCATCTTTGATCAGAAGCTGGTCTTCTTTCCTTGCCGCGTTCTTTCTAAGGATTCTGTAAATTCCATCCCATAGATTCTCTCGATCTTGTTTCCGACAAAATTCTTTCCAACTATTTATTTGGGCTGATTGAGCTTCACTTTCGTAAATTTGTTTTGCTTTAACATATTCTTCTATAACGTATTTCCGTCTTATGGGTGCAGCCCATAAGACGGAAATACGTTATAGAAGAGCAGGTGGTTATAAGTAGAAGCAGGTGGGTATAAGACACCGGTTAGACATTGTTTAAATTTAAACTAAACACTTGTTCAACCCACGTTTAGCTGTTTAGTCAGTGTTTAGCTAAACACGTGTTAGACCAGCGTATACTCTAGTTTTTGTGGTAAGACTGTTACAGTCTCACCCAATCTCACCACAAAAAATAAAATAAACACTGGTTTAACATACGTTTATTTAAACAATGTCTAAATATTTAATAATTGTTTAACGGTGTGTTTAGCAACCAAGCCCCTTCGTCTGTCTAACTTTAAACAATATCTAAGCCGTATCTTTCTCTAGGCAACCGTAAAACACTGTTTTATGGTAGCACTTTTTTTAGACACGTGCTCAGCAGATGTTTTAGTTTTTTGTAGTACGACTGTTTACGACTCTAAATCAAAAACCTTTAGCGTCAGAAAACTCGATACCGTTTGCAAATTTAGTACTAGCTAGCACTAAATTTGCAAACTGTTTCGAGCCCTCTACCGCTGAAGGTTTTTAATTTATTGCCGTTTAAAGTCTGAAAAAAATGCCAAGTATAGACAAATGGATCATAGATCTCTTTGGCGTCTGTGCCAGTACGATCTCTCGATCATGTTAATAGTAGGTAATCTTTAGGAGCCACCACAACTAACTCAGGATCTGGAACCCACTACCCACTAGATAGCATTTATGCCAAAACGGCCGTTTTTGGCGTTAAAAAAAAGTAAAAGTAAAAGTAAAAGTATTTTATTCGTAAAACATGAGTACATGATGTTGGAATTGTTACATATGAGTCCTATGCATGTTTTGCCTTAATAGGCACACGAATTTCGAGAAGGCACCTTGAGAGGAAAAAACTGATTGAAAATTTAAAACAGAAAACCTTCACCGCAAACGCAAATTATCATTAAAGATATGTCAAGAATTATTAAAATATTAAACATGTTCATTTCAAACTTAAAAATAAAACTTTATATGTATTAGTTATGTATGTCGTCTTAGTAATATTAATGTCAATGATTTGTGAGTTTACAATGTCAAGATCTGTCAGTCAGAAATTCATTAATATTATAATAACATTTCTCATTAAGGATATTTCTTAACCTAAATTTAAAACTATTGATGTCAAGTTCACGTACGTCTACATTTATTTTATTGAAAATTAAGGGCCCCATACAGAATATACTTTTTTGCATTTTAGTGCTGTATTTGCTTTGTGAACGCCTACTCTAGTAGAATCTCTCTGCAATCGACAGCTGCTATAGGCTACTGGTTTGTATATTTCTGGGTTTGATTTAACAAATGAGGCTACTTCTAGTATGTACATGCATGGAAGTGTTAGAATCTTGTATTTTTTAAAGAAAGGCGCGCAACTGTCGGTTTGTTTCAATCCAAACATCGACCCAATACATCTTTTTTGTGCTTTAAAAGCTATTTCTCTGTCAGTTGAATTACCCCAAAAGATTAGCCCGTATCTTAGTACAGAAGCGACTAAACCATGGTACGCTGTGACAGCTGCATCTGTATTGGTTATCGGCGCAAGTTTGTAGAGTAGATATGCCGATGAGCTAATTTTAGTAACAAGTTGTTTAATGTGTGATTTCCAATTTAATTGCCTATCAATTATCAACCCCAAGAATTTAGTTGTTTCTACCTCTTCAATAGCCTGGCTTTCAAATTGTATGTTTAACTTTTCATTATCCACTATTCTTTGACTAAATTGCATGCGTACTGTTTTAGATAGGTTTACTTTTAAATTATTGTCGTTTAGCCATTTCACAATAGAGTTTAGTGCGTTGTTGATGTCGGTTTGAAAATCGTTTTCACTATTACTTTGAATTGTGACTGTGCTGTCATCAGCAAATAATGATACGGGATGTAGTGTGGATTTCGGCAAATCGTTAATATACACAATAAATAATAATGGTCCCAACACACTGCCCTGCGGCACTCCATATGTGACCTCACTCAGTTGAGACTTATATATTTCCTCAGTTTTCGATTTTAGATTAATCCTAGTTATTTCGGTGTATTGGATTCTGTTTTGTAGGTAAGATTCCATTAACTTCCACACGTTTCCCCGGATACCGTACATTTCTAATTTACTAAGTAAAATGCTGTGGTCAACGTAATCAAAGGCCTGTGTCATATCCATGTATATAGTACACACAGGTTTTCTCCTATCGACACAGTTCAGAACAGTATCCAAAAATCAAAAATAGCCATATTTATTGTCTTATTTTGCCTAAATCCTTTTTGTTCGGGTGTCAAAATTTTATGTGTCTCAAAATAATTGTTCAGTTGCTTATAAATATATTTTTCAAATATTTTCGCAAAAACTGGGATTAAAGCAATTGGTCTGTAGAACTTTAGACATTCACGATTATCTTTTTTAAACAGGGGCTTTATTATTGCATTTTTTAGTGACTGCGGATAGATTCCTCCTTCAATAGAAAGATTAATGATATGACTCAGGTGTCCACAGATTTCAATAGCGACTGATTTTATGATTTTTGTGGCAATGCCGTCGTCACCAACGCTTTTAGTGTTTTTTAGCCTATTTATTATGACCCATACGTCATGCGGTAATTCCATAAACATAGAATTATTTCGTTTCGTAATGCGTTCATTGCTATGTTCTTTAGCATCCTTTATTGGCTTAATCTTGTCTATGAAAAAATCGTTAAATAAATTGCAAATAATTTTAGGGTCATTTATCTCTTTGTCGTCAATTTTAATTTTGTTAATCGATTCTCTAGGTACATGTGGTTTAGTGTCATTAATAATTTGCCAAGATGTTTTGGATTTATTACACGATGTCTTAATTTTGTAAATGTTTTGTGCCCGTTTTGTGAGTTGAATAATTTTTTTGTATGTTATATTATATGTCATAAAGTTAATTTTATTTGTGGTACAAGGTTTACATCGGTACAACCAAAGTAACTGCCTTTTTTTGCGGCTGCATGCTTTTACTCCGCGTGATAGCCACTTGGGGCTTTTATTCGTCTTAATGGTGATAGTTTTTATAGGAAAACATAGGTCATAGAAAAATTTAAAATTTTCCAAAAAACTATTGTATGCTTCGTTAGGGTTATTTGTAGCATATATTTCTGAGAATTTAAAAGTAGCCATAATTTCTCTGAATTTTGACATATTTTCTTGACTGTAGTCTCTCGCCGGGACTCGCCAAAAGGGGATCAGGCAAATCTTTTTTATAGGTAATTTTATAAGTTGAGCTGTATGGTCAGATAATGCTAGTTCCAGAACTTCAGTTTTACATTTTTTACGAATATTATGTGCAATATTATCAAGGCAAGTGTTACTTGCTAATCTAGTTGGTTGTTTTATTTCAAACTTCAGATTGTAATTTAGTAATAGACACTCTAATTCTGAGGTGATCTTATTTTGTTTCATCATATCAATGTTGAAGTCACCGGCTACGACAAGATGTGTTTTGCTGTTTCTTGATACGATTTTTAATATTTTTTCCAGCCGTTCGAAGAAAAAGTTAACATTGCTGGGTTTAGGTATTCTATATATGCATAAAATTATTATGTTGTACTTTGGAAGTTCGACAGCGCAACATTCAATCAAACCGCTTATTGATAGTCTTGCAACTTCGGGCAATTCTTTGTACATATGTCCAGTTTTAATTAAAATGCACGTTCCTCCTCTTTTGCTGTCCTTCCTACTGAAAAAAGCGCTCACATTATAGTTAGGTACATTGATTAATTTTTCATGACCGGACATCACAAAATGTTCCGTAATACATATAATGTCAACATTTCTATCGTTATCTGATAACTGGTTCAGCTCGACTACTAGGGGATCAGTTTTATTTAAAAGCCCTGCGATATTTCGATGTAGCACACCAAGCCACTTATTTGCGAAAAAGCAAAGAATTCTCCTTTTTGTCCAAAGTATTTACTTTTGTCAGTTGATTTTGTTCATTGTCAGGTACGTTTGTGCAGTTATTGTCGTTAAACTTTTTTATGTCATTAATAAGAAACTTCAGGTCTCTGAATATCGCCAACATGCCAGTTTTATTGATAAATCCCGTCCTTTTTGAGAACATGTTGGTGTCATAACTGAGGTTTAGGTTGCTATCAAGGTACCAGACATGCTCATGTGTTGATATGTCTAAATATAAGAGGCTATTAAAGTTTTCAATCCTACAGTTAAACAAGGTGACGGTGTTCGTTAAGCTAGGTGTCTAGTCGTAGGTTTTTTGCCTTAGGCCTGGTCCACATTTGATTTATTTTCATGCTATTTAAAGCTTGCTTTCCATAGATGCAGAATAAAATAGACACGGCAAAACCTATGCCGATTCATAGTCTTTATTACGCACCATATTATGTAAGTTATAAAAATACCTTTAAAACATCTTATGGATATAGTATAAAACTAACCATTACTTATTTGCTTATGTAGGTATTATAAAAGGAATTGGTTCGCTTTATTTTCATGCTTAAAAAGCATGCACATAAAGCAAACGTAAGCCAGGCCTCATGTTCGTGCCAGGGGTCCTATAAATAGGTAGGTACTAAGTATTAGCGTGATTGAGAGATTGTACAGATACTTTTGCTATAAAGAGACACCAAATTCCATGGATACCGAAACATGCTTTTTATCTGAATCCCACGCTAATGAAGTTGCAGACACACCGACATAATTCCTGAAAAGTATTAAGTACTTACCTAATGTTATTTTTCCAGTACCTACCGTCTAGTACAACGACATTTTATTGTCCGTCTGTGACAAATATTATCGTTTGCTATAATCTCGGGCACCACCTGCCTACCGCCGGACTCATATTGCAAGTTATAATCCACTAATAGTGGGCATTGTCCGAAAGATGACGGACTTCCCTGTACAACTTATACTAAACACATTACATGGATTTTATTTCAAATGCCTCATGAATCAAAATTCAACGGTATGGTGGCAAAGTGAAGTTAGTAACTTTCTTTGGGTGCCAGACAATGGAAAAGAGTTGTGTCTTTTTCTGAGAAATGTGCGAAATGGTATTTGGCATTGTACAAGGAGGCGATAGAAAATGGGACACAATTGCATTCGTTGGAGTTTTCTGCAGGAAAAGACTTACGTGGTAACAACGGGGCAAAGTCTTACAATTCTGTGTCTGTTTCAGCAAAGTAAATAAATTCATTTTTCATAACATGAAGCTAAGTGCTTCATGTTATGAAAAATGAATTTATTTACTATTTATTTAAGTAAACTGTAAACCAAAGTAAGTTGGGCTTTACATGCAAACGTTACATGAGCAAATATTTCAGTCAGCCTATTTTCGCTCAGCCTACGCCTCAGGTACACAGGGTGTGTATTTATGTGTACATTTATGTGTATTTATATGTATATTTTGCTACTAATTTTAATGTCTCAGGAACTGCACCGTCTGAGTGGATCGTTCATCCATGTGAAGGTGCCACAGGACGCTGCATATCTCGTGTCACAGCGTAGACGCAAAGGCCAAGTTGTAGAGCCAATTTAAAATGTGTAAAACCAGCTCCAATTTGTTTTCCACAGAAAATATTAAGAGTTCTTATACAGGACCGTTCAGCTCATTTTCATTTCACAGCTAAAAACTAATCTCTAGTGAAAATCTCTACCAGTGGGGACTTTTCATTTTATTATTTAAGTCCGGATTCAAATACATACTTGTAATTTTGTTGAAAGAATCCGAATGAGAGTGAAACCTGATCCGAATTCTTCCGACAAATTACGAGTAGGTACCTAAGTAATTAAATCCGGACTTCCATGTAAGTAGATGTCTTGCGCACCTATCTAGTGCTTACGAAAGTTTTAGTTCGACAATGTTTGGCATAGTTTAATTAAAATCTATTAACACCTTGTTATACAATAAACCGAGGGGTCGTCGTTCTTCAGTTCTCTTTAGTTACGTCCGAGCAAAAACTGCTCTTTACAATGAACATTCACTTTACCCAGAAGCCTTTTAGGAGAGTTTATCGATTGTGAGTCGAATCGAATCGAATCACTTAAAATTTGAAAATTGGACGATAATCTTAGAAACATACATATAAACTTGCAACATCTCAAACATATAAATTTTATATTTTTCTTTAAGAGGGAAGAATAGTACGTGCTCGTCCATACAAAAAGAGGAAACGTTTTTCCACTTCGAAATATTTTCCAAAAATGTTGTTAGTGTATCTGAATTTTTTATGTCTTTCGGTAGCTTGTTGAACAATTCATGTGTTATTTATGCCCTAAGCTAACCACCAATATAAACCAAGCCCCGCCTCCGTGACCCTAGTCGGGCAATCGAGGCCATAAACCATTACGCAATAGGGTGAGAGCACCATCACCGCCCAGACGCAGCAAAAACTTCAAAAGGTGTCCCGCCTCGCGGTGGCTATTGTAAACGATGCAATTGTGCAATGATTTATTATTTGCCCGACCCTTGCCACAGGCACCTGTTTTATTTAGCCGCTTATGTAGGAGGCGGAGCGTTCAAAGTTATACTACCGAGACAGGTTGCCCTTTATATCGGCAGGGGTAGGTGAGTATTAGTGTTTTTTAATGACTTGCGTTGCTCACACATTATATTATAATAAACGGGCTTGATTTACATTATTTATTACATAAAACCAATCTACCGTGACGTGACCACGGCAGCTGCAACGTTGCCGAGACGTCATTTGGTACATTAGTTCTGGTTTTTGATTGGTCTTAATTCAGTATTTTTTAAGTTCAACCATTATTATATTAGATAGATAGAATATTCTTTACTGTACCTATACATACCATAAACATTTACACACAGGCATATACATTACTTCTACATACAGGCATTTTACACACAGGCAAATTACATTTAGGTAGAGAATGTTAGTCAAATTCTCACATCACAACTGGGTTTTAAGGAAGTTGTAGGTAGGCAGCTACCTCACTTAGCTGCTTTGAACCAGATGACGAGATAACGGCATCATTTTTAGCCATGAATGGAACAATATAGGTAGTTATGCCTATCCAACTTTCTCCAACGGCTATAGAGACATCGGTACTCCCAAAACTTACTGTAGGTACCTACCGGATAGACGCGCCGCCGCCGCCGCCGCCGTCTGCAATAATTTGTTAACCCAACTTTTGAAGCAGGAGAATTGCTATGTGCACAATAGACTGCCTTTCTAAATCTTGCTTTGGTTTTTCCAGCACAATTCTAAGACGTACTCAAATCTTTGTCTGATGATGAAACCGTTAGGGATAACAGGAAATACAAAATGATAATAACTTCCACACAACACAACCACTTGACCTGGTACCAAACTAGAATATCCTGTGCAATGGTAACCAGGCAAAGACATTACAAACATCGAAAAATACCCAGACTGAGGTCATGTTTATAAATATACGGGCGGCCCCCAGTGTCAATCGAACTTACGACTTGTTTCTTGGTAGACAAGCACCTTAACGGCTAGACCAAGCAAACAGTTATTTTATGTTATTGCTTCTGTTGCGCAATCATTCCTTAAAAACACAGTAAAAAAATTGCCTACGCGCCTATATCGTGTCTGGGCAGCGCGCTGCTGCCGGCAAATTCAGACCCGGCGCGCATGTCTACTACAGGACCAATCAGCAGCAGCCAACTTTATGTCAACGGTTTTCGGTCCATTCAATTCAATTCAATTCAATTCAGTTTATTGCATCATGTGGTACAAATTGTTCTTAAAGGATAAAGTAAGTTATGAAACCATGACATGAGCCCTATTAAGGCATTGCAATTTCTTAGACATACATATAAAAAACATTCACAAAAAAATTAATCCAATAAGTTAAATATTTCATCACAAGCGAGTTAAAACAATCGTGGACCCAGCGATTTAGCGAGTTGAAAGCATACCACGCTTCATATCTTCTTCATACATCACAATCTGCGCCCCATCTGTGTCGCAAATATTATCTAGAGACGACCTCTAAGCGTTTAGAAAATGCCAGGCAAACTTTTTTCTATCACAACCCATTGTTTCGCCCGTATGCAAATTGTGAAACTTGCACCGTCCCGGCTAGCTGTCCCTATTGATGATTTGTGTCTGGCAAACAATTGGCTTGCTCTAATCCTTTCAGTAACGGCCCACGGAGCTCAAAAGTATGTCCAGAAGGTCCGACTTCCGGTGAAACAAGCGCGTAGAGCCCACCAGCACGCTGGACCGATGATCTATCTATCTATTATCTGAGCCAGATTGCTGACGGCGGTTGGATGGAGCATCGGCAAAGAGCGTATGTAGAATCGTAAAGAAGAAGAAGTGGTGTGCCTCGGGGAGGCTTATGTCCAGCTGTAGATGAGTCCTTCATAGTTGATTAGAAATCTTCATCAGTCGGCTTTTGGATTGCGCTTGCCTCAGATTTATCACTTTTTTCCGTATGGAGTTTTCTATAGCGAACTCAGCCGCAAGTGTATGTACGCCTACCGTGTTAGGCGATCAGAATAATTTTGGTTTAAAAGACGATTCGATTTGCAGTAAGTACTTAGCGTAAAATTATCTCGCAGCTCCAGATACCTAGAGCTGGCAGAAATATCTATTTCTCGAGAAGGCTATTGATAACTCAACTCAGTGTTGTCGGTTCAAACCCCTCAGCTAATACTGAGCATAAGACATTTTGCCGCTGCATCGCCATACAGCGTACATCTACTGTACCCTTACCCTTTGTTTTTCTCACTGTAGCTTCACATTTCGTCTACTTTTGTCCTATATCTGCCTTTTTTTCTGTATTTACTTTTTATGTGTAATTAGTATATGTGGCGTTAAATAAATATCTTTCTTCTTCTTCTTCTTCAGAACTTCTTTGCTGACAATATTCTGTTCTGCATTTATGTTTCGTATGTTGTAATATCGGAAGATGTCTGTATCCCTAGAAGCTCCAGCAGAAAAGTGACTCTTGTTTCTAGCGGGATAAGAGTTACCGGGAAGCTTCGACTTTCCTTCTATATACCTGCTACACCTACCTGAGCTGGGAATTCTTAAACTTTTAATTCTAGGTAACGGTACATTTAGGGCGAAATTGGTACCCCCTTATCTATTGGCGAATCTTGTAACTGTCCTGTCACGGCCTTGTTTAGACTGACTTTAGGCGTTGGTTGTTTGCTTTTATTCAATACTCGGTTTTGTTGAGGATGAGGAATATTACATGTGGCTAGAAAAACTAGAGCTCTTTAATCTGATAGGTACGGATGCGATCTTTCAGAGTTTTGGGTGCCCAAGAATAAGTTAGGGTTACAAAAATACATATGTTGAAAAAAACTTTTGTGGTGTAATGCGGTTAGGAAATTGGAAATATACTTATTTCGACGTAAGGAATTGTTGGATTTTAGTTGAATGTCAATGTGCTATCCCAACCAGCAAAAACCAGTCTTAAAACAGTCTCAAGACTACTATTTTTTCGCTCTAATATTGATCCTAAATCATCATTAATATCAATCTTAATATCATTCTAATATTAATCTTATTGAATGCTGTTCACTATTATAGTAATCTAGCCAAAACTAATTTAAGCTGCTTTAGGCTAATATCGCTTTTACCTAAGTATCTTTTAAGACTACGTAGGCTAAAATTGGTCTTACTTAAGAATATTCTTAGTATCATCAATCTTATTTTAGTTTGACGTAAGACCAGAAAGTCTTCGCGAAACAATTCATTGTAATGGGTGCTTGCGTGTGATAAATGCAGCGTGACAATAAAAATAGCAAATAATAAAACTGTCTTTATCGTCTGGTGTTTGTTTATATTTAGTAGTAAATATTCTCGTGGGAATAATTATTTACTGTAAACTAGACCCTGTTTTACGCTTCAAATTAATTTTTTAATTATTTTGATCTTGTCTATTGTATTGTAAGTATATTGATCCAACATTACTCTTACAGTTGTGTTTCCAGGATCGATGTAAGATTAAACCATCTTATATTGTTCTTGTGTATTGTATTGTAAATGAATTGATCCAATATCACTCTTATATCTTACTAAACTAGAGCTGTTAATCTTATTATAGCTTTCAATAAGATCAAAAACAACCATACTAACAATACTCTTAAGCAATGCTGATATTAGACATGAAAATTTTATAATAGCATTCATCAAGTCTATTTTAAGATCAAATGAGCAGAGGCTTAAAATACTTTTATAACATGCTCTTATATACATATATAAGACCAATCAATAAGACTGAGTGTTCTTGAGTACGAAGTGACTTGTTCTAGACTGATATAAGAACGAATACATATTACAAAACAGTTATAGGAGCGATTTAAGCCAACCACTCTTATAAAATGCGGACCCTGAGACTATTTTGCCGGTTGGGATGTTTTGCCTTGGGGCGAATATGGAGAAAAAGCGGGAAAAAAAACTCGACTCTGACCAATATTCTTCATGAGTAAGAAAAAAGGAAATAGGTACCGGATAAAAAAGAAATAAAAACAAATATACTTAAGTTAAAAAATAAAGTCATTGGTTCCCGCAGTGAGAACCGAAACTGGGTCTCCCGCTCCCGAGTCCATTGTTCTACTCACTGAACTACCATCACGCCTTCATCATCATCATCATCATCATTCAGCCACAAGAAGTCCACTGCTGTACATAGGCCTCCTCCATGGATTTCCAAAAAGACCGGTTGGAAGCGGCTTGCATCCAGCGCCTTCCTGCCACCTGGATGAGATCGTCTGTCCATCTTGTGGCTGGTCGTCCCACGCTGCGTCCCATCACGCCTTAGTTCTTCACTTTTCCTTTAGGTAGGTACCTATACGTACCTAATTAGAGCAGGCAGGCGAAAACAACCCGATTACTAGTCAATGACCCACTTATTGCTGTTGTTTGTTGCTATCAACACTGTTTGTTTTCGTTGCTCAATAGTTTTTGTGCAACCAATTAATAAAACAAAAAAAAGACTGGACTAACTGGATCAGTTGGTAGATCCTAAATCACTGGATTGTTTATTGCTGTTAAATAAATATTGCGTCATCACAATCGTCTATTATACAAGTTTGTGATGGACTTAAATTGTAAATCCGCGCTGGGCACGTGTGGTGATTAAGCCTATATTCTCACTTTCTCTCTGTCTGAAAGATGGCTTGTGCCCTGAAATCAGACAGATCGTCGAAGGTATTTTTACATCTCAACCAAGTCTGAATACATAGGTAGCTACATTTCCAGACCTATGTCAATTTTATCTATAGCGCCGATATATGAGCTTTTAGTCGTCGACAACCTTATTAATTCACAAGACTGCATACCCGGAAGATTTCATTTACATTAGTTTAGCTAATGTTACCTACGTTTGAATCTTCGACACAGAGATCGCGGATCGTTTACGAGGGCTGCACCTAGCTACAAATTGTAGGTACAAATGTCCTCAGCCAAGTGTACTTCGAAGTTTATACCATTCTGATACAAACATAAACTCACACCAGTCACACAGTAGACAACTAGGTGGCGCGCTTTGTCACTCCTATACAAATTGCAAACGCTCTCGCTATCGAAAGTGAATGAAAAAACTCAGTATAAGCACTTAGGCTCTGCCTCTTGCCACAATCCTGGCAGCATAGATTCCTGGCAGTGGCACGTCCTTGCCTGTATACAAGGTTCGGGACTAGGACCAGTATTGTTTTGGTGTGGCTGCTATTATTATTTATTAAACTTACCAACGGGCGGCCATTTTGGAAGCAGCGCGAGTTAATGAACCGGTCACCCTCGCCCCATCCTGCTATCGTAATCACAGCCACGCAACCCTTCCGCTTGCCCTATGCAAGCCGCAGGCTCTGGAACTTGCTTAGACATGGCATCATAGAGAGGTATTTGTGTTCATGGACAAAGCTAAAGCATCTTACCTCTCGGTGTTGGTAAGGATATAACCACAGACCTGTATCTGTGAATATGAGCACGGGCCCCGCCATCGCCAGGTTCAGTTTCAACAAGGATTCAAACAGCAGAAATTCATCTTAGGTAGAATAGAACTGATTTTGGCACGACTAGTTTTACGTTGCCTGCTCTAGAGCTATCCTTAGATCGGCCTGGTCTTGTTCGCACCTAAACGTGTAACGTATTTAGTAAGGAGGTTGTACTGTAACATAAATCGAAGATATCAATATTCTAAATATTAAGTGATTGCACAACACGTAGTTCTAGCTCCAATATTGGCATGTTACATTTGTGTCGGTCGAGATCGTCTCGCCAACGTCTTCTTGGCCTACCTCTCCTGCGACGACCGCCTTGTGGCACCCACTCGGTGGCAAGTCTCGCCCACCTATCCGGGTGCATTGTGCACATATGCCTTGCCCAGCTCCACTTCAACCTTGCGGTCTGGACACCCACATCAGCTATGCGTGTTTTTGAGCGTAGCGTAGTGTTGCGGATATGGTCAATCCTTCTGACGTTCAACATGCTACGCTCCATAGCTCGCTGGCAAACCTTGAGCCTGGATTTCTGTTCTGTCAATGACCAAGTCTGGGAGCCATAAGTGAGGACGGGCAGGATGCACATGTCAACGAGTCTCCGTTTCAAGGGAAGCGGAAGTCATCCTTTCAACGAATCCTTCATGGACCAGTAGCACTTCCAGGCGTTTTCGATACGGCGATTGATTTCCTTGCCTTGCCTGTTTTCGAAGCTTACTATCTGGCCCAAGTAGATGTACTCGTCGACATAGTGTATCTCCTGCCCATCGACCTCAACTCTGCTTTTTCGACCGTTGGTCATGACTTTGGTTTTAGACCTGTTCATAGAAAGTCCAACCTCAAGGCTTGCAGCACTGAGCTCTTGCAGCATGATTTCAAGAATAGAGTAATTTTTGAATTTTTTTCGAAATCGTATCACTCGTACGTATCACGTTGTCTCTAACGAACGTTAATGACTTCTTTTTTTTCATTGCATGTCAGCCAAGACCAAGCAAAGACTGTCTCCTTAGTCATCCTCTGATAGACATCACAAGCACCAACACTTTAGAAAAATATTAAAAATTGAATAAATGAATAAAAGTCACAAATACCGAAATCACTTTCTTGCGTTGGTCAATAATTTCATAATTAATTATAAAAAACAGATAAAAAAATGTATATATATCTCTTTCTGGTGTGTACAATAAAGAGTTCTAATCTAATCTAATCTAACAGAAAAAAAAAGTAGCATGGCCAAATCCAGTTCCTGTCTACAGCTCTTCCTTAGGTACTTAAGTCTACGGAATGTGCAAGAGGGATCGATTGTCGAAGGGGACGCAATGGGAGCCCTATCTGACAGAGTCCTTCGTACGCCGTGGTCCCCTTGCGTCTCAAAACTGGATGGTTTAACCCTCCTATCGCTAATGTATTTTTAGCCATAATCGCCACACATAACGCAAGCTGCTACAAAAGAGAACAATCGTACGTAGCAACTACGAGTACCTGAATTATTTTAAAGGTGATTTAAGAATTAAGTACCTATGTATTGGTGATGGTTTGAGCATATAAATTGATTAACAAGTACGTAGGTACATTCTTTATACCTACTCTGTATTTTTTCCGCTGCCTTTTCTCCGCTACGAATCTACCTGGAGGCTGCAGCTTACATTGTAAGTACCAACATTAACAATCAACAAACGGAATGTTGAGTAGACAAACCTAACTCATCTGCAATTGATTATAACGATTTGGTAAACAACCCAAACAAATTAATGAATGCGGTGCGCGATTAGCGTCCCAAAAACCTTTTTAGCTAACTTGTTTACAATCTAGGTACTTCTTCGTGCTCCAAGGCCGACTTATGCACGTGCTTTGATAAATACTCAATTCCAGTTTTTAGGTTCTAATACCTAATTGTTGACAAACAACAAACTTCTTTTCCCCCTTAATTATTCCTGATTGATATGATAAGCAATATTAACTTCACTGAGCATATTACTGTGTCTCTGGTCTAGCCGTATCACCTTATTCTAAACGGCTACGTCACGAAAATCATGCTCATTTCTGAGAAAATTGACGAGTTACCGAAATTCTCAATTCAGAAACTGGCCCTTAGCAACTTAAATGTAAAGGTTGATGTGATGCTAACAGCAGGTACCCCTATATAATCTATATTAATAATTTCGTTCGGGTCTATTGTAGACTCGAACGATATGCACACCAAATGAAAGAGCGTAATAAAATAGTTGATCTGAGTCGACAACATATGGGCGGAAAATTCGTATTATCGAGCAGCATCAATATAAAAATTATTAAATTCAACAATGGCGTTGCTAAGTAAACATGTCAAAGTCATCATTGTTGTGTTAGTGTCACAAGTTTTCATTGTGAACTGTTATGGCCGGTTTACATTATTTTAGTGTTTAGGAGAGTGCTATAATACAATTAGAGAGGCAAGTGCATTAGTACATTACTAGACGTTCGAGTGAAAGTTTATATTTCTTCCAGTAGAGTGTCACTTCGTCGACGTCGCGAAATATGCGCTATCCTACTCAAAATACTATGAGTTTTAATGGAACACATAAGTAGGTAAGTTTGATAATTCGAGTTATTGAAAACAACACGCACCCGTCACGGGTCACTTGCGCACTCTCCTAAAGTTCTCACTAAATTTTTAGTTTATACACAGATAAGTAACGAGGATAGTAACGCGCTCGGGTGTTACTGGATAGAACAATACAAACCAATTCTATTTTCATTCTAATTGAAAGGCAACTAGAACCGTACTATACCGTAAAACGTACTAAAGCAAGTGGCGCTTACACGTTTCTACAAAAGAACACTCCTTAAGAAAGAAAGAAAGAAAGAAAGAAAGAAAGAAAGAAAGAAAGAAAGAAAGAAAGAAAGAAAGAAAGAAAGAAAGAAAGAAAGAAAGAAAGAAAGAAAGAAAGAAAGAAAGAAAGAAAGAAAGAAAGAAAGAAAGAAAGAAAGAAAGAAAGAAAGAAAGAAAGAAAATTTATTTATTTGATACTCAAAACAAAACAAAAAAAGACACACACACAGAGTGCGTACAATAATAAAAAAAATAACACAGAAAGCATAAAAAGCGTAAAAATAAATAAACTGTACAACATGAAAATAATAATAAAATACATTAAAGGTTGAACCCCCAAAATGGGCCCGATTCAGCATAATGTTGCAACAGAGTGTAAAGTAAAGCACTCTCCTAAACAGTAAGATAATCTAAATCGGCCCTTTGATCTAATTTGTTAACTCCATGGTGTGTGGAATACCGTGGCATCTAAGAAGGTTATTATAATCTGTGCCAACTGAGAAGGTGTAGTAAGTAATCTGTAGTGTTTTTCATTGGCGGGAAGACAACAATTGACATTGAGTTTTGGAAGGGTCTGAAAAATAATTGAAAAAGGAAATCAAAGTCATAAATTGATCTTTATTGTTTTGCTTAGTTAGGTACCAATAAACTTATTGAAATGAAAAAGCCACTAGATAAGAAAAATACCAAAAATTAAAATTATGAAGAAAAACATGTGGTCAATACAAAACTAAAAGCTGTAAAGCCAAAGAGAGGGAGCTGTTTTTAGTTGATTAGCCAAGTGGATTCTACGTCTCATTGAATACGTCATTAGATTCACTAGCTGTTAAGTTTATGAAGGAAGCTCATTTAGTTAGTAATTTGTGATGAGGTGCCCATGACAAAGTTATGATAAGTATCCGATTTTCGCCTTGCATTCCTTCGTGAGTAGCCAGAACATGTCCAAAAGAGCAAGATTGGCTATCCGTAATAGTGTGCTGGTTCCAATACTGATGTAAGCATGGTAGCGAGATTTGGGTATGGCAGAAGTCAGAAGAATCATGAAAGTAGGATTAGTGCAGTACAAATGAGATCCTTAAGAAATATGTGTGGTGTTACTTTGAATGACAGAATACGCAATAGTGTGATCAGAGACCGAGGATGTAGAGAAAGAGGATGTAGTGAGTGACTAGAATTGAAAAAAGGAATGTTGCGTTGGTTTGGAGATGTGGAGAGGATGAACGAAGAAAGACTGACAAAGCAAATATATCGAGCGAATGTGAGTGAAAGGGCCGGTAAGGGACGCCCCAGTTGGACATACTTCGACCAAATAGGGGATGTATTAGCAAAGGGCAAGATGAAAAGTACCCGAAACCGATGTGGGTACATGCAACGACTAATGGATGTCGATGAAGCGAAAGTGATTTGTCAGGATAGTGGCAGGTGACAGTCCGTGGTCTCTGCCTACCCGTCTGGGATACAGGTGTGAGCTTATGTATCTGAATGTATTAAGATATTTATATCTACTGGTGGTTGATAAATACAGAGGCGTCACCATATAAAAAAACATAGTGGAATATTATTTTGCGTCTACATTTTACCCGAGCGAAGCCGGGTTTTCGTCTAGTAATATAATATTTTTCACCTCCTTTAGCAGGATGTTTTCCATAACTGGGTGGGTAGATTCGGGCAATAAGTAACTAAGACTACATCATTCGAGTCTAAAAGCTTTCGAACCTACGAGGCAGTGGGAAAAAAATTCGCAACAGCGTTTGTCGCAACAACGGCTATCGAAACTACGTAGCGGACCCAATTAAAGAGTTACTTACCTACTTTTAGTCAATGAAATGTTCATGTCCGAAACTTTTACTTGTTTTAAATTTGTTTTAGATTTACATTCATTAGTCGTTGCATGCTCTCACACCGGTACTTCTTATCTTGCCCTTTGCTAATTCATTTCCAAGCATGTCCGCCTAATGCGCCCCTAACCGACCCTTCCACTAACATTCGCTTCGTACCTACATTTGTTTCGTCAGTCTTCCTTCATCATCTATACATGTCTAAACCAACGCAATATTCCTCTTTCAATTCTAGTCACTTCATCCTCTTTCAGACCACAACGTTCTCTGATCACACTAATGCATATTCTGTCATTCAATGTAACACCACACACATTTCTATTTGATTTAATTTTACCTTAGAAATAATCGAAAACTTTTAATGCCAGAAATACGATTTCTACTCAATTGGTATAACAGCTTACTTTTAACTTGCATAAACAGCCGGCAGCTGTGAGAAGATATCTTCCAATCAGCATTATTGCTTTTTCTGTCACTGTGACAGCGGTCGCAGCGCCACGCGTCCAATGATAACAATCCTTTTGGATGTATTCGGTGACAATTTGCCTCCGTTATTATTTTCTCAAGCCTCCGCGTGCCAAATGTTTTCGTAACCCGATCGCGGCTCAGATTCGGCAACGACGCCATCGAATAAATAAGAAGATTTCTGGAAATTCAGATGAATAGATCAGGTTCACTCAGTGCACGAGTGACACGTGGTATTCGCATGCGCCGAGCAATGACGATACCCAGTGCCCAACAGAAAAAATGCATTGAATTAGGAACATTTTATTGGCTGCACTAAAAGTTTACCCATCAACAGCCACTGGGTGGGTACGTCCTTTCTACAAAAAAAACGAAGAGGCCCCTAAAAACTTTGTGGTATAGTTTTTAGGGGCCGAACTTTTTTTTTTTAAGGATCAAAAGTTGGGATGTTTTTGTAGGTAGGTATTTACTTTTAGTTACTCCACACACGGCGGCTATAAGGTAAAGATGTATATTATAGCACGATATATCTCATTACCTTTATTATTTACCTTTCGATACATCTTAATATATCTCAATACCTTTTCGTATATTACGATACATCTCTCTATGAACAGGGTGTTTAAAAAGTTTCTTGGTGATTCAAAAAAATAGAAAATAGAAATAGAAATAATTTATTTGCCAGAAAACACACATTGATCCTTAGAACTAGAACTAAAACTGGATTTAAAAATAAGGTATTAACTATTACAGAATACTTTGATTTGGGATCTTGGGATCGATTGTGGTCCCCGCACTAGGTCAAGCCTGTATCGCGGGGGCCCAGCAATGATTAACAATTTTTTTTGTTTTAGGTAGAACAGTCGTTTTTCTTAAACTACTTTACCCTGGTATATTTCAAAAATTAATAATTAAAGAGCTGTCTGTCGGTCGGTCATTGGGGAGTCCAGGAGATAGACTTACATAAATATTTTTATGGGGGATATGATACACTTACTTGAAAATAATAATAATAAGCAATTGTTGAACTATTTGGTTATTAGTAGCAGGTTTTCCGTTTCTCTGTATGATAGTGTTAAAAGCCATTTCTTTATTGTTTGTTTTGCTAGAAAAGCATTATTTTTTATATTTTTTTTATATTCAAAACTTTTTTTATATTCTTTAATTTAATTCAAGTTTAATAATACCTACGGTGTACGCTAAAAACAACGCTGGCAAGATAGCCATAACTATCCAGCATCAGCTGAGGGTGCGGTGCGACCCATTATTAGATAGGCTGTACATGTAATGTTAATACAACATGTTAACTACTAACATGATACTATCTGGTAATAAATTATTTAATAAGTAACTCGACAAATCTACAACAACACCCTGTATAACATCTTAGCAGCCGGGAAGTGCGTCCATCGAGACGTATGCCAACGAAATATAGCGAAATATACATTATGTTACCTGTTCCGTGTGTAATACTTTAATATAATGTAAAGCTATACATATTATAGCTGCCGTGTGTGAAGTCCCTTATTGACGGCGTCGTAAAAATGTTTGCCTGCGGTAGCCCAGACACAGTCACGAATCTGTTAATGCATTGTAGTACAATGACAGCTTAGTTTCATTGCCGCTTCAAATCTACGCGCACACGCATATTAAACAATCTAAGTGTCAATGGTATGAAAAAACACCTTAAGTGACCCGAATTTGTGTCTGTCATCGTAGGTAGGTTTAGTGCATAACACAATCGAGACTCTGGAGTACTGGGCGACCGCTTTTCAGTTCAGAATTTTCAGACTTGGGCCAGGACTCCAAAGTTTGGACCGAAATGGAAAAACCTTGCCCACCAAACAGAAAATTAAACGCTAGAGTAAAAAACATATAAGTTACATAATATATTAGGTTTGGGAGAGACAAATTCAAGTGTAGGTACTATTTTCTACAGTCCCTTCAACATTACGGCAAATCAGTAGGTACCTACTTAGTTCCAAGATCTGTTCTAAAAATTTTGCAGATTTCGAATGAGATAAGTAGTACTTATTGTACTAAATATTTGACAACTTTTGTGAGTCTTTCAGTCGGTAAGACGTTGCGGATATACCCCTTTGTTTCAAGCGGTCTGCAGGTAATAACGGAGCCCACATTAAGTATAGTTGCATACCTGCGAGCCTGTCAACCCTTTTGTCTTCAGAGTGGGAGAGTTTACCAACGGGCAGGGATTAACACATTTGCGTCGGCGCGTCCATTGATGTTGTGGTCCCGTTACCTGAGCCGAGGGCTTGTGGAGGTAAATTGCAAGTCATGGAGCCTCGGACTGGAGAATAAATACAAAGTAGAACCTTTTTTAGGAAGGTATGTAGTGCTTCACGCAACTTTTCGTTAAAAATGTAGAGACTGACAAGCTAGCAGCATAATTTATTTATTAAAACCCAATTTCCTAGAACTTGCCAAAAACGGCTGTTAAAATAGTACGAGGTGAGGATTTCACAAGGAAAAAATGTAACTACAGATCGGAAAAACTGAGTTTTAGAGGTGTTTTATAAATAAGGCCGTTAGTTATTAAATTCATTCCGGATACACATACTTGACATTTAGTCGAAGAGTCCGACCCTGATTTGCAGAGCTTAATAATGGTGAGTATAGAATAGACGGAGCTCGCGTCGTGGGTTGCCCGTCTCTGATTCTCATGCAGTAGAAATAACAACGTCCTTTAGAAATCTGTGTGTGGTGTTATTTTGAATGACAGAATACGCAATAGTTTCGTGAGAGAAAGTTGTGGACTGAAAGAGGATGTAGAGACTAGGATAGAGAGATAAATGTTGATTGGTTTGGACATGTAGAGAGGATGAGGGAAAAAAATACTGCCGAAACAAATACATATATCCGGTGAATGAGTGCAAGGGTCGGTAGGGGTCACCTCAGGCGGACATAGGTACTTCGAAAAGAGAAGTAATTAAAATGGTGAGCAATTATAAAATTTGGTCAGCCACAAAAAACAGCATTTAAATAATTTGGTCAGCATACAAAGATGTTGTTTGCAATAAAAAAAAATCAGGCAGCAATCCTTGTTCGGCAACTAATTTTGATAATGGTAAAAAAATAAATCATAAATAGGCAGCTTACAACGACAAAAGAAATACAAGGTACATTTACAAGAGGAACTAGTCGACTACTCAGGTATACATGAAGTCAGAGTTTATACGGGACGGCTCCAAAACCGAAACAGGAACAGGCGCGGGAGCCTTCTCCAATGACCTAAACATAAAAATATCTACAACCCTTGGCACCCTGAATACAATTTTTCAGGCAGAATGCATCGGTATAACAAGAGCAGTCGCGCTGTTGAATACAAGAAATGTACAAGACTATGCCATACGCATAGTCTCGGACAGCGCCTCAGTCCTACAAGCACTTAATAGCAATGTCACAAACAACAGCCTGATACTAGAGTGTCACCACGAGCTGGATAAGCTGTCGACATACAACCGAGTCACATTACAATGGATAAAGGGTCATAGCGGCTCCTTGGGTAACGATGCTGCGGATGAACTCGCCAGAAGAGGCTCGGAAACTAAAGTGCAAGGCCCCGAACCCCTGCTACCACTCCCTTACAACCAGTTTAGGAAATGGTTGAGGACACGAACAGAAAATCAGCATGCTGAACTCTGGAGAACAGAAACTAAATGCAGACAAGCCAAGGAGGCTTTACCAATAATCTCTGATTCGTCTAAAAAGATATGATCTGCGCAGAGCTGTGGCAATACTAACAGGCCACTGCTCACTGAATAGACACTTCCATAACATGGGACTAACCGACAGCCCGCTCTGCCGGGGATGCCTGAAAGAAGAGGAAACACCCGCCCACGTGACCATCTACTGCGAAGGCGTGGAGAAACAACGGACCGCCACCATTGGGAAGCTGGGAACCCTTCAGGAGGCCTGCAGTGACATCAGAGCACTGCTGGCCTTCTGGAAAGAGATAGGCTGGCTGGAGTAAGCTCACAGCCCTGCTACGTACAATGGCCCAACTATGAGGCCAAGTGCGAAAACCCTAAGCCAAACTAACTAACTAGGCAACTTACAATAATAAGAGTCAGCATAATAAACATTCAGTCCGCAAAATGACTACTTGATCAGCAAGATTTCATGATTGATCAGCAGATAAAACATGTCTATAAGCAGTGTCATCATCATCATCATCATCAGGCTATATTAGACCACTGCTGGACATAGCCCTCCCCTAATGAGCGCCATAGCGCCCTGTCCTCAGCTTGCCGCATCCAGCATCTGCCTGCAGTCCTTCGTAGATCGTCATCCCACCTGGTTAAAGGGCGTCCTACACTACGTTTGCCGAGTCGCGGTCTCCACTCAAGAACACGTTTACCCCAGCGGTTGTCGGTTCTTCGCGAAATATGGCCAGCCCACTGCCACTTCAGCTTGCTAATTCTCTGAGCTATGTCGATAACTTTGGTTCTCTGTCGGATGTATTCGTTACGAATCTTATCCTTCAAAGAAACTCCGAGCATAGCTCTCTCCATATCTCGCTGAGCGACTTTAAACTGGTGGACCAACCCTTTCATGAGTGTCCATGTCTCGGCTCCGTAGGTCATAACAGGTAGGACACACTGATTGAAAACTTTCGTTTTCAAGCATTGCGGTATGGATGACGAGAAGACTCGGCGTAGTTTCCCAAACGCTGCCCAGCCCAGCTGGATCCTCCTCTTGGCCTCCTTCTCGAAATTGTTTTTACCTAACTGCAGAATCTGCCCGAGGTAAGTGTATTCGGAAACGATTTCGAGAAGGTGACCATGTACGACGACCGGTATTGGATCAATGTGGCCATTGATCATGACTTTGGTTTTATCCAAATTCATGCCAAGACCGATACGTCGCGAGGCTGAAGCTAGGCTGGCCAGCATCTGGTTCAGCTCCTCTAGCGACTCCGCCATTAGGACTATGTCGTCTGCGAATCGCAGGTGCGAGATGTAGTCGCCGTTTATGTTAATGCCCTTTCCTTTCCAGTCCAGCGTCTTAAACATGTCTTCCAACGCGCTTGTAAACATTTTCGGGGATATAACATCCCCCTGTCTTACTCCTCTACGCAGTTGGATAGGTTTAGACTGCTGGCCCTGTACTTGGACACTCATGGAGGCGGCTTCGTACAGACATCTCAACACCTCTATATAACGACAGTCTACTTGGCATCGCTGTAAGGATTCCAGAACAGCCCAGGTTTTGACAGAGTCAAAGGCCTTCTCATAGTCCACAAAAGCAAAACACAGGGGCTGATTATACTCTTCGGTCTTCTATATAATCTGCCTCACTGTCTATGGTGCCATATCCTCCGCGAAACCCGGCCTGTTCCGGCGGCTGGAACTCGTCGAGTCTCCTGGCGAGACGATTCGTGATCACTCGTGAAAACAGCTTATAGACATGGCTCAGGAGCGAAATGGGTCTGTAATTTTTAAGAAGAGTTTTGTCACCCTTCTTAAAAAAGGGCACCACCAAACTCCCGCTCCATGCCTTTGGAGTTCTCCCACTGTGAAGCACGGCGTTGAAGAGCCTTTGTAATTCCTGTATAATAGGGGCTCCTCCAGCTTTCAAAAGCTCTGATGTTATTCCGTCCTCACCGGGGGCTTTTCCATTTTTAAGCTGCCTCAGAGCTAGCACGATCTCGTCTTGACTGATGTCAGGCAGTTCGTCGGTGTAGTGGCGCGTCAGGGTGGCTCTGGAATCTTGGTCGTCTTGTTGGGAATAAGAGGCATGTGCAGCGTATAATCGGCCATAGAAATTCTCTGTCTCGGCGGAGATCTCCGGCTTCGACAATACGGTCCTCCCGTCGTGCGTTGTAAGCTTCGTCAGGTGGCTCCTGCCAAGCTGCTGAGTGAATACTTTGGACCCTCGGTTTTGCTCTATTGCCTCTTCAATGAGGCGTGTGTTGGAGCACCGAAGGTCGCGCCGTACCATCTTCGCAATTCGCTTGTTCAGGTTCGACCTCTCTGACGAAGTCGCTTGGGTGGTTTCCCGTCTTTTTGTCAGCAAACGGAGAGTCTCAGCCGAGAGTTTGGATTTCTTGCCTGTCCGCTGCGTTTTGCAGAACTTGATGCCCTCGTCCCTCAGAGTTACGACCAGATTGTGTAGGGTCTCGTCAGCGTCGTCGGTGGGCTCCAAGGCAACTAATCTATCCCCGAGAAGCTGCTGGAACTTCTCGGTGCCCGCCATGATTTGGATTGGGTTTGGTCGGAGCGTGGACTTCATCAGACGGCTTCTCTCAAGCTTCAAGTTGATATTCAGAGAGCCTCGAAGAAGTCGGTGATCGGATCCGGTATTGAACCTGTTGATCACTGAGACATCTCTGAATATATGCTTGCTATCCGTCATGATGAAGTCGATCTCATTTTTGGTCACAGTGTCGGGGCTTTGCCATGTCCACTTCCTTTGAGGCTGTTTCTTGAAGAAAGAGTTCATCAAGAATAGTTCCTCTTTCTCAAGGAAGTTGACAAGCATTTGCCCCCTGTGATTCCTGACTCCATAACCATGAGGGCCTATTCGGGACTCGTTGCCACTCTGGGTTCCCACCTTGCCGTTAAAGTCCCCCATAACAACGTTGAAGTGAGCCTTCGTGGTGTTATGTAAGGCTTTGGATATGTCTTCGTACATATCCTCAACTTCATCATCCGAGTGTGCCGAGGTCGGTGCGTAAACCTGAATGACCTTCATGCTGTAACGCTTGGACAGCCGAAGGATCAGGTACGCTACCCTGGTCGACACACTAGAGATTTCTTCAACGTTGTTAGAGAGGGCCTTATTGACGAGGAAACCTACGCCACCCTGGGATATTTTATCACCCTCGCGAAAGTAGAGAAGCTGGCCCGAGTCTAGGGTTTGTCCTCTCCCTCTCTACGGACTTCACATAACCCCAGAACATGCCATTTAATGTTCTCTAACTCCACTTCCACTGCGCTAGATGATGGTCAAGCCTCAGAGTGCGTCCGTTGAACGTTGCCAGGGTCAGTTGTTTGTGGCAGCCTGAGGTAGCCCGGTGATTCTTAGCACTCCCTACCCCGCCGTTACCATGGCCGCTGCCACGATGGCCAGGAATAGCGAGGCGGCCGGGAACTGGGGGCCGTTTCCTGTGTTGTGCCATCATTGGGGGTAATGCCCATAATCCCCACGCTGGGCATGCGGGTTGGAGATCGCAGTGCGGTAGGGTTGTACTGCAGGAGGCGCTGCTGCCCACCCCCCGGTTTTGTGTCCCTTAGTCGCCTTTTACGACACCCGCAGGACGAATTGGGTTGGTGCTATTCTCTAGGCCGACACCACACAGCACACAAGCAGTGTATTTGATTGGTATGCATATTTAAAACATGGTGAGCAAAATAACTAATTAGATTGCGATTTTGTTGAAAAATCGGCAATGTTCGTTATTTATGCATGCGGTATCTATCTGTAATTGGAGGCACATTAAGCGAGGATGAAATTAATAAAAATATACCTATTATAATAATATACGATTTAATGTAACTTCTCTTGATGGATCAAATAAATAAATAAAATAAAAAATTACAATAAAATAAAAGTAGGCGGAGCAAGTGCAGATAATTTTCGTTATGTCTGTATTTTAAGAATAAAGATAATTATAGCTTAAGTACTTATGTACAATACGATTAAAATCAGTTAACAATTCGGCCAACCTCGGTAATTGTCGTGAATCCCTCGTCTCTCACATAGAGTTATCAATTTACAGACATGACCTTTAATTATATTACTCGTTGTCTTATTGAATACAATACTAGAACGGTATGAGCAACAAAACCTCCTATGTAGCTCAAAACTAACAACCTTTATATTGAAATAAGAAAAATAATTTACTATTTTGACAGTCTGCCTTCTTAGAGCCAATAAAAAACAGTTAGACGTATATGATACATTTTTGTATAAGAACGCTAATTTTATTCGTGAAAATATTCGATTTTATCAACTTTTATCACAATTAACTTACAATACCTACAACCTCCTATGTAGCTCAAAACTAACAATCTTTATATTGAAATAAGAAAAATAATTTACTATTTTGACAGCCTGCCTTCTTAGAGCCAATAAAAACAGTTTGACGTATATGATACATTTATGTTTATGAACGCTAATTTCATTCGTGAAAATATTCGATTCTATCAAATTTTATCACAATTAACTCACAATACCTAGTTATGTATCATGGCTTCAACAAATTTAAAGCGTGGTAAAAAAAAATTGTTGCTCAATCTCGTCAAATTGTAAATAATGTTAACTACTTATTTTAGAAAAGAAGCTAATTTATTTAAAAAGGAGGAAAGTAAATATCATCAAAAAATTTTGGACAGGGTTTGTGGAGCAACCGGAGTTTCGAAAAGCAGCGTGTTAAAAATTTTGAAGGAAAACGACAAGCTTTCAGATCAGTAAAATTCATGTACGTCGCTTCTGCTTAAACTTAGGTCTACCGGTTAGTAATGTCATCTTGGCAGGTGCTATACATTGCGTTTATGATACTTCAAATTGAATGCTACCTAAAAGAAATCGCGGTAATGTATTCCGTGTCATTTCCGTCTCCGGATTTAGGCGATGATATCCGAGAAAATCCGAAGTGTTAACTGATTTTAATCGTATTGTACCTACTTAATAGATTTATTTTTATTTTTTCTGAATTATCTATATAAATAAAATTCAAAGTCCTGACTGACTGACTGATTCACTCATCAACGACCTGCCCAAGCCGTTGGACCTAAGAAGCTGAAATTTTGCACAGAGGGTCTTTATATAATGTAGGCAAGGAATAAGACCGGGTTTTTTTAAATTCAACCCCAAAGGGGGCGAAAAGGGTTGGCAAAATTTGTATGGGAGGTATAAAGAATGTTGTCTAATTTTCTTGAAACTTAAAATAGATACTCTTCGACACAATTAATTGAACACGTTTTTCGCCGTTTTTGTAAATTTAATACTTAAAGGAGTTAACGGGGTCGCAAAATTTTGAACTAAAGTCCACGCGGATGGAGTCGCGGGCGAAAGCTAGTTTTTTGTAAGAATAAAAAAAATATTAATTTACACTTTAAATAATAAAACATACCCAAACAAACACATCCACTCAGGGAGTAAATAAATTAAATAATCTTTGTATGAAATGCATCCATTTTGCGCATGACAAGTAAAGTATTTTTGCTACCTTTATATATGCAGCACAAAATGAATTTTTTTGCTTACACTCTGAGTGCTCACCAAAATTTTATTAAACAGGAGCAGCTCATTGCGGCTTATGTAATTAATATTCTGTACAAAAATAGTTACAGCCATCCAGAGTGACATAAATTGCTGATTGATTTTGAAATGTTTGCGGGCCATGAGTTGCTGATCAATTAGCTATTTCTGCTCACAGATTATATTTTTCTGCTCACAAAAATACCAATACTATGCTAACCATTTAAATAACACCCCTTCGAAAATACCAAATAGGGCATTTTTTAGCATAGCGCCAGATAAAAAGTAAGTGCATGCAACGACTAATGAATGTCGATGAAGCGAAAATGATCTGTCAAGGATCGTGGCATGTGGCAGTCGCTGGTCTCTGACCACTCCTTTGGGATACAGCCGTGAGCTTATTTAGGTAGGTATGTGTAATGTAATGTAAAAATGTTTCATTTACGTAGTACGTGCCCTTCATAGTAAATACAAATTAAGGTGTCTATTTACTTACCTACAGGAATCATCTTTTTGGAAATTAAATAATGAACTTTTCTAAAACTTAGAAAAAATAATATATTTATTTTTAAAAATGTTAGGTATTTGGGATGTTGGACCTATAAAAACAAAATAAATTTTTCAATTAATATTTTTTATTCTTTTTTTGGTATTATCATACATTTTTACAGCTTTATAGTACTTTACTTTACAGCTTTACTAAAAAAATATCTTAAAATTAAGTATGAAACGAAAAATAGCATTAATCTTATTATTAATCATTAGAAGTAGATAGTTGTCTATGTCTTATAAAAGTAGAAATTGCACAATTATTTTTCCTAAATACATATACTTATAGGTAGGTATGTGCCTACTCTAGACATGTTAAGAAATCTCTTTTTTCTATTCCTAATCTTTGGTGTTACTATGCTGGTGGGTGCAAAACACAGATGAACATTATTATTATTTATTTATTAGACGCAACCAACATGTACTTGTCAAGAACTGTACAGTCGACAGCACGTCAATCTTCACATTTTAGTTGCAAAGTCGCCCGTAATGCAACGGAGTAGAGTGCATGGGTGTATACCATGATGTGCTGTCGACTGTACGACATTGCTCTTACGCACTGTTTCTCGTATACTAACAATCTGTTAACAACCGTCGGTTGGCCAAAGTGCATACAAACAAACTACTGATCTGCTTAAAGTACCATAACAGATGACAATGCTTGAAATTGCCAATTCGCGGTGGGCCTTGGTGGCGATTTAGGCCATCTATCTCTCAGAGAAAATGCCTGTGCGAAAAATAATCCGTTTGTCAATCTAGGCACTATGGTATAACATATTTCGAATCACTCCAGCAAAACCTACAGATTGTACCGCCTTCGGATACATTATCTTGGGCCGAGGCAGTCAGGCACATTATAGTGCAAAGTGATCACTTCCGCTTTGATTTCACTTTGGTCACAAATTGTTCAATATCCGGGATAGGCAGGCACACAGCGCGGGCACAGGCCAGCGTCCAGCTTCTCCCGCAGCTCGGCGTTCTGGCGCTCCAGGAAGGCGACGCGGATGGCCAGCTCATCCTCCTTCTGCTTCCGCAGGTCGCGGCTCCGCTTCGCAGCGGCGTTGTTGCGCGCGCGCCGCTGCAAGTAATCCGCGTCCTCGCCCACGTCGATGTTCCGGTGGACCGCGCGCCGCATACGCGGGTTCGACACCGTCAGCGAACCGCCGTTTCGGGCCCGCATCGCCTCCAACATCGAAGCACGGAAGGCGAGGTAGCGCGGGTCGGGCGCCGCCGACTGTCCGCACGCGGGCAGCGCCACGGTCAACGCCTTGAACGGCCGGGGTGGCAGGCGGCACGATGACGACCCGTTCTCAGAGTCCGGGCTCGTAGACGGCGGCGGCGAGCAACCCTCGTACAGCGTCGGGCCGTGCTGCAGGGGCCCAGGAGGCAGCTCGTAAGGCTGGTAGCTGGGCATGTGATGGGGGTACAGCAGTGGCCCAGTCTCCACCGGCGGACATGGCAGCAACGGTTCCACCTTTGTCTTCACAACGGCGCCACCAGTCTTGCGCAGGTCGAGTGGTTGTCCGGAGACGTATGGTGTCCAGATAGACATGGCGTTGTCACAGAGGAGTCAAAACAGAGTACTGATCTGGGTGAGGCGCAAGGCTCGAGTGTGCAACGCTGGCTGCATCGCCGGCGGCCAGTGCCTGGGGGCGGGGCTCCGCGGCGGCCAGCCCATCGCGGCGCGGCGAGCCGGGGGGTGTGGGACGCGCGTGCACGCGCTTGCGGGAGGGTTGACGGTCACGCGGTAACCTGCGCAATGTCCCGTTACAATCGCCTTCTATAAAATATTGGTTTCTATGTCCCTGACATGAATTTTGTTCGAGAAACTACCTAAACTAACTTAGGTACCTATGCTTTCAACCTAGATTAGAATACTTGTCATCTAAGGCGGACAACTATTCCACCTATCTATCTACTAGGTAGGTATTAATAAGAGACATGTTAAAAATATTGATGTAGGTAGTATTGATGTTTGTAATGTCCTTGCCTGGTTACTATAGCACAGTGTATTATTATAATTTGGAAACATGTTAAGTGATTGTGTTATGTCCGAGTTATTATATAATAGTAGATAATTATTTGAAAAAAAAAATGTTGTCCGTTATTATGTATACCTTTAACTGCTCCTTTATAACTATGGGATACTATTACTTGAAGCTCAAATACCAAAAATAAAAAATCTTCATTCATACTATAATCATGTAATGACTTAGGTACATTATCTTAAACTTTGTAAAACTTAGAACTTAAATACCTATTATTTTTGTGTGTTTTCTTCTAGAAACATGCCTAAATCTACTTGTTCTAGTCTGTAGAATCTAACTGTAACCTATGTTACAAACGGTGCGGTTATAAATTAAGGAATATTCAACTGTTTTCGCAGCTGCCTATCAATATAATCGTTAGCCACGATATTTTCACTACTAACAGCATTAGCTTAGAGATCACTTTGTCCAGAAGATAAGAGAAAAATATGTGTGAGTCTGTCATTGCCTTACGACAACCCTTCCTTGTGCTCATGGACCACGGTAGCGAGTTGGTAACCGTTTCTCTGTAGGAAGGATGGTGTATCGCTCATGAATCAATTAATAACATTGTTTTTCATCGTAAATTGTTACTTTTATTGATCTTCCAAGTTCATCCTATCAAAAATAGTCTTTAGAAATAGTGTAGCATAATAACCTATGTATGTTCTACACCTACATATTTGAAAAAATAACTTTAGGTGAATTGTGATTTTTTTAACTTTTTATTTAGTTTTTTTAGAAACAATTTAGGTAGCTGATGTACGGTCGATTCGACTTGTAATATCAACCCGTACAGAGTGCTTATGCTGAGTTTTTCATTTCAGAATTTGTATAGGAGTGACAAAGCGCGAGACCTAGTTGTCTTTTTGTCACTCCTATACAAATTGCAAACGCTCTCGCTATCGAAAGTGAATGAAAAAACGCTGAGTGCTTATACTGAGTTTTTTCCTTCACTTTCGATAGCTCCTCGATGAAAATGCAAAGAGAACATAAATTAGTAAGTAGGTACCTAACGTGTGACGTCACGATTTGTGACGGATATGACGATGTGACTGTCCAAACCGATTTGCGCAGATTTATAGATCGTGTGTACGACAAATCGTTGCATATTATCGTTCACTGTGGTCATCCACACGATAGATAAATCTGCGAAACCGGGCTTGCACAGTTTCATCGCTACGATATATCGCTACACGTATAGCAAAATTACAAATACAAAATTTACGTATACTATGCCTTCTCTTCAGAGCCGGATTAACCCTGTATAGGCCTGTAGGCAATACAATTTTCGGGCCCCTTTTCTTTACCTAATCTGACTGACTAAATCATGTTATTGCACCTGTAATTGGCACAAACGCCAGCCCTCTGTTGTTAATTTAAGATCTAACTTGTAATGTGTTTGTGCTGTTGGTGTGCCTTAATAAATAAAATAAAAAGATGTTATGTATTTTTTTGGCTTCTACCCACATTCCTGAATACAATTTCTATGTATACATGAAAAATTAAACGCGACTCAGTTATTTTTAACCAAACGCAATAAACAAAAGAAAAAGTGAAGTAATTTCAGTACCTTCTGTTAATTTAAATATGGGCTTTTCAAACTTTTTTAGATATAAAATCTTTTACGACTTCTTCAATGTGGACCTTTTCCAATACATAATTTTTAATTGTCATTATTGACAACGAATTTAAGCGATATTGAGACATTGTTGCTCGAAGAGAATTTTTCCGACATTACCATCGGGTAATCTCCGCGAGTAATTCTAAAATACCCAAATAATTGCCATTATGCTGGGAGCCAAGAATTTTGTCATTGCCACGAAATGCTAGTCCACGGGATGCTAAAATTTTTATGACTGACACCACCCTTTGTAAAACATTGAGCCAATATTATTTTTATTTGTTGTATGCAATTTCCATAGAAGTGTCATTACGGCCTTGACAACGCCGTCTACTAATTAGGGTCTGTACACATTCTCGGTGCGTTCGTGTATTCTCATGGGATTGAATTCTATGCGATGCGTTTTTCCAATCAGAAAATCCTGTTTGAAACTGTGATTGGTTTTCAACGCCACCAAAAAGAACACATGTTAAACAGTATACTTTTCCAGTCGATGGAGAATACATGAGCCACCCTCGTTTCATTTTACCGCCATTGTTTACGAACAAACATTGAATTAGAAAAAATCTGTTGCTGTCTTCGTATTGACGGCTTGAAGCAGAAAAATCACATTCAAAGTGTTGACATTCGTTAAAATCTCTGATACACCAATAATCTTGCATTTCTTTGGTAATATTTTGCCACAAGCCAATGTCTTTCTGGTATTCTACAACTTGATAGGCTACGTTTTGTTGTGGTGACTGGACGTCGTTCTCAGCCTCACTTGCCTCGGCACCTGCTAAAGTAGCTGTTTCTTGTTACTGGTTAGCTTGTTCAGAACACTCGCTAAGAATATCTCCTGACTCCGCCTCTGAACTCCCGGTTTGATCAGCAGCAGACGTACTCGGAAAAGGTTGATTTTCGAGTGGTTGACGAACAAATCCAAGTTGGAAAAGGTTTTGCGTCTTCTATAATAAAGTGTTACATGCGTAGAAAAAAAAAGAATAGTATTGTTGATTATTATTTTCGATCCATAACTTTTTTTTGCGGACTGCAGTGGGCCCCTGTCGATCCTGGTGTCGCGGAGTTCCGCGAGTACTTCACTATTCTATAACAAGGTGAGTGAAAGCTTAATCTGTTAACCTTTATGATTTGTTTTGATTGAATTGGGTGACAGATAACAGAATAAAAAGAATAAACATGATTGTCTATGGCACAGGAAAAAAGAAAGATAAGATGGAACAACAAAAGTGCGCGGGGGAATAGACAATTTGGGCGGTGAAAAAAGATGGAAGAAAGAAGGGCGGCATGGAGGAGTTTGCTCCTGCGATGCTGCCGTGAAAGGGTGATCACCGGCTACAGAGTTGGTAAGTTTACCGCACTATTAATGTACTCTATTGTCTCCGTGTCACATGATATGACTACGAGAAAACAGCTAATACTTTAATAGCTGATAATGAGGAATCCAGCTAAAATGATAATAGCTGATGAGATCAGGCTAATAGTTAATAGCCTGGTAGCGAGAGTCAGGTGAAGGTTCGGTAATGGGCGAGGGGATGGAGGCAGGCCCTACGAGGGGAAGGCTCCGTAAGAGTAATAAAACGAAGTTGGTCGAAGTAGTGACCTCAAGAGTTCTATGGAAGTACAAAAACGACTAAGACATTGTCGTACCGCGGTAGCCCTGCGGCTTCCCGAACTAAGCCTAATAAGATGGGTGATGATGATATGATTACAAGATTACTTCGTACCACATGTTGTGGCTCTTACACAAGACGCAAATTGACTCTATAATTAGGCTAAAGATAATGGCCTATAAGTTACGATCCTACAGTATTCCTAGATATAAGATGTATTCTCTTTTGTCGCACGATGCTATCCTATGACAATTGTCTACTAGGATAACCCGAACAAATAATGTCGCGACACCTGTTCCCCTAGGCAGTTGCCTACTCTGCCTTAAGGTTAATCCGGCTCTGCTTCTCTTTTCGACTTGCAAATCTTGCAATATTTTAAACAATCCGACTACGCGCTCGCATGCACACACAACACAGGCCAGTGTTAGTGGACTGTGCGACGACGACGCGCATGGTGGCCTCTACTCACAAGGAATCAAACCGGTGCGGAGGTGCCCACTGAGTTGGCTGGCTAATAAAATACCCACATAACAATGAAAAATTAAAATTTCTAAACTGTACTAAGCGATTTATTGTGGATCTTATATTGTAAGTGTTTAGACTTTGTTTTCTTTAATAATTTGTCATAATTGTAACTATACAATGACGGCCGATTTCTGAATTGAGGATTTCGCTAAGTAGTTAATTACTTAACTGAAGTGAGGTCTCGACAAATTGCTTTAGAAACGAGCGTGACAGCATGTTGCTTGAGTGTTTGCTTTCCGTAAGTTCTCAATTCGGAAATCGGCTGTGACTGTGACTAAGCTAGCATACGGAAGTAGCCTGGCTACCCATAGCACAGGGAATCCTAGTTTGGGAGCCAGGACACAAATTGTAACATCTTTACTTGCAATAAAGTTTTCTTATTTCTTATTTATTTCTTATAGCGGGCTTAGTGTTCAAGAATGTGTAAAGCATACCTACTTGGTGGTTATAACAAATATCTAATAGGTAAGTACAAATGGATTCTACCTGTTACATAAAAGATTAGTTAGACGACAAAGATGTGTGAAAACGGAGTAAAATCATCGGTTTTAGAATTATAATTTAAACACTAATAATAGGTATCTAATTAAGGATCAAAATTTATAGAAGGGTCGCTGTTTCTGGTTCCTGCGACACAGGGTATCCTAGTGAGGGGTCGGAAGGAATGTATGTGCCTAAATGTAAATGTTTATGTTAAGTTTTGTTCTGCTCAATAAACATTTTTGATTTTTTATTTGCTCTATGTTTATTGTTTAAGTTTCAATGTTTATTAAGTCGCAGTTTCTGTACTAGTTTCTGGTTCACTCATAGGTGAAAAATGTATGCGTTGTTATAATAGATTTTTTTTGTGAAAATATAATTGTGACGAAATGAAAGAGTTGTCATCCGGGCGGGCGGAAGTTCCGTTGTCAGACGACAGTTGCGGCATTACTGACGGCCCAATGACTCCGTTGACCACGCGTCGCCATTGTGACGCGATGATAATGATTGCAAGTGATCCCCAGATGCCATTGTCAAATGCTAAAGTTGGGTTTCGCTAATGGTTATCTCGGTGATTATATTGTAACTGGACACCAATGTAGATTTTCGTGACCATTAGCTTGGACGGGTATTCTTCGTTCACACAGTTCTTTGGATTTATTAAGAATTATTTGATTTGTCAATCGACATGCCTCGAAAGGATACCATCGTGTAACGGTGTAAACCTTTTTTATACTTCTTTCATTCCGTATGAATTATAATTTCAAATCAAAATTCAAAATTAGAAGAAGAAGAAGAAAATTCATTTATTTGACGACACAATACTCAAAACAAAAAAAGACAATTTATCACTCACTATCAATACAAGATGCCTACATTTTTTAACAAATTAACACAGAAAGGTTACAAAAAGTGGGTAAAAAATAAATAAACGATAAAACATGAAAACAATAATAAAATACATTATAGTTTTTAAGTATTGAGCCCCCAAAATGGGCCCGACTCAGCATAATGTTGCAACAGAGTGGTCCGTTGCAACGCTGATTTTCTGTCGGGTCCAAACTGCGGTTAGCATTGTACGTGAGAAAAAGTAAGGTTAAATAAGCTGCCCAACGGTGTGAAAAAGACAATGACAATAAGATACATTACTTAAATATTATACCTACTGTGCAGTGCTTGTGAAGAGTGAAGGTAATAAATACGGTGCCAAAAATACAATAGAATAGGTACCTACATTACTTAAATATTATACTGTGTAGTGCTTGTGAAGAGTGAAGGTAACAAATACATAAAATAAGATCGGGTAAAAAGTGAAACAAATAAATTTGTGACATACATACAAATACTGTGTTGAAATATACTTGCGGGTAATCGAGGAAATACAAACTAAGAAGAAGTTCGCAAAATGGTGACCTGCAAGAATTTTTCCCGTTCACGCCAAAATGGGCCGTAACGTGTATGTCACAAGTACGCGTACGCGAACACAGACCGAGGACGAGAAATGGAAACGCAAGACAACCCGTCAGTGAGTAACATATTAACCTGCTACTTATACATTTGCGTACTCAGGGCCATTTACAGGGGGGCCCCCGACCGATGTTTTTTTTTCTTTCTTTGCTGCTACGTTTGTTGTTGTGTCTGCAACAGATGCGCCCTATAATTGGACCTAAAAGTGGGCTTACTTTTGCAGACACGGAGAGGTGGCGGGATGTTGTTCAAACATTTAGTAGCCGCATATCTAAAACTTCCCCGGAAGGCTGCTCAACGGTGTCTCGGTACTAGAAGCGGTGCAGTGGCCCCTCTTATCCTCTCAGCATGTCGTGATTGTCGCCAGGTAAGCTTAAAAAATAAATATGGTGGGTTGCGAGTATTTATGACGCTAAACAAAAGAGTTGCTAACTGGAGCCTTTGTCTCGCTTCCATTTTTAGAATGTTCGCGCCATTGAGGAAAGGGGTCACGTGTGTACGAGGTGGAATAGAAAAAATGTAACGAGCGCAGGCGTTTTGAACCCTTTGCACGAGCTTTTGGGTCCTTTGAAGTAAACAGGGACCATAAAGAGTGGCGCAGTAATTGAGTTTCGACAATACTAGAGCCTCGCAAAGTCGTAGACGGAGCTTCTCACTAATAAAACTACGGATACGATACAACATTTTGAGTCTATAAAAACAATTTCTCACCACTTCTTGAACATGGCGCTCAAAATGCAACTCCCCGTCCATTATTATACCAAGATTTCGAGCTTCTGCTACTTGGTTCATTTGAGTGCCCAACATCTCCACCTGAAGATCGGCTTGGTTCATTGTTTTTATTTGCTTTTTTGATCCTACTAGCATATATTTAGATTTCGTGGGATTTAAAACCAAGCAGTTTGCTTTGGACCACTCAGCTATACTATTTAAATCCTCATTAAGGTGCTGAACGCAAGAAACAGCATCAGTCGGAAGAACTCTAGTGTACACTTGCAGGTCGTCAGCATATATGTGATAATGGCAGTGTTTGATATAGTTAGTTATATCGGCTGTGTAAATAATAAATAATAACGGACCAATAATTGATCTCTGGGGAATTCCTCTATCCAATAGCTTATCCTGGGACTCACGCGTAGTTCCATAAGACTTTTGTAGCAGTACACGCTGACGCCGACCCGACAAATAACTATTGAACCATCCAACACTGGCAATATCAAAACCGTAATATGATAGCTTGGAAAGCATTAAGGAATGGTTTATTGAGTCAAACGCCCGCGAAAAATCTAGCATTACCAAAATACTACCGCTGCCGTTGTCTTGAGCACATAAAATATTGTCAATAACATCCAGTAGTGCGGTGCTTGTACTATGACCTTTGCGAAATCCTGACTGGATTTTAGGTAAAATATCATTGTCCTCGCAAAAGTGAATCACTTGATCGTATACCACCTTTTCAAGGATTTTAGACAGTATAGGCAGTAGGCTTATTGGTCTAAGGTCGGTTACATTTACCGGATTGCAGTTTTTAGGTATAGGTCGGACAATGGCAGTTTTCCAGTATTCCGGAAAAGTAGAAGTAACTATTGACATGTTTATGATATCCGTAATAGAACTTAACGAGTGTGGAAGGGACGCTATGATCATATCCAAACTGATGCCATCTACACCTTGTGCATTTGAGGAAAGAGACATTATAATTTTAGAAATGGCAGTGTCATTTCCTGGATGAAGTGTGAACGTTGCACTATTATACCTATTACATTCAAAGTACTTCAGACGTGAGATATTAAAACAATTATCCCCAGGTATATTAACGAAATGATTATTAATATCGTCAGGATCATCGAAGTAGTCCGGTATGTCATTTTTCCTGTTAAATTGGGGAAGAACTATATTTTTAAGTGTTTTCCATAAGGTTTTAGCTTTGTTAATGTTGCTATTAACATGCGTTTCGAAGTAACATCGCTTTGAAATGAAATGAAATGAAATGAAATGAAATGAAATGAAATGAAATGAATGAAATGAAATTGTTTATTTGCACGAAAAGTGGTACATTAGGCTGGTACTAATAAATAAGTTTCTTCACAATTCACCTTCTTAGGCATGCAAAAATTGAATTAAATTAAATATGTTAAGTGTCAAAGTTTGTAAGGTTTTTCAGGAGATAATCATAGTGTACATAATTATATTGACTATGTCCTACATAATAATTATTAATTTTTATACATATTTATTTTATGTCAATATATTTAATGTCAAGGTATTCTACAGCTGAATAAAAGCATTTTTCTACTAGCCATTTGTGCAATTTCCTTTTAAATTGGACTAAAGGTAGCTCTTTTAGTAATTTTGGTAGGCGGTTGTATATTTTTATCAGCATTCGATAGCAGCTTCTTTGGCAAAATTCTGTTTTACAAGGGGGGCCCACGATTTTATTTGGGTATCTTGTATTAAAGCTGTAAACTTCGCAGTACGTTTTAAATATGTTTCTATGACTGTGAGCAAAGCAAGCCATTTCATAGATGTAGAGACTAGGCAAAGAAAGAATATTTAGTTTTTGAAACAGAGGTTTGCACGAGTCTAGAGGGGCTGCGCCGCACATTGCCCGTATGCAACGTTTTTGGATTATAAATACCCTATTTATGTCTCTGGCGTTTCCCCAAAGTATGAGGCCGTATCTCAGAACTGATGCCACATATCCATGGTATGCTATTAGAGCTGTAGATGTGTCAGCTGTTTTTTTAAGCCTACGGAGAGCGTAAACGAACCTATCTAGTTTGCTACAGACTTTTTCTAAGTGTGGAAGCCAGGTGCAGATTTCATCTACGACGATGCCTAAGAAGGTCGTAGATGGCGTATTTTCTAATGTTGTGTTGTTACACTTGACCGTTATATGTCGATGTCTCATTTTTTTGTTTTTAAATTGTATGTATTTTGTTTTCTTCTCGTTAACTTTTAAATTATTTGCACTCAACCAGTCTGTTATTTCATCTATTGTTTTATTTACGTCAGTTTCAAAGTTCATATCGTCAATACATTTAATTATCACTGAAATGTCATCTGCGAAAAGGACACGTTTGTTTTTGGTTATTTCCGGTAGGTCATTTATATATAATAAGAAAAGCAAAGGGGACAAAATCCCTCCTTGAGGAACGCCGCATTCATTTGTGTCCGGAGTAGACGTGTGTACTTGCAATTCATTATTTTTAGAAAGTGTTGTAATTTCCACGATTTGCTTGCGGTCAGATAAGTAACTATGTAGCCATTCCCCGGCTACCCCTCTGATTCCATATTTCTCACATTTTTCTAACAATATTTTATGCGACACGAAGTCAAATGCCTTAGACATATCAAAAAAGATCACGGCTGCAGGTTTTCCTTTGTCAACGTGTTCAACAACTTCTGTGATTAGCTGAAATCCGGCTAGGCTTGTACATTTATTTTTTTTGGAAACCGTTTTGTTCGACTTTAATTATCTTGTGTTTGAGCAAAAAGTTGTTTATTCTTTTTTCCATAGCTTTCTCATAAATTTTGGAGAAAATACTAATGAGGGCTATGGGCCGGTAGTTATTAATGTCCGTTTTATCGTCTTTTTTGTACAGAGGTTTGACAATAGTAAACTTTAGGGCCGTCGGATATTTGCCCATTGTGAAGGATAAGTTTACTAGGTGGCACAGAATGTCGATAAGGTAGAGTGCACATGATTTTATTATTTTAGTGTTCACCTCATCAAAACCAACGGAATTTGTCATGTTTAGTGATTTAATAATTGTCATCATTTCTTTATTGTCACAAGGAGATATGTATATAGATTCATAGATTTGGTTTATTAATTTCGTTATTTGCTTTGTGGGTTTTGATTTAATTTCTTTATCTAAAAATTTTTTATTGAATTCTGTAGCTATGTCTTTTGGATTTGTAATAATTACGTTATTGAGTACAATTTTTTCTATGTTATTTTTTTGTTGACCTTGGTAATTGTCTTTTATTATAGTCCAGGCTGCCTTACATTTATTTTTTGAGCTTAACATATGATTTTTATTTGCTGACGACTGTGCTCTGTATATACATTTTTTTAGTGCTTTCGAGTACGTTAGGTAGTTATGTTTGTCTTGTTGTGTTTTTGTAGTATAGAACCTGTACCTAAGATATCGACTTTTCCTGCAGGATAGTTGAATACCGGGTGTTACCCACTTAAGACCGTTAAGGTAAGTTTTTATTTTGACTCTTATAATTGGGAAACACAGATCGTAGAATAATAAAAACAATTCTTTGAATTCTTCAAACGCTTCATCTGCGTCTTTGGCATTGTATACTTGAGACCATGAGAGTGAACTTAGGCATTCCTTAAATTTTTCAGTGTTAGCTTGACTATAATCCCTTTTTTTGATATAATAATAGGTTTGTGTTTTAATGTTTTTATCTATAGTGAACGTCATTAATTGGCATGTATTATGGTCGGATAAACCACTTTGTAGAGTTTGTGATGATTTTATGTCAGAAATATTGCTTGCGATATTGTCAATGCATGTATTTTGTCTGGTGGGTTCTTTAATATGTAGTTGCATGTTATAGTTTAATAGTATAGAGTTGAGTTCCTTCGTTTCTGTGGTATTTTTTAAGACATTTATATTTAGGTCACCACATAATATGACTTTCTTTAAGCGTTTGGTGTTTAGTTTATGGAGGAGACCCTCCAACTGGGTAAAAAACAATTTTATGTCTGATGTGGGCGTACGATACACACACAGCACTATGCATTTTATTTGAGGTATTTCAACTCCACAGCATTCAAAGCATTGCTCTATGGTAAAATCTTTGACAGATGTCAGTCTTTTCGAAGTATAAACTAACATTAACCAAATGTTTAAGAGATTTGTAGTTCTTTTTATTTATATCAGTTTTTGTATCGGAGAACTTCCTATGGGCTTGATCACGCAGCTGCATCATATATAGAACGTTGCTCGTAAGCCATGGTTTCTGTTTGTCTCAGATGACTATTGTTTTCATGGGAGCGAGCTTGTTGAATAAAGATATAATAATATCAGAGAATTCTGCTACCATTTCGCATACATTAACCTTTTTTGATACACTATTCCAATAAATTGATTGTAATTCTGAATTTAAATTATTTATGTCAATGTTTTTTAAAGGTCTATAATTAACTTTGCGGGGTGGTAATTTTTGTTTTCTAATCTTGAATTCTGCCGTGATTATGGCATGGCTACACAGACTAGGTATATGATCTGTAGTAACTGTGACCTTGACAGGGTCAACATCGGTGCACACCAGGTCAATTAGGGTCGAGGAATGTTCAGTGAAATAAGTTGGAGAACAAACTAAATTTTTCAGAGTCTCACAAGTCAAAAAGTTTTCTAATTTATTTCTATTGCTACTACATTCTAATAAAATTATATTAAGATCGCCTAATAAGACTATGTGGTCGAAATTGGCAAAGCTTATAATAGATTCAGTTAAAGCATCCAGAAAGAGGTCACAGCTAAGCCACGGTGGCCTATACGCAGTTCCGATCACTAAACGGGTGGAATTTACCGTTACTGACAGCCACATTTGCTCCACTTGTTCAGGCGCGGGGGGATGAGGGACGGTAACAGCGCGCACGCCGCGGTGTACGTAAAACCCCACACCACCTCCGCGCTGTCACACGGTGCGCGGCCGCGGCACATGCCGCAAACGGTACCCCGGTAACGTAGGGGCCCGGCCCTCTTCTCCTTGTCTCAACCAGGTTTCATTAATACCGATTATATCAGGTGAAATCCTAACGAATGCGGCCTCCAGTTCGTCGTGTTTAGTCCCTAGAGACCCCGCGTTGAGAAAACAAATTTTTAGTCCGTCTTAATCATGGCTGAAAAGTGTACTTATAATTAATCATGTAAATATTATTCTCACTGTGATAAGTGTGTGTATAGAAGTAAGTGATATAAGAGTTTATAATAATTAATACATTCCATAGAAATATATATATATTATAAGGGAGCAGAAATTACTAATTTGAAAAATTACCCGCTGGGACTGAAAACTTTTACAAGATGCCATAATTGCACTCATGCAAACAAAACATAAAGATCATAAAACACACATAAATGTCGTACTTAGACTTTGATAAAAGACTTAATATCTTCCTCGGTACGCAAAATGAATCTCTGCGAGTTTTGATCTTTTCGACCATAAGCCCACCCATCCTTGGTCCAAATAAACCTCCATTTGGCATTTTGGCCAGCGTCACGAGCCTTGGCGAACAGAGCACGGTTTATTTTAGTGAGCCGTTCGTTGACGTAAAAGCGGTATTCTACGTGTGGAGGGAGGCCCATCTCCGCAGTGGTGGCGCCGCGGCGCACCCGTGCACCCTGCAGCAGCTGGTCTCTCAGTGAGCGCCGAGTCAGTCGAACGACGATGGGGCGGGGGCGCGGCGTGGGGGCACCCTCCACAGGACCGCGCCTAGGTCCGACCCTGGAAACGCTTACGATATCGCGTTCATAGAGTGGCATACCCAGCTTCGTCGCCGCCGCCATCACCAGGTGACCCACGGACTCACCGTCGAACTCAGGAACTCCCGTGACCTCGACATCGTTCGACAGCATCTCCTGTTCTCTCTCATTTAACTGCGATTGAAGATCCGCGATTATTTTTGAGGTGTTATTGGCGTCTGATGCACAAACTTTCTCCTCCAGTGCCACAAAGTCCTCTCGCAGCTTAGCATTTTCGGTACGTAGGACTTCCACCTCTTTCTGGAAGCTCTCGCGTAATTTGCCCGGATGTGGTTAAAGTCCCCAGTGATAGTGGCTCTAAAGTGATCGAGCTTGTCGTCCAAAAGTTTCCCAAACTGCTCGTAAGATAGGGGAGCCAAGGGATCGCCGGGCACCACATCCGTAATGACCTCAGGCCCGGCACTCGGGATCACTGGTTGGACCCTAGCCGGCTCAACCACAGCGGACACGGATGGGGCCGCAGGTCGCTCCTCGAACTGCTTGCGGGTCGGTGTTTCGTCTCCTCTTCTGCGACCGCCAGTGTTATTGTTGCGCTTCGTTATATTATCGCAGGAGGGACATTGCCAGGATTTTTTGTTAATCTCCCGATAAGTGGCCGAAGTCATGTTCACGCATTGGTGGTGGTAGCATCTGCTACATAAGCAGCACTTAAGGACCTCGTTTCTTGCGACTGTTTGCATGCACGCCTCACAGTTCATGATGTGTATGTTGTAGTTAACTCAAAACTCAAAGTACTCGTGAAAATTCTCTGAGAGACAAACCAAAATGGTGTCGTATCTGTAGTCGTCTATCAAGCCCGGTGAGTTTTTTGCCACCAGAAATCAGGCGGCGCGTGAAATTATACCTTAAGCAGTAGCACTAGCCGCGGAATTGGCTTGTTAACGAGGTTGTTTGTCGCACTCACTTGTCCGTTACAAAGACAACGATCAGCTGATTCTTTGTTTCACAACTTCTGTTTTGTAGTAAATATTCGTAATGCACTCAACTCAATATGTTTATTTACACTTTGGCTGACCAAATAAACTGGCTTGAATAAACTTGCACAAGTTTTTATATTTATAGAAAGCAAATTACTGAAGAGCGTTATCAACGAATATGTCACCGTAGGGCGTCAAAGACTAACTCCAATTACGTCCCCTATTTCGACGCTACCGACTCTGCGTTCTGGCTCGCACTGTGCATTGCATCTCCGCATGCGGCCGGATTGACTTCACATTAAGGTTTCTTCTAAGCAAGGTCTGTGAAACAATTTCAGCTATAAAGGAGGGAATTAGGATTTAAAGACATAAATATAATTATTGAAATTGATGGCAATCTGATTTTTCAGTAGGGACTGACAACTTTAGACAGTGTAACTTGTGAACCAATAAGAACCACTTTCTGTAGCGACCCCGCTCTGCTCTGAGCTTTTTCAGAATTTAATTAAGTAATTGTCTGGGTTTAGACACTAAGGTTTCACAATATTAAAAAACCTGCCTGTAAAGAAACGTTAGGTAATAAAGATTGCGCTTAATACTAACCTTTTTCTTATAATTTATTATCATAATAAGGCCCTGATAGCTCAAAGCACGGTTCCAGACAATATTCAGATTTTTTAATGAATGAATGAATGAATGAAAATTCTTTATTGCACTATAAAAATTATGTACATAGGCGAGCTTAATACTAAAAAGTATTTTCTTCCAGCTGACCTTTGTTGATGAGGATTTTTGGTGGCTCTGGCCACATTTTCAGTCTTAAGATTTCAGTTCTGTCGACTGCTGTTTCCTCACTACCGGGCACGAATAGGCAATGTCTCAGTACCTATAAGTATATATGACAAGATGAAAGTGTTTGCCGAATCACAGTCGATATTATTGTAGCATATTGCCTGAAGCAATGTATCTGCATGTAAATGTTTATGTTGTTAAGGAAGGCTTACCTAAGTTGTGTTGGCTTAAGGAAGTAAGATCCGTGGATGCGAATGGCGAGAGACACCGTGTGAGACGGCATTTGGAGGAAAAAGCCTATACCCAGCAGTGGGCAAACAATGGGCTGATGATGATGAAAAACATAGGTTATAGACTATCAAATCAATTAGTCTATAACCCATATTCGTCCACTGCTGGCCATAAGCCTCCACGAGGTACGCCACTTGTTTATCCCCGGCCATCCTCGTCTAACCGTATCCTAGATTATATAGAATGATATTTTTAAACGAATTATTATACTACATGCTTTCGGCCTTACTAATAAAGGTTATGAGCTGTGTATAGGCGGACGGCCCCAAGGCAGCGGCTAACATTATACATAACTATATTTATGTACATTGACATTCAACAAGCAGAATGTAAATTCATTACGTTGAAATAAATTTTTGAATTTGAATTTGAATATACAGCCGTTATGCGAGGTCTGACAAACTGGTTATTTGTACGCTAAATGCGATTAAACCAATATAAATTGATATACGTCAAATAGTTATTCAGAGTGTATAACTTATTTATTACTAAGGCCGAGTAGTTTATTGTGATTATAGAGATATAAAGTGCCCGAAACCGGCGTGCGGCATGGAACGATTAATTTAATGTCGATGAAGCGAAATTGATTTGTCGGGATCTCCTCAGGATCGCCTCTGGGATAAAAATGTGAGCTTATGTAGTATGTTATAGTGATTCCAAAGTCAATATGTAGTTAAAAAATACATAGGTACGAGTACATGCCTATAGGTCAAAATAGTGCGCACGTAAGTTATGGAATAGCGCTCTAACTTCAATAAAAGGGCGATGTTAAAAATAAAAAAGATTTTATTATAATTTTTCAACGTTTTATCGATTTGGTTAGTTGATTATGACTTAGGTACTTAGTCATCGATTGACACCTCAAACAAAACGTAATGATGTCCCTTTAATAATTAAAGTCTGAGCAGACGGCTGTGCCGGTTAGGTACCTACCTACGAGTATAAAGTAGCGTTATAGCAGGTAGGTACAGTGGACAGCACATCAACATTCACATTTTAATTGCAAAGTCGCCCGTAACGCAACGGAGTAGAGTGCATGGGTGTATAGGATGATGATGATGATGCTGTCGACTGTACCAACTCTACTTTATTAATAATCTAACCAGCAACATCGAAAAACTTTTCTTTTAGTATCAAAGATGGTAATTTCCTTATGCAGATTCAAAAGTAATAACCGCAAGGCAACTAAATGATCAGATGCATGTGTGATATGCGCACGCGGCGCCGCGGGGCGTGGTTTGGCGAGCGCTCGACCAATCCCAGCGCTCGCGGGCCGCGGGTCATTCGGGCCCTCTGGCTGCGTTGAAGGAAGGCTTAGAGTTCAATTAATACTTTTATTTATTAATTATTATTATTCTTTATTTGAAGTCTTTTTTATTTAAAAATATGATGATAGGTATTATTATGATAATAATCATGTATCACATCAACTATAATCCCGAAAGATTTCTTGCCTGATTACGGTTATGACTAGCTAGAGAAATAATTACAGTATCTACCTACATTATCCCATCAAAAACATAAATGTGAATGAGAGCCAAGTTCAATATTAATATATCAATAACTTTTTGAGCAACATTGATGAAACTTTGGATTCTAGGCAAGCTAATGGACTTTATGAAATGTGCCAAATTTCATATACGTAGGTTAAATAGTTGTAGAGTTGTGAAGAGGTCAAAAGTAGCTCGAAGTGATTTCTGTAATATTACACACGGCTGCTGCGTCACCAGTTCCTTTTTCTCTAACTTTGCTGGACTCGCTGTGGCAGGTCTAGATAATTGTCGAATGGCTAATATAAAGCTTTTGACTATTTAGAAGTGGTGCAAGTCGTTCTTAAGTCCCATCGGCTAATTTGTTTGTCTTGTCATTAAATTGTGGTGCTAACTACGATTCCGATGCTATTTTATGTAGTTTAGTATTAGTATTTTTATTAATATTACTTCTTGTAAAACAATCAATCAATCAAATAAGTTTATTTTCTTGTAAAACATATACAACTATGAGTTTTGGAAGTAGCCTGGCTACACATAGCACAAGGAATCCTAGTTTGGGAGTCTAACCAGCCGTTTTACAATCTAGTTTTTTCATTTCATTTTCTATTACGGATCGGATGGCCTAGAAGACTCGGACTTTCCACAGCCTGGTTAGGTAGCCAGTTGAAAAATTGAAACAAAGGCAAAAAACCCAAGGCTCGCCGCGCGAACTCTTACACTAACAACGACAAATAATACAACTTTGAGATAAAGCTAGTTCGGAGAATGTAAACGAATAATACTTACACAACGGGTGGAGTAAATATTTTGTCTTTTGAGTCAATGGGCTTGGGCTGATGATGTCTTTTGTGTTGCAAATGTCTTTGTTTCCGGCTATGCGGGCCGGTCAGATCAATGATAAATTAGTTTTGTTTTCGCAGGTGGGGAGGCTAGCGGTTTCAACAACTAAAAATGCCTTCATTGCCACTAGGCCGCTGATAATAATGGTTTTATGTTTTGTAACTTTTTGTCAGGTACTTCTTCGGAAGAAGCCTCCAGATAAGCCGTGTGGTCTCTACTTCTACCTACGCGCTCTCACGCTTTGTAGGTATGACTTGTGGTATCCATGGGCACCACCGAAGATTGAAGGTGTTTTTCAATCTTCGCAGGTGGTATTAATCGACTTTGCCATGTACATAGAAAATGTTTCACCCGACGACCGGGCGCTTAATAGCCAGGGCTCCCAGAATGAGCCGCTTTGGAAAACGTTGGGAGCCCTCAGGAGATGCTGCCCGGTCGTGAAGCGTATCCCCCGCGGCGCTCGCACGAGAGCGTCGCAAATAAACTATCAGCAATAATAGAAAAAATTGTTTCAGATAACACAAAGGGCGCCTGAGAAGCTCTCTTCAGGTTCCCGTCTGAAATATATATATATATATATATATATATATATATATTTTATATATATATATATATATAAAAGGAGAAGCTGACTGACTGACTGACTGACTGACATATCAACGCAGGGCCTAAACTATAAGGGTTAGAAACTGGAAATTTTGCACAGGGGTTCCTTTTGTAACGTAGGGGAGCACTAAGAAAGGATTTTTGAAAATTCATCCCCTAAGGGGGTAAAATGGGGGTTCAAAGTTAGTATGAAACTTTGCCGTTTTTGAAGTTATTCGAATAAAATTTGGTACGTAGGCTTTTCATTTAAAATTATGAAACACCTGTGAAATAATTTTTTAAAAATCATCCCTTAAGAGGGAAAAAGGGGGGTCCAAACTTAATATGAAACTTTGCCGTTTTTTAAGTTATTCGAATGAGATTCAATATGAAGGTCCTTCATTGAAAGTCATGAAACACAGGTAAAATAGTTTTTTGAAAATCAACCCTTAAGGGGGTAAGAGGGGGGTGCAAAGTTAGTATGAAACTTTGCCGTTTTTGAAGTTATTCGTGAAGTTCCTTCATTAAAATATACGAAATACATGCAAATAGTTTTTTGAAAGTCATCCCTTAAGGGGGTAAAAGGGGGGTGCAAAGTTAGTATGAAACTTTGCCGTTTATGGAGTTATTCTAATGATATTCAGAATGACGGTCCTTCATTAAATGTCTTGAAACACATGTAAAATAGTTTTTCGAAAATCATCTCTTAAAGGGATAAAAGGAGGGTGCAATTTTAGTATGAAACTTAGCCATTTTTGAAGTTATTCGAATGAAATTCAGCGTGAAGGTTCTTCATTGAAAGTCATGAAAGACGTGTAAAGTAGTTTTTCGAAAATCATCCCTTAAGGGGGTAAGAGAGGGTTGCGAAGTTAGTATGAAAGCTCTTTCGCATGCGATAAAAGTATCTCTATCTTATTTGCAAGCACTTTACTCAACTGAAGCCCACGCGGACGTAGTCGCGGGCAACAGCTAGTCCTACATATAAATTCCGAAAACAGTAACAAAAAATCCCTGACGTCAAATTAATTAACTAAACAAAATTGTTCTTCCAACTTCCCTCAAACCGATCCTCCACAACCAATTTAACCCAGTCAACGATATACCACGACAAATTCAAAAAAGTAGAATTAAAAGTGAGCGACGGGGACCTGAAGGCGGCTGCACAAATGTTATTCTCCAGCGATGCAATCGCTCCTGACTCTGCGGAGGTGCTGTCGACCTTGAGGGAAAACACCCCTCTCCTCTCCACACTCTTTGCCTCCCGCCAGCACCACGGTGACCAACACATAGAAGTTACCGGGAAGGAAATCCTAGTCATTAAAAAACGGCTCAGCTGGCGGCCTGGATGGTCTCAGCCCGCAGCACCTAAAAGACCTGGTTTGCGGGGCGACCGGCCAGGCCGGTGAAACTCTGCTGAGCCGACTCACGGCCCTAGTCAACCTGATGCTGGCCGAGGAAGTTAACACAGAAGTTACCCCACTACTCTACGGGGCGAATCTATGCGCGCTGAAAAAAAAAAGATGGAGGGATTCGTCCCGTGGCAGTGGGGTGTACCATACGCCGCATAGCGTCCAAGATTTGCTGCCGCAGCATCCTCCCTGGCCTAAAGGCCCTCTTTCAACCTACCCAGCTAGGGTTCGGGTCTAAGGGGGGATGCAAGGCAGCAGTACACGCTATGCGGACATATATAAAAGAGAGAGGTGGTGAAGTCATCCTCAAGGTTGACGTAAAAAATGCGTTTAACTCGGTTGACAGGGGCGCCATGCTGGCAGAGGTGAGAGAAACCACCCCGGAGATATACCCGTACCTTTGGCAGGCCTACAGCTGCCCTTCAAACCTGGTATACCGCGACCACCTTATTGACTCCGCTGTAGGCTGCCAGCAGGGCAGCCCGCTCGTGCCGGCCATCTTCAGCCTGGCTATACACAAAATTATCACGTCACTAAAGTCAAAATTAAATATATGGTATCTAGACGACGGCACTCTGGGAGGCGAAGTAATTACGGTTCAAAACGACCTTAAAACGCTTTCGGACACATTTAAATCAGTAGGCCTAGAACTTAATCATAGTAAATGTGAACTGTACGTTTTCGACCACATAAAATCCCCAAATTCAATAGTTTCAGAATTCAACTGTTTGGCCCCAAATTTAAAAGTAGTTAATAATGAATCGCTTCGCCTCCTAGGAGCGCCAGTCGTCGAAGACGCCTTTGCTCAATTTTTAGATGACGAAAAAGCAACATTTTTTGACACCATCCCCCTCCTGTCCCAAATTAACACACATATGGCATACCAAATTATTCGTTTTTGTCTTTCCGTACCCAAATTCACTGCATCTTAGATAATAATCTAAGATGCAGCCCACTATTTAGTCAGGTGGCTCTACTAGGACCAATCGATTCGATGATCCATTTGGCACTAATCCAAATTCTAAACTGTCCCATTTCAGAACGTTCCTGGCTCCAGGCATCACTCCCTATAAGATTCGGAGGCCTTGGAGTCAGGAAGGTAAGCAGCGTCGCATTGCCTGCTTTTTTGTCTTCCATTCACAGCATCGAGGCCTTGTACAAGAAAATTGTTCACTCATCACTGGGTGACATTGAGGTCTCATGCTGTGAGGAAGCCAAGGAAGCATGGAGACTGGCCTGCCCCGGTGAGGATCCGCCAAAGGATCCCACCATCCAAAGGCAGTGGGACGAGCCCCTCTGCGAGCTGGCGCAGTGCAGGTTAATTAATTCCTGCGCCAGCGACGCAGATCGCGCTCGCCTACTAGCCGTATCCGAACGAGAGTCAGGCTACTGGTTGCAGGCGCATCCATCAGCGTTGATAGGGACCCTGATGGACAATAGTTCGTTTAGCACCGCCATCGGACTGCGACTGGGTTGCCCCATTACCGTGCCCCATCGCTGTCCCTGCGGCACCGGCGTCGATCGCCTGGGCCACCATGGCCTGTCGTGTCAACGAAGCACCGGCCGCCTTCCCCGCCACGCGGTTCTCAACAACATCATCCGGAGGGCCTTTGCCACCGCCGGAGTTCCGGCCACGCTGGAACCTCTAGGCATCTTCCGGGAGATTGGCAAAAGGCCCGACGGTATGACTCTGATCCCCCGGAAACATGGGAGGCCGCTAGTGTGGGACGCTACGCGCTACGTGCGTTGATACACTGGCGCCCTCCCATGTTTCCCAGAGTGGAAGAGCCGCTGGTTCAGCGGCCGGCGCGGCCGAAAGCCTCAAACGGCGCAAATACAGTTATATTGGCAACAATTACATATTTGCGCCGTTAGGGATCGAAACGATGGGCACATGGGGCCCAGAGGTGCGCCTGCTGTTCAAAGACCTAGCGGCGCGCTTAATCGACGCATCAGGAGACCAGAGAGCTGGCGCGTACCTCGGCCAAAGGATAAGCCTGGCCATCCAAAGAGGCAACGTCGCCAGCATTCTGGGCTCATTGCCGCGGGACAATGACCTGGGGCAGGTATTTTATTTGTAAATATATTAAGTTAAGATATTTATTTAGGTTCTAGCATAGTTATTTAAAGTTAGGTAGTTGATTAGTAATATTTTATATTATTGTTATTCTTCTGGTTGTATAATAAATTATGTATATTTCTCTAATAGAAAAATCATATTAAACCGTTAATTGTAGTTAAAAAATAAAATATAAATCGGACTTTATCCATCACTACGAAGTTCAAATACAAGTTTTTATATATAGGTACCTATACTTATAGGTACACAAGTACACTTAGAATAGATAAATGTGTTCAAGAGAACAGGGGCTCAGCATAGTTGCTGTTTTGTGTTTCTGCAATATGGAGAAAAAGCCAGCGAAAAAAAACTCTACTATGACCTTCTCAAATCACCTTGAAATCTAATACATCAGTTGGTATAACTATGTCCATCTAAGAAGCTAAGAAGGCTCTTGCCTTGAGTGGAATCAACACTCGCAATGAGCCGTTTTCAGAAGAACTAAAAACAAAAATCTAACGGCTGTCAAAAGAATGCAATTTTGGACCTCCGCCCAATAGCCATGTGTGATACATCATAAAATAGGACTCAGCGAGCTGAACAAAAGTTACTATGACGCCAACAGCCAAATGTTTGTCCTCTCGGAGTTATACTGTATTGAAAAAAAAAACTATCATTTTCAATAAAATGTTAGTTAGTTTTTGACTATTAATTGTGAAACTAACAACTTTGACGTTCATAAAATATTTGACTTTGACTTATACCTACATTAGATAATATCATAATATTCATACAAAAGTGCTGGTAAGTTGGAAATTATTCCACTACATATTTAGTAAAAAAAATATAAGTAGGCTCAGAAGAGACCACCTCAGTGTGTGTTCATTTGTACAATTCTAGAGATAATCTTTTTTACGGACAAACGACAGTAATTTTTGCTTCTTTAGAGATCATGTAGGATCAGGAACGCTTCGATACACTCAAGCGAAGCCACTACTGCCTGGCGACAAAACAGACGTGCCGCCTTGTTACAAAGTTGGCGGCAACACTTTGTGTGACTCAGAATTTAACTTCGACGACTTAGTAAATATAAAAAATTGCTGTTACGTGTCTATTACTAACTAATCCCGGCTGCGCAGATTTTTGTTCCAGTTACCTATCAGGCATTGTACCTTGTCAAGTTTTTACTGAGTTAGATACGAGTGACCCAATAAAGAACTCCACTCAACACTGGATCTTGATCTTGACTGCCTTCAACCGCCGGTATCTCGTCAACTTTAGCTAACTTAACACATAAACCCCCATTGAGATCGACTTGTGCATGAAGAATTTGAGTAAAATGCTATGTAAAGCCACAGTCAATAATGTGGTGTAGTCGGCTTAAGAGTTAATAATTTGCTATTAGGTATCATATATTCGATGTTTTTGACGCCTTTTATTACGCCATTGACGGCTCTTACAAAATCTTGGCATAAACTTTTGATAGATTCCTTTCTTTGCCAGTCCATGAGTTTCTATGTTTCTGTTTCTATGTTTCGTAAGCGCATTTTCTAATTAATTATTATTTTCTTTTTGTTGTCAAATATGTTTAGTGAAGTATGAACATTTTTACATACTTCAGCGAATTAGGTGCAGCAGAAAACCAGCGCTAGTCACCTTTGACTAGCATTTTGCTGAGCTGCAGCCTTTTTCTGTTGTAGCACTCGTAGGTATTTATTAGGTCTTAAATTCATATAATGCTATTTTTGTGTTTTCATTTGTCTCTAAACATGGTTTTATTTTTGTGTTATGGTCATTTTGTGTTATTGTGTTACAATAGAAATAAATGCTTTTCACTTTCACTTTCACTTCACATCACGCTTCCTTGCAAAGTTTTTATGTTTACCATTTTATTCCTCGAAAGCGCAACAATTCGCCAATTCAAAATTGTTTTTCTTGTCCGGGTTAATCTGATCTCGTTACCTGATGATTTTGTTGACGTCGCTTGTCGTGTACCAAAGTCCAACCAAACACATTAGTGGCAGACTGCCCCCCCGCAACACAAACCCTATTTAGTGCTCTAAGGGACTGACTGCGAAAAGCTCCGGTGCAGTGCAACTCCTGCGCAACATCACAATCTATTAATAGACCTCCTTACGAGACGCACATACAGACATCAGTAAACATGGCACTGTGGCGCCCGTACCTAGAAACTTTATACCTCGAAGAAGAAAAATGCTTCGAGAAAGAAGCCCATGGAGCATGGATTTCTCGGTATCATCCTGAGGAGATGGTGGCTGACTACGTGGAGGCGGATTCTACTGTGTGGTATGCCGACTTGCCCCCATTACACCAAGGCCCAAAAAATCCTGAGGTGAAGGTGGCCGAGTGCGTGGAAGTGGATTCTGCTCTGCGATATGCCGCGTTCAGATCGGCCAAGCTGGAGGAGATACGCGCTAAGAATGGTGGGTCGCTGACGGTGACGAATCCGCGCATGCGTCGCTCGGTCCTCCGCGATGACGGCGCGAGCTGCGACCGCCAGCGCGCGCGCAAAAACGCCGCCGGCAAGCGCAGCTGTGACCTGCGCAAGCGCCGGGAAATGGAGCTCGCCATTAGGGTGGCATTCCTCGAGTTCGAAAACCGGCAGCTACGCGATAGGATCGCCTGTTCCTGTTTGACAGAGTTATAATTTGGTTGTACGTCAGGCGTGCCTTGCCGTAGGATGTTGTAAATTAACTTAATCTAAGTATCTAAGAATATGTTCATGATGTAAATACAATTTTTGTTAACGTACCTACTTAGGTATATTATGTAACTTACTTACTATAATATTTTTTGTGTTTAGCTAGTAACTAAGTAGTATTAAGTACTGATAATTTTGTAGTATTAAGTTTGTATGTACCTTCGTAAATGTAAAATTAATAATATGTTTTAATGTAACACAATTAAATTTCTTTTACCGATTTTTAATACTAACTTTAATTTCACCACAACAGATTTGAAATATCTAATAAGTGAGTTCCCAGGTTCACAAGATAAAAATATATCCTATAGGTACCTAATGGCTGTCCTTGTATACGGCTATGCCACAGGAGGAAAATTAACTAAAAATACACTATAACACTCTCTGTATCAGGTGAAATAGTCTGTGGTAGAGGAAAACATGTAACCACAGAATATTAAGTTGCCCCTGATGTTGGTGTTAGAGGGATCGTCTTTTTATTCATAAGACCATACCATTTTACGTAATGAACGGAGAGTTCATTTAATTTAATAAGTTTAGTACAGTACAATTGATTATTTTGAATGAATGAATGAATGAAAATTCTTTATTGCACTATAAAAATTATGTTCATAGGCGAGCTTAATACTAAAAAGTATTTTCTTCCAGCTAACCTTTGTTGATGAGGATAGTGGATGGGGTAGTGCCGGAAGATATTTATTAGAAAGAAGTTGTAAATTATATAAACATGATACCTACACATATTAAACAACATAAAATATACATAATATACCTATAGCGGTGGTGGCGTAGTGGGGTTGACCCTTGCTTCTCGATCATGAGGGTCTGGGTTCGAACCACGCATGTACCAATGACTTTTAGTTACGTACATTTGTTTGCACAGCAACACCATTCGCTGATAAATTGTGCCCGGATAACGGCGACAGGCTTGCCACTTGTCACGTTTGGGACCTAATAAACTCTGCAAAACGTGGGTCCAGTTCTAGAGACTGGTGCCTCTGCCTACCCCTTCGGGGATAACGGGCGTGAGTTTATTATTTATTTATTTATTTATACCTATAATAAATACTAGCTATACATACTAAGGATACAAAATAATTTACCATACTACTTAAACTATTACTTGATAGCAAATATATAGATAATATAATAAAATACAATATAATACATTATAATACATTTTATATACAATACATTTTAAATTTGCAATAACAGTTTTTCTGCATAATTTAATTCTTGGATTGGCATCTACCTATATTTAAATAAGCCACTTCAAATAGAAATGAAAAATTATATAAAGTTGGTAATTTTCCCTTAGAAACCCTTTATTCGATTATCTTTTATCCCGTGGCCCCGGGATTTCAGTGATTCATCATCATAATCATTCAGCCACAAGAAGTTCATTGCTAGACATAGGCCTTCTTCCATGGATTTCCAAAAATACCGGTTGGAAGCGGCTTGTATCCAGCGTCTTCCTGCCACTTGGATGAGATCGTCTGTCCATCTTGTCGCTGGTCGTCCTACGCTGCGCTTGCCAATGTGTGGTCTCCATTCAAGAACTTTTCGACGCCATCGGCCATCAGTTCTGCGTGCTATGTGCCCCAACCACTGCCACTTCAATTTACTCATCCGGTGGGCTATGTCGACCACTTTCCTTTGTCTACGGATGCCATAATTTCTGATTCGGTCTCGTAGAGAAATTCCGAGCAGAGCCCTTTCCATAATAGCTCGTTGCGTGACCTTGAGCTTTCTTATGAGGCCTATAGTGAAAGACCACGTTTCAGTGCCATAAGTCAGTAATTAGGTAGTTCAATTTTTTTTTCATAAAATGTAAAATATATTAAACATTGGAATAAGAAGTTTCATTTCATTCCGTTAAAATATAATATTTATTTTACACTTACATAGCTAGATACAAACTTAATACAACAACTTTAGGTACCTACTTAATACTAGCGAATATTAACAAGCTAGACAAAAAAAATTAAAGTAAGTCACTATCTACTATATCATAATTAATAAAAAAAAAAGAAAAGTATTTGGTATTTACATTTAGATTAAATTAATTTACATCACCTATCTATGGCAATCCAACTAAATTATAATTCTGTCATACAGGAACAGGTGGCTGCGGCGATCCTATCGCGTAGCTGCCGATTTTCGAATTCGAGGAATGCCACCCTAATGGCGAGCTCCATTTCCCGGCGCTTGCGCAGGTCGCGGCTGCGCTTGGCGGCGGCGTTGTTGCGCGTGCGCTGGTGGTCGCAGCTCGCGCCGTCGTCGCGGAGGACCGAGCGACGCATGCGCGGATTCGTCACCGTCAGCGACCCACCATTCTTAGCGCGTATCTCCTCCAGCTTGGCTGATCTGAACGCGGCATACCGCAGAGCAGAATCCGCCTCCACGCACTCGGCCATTTTCACCTCAGGATGCTTCAGGCCTTCGTCTGATGGAGTCGAGTGTCCCATGCCAAGGCTTGCTGTTGGGCCCAAGGCAGAGTCAAATGTTGGTGACTGTTGATATCGCTGGTATTGGTTGTGTGGTACATGTTCTACCGGGTCGACAGCCACATTCATATAAACCGTTGGTGCAGCCGAGAAATCCGGTGAGAAAGCTTGATGATGCGCTGACACTAGACGCTGGGAGGTTGGGTAGTACGTGGAAAATGCAGATATCCGTTCTTCAGGGGTTTCATTCTTGAACAACTTTTCTTCTTCTACTACTACGTTTAAAGTTTCTAAGTACGGGCGCCACAGTGCCATGTTGACTGATATTTGTAGATGCTTCTCGTAAGGACGTCCAACAAATTGTGATGTTGCGCAGGAGTTGCACGGGGGCTTTTCGCTTTCGTTTTATGAAAGCGTTAATTAGGGCTTTTGTTGCGGGGGGCAGCCTGTCACTAATGCGTTTGGTTGGACTTTGGTACACGACAAGGGACGTCAACAAAATCATCAGGTATCGAGATGCACCTCTTTGTCTTTGGAAGAGAAAGTCAATTTTGATTCTGCGAATTGTTGTGCTTTCGAGAAATAAAATGCTACGTAAAAAGCAAAGCTTTGCAAGGAAGCGTAATGAATGAGTCATCGACTGGCAGAGAAATAAATGTTTGTAACTGTTACCCCGAGGCACCGTCTATCATTAATATTTTAACTACATGGCATTCTGCAAACTGTAAATTCTTCCTGATCAAATAAATTATGTGATTTCTGATTTCTGTAGGAGATAAACTTTTTTAAATTAATTTTGATATGAGTTATAAGCCTCGTATATTGAGTAGGTAGGTATATAAAGCTGGTAGGTAAATGTAGAACATAAAGTTTTTGTAGCATCACATCACTGACTGTTTTCACGGCCGCGTTTCACTGAACTACATTAGGTTGTTAATCCTTCTACTTACTAATCGATCTTGTCCATCGAATTGCCATGCTACACCTCCAATTGTAGTTTAATGACAAAAGTTTCATTATTTGGCGACGGCTTCGAGAAGAGCAGTGCACGTGCGGTGCGGCGGTTACGAAAGAATCAAAGAAGTAATTAAAGAAGCCTGCTCTTACCTTACCTCTACCTTACCTGCTCGAGGAATACTCAAGGGTTTTTATTGATAAACAAAAAAAGTTTTTGGCTAGGAGAGATTCAAACAAAGGTCACTTTGTCAATGGATAATGGATAAAGTGGGAACAACAACTTACGCGATTTTAGCCCGCAAATGGCTATTCAGTTGCAAGTTGCGCCACGAGACGAAGACATTTTTGCATACGTTTGACGCTTTCGTCTTATAGACATTATTTTAGTTTTCCTGCTGTCAATCGCATAGTTCTAGTAATAGAAGGCCACTCCGTCATTACCAATGGGAGCCGCCGTAAATTTGTACAAATGGCCTCAGTCTGGGTAATTTTTTATGTTTGTAACGGCCTTGCCTGGTTACAGGGTTAATTCTAGTTTGGAACCAGGTCAAGTGAGTGTGTTGTGTGACAACCCAGAATAGAGCTCTCTGGCGCAGGTTTAGGTAGGTGCACGGATACCCGACCCCAGCTGAACTGGGAAAAGGGTTGGACAAATAAGAAGTATTCGGCAAAAACATTCTACTTACTCAATTAGAGGAAATTGACCATTTCTTTCAAAATTGACGGTTTAGGTGTCCACTCCCGATTAATTACTTCTCTTTCTTACCAACGTTTCCTGCCAGCAATCACACCAAAGCAATAATCATTGCTTATTAATTAATTTCTTCGGTTTAATTTAGATTTATGATGAAAACTAGAGTTTTTTTTCGCCGCCTTTTTCTCCCCTACATTCGGCTCCAAAGCCGCGGCTAACATTAAAAGTAGCTACATTGATGTACATTCTTTAGGGTATGATTTAAGCGATCATCAATTTATTAAGTTTTGAATGTTTTAAATAATAAGGTTTGTGCGCAAAATAATAGATCTGTCATCAAAGTGTAGTCGCCAAACAATATAAAAACAATTTCATAATAAATCACATTATAATCATCGGGATATATTATCAAGTATCAAATAAATAGGTTTGTACTTATTTTAATAGATTTGTCCTGATAACTGTATAGTCAAATGATCAAATTAAGGAAAAACGGTCATTAAGAAAATGAAATATGTGACTTAATAAGTCATAAACCAGAAAAATAATGTTTTTGTAAATATGACTTTAACTACTATCTTACATTAGGTACTTGTGTACTGGTTGTATCTATTGTTGTTTCTACATCTGCCGTAGACCCCTACCCTGTAGGAAATATTTACTAATTTTGAATTATGTATTATTTAGATATAAGTAAGTAGTATGAATGTAGTTATTAGAATAATAAATGAAACACAGAATTATTTAAAATCACAATAATTATTATTACTTAATACCAATCATAAAATATGAATTGTACCTAATTGTAGGTTTATTTAGTAGGCCAATTTGGCTTCGCTCCTTTGAACATTTTTTCATAAAATTAATGAACCGAACTATTAAATTGGTAACGAATAGTATTTCTTGGAGAATTGATCGAAATAATTCGTACTGTACTGATGACATAATCTATATATATAAAAGGAGAAGCTGACTGACTGACTGACTGACTGACTGACTGACTGACTGACTGACTGACTGACTGACTGACTGACTGACTGACTGACTGACTGACATATCAACGCAGGACCTAAACTATAAGGGTTACAAACTTGAAATTTTGTACAGGAGTACCTTTTATTATGTAGGGGAGCACTAAGAAAGGATTTTTGAAAATTCACCATTTGGGGGTAAAATGGGGGTTCGAAGTTAGTATGAAACTTTGCCGTTTTTTAAGTTATTCGAATGAAATTAGGTACGAAGGTTCTTCATTTAAAATTATGAAACACGTGTAAAATAGTTTTTTTAAAATCATCCCTTAAGGAGCACAAAGGGGGGTGCAAACTTAGTATGAAACTTTGCCGTTTTTTAAGTTATACCAATGAGATTCAATATGAAGGTCCTTTATTGAAAGTCGTGAAAGACGTGTAAAGTTGTTTTTCGAAAATCATCCCTTGAGGGGGTAAGAGGGTGTTGCGAAGTTAGTATGAAAGCTCTTTCGCATGCGCTAAAAGTATTCTTATCTTATTTGCAAACACTTTACTTAGCTAAAGCCCACGCGGACGTAGTCGCGGGCAACAGCTAGGATTGGCTGTTGTAAAAAAGCAGAAGTTTAGAATAAACATTTTTCGTTGAAAGTCATGAAACACACGTAAAATAGTTAAGGGGGTAAAAAGGGGGTGCAAAGGTAGTATGAAACTTTGCCGTTTTTGAAGTTATTCGAATGAAATTTAGAATGAAAATTCTTCGTTGAAAGTCATGAAACACACGTAAAATAGTTTTTCGAAAATCATCCCTTAAGGGGGTAAGAGGGGGGCGCAAAGTTAGTATAAAACTTTGCCGTTTTTGAAGTTATTCGAATTAAATTTGGTAAGAAGGTTCTTCATTAAAAGTAATGAAATACATGTAAAATAGTTTTTCGATAATCATCCCTTAAAGGGGTAAGAAGGTTTGCGAAGTTAGTATGAAAGCTCTTTCGCGTGCGCTAAAAGTATCCCTATCTTATTTGCAAACACTTTACTCAGCTAAAGCCCACGCGGACGTAGTCGCGGGCAACAGCTAGCTGTGCTCCCCTACGTTACAAAAGGAACCCCTGTGCAAAATTTCAAGTTTCTAACCCTTATAGTTTAGGCCCTGCGTTGATATGTCAGTCAGTCAGTCAGTCAGAAGAAAAGATTTTAGAAATGTTTTCCCCTAAAGGGGTAAAGTGGGGGTTAAAAGTTAGTATGAAACTTTGCCGTCTTTGAAGTTATTCGAATGAAATTTGGTACGAAGGTTTTTCATTTAAAATTATGAAAAAAGTGTAAAATAGTTTTTTTTTTAAATCATCCCTTAGGGGGAAAAAAGGGGGTGCAAACTTAGTATGGAACTTTGCCGTTTATGAAGTTATTTGAATGAAATTCAGAATGAAGGTCCTTTATTGAATGTCTTGAAGTTTTTCTAAAATCATCTTGAAACTTTGCCACTTTTGCTGTTATTCGATTGAAATTCGGTATGAAGGTCCTTCATTGAAAAACATCAAAGACGTGTAAAGTAATTTTTTGAAAATCATCCCTTAAGGGGGTAAGAGGGGGTTGCGAAGTTAGTATTTTGCATGTCGATAGAGCATGAGACTCTAAATCTCAGGGTCGTGGGTTCGAGCCCCACGTTGGGCGCCAGTGTCGCACGATGGGTGGTTTGGGGGGTGCGATCCGTAAGTAAAGTGAAAGAGGGTATCCAGGGGCACGGTAGAATTTCGGTGTATTTAAATGTAAAGGAAAGGCACCTGGGAACAATACAAAAATAAAGGTCTTAGCTAAGGTATAAAAGATAAATATAAAAATACAGTAGAAATATAAAAAAAACACTTACATAATAAATATGTGCCTTTATTAAATATTTTATGATGATTTATATAATAACATTGAGAATAAGATACTCCGGGTCGTGAAAAACAGAAAAAGAATGACGTTTAGGTGCAGCTTGGATGGAATCTGAGGATAATCTGAGCCAGATACGTCCGAACACTGCAGCAAAAAATAATACTAATTAAATTTGGAATAGTAGGTGGCCGAAAATAATAAAAAGGCAACGAGGCAAATGCACCTCGTTACACGCATACGCTAAAAGTATCCCTTTCTTATTTTCAAACACTTTACTCAACTAAAGCCCACGCGGACGTAGTCGCGGGCAACAGCTAGTAAGAAATAAAAACAAATCTCAATCTGTGGACAATAAATTCCTCCTCCTGTAGGTTATTTATTATTATATATTTATGTATGTTTATCATAACTATATAAATGTATGTAATGGTTTATGTAGGTGTATTGCTATTTATATAAGTATGTAAAAAAAAAAAAATTTATTTAAACCACTTTACACAATGTTACATAGAATAGGAGAAAGTAAGAATTAATAGGTTTATGTAAGGATTCTATGACAGTGTTTACCGGCGACCCCCACACTAGACTAGGTATAGTCTGTATAGTGGGGGACTACTCTAGTAGGTTGACATTTTAACATTTGGCGACGATTAGGAAACAGTCTCAAAATTTTCTGTTTAAGTGATTTTGAAAAAATACTATTAACACAATAAAATAAAATAAAAATTATAAAGCACTGTTTTGGGGAGACAGTGGAGAATGCAGAAACATTAAATTGAATGTGTGTGTGTGTGTGTGTGTGTGTGTGTGTGTGTGTGAGGGTGTGTGTGTGTGTGTGTGTGTGTGTGTGTGTGTGTGTGTGTGTGTGAGTGTGTGGTGTGTGTATGTGAAGTCTCATAGGATTTATTTAGCAATTTTTAGAATGTCCTCGGTGGGCTCATAGCCTAGGCCAATGAGGTAGTCCAAAATGTTACGCCTAGCTTGATAAAGGGAAGACCCTCTTAGCTGGCATTTCTGGAACAGACTATTAAACAAAAAAGGTCCAAGAAAGGGTGGAAAACGTTGCGCAAATTTAGTCTTACAACAGGGAAGTGGGACTCGTACGCATCGCTTAGACAAAAATGTTGGAGAGTCAGGGGAGAGTAGAAATGTATGGTACTGGCGAGTGAGAGTTACAAAAATGAAAATCTGGCGGACTGAGAGAACTTGAGTTAGTAAGTAAAGATCTGTGGTGGGAAATCTGTAGGGTTTATAGTACGAGACTTTCAGTATTGACCTCTGGGCCCTTTCCAAGGTGATTAAGTGGGATTTGGCTGCTCCGCCCCAGCATGAGATGCAGTAGGAGATAACTGATTGGCATAACGCTAAGTATATAGAGTGTAAGACCTTTTTATCTTTGGTAATACGAACTTGTTTCATCAGATGAATAAGTTTTCGGGCTCTGGTAGTAAGTGAGGATATATGTGGGGCAAAACTAAGATTTTCATCGAGCACTACACCTAAATATTTAATACAAGGGGTTCTTAAGATAGAATCACAGCAGCAGTTTGAAAATTGAAGTTTGGGACAGGTGTGAACAGTGATAACATCGGTTGATGCTGGGGCAGATGCTTTGGTCTTAGAAAAGCATAGAAATTTAGTTTTGGCGGCGTTCAGGGTCAACAAGTTATCATCCAACCAACTAGCAATTGATGACATGCCCGTTTCAGCAAGTTTCATTGCCGATCCCCAGTCATTTTCGTGGAAGACTACGGCCGTATCGTCTGCATAGCAATAGAGATCAGTATTTTTAAGGTGTTTTACGGCAAAGTTTATATCGTTTAAGTATAAGATGAATAAAATTGGACCAAGTATGCTTCCCTGCGGGACACCAAAGGAAAGCAGCCCAGGGTCGCTGACGTTCTCAAGCCCTACCCTTACCCTTTGGGATCTGTTGGTCAGGTAGCTACGGAACCATTCCAACGAAGGGCCTCTGAACCCGTATCTTTGGAGCTTCTCAAGGAGAATGGGCACAGACACCGTGTCGAAGGCCTTTGCTAAGTCCAGAAAGACCCCGACACAGGGCCTGCCCCTGTCAAGTTGATAGCTCACGCCATTTACTAGAGACGAAACGGCATCCTCCGTGGATTTTCCTTGTCTAAATCCAAATTGTCTTGGAGAAAGCAAGTTTTTTGACTCTAGGAATTGTGTCATTCTTCGATTTACAATTTTTTCTAGTATTTTCGATATGTTACTGAGGAGGGAGATGGGTCTATAATTATTTGGGCTTGCCTGGTCTCCCGTCTTATAAATAGGTGTTACGGAGGCAAGTTTCCAACAAGAAGGGAAAATGCCGTATGCGAGACTGAGGTTGAAAATGTGTGAGAGCGGTTTTGCCAGACTTGAAAGGGTCGATTTTAGTAAATATTAATATTAATGTCTATTAATATTCATGTTTGCACCGACTACCCGTCTCTTTTTTCCTTCAGAAATTTTTCCATCATAGGGTTGTCTGGAAGAAATTGCTTTTAGCAATAAGGCCGCCAATTGTACTGTTATCTTGTAAATATTTTATGTTTGTGTTTCTCCTCGTGTACAATAAAGAATATTCTTATTTTATCTTATCTAATAATCGATTTATTTGATGACAGATCTACTATTCTGAGTATGGAGCTGTTATTTTTGGAATAAACTTATTATTTTGAGAATAAATTGTTTATTCAATGGATGAAGTACCTACGATTATATAGATAATCCATCTCTTTTTCTACGTACATATTGACATTAATTTGATTATTTGTACCTGGCGACATTTTTTATTTTTCTGAGAATGAAAATATTTCGTGGCGATAGATCTATTAATTAGATGATACAAGTTGATGACAAATGTAAACTTTGATGACACAAAATATAGTTCCCAATTCTTTATACCTACGTTGAGATAAATTTCTGATTTCTGAATAAGTAGACTCCGCTACGCAATGTACCTCGCATTGTCATAATAAACCACGAATTTTAGTTTGATGAACCTAGGTCCAAATGGTCTACAAGAGGCTCATAGATGGTCTTCAATGTTCGGTGGTGGTCATGGATACCACAAGCCATATAAAGCGTGAGAGCGCGCAGGTAGAGGTAGAGACCACACGGCTTATCTGGAGGCTTCTTCCGAAGAAGTACCTACCTGACAAAAAGTTAAAAACATTATAACCATTATTATCTATAGGTAATACAGCTAAGTGGCAATGAAGGCTTTTTTAGTTGTTGATACCGCTAGGCTAACCACCTGCGAGCTCGAAACAAAACTAATTCATCGTTGATCTGACCGGCCCGCATAGCCGGAAACAAAGACATTTGCAACACAAAAGACATCATCAGCCCAAGCCCGTTGACTCAAAAGACAAAATATTTACTGCACCCGTTGTGTAAGTATTATTCGTTTACATTCTCCGAAGTATCTTTCTTTATCTCACAGTTGTATTATTTGTCGTTGTTGGCGAAAGGGCTCGCGCGGCGAGCCTTGGGTTTTATGCCTTTGTTTCAAATTTTCAACTGGCTACCTAACCAGGCTGTGGAAAATCCGAGTCTTCTAGGCCATCCGATCCGTAATAAGGAAATGAAATGAAAAAACTTTATTGTAAAATAGCACATAGCACAGTTTTTTAGGCGTGGGTAGCCAGGCTACTTCCAAAATTCATAATTGTATATATTTTACAATAAGAACTATTAATAATTAAACTTGCGTAAACATAAGTAACAGTTTAATAACATCGGAATTGGTAGCTCGCATCACAATTAAATGAAAAGACAAACAAATAAGCCGATTGGACATAAGGCCGACTTGCACCACTTCTAAGTAGTCATGTATCCAGTCACATTTTTAAATTCGTAAGAAAAGTTAGGTCATAAGAAAAGGAGTATGGCCTATACCTTCCTCAGGAAAGAGACCCGTGCCCCTCGGTGGGGACATAATGGGTTGCTGATGAAGAAAAGTTGTAGGGATATTACCTACTCGACAAAATGTCTATCTATCTATCTAAATTGTTTCTCTAGTCATAAGCGTACTCGGGCAAGAAATGTTTGGGGAACATAGTTTACGAGATACAATGATTATTGTCATATCATCATATTATTCTATAAAAAAAACTTCATTTAAAAGTATGTTTTGATTGAACTCTAAGCCATCCTTCAGCGCAGCCAGAGGGCCCGAATGACCCGCGGCCCGCTAGCACTGGGATTGGTCGAGCGCTCGCCAAACCACGCCCCGCGGCGCCGCGTGCGCATATCACACGCACGCAACTGATCATTTAGTTGCCTTACTTTTGAATCTGAATAAGGAAATTATCATCTTTGATACTGAAAGAAAAGTGTTTCGATGTTGCTGGTTAGATTAATATCTAGATAGAGTTGGTACCTACATGCTATAAAAAAACTACCTTTGTAGCTAGCTCTAGCTGGCACAGCCGTCTGATAGTTAGACTTTAAATTGATTATAGGGACATCGTTACGTTTTGTTTCAGGTGACAATCGATGCCTGGCTAAGCCAGAAAACCGATAAAATGTTGAAAAAATGCTATAACATTAAAATTGTTATTATTTTATAATATCTACTTTTTATTGAAAATAGCTACCTACCTAAATTACGCAAGCACTATCCGGACCTATACGCATACACATTTGTGTTGTATGTACCTACAAATGAACTATTCTGGGTTTAGAATCACAATATACCTAAGTATTCTTCTTAATCTTAATCTAATAGGTATATAAAATAACTTCTCTTGTCACAATGTTAGTGCGCAAACTCCTCCGAAACGGCTTGATGAAATTTTATAATGTATAGGTATACCTAATCGGTAGGTCTGAGATTAGGTTGTTATCTATTTTTCATATACTCGTAATACCCCTATTTGGCTATACCTACAACGTTTGCCGGTTCAGCTAGTATGTACCTATACATACATATACCTAATATGTAGGTAGATATGTTTTTGGTGTAGATTAATAAAACATATACGACTTCTAATGACTGCGGTTTCATTGCAATGGTACCTAAGTGATACAAACAGAAAGAAATAAAATGTTATTAGCAAGTAGAAGGTTGTCAGTTCATGATTTCGTCAAAAAGTGAAGTAGGAATGGATTTCGAAATGAAATGTAGCAATGGGTGACGTACCTAATTTTGAATTTGAAAATGACAGACAAAATGAAAGGAACATAAAAAATGGTGTAAAAAGGTTTACACAGTTACAGGATCACATAATTCTTAACAAATCCAAAGAACTGTGTGAACGAAGGATATTACCCGTCGAGGCTAGGTAATGGTCACGAAAATCTACATTTGTGTCCAGTTACAATATAATCAACGAGATAACCATTAGTGAAACCGAACTTTAGCATTCGACAATGGCATCTGGGGATCACTTGCAATCATTATCATCCCGTCACAATGGCGACGCGTGGTCAACGGAGTCATCGAGGCGTCAGTAACGACGCAACTGTCGTCTGACAACGGAACTTCCGCTCGCCCGGATGACAACTCTTTCATTTCGTCGCAATTATATTTTCACAAAAAAAAAATCTATTTTATGACCATGGGTACCTACATTTTTCACCTATGAGTGAACCAGAAACTAGCAAAACTGCGATTTAATAAGCATTGCAACTTACACATAGATCAAATAAAAAAATGTTTATTGAGCAGAATAAAACTTAACAATTGGTATAATAGAGTAACTATGAATCCCAAAATAAATTACATTGTATCTGATAGCTAGTGGTGGACTGTATGATGAAACTGAGTGGATATTGATGGAAACATGGGTTTTTTTTTTTTTTTGCAAGGATCTGCCACCATTTATTACGTGGCAACCTTTAGTCTTTATTAGTTAAAATAACTTTGATGAGCATTGTATGATTATTTGTCTTATTATAATGGGTTATACATGTTTATGTCTGTCTTTTCCCTGTCTTTCCTTCTCTTTCTTTTTCCTTTGTCTTATTTTCTGTTTTCTTATTTTTTATTGTTATTATAGATATATATGTATGTGTTTTTTTTTTCCAATCCATTTACAAAGATTATTTATTACAATTAATTTAATATCTTTAACATAATGCTCTATACGTATAATACAATAATACAATGTCATATAATTAAAATAACTTTACATTAAAATACTCGTACACTATGTCATTCGCTTAAATTTAAGTGTATTCCCCGGCGCCTTATCTCTGTCTACTCAATCGAGTAGTCACAAGCAAGGCGCCGGGGCTTTACAAAATTAAAATGTCAATATAGTTAAAACTTAAATTTGATTTCAATTAAAATTAAATTCATATAGAATAAAATGTCGATTAAATTAAAATTAGAATTAAATTGCATAAAATAAAATTAAAATTAAAATAAAATAGAATTGTCTTAATGTTAACATATTGTTAAAATTGGGTGTGTTCCCCGGCGCCTTATCTCTGTCTACTCCATCGAGTAGTCACAAGCAAGGCGCCGGGGTCCTATAATGGGTGGCAACTTAATCTAACCCTCTCGCTCGGCCAAGATACATTTGTGCAATTTGTGTAGAATGGTATTTGGGTCGCCCGGGTTAAACCCGGCTCCCGTTCGCCTTTGAGGCCGCACGCGTCACGCCCAGGGCGAAGGCGAGGAAGGCTTCTCGACTCTTGGAGTCGGCCATAAAGGCGGCGAATGCCTCGCACCTCACCGCCTCTCCCAGGAGTATCTCGCAATCGACCCTTGCAGCTCCGAAACGGGGGCACTCCTCCAGCAGGTGCTCCAGCGTTTCGGGAGTCACGTCATCACAGATGCAGGACGGACTCCCCGCGAGCTTGAACCTGTGGAGGTACGCTCGAAAGCCGCCGTGCCCCGTCAGGAGCTGCGCCTTGGCATTGCACATGGTGAATTTGCCAAGGACTTTGTGGGCCGATGCCACGTCCGGGAAGAACAGTGAGGTGACGCGGCCTGTGGCAGACTCACTGTATCTGGTCTGCCACTTTGCCACCGTATCCCGTCTCACCTGCAGTTTTGCGTGTGAGACGGGATACAGGTCATAGGCTGCCGCGTCTTTGCGGGACAACGCCGCCCTCTTGGCCAACTCGTCCGCTCGTTCGTTGCCGGGGATCCCGACGTGGGCCTTGATCCAGTAGAACCGGATCAGGCCCCCGTTTTTTTCTATGTTCGCCAGCTGGCCGTGGATCTTCACGGCCAGCGGGTGTGTGGGCGAGGTGCTCCTGAGCAACTCCAGAGCAGATCTGGAGTCGCTCAGGATACTCGCCCTGATGGGAACGGGTCCCCCGGCAACGAGGTCGAGAGCCTTGGAAATCGCCACCATCTCCGCTTGGAAGACGGAGGCGAATCCCTCGAGCCTGAACCCCCTGGTGCGGACTTCAGCGCCGCCTCTCCACAGAGTGACCGCTCCCCCCACCTTACCCTCGATCTTGCTGCCGTCCGTGTAGGCCCGGGGCCAGCCGTCGGGCACCTTGCTGAGATCCTCCACGCTGGCCACCTCCTCGAATTCGACCGGAGTCCTGCGAGCGGGGTGTGCCAGCGTGAACGGGCTGCAGCGGCTCTCGACGTCCCGGCCCGGGAGCGAGGCGAGGGGCCTCCCCCTTTTCAACTCGTAGAGTTGAAGGGCCTCCTCGGCCCATAAGTCGAGGGGAAGGCTCCTCGCCAGTAGGACGGCTGCTGTGAGGGAGGTGGTGCGATGGGCCTTCGCAATGCGGATCGCAAAGGCCCTGGTCACTCTGTCGAGCACGGCCCTGACGCCCGCGCGCTGCGCGACAGGTGCCCAGACGTTGGCCGCATAGAGGATGGTCGGCTCTATGACGGTAGTGTAGAGCAGCCGGACGATATCGGCATTTAAGCCCCAAGTCGCCCTGGCCGCTCTAGACACCATCTGGAACCTAGCCATGGCTTTGCCGCAGACCCTGTTGAGGTGGCTATGAAAATTGAGGTTCTTGTCGATCGTTAGACCCAGTACGGTGATCTCGTCCGAGAACGCGATGTCCTCCCCTCCAAGACTCAGTTTGGGTGGGATTACATCGCGCTTCCTGGTGACCACCATAGCTTGGGTCTTCCGAGCGGCGAACCTCATCTTAGCCGCCTCTCCCCACTCTGACACGGCTTCCAGCGCGGTGTTCAGGATCCTTCCAAGCTCACCCGCAGTCTGCGCCGCGGCGATAATTAAAATATCGTCCGCGAACGCCTGCAGGTGAGCTTCGAGGTCCCCACCTCGCCGGAGCAAAGGGTCGAGTAACAGGTTCCACAGCAGGGGACCGCACGTCGAGCCTTGGATGCAACCTTTAGAAGTAGGTCTGTCTACTTGTGCTCCAGCGTACCTGACTGTGACCTGTCTTTCGCTCAGGTAGCTGCACAGAAGTCGGTAGACAGACTGGTCGCATCCTGTGGCCAGGATCTGGTGTTTTATTCCCGGCCACCACGCATTGTCGAAGGCCCCCTCGATATCGATGGAGACTACTCCGACAATACGTTTTTGCCCGACGTGATCTCTGATGAGCTGTACAGCGTCATACAAGGCATCCTCCGTGCTGCGTTGCGGCATAAAGCCATATTGGCGCGGGCTCAGTCCTCCGCCCACCCCGAGCTGCCAGAGCAGCCTCCCGGCCATCCTGGAAACATGGGTTAAATATAGTAATTTAATAAAGATATAACACAATTTCGATAAGTACCAGCAGACAGATTTTGAGTACAAACACAACTGACAGGAAAAAAAGGAACACTTCAAAATAGAACGTTGTCACAAATAAATAAAATATAAAAAGGTCGCACTGCAGCCAGTTGCCAACAGTATCTTTGGGTTCAGTGATCCATTCAGAAATCGAAGAGAAAAACTAATCAAATGCCAGTTTCTAAAAATGAGGTTCAGCAATGTGTCTGAATGATTAGCCGGATTACCAATACTAGTCAAGTCTTGTTCGATCAATCGATCCTGCCGGTAAAAAAATCGACCTCATTGCCCAATTGATCGTACTACAAGGAAATGTAAAATGTCCTAGGTACTTAGTAGTTCGACAATCGGACTACGAGAACTTAGAGTTCGAACGATCAATCGATCCAACGGTAAAAAAAATATGTTCGATTGATGGGACTAGCCGATCGGACCATTGCAATGTGGCGTAAGGGGAAAAAACAAGTCGAATCGACCGTACTACATATTACCTAAATTATAAAATAAAATAAAAAAAAAACTCACGTCCGCTATCCCCTAAATTGTTTCTAAAAAAACTATGTGGTTAATAAAATAACAAGTCACCTGAAGTATTTTTTTCAAATAGGTAGGTAAAACAGTCACAGGCTTTTAAACTAAACTATTTCTACACACTGCTTTTTATAGGTCGAACATTATATTATAAGTTCAAGAAAAGTACAATTTAGGCTGATACATAATGTTATGAATTGATTCGTGGGCGATAAACCATAGCTAGTAGGTAATAGAGAAACGCTTACCAACTCGCCCGCGCCCCCGTGGACCAAGGCACGTGGAAGGGTTGTCGCAAAAGACAGACTCACCCATATTTTTCTCGATAAATATTTCCGACCAAGTGATCTCTAAGCCAATGATGTTAGTGTGAAAATAGCTTGGCTAAGGACAATATTGATAGGCAGCTGCGAAAACAGTTGAATGTTCCGTGATTTATATCCGCACCGTTTGCAAAATGTTACCGTTAGGTTCTACAGACTAGAATACAAGTAGATTTTGGGAAGTTTGTAAAATAAACGGCATCCTTACCACGATTATGAATTTTTTTGAACTCCTACCTAATAGGATCACATAATAGTTATAGAGGTGCAGATAATACGTATACCTACCTAAAAAAACGGACCACATTATTTAAAAAAGACACAACACAGTCACTTGACTGGTCCCAAACTAAGATACCTACTCTGCGCTATGGTAACCAGGTCTTGTCATGTCATACCATGTCCTTGACATACAACATCGATATTAGGTACAATATTTTTAACAAGTCTATAGTAAGTACCTAATACCTAGATAGATATATGGTACTGAAGCTGTAAAATTGTTATGCGCCTGTGACAAGGATTCTACACTGAGAATTAAGTGTAATCAAATCACACAGCGTCTAGTCTATTAGATAAGACTTAATTCTTAGAGATTATTTAAGATTAAATTTAATATTATATCATAGTGTATCTAGAAAGCACAACATTTTCGTGGGTCGAACAAAATTAATGTCAGGGACATAGAAACCAATATTTTGTAGAAGGCGATTGTAACGGGACATTGCGCAGGTTACCGCGTGACGTCAACCCTTCCGCAAGCGTGTGCACGCGCGTCCTACACCCCCCGGCTCGCCGCGCCGCGATGGGCTGGCCGCCGCGGAGCCCCGCCCCCAGGCACTGGCCGCCGGCGATGCAGCCAGCGTTGCACACTCGAGCCTTGCGCCTCACCCAGATCAGTACTCTGTTTTGACTCCTCTGTGACAACGCCATGTCTATCTGGACACCATACGTCTCCGAACAACCACTCGACCTGCGCAAGACTGATGACGCCGTTGTGAAGACAAAGGTGGAACCGTTGCTGCCATGTCCGCCGGCGGAGACTGGGCCACTGCTGTACCCCCATCACATGCCCAGCTACCAGCCTTACGAGCTGCCCCCTGGGCCCCTGCAGCACGGCCCGACGCTGTACGAGGGTTGCTCGCCGCCGCCGTCTACGAGCCCGGACTCTGAGAACGGGTCGTCATCGTGCCGCCCGCCCCCGCGGCCGTTCAAGGCGGTGACCGTGGCGGCGGCACCCGACCCGCGCTACCTCGCCTTCCGTGCTTCGATGTTGGAGGCGATGCGGGCCCGAAACGGCGGTTCGCTGACGGTGTCGAACCCGCGTATGCGACGCGCGGTCCACCGGAACATCGATGTGGGCGAGGACGCGGAGTACTTGCAGCGGCGCGCGCGCAACAACGCCGCTGCGAAGCGGAGCCGCGACCTGCGCAAGCAGAAGGAGGATGAGCTGGCCATCCGCGTCGCCTTCCTGGAGCGCCAGAACGCCGAGCTGCGGGAGAAGCTGGACGCCGGCCTCTGCCCGCGCTGTGTGCCTGCCTATCCCAGATATTGAAAAATTTGTGACCAAAGTGAAATCAAAGCGGAAATGATCACTTTGCACTATAATGTGCGTGACTGCTTCGGCCCAAGATAATGTACCTATCCGAAGGTGGTACAGTCTGTAGGTTTTGCTGAAGTGATTCGAAATGTGCTTTTGTTACGTACAGTGTCTAGATTGGCAAACGGGTTATTAGTACAGTATATACTATAAGGCCTAGGCAATACCTAAGGCCTATATTACAGGCCTGCCATGCGTCCCTCTGAAGGGCGCAGGCATTTCCTCTCAGAGAGAGAGAGAGAAAGATGGCCTAACTCACCACCCAAGCCCACCGAGGATTGGCAATGTCAAGCGCGTTTTCTATATCTCTACTTTTGACGGATCAGTAGGTATTTGTTTGGCACCGACGGTTGTTAACAGATCAACAGTAGATGAACATAATTGTTATATTATAGTATATGAGACACAGTGCGTTAGAGCAATGGCGTGGCGTACCGACACGATCTTGACTAGTAGATGTTCATCTGTGTTTTGTGCTCACACCAAAGATTAGAAATAGAAAAAAGAGATCTCGTAACATGTCTAGAGTAGGCACATCTCAATATATCAAGGAATAATAATTGTGCAATTTCTACTTTTAGGTAGTTATAAGACATTATGTAGACAACTATCTACTTTTTATGATTAATAAAAATAATATTAATGTTATGTTGTATTTAGTTTAGTTTTGTAATAATAATTTTTAAGATTTGTGATAATAAAATAATTATAAAAATAAAAGTAATTAATTGAAAATAACACTTATTTTGTTTTTGTAGATCCAACATAGGTATTCGTACCTACCCCCGTATTGCATTTTTAAATAAATATTCTGTTTTTGAAATTTAAATAAAGTTAATTATTTATTTTCTAAAAAGATAATACAAATTAGCATGTTTTTAAGTAAAAAGAGACCTTAACTTGTATTTAGTATGAAGGGTATTCTACTAACAAAAATGTTAAGCCAGTATTATGGGGATTTTTGGGCTCTAAATGTTACTATAAAGGTTAGAAACTTGAAATTTTGCACAGGGGTTCCTTTTGTAACGTAGACGAGCACTAAGAAAGATTTTTTGTAAATTCATCCTCTAAGGGGGTAAAATGGGGGTTCAAAGTTAGTATGAAACTTTGCCGTTCTTTGAAGTTATTCGAATTAAATTTGGTACGAAGGTTTTTCATTTAAAGTTATGAAACACGTGTGAAATAGTTTCTTAAAAATCGTCCCTTAAGGGGGATAAAGGAGGGTGCAAACGTAGTATGAAACTTTGCCGTTTTTGAAGTTATTCGAATGAGATTCAATATGAAGGTCCTTCATTAAAAGTCATGAAACACATGTAAAATAGTTTTTCGAAAATCATCCCTTAAGGGGATGAGAGGGGGTTGCGAAGTTAGTATGAAAGCTCTTTCGCATGCGCTAAAAGTATCCCTATCTTATTTGCAAACACTTTACTCAACTATAGCCCACGCGGACGTAGTCGCGGGCAACAGCTTGTAGTTAAATAAATTATTAGGTAGGTAACAGCATGCCAATCTTTACATTTTGTTGAAAAGTTGCGTGAAGCACATACCTTCATAAAAGGGTTTAATAATTTATATTTATTCTTCAGTCCGAAGCTCCATGACTTGCAATTTACCTCCACCAGCGCTCGGCTCAGGTAACGGGACCACAACCTCAATGGACGCGCCGACGCAAATGTGTTAATCTCTGCCCGTTGGCAAACTCTCCCACTCTGAAGACAAAAGGGTTGACAGGCTCGCAGGTATGCAACTATACTTAATGTGGGCTCCGTTATTACCTGCAGATCGCTTGAAACAAAGGGGTATATCCGCAACGTCTTGCCGACTGAAAGACTCACAAAAGCTGTCAAATATTTAGTACAATAAGTACTACTTATCTCATTCGAAATTTGCGAAAGTTTAAGAACAGATCTTGGAAGTGAGTATGTACCTGATGATGATGATTGTTCCGACCGATTTCGGCCATGGCGACCACTATGACCCCTAATCAGATATGTGGCGCTGGTGCGCTCGAAGATGGCTTCTGTAGCCTATCTTTACGGCCAAACTCCGTGCACACTTAGGGCATGGAGAATGCCGTTCTCATAATTATAAGTTATGGCAGCAGGTGGGCGAGCCTTTAACTGGTCGCGTTTGGTATCCAGGTCAGCTTTAGTCAGTAGTATGTACCTACTGATTTGTCGTAATGTTGAAGGAACTGTAGAAAATGATACACTTGACTTTGTCTCTCCAAAACCTGATTATATTCTGTAACTTGGGTACATTTTTTTCAAGTATTATAACCTTTCTGATTGATTCCCGTTACTGGGCTAACGTTTTTCCATTTCAGTCCTGGCCCAGGTCTGAAAGTTGTGAACGGAAAAATGTATGTCTGCAGTCGCTCAGGACTCCAGGGCCTCGATTCTGTTAGTGCATTTTAGTGCGATGACAGACACACGGTCGGGTCACGTGACGTGTTTTTTCATACCATTGACACCTAGATTGTTTTACATGCGTGTGTGCGTAGACTTGAAGCGGCAATGAAACTAAATCGCCATGTTCATGCTGCTATCATTGTACTACAATGCATTAACAGAATAAAGATCCTGGACGACCGCAGACAAACATTATTTTTTTTACGACGCCATCAATAAAAGTGAATATTTACAAAAAAATCCCAACTTTTGATCCTTAACACATTGAATGCCAGGCTTCTTGTACCAACCGAAACCCAAAGCCGCCATACAAAACTCTATCCCTGCAAAATTCACTGAAAGTACTACGAAATACTTCGTAAATGGCACCTGAGTAAAAAATGGCTACGAATTATTTCGTAGCTGGCATTCAATGTGTTAAAAAAACCCGGTACCTACTTAGGCGTGGTTTATTTTTTAGGGGCCACTCCGTTTTTTTCGTAGAAAGGATGCACAGAATCCAGTGGCTGTTGATGGGTAAACTTTTAGTATAGACAATAAAATGTTGCTTTCAATGCATTTTTTCTGCTGCGCCCTGGGTATCGTCATTGCTCGGCGCATGCGAATCCCACGTGTCACTCGAGCAGTGAGTGAACCAGATCTATTCGTCTGAATTTCCAGAAATCTTCTTACTTATCCTCCTGCGGCCGAACTTTGAAAATAAAAATGGTTTTTGTAGGTATTTATCTTACCTAAGGCCCAGTGTGCCTTAGGAGGGTATTCGATGGTGTCGTTGCCGAATCTGAGCCGCGATCGGGTTACGAAAACATTTGGCACGAGGAGGCTTGAGAAAACAATATCTAACGAGGCAAGGATTGTCACCGAATACATCCAAAAGGATTGTTATCATTGGACGCGTGGCGCTGCGACCGCTGTCACTGTGACAGAAAAAGCAATAATGTTGATTGGAAGTTGGAAAATAACTCTTCACAGCTGCCGGCTGTTAAAAGTAAGCAGTTGTATTGCGTAGAAATAGTATTTCTAGCATCGAAAGTTTTCAATTAGTATAAGGTAAAATTAAATTTGGTACTAGAAATATGCATTGTGTTACTTTGAATGTACTAAATCTCAAAATGCCATGATTTCATTGTAACTGAATTTCAATTCGCCTTAGTCCCATAATGCCTGAAATCTCAAATGACTTAATTTCAATTGGTCCAAATTTCAATTTACCTTAATCCTAAAATGCCTGAAATCCGAAATGGCTTTACACTACAATGTCTGAATGGCAAATTGTCTCGTGGATGTGGTACAGTTATTGAGAAAATACTGGAAAATCAGATACGACTAAGTACGACTTTAGTTTACTTTGCTAAGACTGCTGTAAGCGTGAACTTGGGATTCTTCTCTAAATATCAACCTTAGATCACTGTTGTACCTACCCTAGATCACTTTTATTCTAACGTCGTAAAGTAATGTTTTTAAAATGTCTATCTATTAGAACTACAATTGTACATAGACAATCTTTTTGCCCCGAATCCACACATTAGTCCTTACATCGAATCTACCAACCTAGTTACTACGGAAAACATCTGCTAAAAGAGGCGAAAAATATTAAACGAGTATCTATGGGTACCAGCTGTTAGCAGCACATCAACCTTTACATCTAAGCTGCTAAGGGCCAGTTTCTCAACTGTCTAACTCAGAAAAGAGCGTGATTTTCGTACCCGTAACGTAGCCTCTTAAAGTGTGGTGATACGGCTAGACCCATGAGACAATCATCATCATCATCATTCAGCCACAAGAAATCCACTGCTGGACATAGGCCTCCTCCATGGATTTCCAAAAAGACCGGTTGAAAGCGGCTTGCACGAGACAATAAGGAATAATTATACGAGAAAATAAGTGTGTTGTTTGTCAACAATTAGAAGCACCTAAAAACAGGAATTGAACATTTGTATCAAAGCACGTGCATAAGTTGGCCTTGGACCACGAAGAAATACTTAGTAAACAAATTAGCTAATGAAGTAGTGGATGCCCAGCTCTGCGAGAAATGTTTTTGCGACTTCATTTATTTGTTTGGGCTGTTTACCAAATCGTTATAATCTATTTATTGCAGATGAGTTAGGTAGGTTTGTCTACCTAACAATCTGTTAGTTGAATGTCAATGTACTTACCTACAATGTTTAGTAAGCTGCAGCCTTCAGGTAGATTTGTAGCGGAAAAAAAGGCAGCGAAAAAATGACGGAAAAAGTTAATTTCCGATTGTATTAGATAGTTTTTAACGCATGTTCTCATTTGCAGTATAGTGCGTTGTGTGTGGCGATGATGGATAAGAATACATGGGCGATAGGAGGCCAAAATCATCGAATTTTGCGACGTGAGGGGACCACAGCATACGAAGGACTGTCAGATAGGGCTCCCATTGCGTCCCCTTCGACAATCGATCCCTCTTGCACATTCCGTAGACTTAAGTAGGTACCTAAGGAAGAGCTGTAGACACGGGCTGGAATTACTTAACGTGGTTTTACAATAATGCCCGGTTCACATTATTCCAGTAGCGATCCAGTCCAACATTCCAGACCACCGATGGAATGCTACTGGAACAATGTGAACCTGCACTGGAATGTACTTTTCCAGTCATCAATCCAGTCCAGTTCATTCCAGTACATTGCTGGATGAATGCTGGACTGGAATGCTACTGGAATAATGTGAAGCGGGCCTAAGGTTCTGATAAACGGGGGCATCGGCGTAATAACTCATGGGTTGGAGTCCCGAAATGACCTTTGAAAAGTTTGCTTACGGGGAGGGAAGACCTTTCGCTTGATCTATGTGTTTCATTTCACAGTTTTTGTGCCCTCATCATCATCATCAGCCATTTGACGCCCACAGCAGGAAATAGGCCTTCCTCATGGTTTTCCCGGTGTAGTGCCGTCCGCATCCAGTGACTCCCCGCCACCGTAACCAGGTCGTCAGACCATCTGGTGGCGGGCCTGCCCACGCTACGTCGTCCGGTCCGCGGTTGCCAGGTCAGAACTGTTTCGCCCCAACGGCCATCCGTTCCGAAACAGTTCCGACCTGGCGAAACAGTTCTGACCTTATTTATTGAAAAACCGACTGTTTTTTTTTTTTTTATTTGATTTGCAAATAATTTGGGGCGAGGGGGCCTCCGCTCCTTTGTTGCCCCAAGGCCTCTTAACAAACACTTTTTTTTAAATCGATTTTTTTTTCCCGAAGTCTCTATTGTGGGGATGGTTTGTGGAGAGCCCGGGGCTTTCGCCCCGGTTGCCCTCCCCTAAATGTGGTTAAGCTGCCCACTGCCAACTCAACTAAGCAATTCTTTCTCTATCTATCTATGTATCTAAGCAATTCTTAAAAGTAGCTACATTAAGGTAACTTGGGTTTTTCTGCAGATGGCCTCATCTGGTTTACCAGGACACGCTACAAAGGGTAGCCACCACGCTGGGCTTGCGGGTTGCTGATTATTGCCATCGAGATAGTACTTTAGTACCTACCTACATGAGAGTTGCTGCCACTACCTCCTGAACTTCCGTGAAAGAGTCTCTTTTTTTTAAACCACTGCTTCGAAACTCTAACATTCGAAAACTGGGTGTCTAAGTCTAACAATGTGTTATGCAATCACTTTACATTTAGAACATTGACCTCTTCGAATATAGTTTTAGTACAACCCCTTGACTTAACACGTTTTCCCTTTAGGTGCTAACTAGACCAGGCTGATCTAAGGATAACTCACTCTAGAGCAAGCAACGTAAAACTTCCCGAGCAAAAATCAGTTCTCCCTAAGATGAATTTCTGCTGTTTGAATCCTTAGAATGTGAAGATGCAGATGCGCCATCCTGAAAGTGATCCTGGCGAGGCCCGTGATCATATCCACGGACACAGGTCTGTGGTTATATCCTTACCAACACCGAGAACTGAGATGCTACAATTTTGTCGATGAACACAAATACTTGTCTATGATGCCATGTCTAAGCATATTCCAGCACCTGTGGCTTGCATAGGGCGAGCGGAAGGGTTGCGTGGCTGTGATTACGATAGCAGGATGGGGCGAGGGTGACCGCTTCATTAACTCACACTGTTTCCAAAATGGCCGCCCATTGGTAAGTTTAATAAATAATAATAGCAGCCACACTAAAACAATACTGGCCCTAGTCCCGAACTTTGTATACAGGCAAGGACATGCCACTGCCAGGATTGTGGCAAGAGGCAGAGCCTGATCTCTACCTAACTCTCCGAGATACAGGTGTGAGTTTAAATATATATGTTCGTATTTCTTTGTATCAGAACGCTATAAACTTCAAAAAACACTTGGCTTGTACACATTGTGTGTACATTTTATAGGTACATACGTCCCCTCCACGCCTCTGTGTTGAAGATTCAATGTAGGTAGCTATTAGGTACCATTACGTAAACTAATGAGAGTGAAAACTGCCGGATGTGCAGTCTTGGGCTTTGATAGTGTTGTCGACGACTAAAAGTTCATATTATCGGCGCTGTAAATGAAATTAGAAATAGGTCTGGAAATGTAGACATGGGTTCAGTTCAGACTGTTCAGACCTAGAAAGACCTTACACAATCTTCCGTCTGACTCTGACTGTCTTCCGCTTTCAATTCATCCCCGTGGGCATGGTTAGATTACACAGGCCACTTCCACTTCAGGCACTGACCATCTTTCAGACAGAGAGAGAGAGAGAGAGTGAGAGTAGATATAACCTTAATCACCACGCGTGCCCAGCGCGGATTTACAATTTAAATCCATCTTCTTCTTCTTCCGGTGGTATCTCCTATCGGAGGTCGGCTATCATTTTGGCTACACTGTCACGCGATGCAGCTGCTCGCAGAAGTTCTACGTTTCTGGTGTTGAACCACTCTGATAAATTTTGGAGCCATGATGTTTTTCTTTTCTTCGCCTTCCTTCAATTTTCCCTTCCAGAATAAGTTGCAGCAGATTTATAAGTGTTATCCATCATTTAAATTCATCATAAACTTTTATAATAGGTGACAGTGATGGATGACGCAATATTTAACTGCAATATTCAAGTGATTTAGGATCCACCAACTGATCTAGTTTGGCCAGTCTCTTTGATGTTTTATTAATTGGTTGCACAAAAACTATTGAGCAACGAAAACAAACATTGTTGATAGCAATACACAACAGCAATAAGTGGGTAATTGACTAGTCATCGGCTTATTTGCTTCCACCCGCCTACGCGTACGTCTGGTCAATTTTTTTCCGCTGCCTTTTTCTCCGTAATCGGCCCCAATGCAGCTGCTAACACAGCACTTTGACATTCAACTTATGCTTGGCCACCTAACCCACAACTCTGAAGCATCGTGTAATATTTATTCATCTAACAGCAAAACCGAGTATTGAACAAAAGCAAGCAACCAACGCCCGTCTAAACAAGGCTGTGACAGCAGGACAGTTACAAGATTCGCCAATAGATAAGGGGGTGCCAATTTCGCCCTAAATGTACCGTTACCTAGAATTAAAAGTTTAAGAATACCCACCTCAGGTAGGTGTAGTAGGTATATAGAAGGAAAGTCGAAGCTTCGCGGAAACTCTTATCCCGCTAGACGCAAGTGTCACTTTACTGCTGGAACTTCTTAGGGATACAGGCACCTTCCGATATTACAACATTCGACTTTCAACATAAATGCAGAACAGAATATTTTCAAAAATAGTGACAATTACTGTTAGCGTTGAAGTTATGAAGCAGAAGGAAAATATTTAAGTATTTAACGCCACATAGACATAAAGAAAATAGTGATAACTCTAGGCAAGCGCAATCTAAAAGCCGAGTGACGAAGATTTCTTATCAAGTAGGTACCTACTCATCTACAGCTGGACAAAAGCCTCCCCGAGGCACGCAACTTCTTCATCTTCACCTTTTCCTCGGCCATGATAAATCTCAATCTCAAATCCCAAATTCATCCAATCGCTGTCAGCAATCTGCCTCAGATCATCATCATCAACAGGCACGGGTCTCTTCCCTGAGGAAGGCACAGGCCATACTCCACCACAGGGGCCAAGTCCGGATTGGTGGAGGCTTGTAAGACTAGTGGCTGGTCTTACTGTCAGAAGTTTTCAAGCCGCCCTAAGGCCTCTGACTTGGCTTAACGACTGCCATCTATCGACGGTAGCCGGCATCAACTGCTTAACGAACCTTGCGAAGCACGGAATCGCTCGGAAAAATGCCACTAACGTTAGTCGTAGACGGTGACCCATCCATGGACCAAACGCGCCGTATGTTGCTTAACCTTAGTGATCGTTTAAGATCACTCAGGCAGCCCAGGCTACGAGCGATTCTATCTCTCGGATCTGCCTCAGATAATAGATAGGATAGATCGCTGGTCCCGCGTACAGGCCGTACCTACCGTTGTTTCAACCGTAAGTCGGACCTTCTGGACATACTCGTACATTTCGCTCCGTTGGCCGTTTCCGAAAGGATTAGAGCAAGCCAATTGTTTGCCAGACACAAAACATCAATAGAGACAGCTAGCCGGGACGGTGCAAGTTTCACAATTTGCATACGGCCGAATCAATGGGTTGCGATAGAAAAGAGTTTGGTTGGCATTTCTAAACGTTTAGACGTCCCTAGATAATATTTGCGACACAGATGGGGAGCAGATTGTGATGTATGAAGATTAAGAAAGCGTGGGTATGCTCTCTCTCACCTCGCTAGATCGTAGATCTTAAGTTGGTCCACAAAATGGACCGATTACCGACGACGACGGTATAAAGTTGGCTGCTGCTGATTGGTATTGTAGACTGATTGCACAACAGGAGCAAAAACATAACTGACTGCCTGCTTAGGGCGCTTATCTACCAAGAAACAGGTCATGGATTCGTTTGTCACTGGGGGCCGCCGTATATTTGTAAACATGACCTCAGTCTGGGTGCATTTCGATGTTTGTAATGTCTTTGCATGGTTACCATAGCACAGAGTATCCTTGTTTGGGACCAGGTCAAGTCATTGTGTTGTGTGGAAATTATTATCATTATGTAGGTATAATAGGTAGATATATTTCCTGTAAAGTTTGTAAAGCAAGCCTTGTCCTCCAGATGGGTAGAATATGAACTGGCAACAGTCAAGTAGCTGTTAACGTGTCTACAATTCCTCCTTCGACTAGCTTTGGCGCCTTTACCTGTTCTTTAATGTGATCAAAAATGCGGCGCATGTGGTGTTTTTACGCTCCAAGTAGTTGCAACTTGACTTTTACCGTGGAAACCCCGGATGTCGACATGATAACGGTTTCATCATCAGACAAAGAATTGAGTAGGTACGTCTTAGAATTGTGCTCGAAAAACCAAAGCAAGACTTAGGTAGAGAGGCAGTCTATTGTGCACATAGCAATTCTCCTGCTTCTCAAGTTGGGTTAACAAATTATTGCAGTGCGGTCGGTCGGGCCTCACGAGGCTAGGCAAACTTATACCTACGTAAAAAATCTTCTCAAGTAACTACACTGGTCAGCAAATAAACTGGGCCACGCGCTACTTTGGAACTCTGATTTGATTTTCTCAAAAAGTATAAAACTTACAACTATCACAGTTATACCTACAAAAAGTGCATTTCATAACGATTAAAATGATTGGAAACTTACTGGGATTAATGAGTCATTTAAGTGTTTAATCAGCATTTTACCAACGAGGCAACGATTTGCTCTGTTTTGACTAGAGTTTGCGATTAGCGTTCTTGTTTTCTGTAATGAGGTTAGTCGGGTTTTTCTTACGATTTCTTTACTTGCCATCAATCATTTGCTCCAGACGCGTGTATTTTTGTTATTTTCTTCGGTTAATAATGGATACGACACCTCAAGAAGCAGCTCAAGCTGTAGCACTACTTCAAGCAGGTGTTTCGCAACGTGAAGTCTCTCGGAGACTTCGAATCAGCAGATCTTCGGTACAACGGGCTTCCGGACGATACTTAGAGACTGGAGCATTCGATCGCCGACCAGGTACGGGCAGACCTAGGGCTACATCAGCTGCAGATGATCGCTATATCCAACTTACTGTTTCGCGAAATCGCCGCTTTAACGCAGTTCAAGTCCAACAAAGTCTACACGACGAACGCCAAGTAGTCATAAGTTCAGATAATGTTAGAAGAAGACTTGCTGAATGAAACGTCACTGCAAAAAGAGCTGCTACAGGCCCAAAATTAACGGTAGCCCACCGTAGAGCACGACTGGAATTTGCTCGAGAGCATAGGGGTTGGACGTTAGAGCAGTGGGGCAATGTACTCTTCAGCGATGAGACCAGGGTGAGTCTACATGGAAGTGATCAAAGTCAGAGAGTATATCGTCGTCCCGGAGAACGATATTCTCAGTGTTGCATCGAGGAAACTGTTGCTTATGGAGGGGGATCTGTAATGGTCTGGGGCGGTATCTCGTTGACCGCACATACAACGTTAGTTTTCATCGAACCGACGGGCCGTACACGTGGATTGACTGCCCATCGCTACATCCCAGAAATCCTCGCTGATCATGTGGTCCCTTACGCAGGATATATCGGGCAGGATATGCAGTTGATGCAAGATAACGCACGACCTCATGTTGCACATGTGGTGACCCAGTACCTGCGAGTCGTCGGCATTCGTACGATGGATTGGCCAGCTCGAAGCTCGGACTTAAATCCGATAGAACACATGTGGGATGAACTGCAACGCCGGGTTCGAGCCCGAGTGCCTGCTCCAGCAAACCTTCATGAGCTGCGAATTGCAATTGAAGAGGAGTGGAATGCAATACCTCAAGATTTCATCGTCAGGCTCGTGAGGTCGATGAATACGAGGATGCAGGCAGTTATCCGAGCAAGGGGAGGAAACACTGAATACTGATCAACAACTTTTTTTGTTATTTTTCTGCTTTTTTCGCTTTAATTTTTGTTTCCCTTTATGATTACCAACGATTAACACGACAGGAAAATGATTCTTGATTGTAAAATGCTGATTAAACACTTAAATAACTGATTAACCCTAATGAATTTCCCATCATTTTAACCCGCATGAAATGCGCTTTTTGTAGGTATAATTGTGATAGTTGTAAGTTTTATACTTTTGGTGAAAATCGAATCAGAGTCCCAAAGTAGCGCGTGGCCCAGTTTATTGCTGTCCAGTGTAGGAATGATACTCAAAAAAAGTGCGTAAACAAGCCTTTTTGTCGCGCGCCACTACATTCGGCCCCAAGGCAGCGGCTAATATTATACCTAAGTACATTGACATTCAACAAACAGAATATTGTAATTCTTTAGGTTGAAATAGTTCTCTGATTTCTGATTACGTAAAATAAATTTTAGTTTATGTACCTACCTACCTACCTATAACTTCCTAAAAACCCAGTTTGTGATTTGAGAGTTTGACTAATATTCTGTAACTAGATAGGTACATGTAAATTAGTGTAGGACAATAAAAAATAATCTATCTATGTATCTAATATAATAATGGTTGAACTTAAAAAATACTGAATTAAAACCAATGGGAAACTATAGAACGTAATGTATTAAATGACGTCTCGGCGAAGTTGCAGCTGCTGCCGTGATCACGTCACGGGTAGACTGGAGTGGTTTTGTACCTAATAAATAATGAAAATCAAGCCCGTTTAATATAATATAATTATGTGTGTGAGCAACGCAAGTCATTAAAAAACACTAATAGGTACCTACTCACCTACCCCTGCCGATATAAAGGGCAACCTGTCTCGGTATAACTTTGAACGCTCCGCCTCCTACATAAGCGGCTAAATAAAACAGGTGCCTGTGGCAAGGGTCGGGTAAATAATAAATCATTGCACAATGGCGACGCGTCGTTTACAATAGCCACCGCGTGGCGGGACACCTTTTGAAGTTTTTGCTGCGTCTGGGCGGTGATCGTGCTCTCACCCTATTGCGTAATGGTTTATGGCCTCGATTGCCCGACTAGGGTCACGGAGGCGGGGCTTGGTTTATATTGGTAGTTAGCTTAAGGCATAAATAACACATGAACTGTTCAACAAGCTACCGAAAGACATAAAATATTCAGTTTGTCATAATCTGATTTGATTACTGAAATTGATATGAGATGTTGCACGTTTATATTTTAGTCCTGTTTTTCTCATTTTAACGGAATGAAGTGTAAATACACACTCAATAAACACTCATAAAATGCCTCTGGGTAAAGTGAATGTTCGTTGTAAAGAACAGTTTTTGCTGGGACGAAAGGCAACTGAATAACAACAGACCCTTCGGTTTCTTGTATAACAGATAATATAATTAATCTAGGTAGATACCTAGGTATCTACCTAGATAACGGTAGATACCGTTGATAGTCGTTAATAGTAGGTTGATCAACAGATTAGTGTTACCTGAAATAGTTGTGGATTTAAATTAAACTATGCCATACAGATACCTACACTGTCGAACTAAAACTTTCGTAAGCACAGATACCTAGGTATACACATTACACATAATTACATACATTGAATTCTGGATTCAATCACCTACTTATTCGTAATTTGTCTGAAGAATCCGAATCAGGTTTCACTCTCATTTGGAACCTTCCAACAAAATTACAAGTACCTAACTAGGTAATGGAATCCGGACTTGAATGATAAAATGTAAAGTCCCCACTGGTAGAGATTTTCACCATGGATTAGTTGAAAAACCTTGTACCTACACAAAACCGATATTTGGTACAAAAACAATGCCACACAGCAATGGATTCTGTTAAACGAAAATGAGCTGAACGTATAACAACTCTTACCTAGGATTGTTTGTGGAAAACAAATTGGAACTGGTATCTTATCTTAACGGTGTCTTATGCTGATGCAGGTCTTACACATTTCAAATTAGCTCTAAAACTTGGCCTTTGCATCTACGTTGTGAAATGTTTTATACAGGGTCCTGTGGCACCTTCACAAGGATGAAGGGTCCACTCGGACGGTGCAGTTCCTGAGACATTGAAATTAGCACTAAGTGTGTATAATACATAAATACACGTTTGTGTATCTTCCTGAGGCGTAAGGTGAGCGAAAAAAGGCTGACAGAGGTATTTGCTCATGTAACGTTTGCATGTAAGGCCCAATTTATTTTGGTTTACAGTTTACTTTAAGTTATTAAAAATACGAGTAACCTACACCAAAAAAAATACCTGTGATGACTCATGGCACTGAAACGTAATGGGCCTCATAAGAAAGCTCAAGGTCACGCAAGGAGCTATGGAAAGGGCTAGGTATGCTCGGAATTCCTCTACGAGACCGAATCGGAAATGATGAGGTCCGTAGACGAACGAAAGTCGTCGACATAGCCCAGCGGATTAGTAAGTTGATGTGGCAGTAGGCGGGGCACGTAGCACGCCCTCGGATGGCAGTCCTGCGCGCCGAAGAAAAGTTTTCGAATGGAGACCAAATATTAGCAAGCTCAGCGTAGGATGACTAGCCACAAGATGGACAGAACATCTCATCCAAGTGGTGGGTAGGTTGATAAGGTTGATAGGTAAGACGCTGGATGCAAGCCGCTTCCAACCGGTCTTTTTGGTAATCCATGGAGGAGGCCCATGTCCACCAGTGGACTTCTTGTGGCTAAATGATGATGATGATTAAAAATATATTTGTCTATTAACTTTACTAACACAAACACACACATTGTAAGACTACCCCATTGTGACCACGTAAGCCTTTTCTCGCAAAAAACCCCAACGAATGTAATTGTGTGCCATTTTCTATCGCCTCCTTGTACAATGCCAAATACCATTTTGCACATTTCTCAGAACAAGACACAACTCTTTTCCATTGTCTGGCACCCAAAGAAAGTTACTAACTTCACTTTGCCACCATACCGTTGAATTTTGATTCATGAGACATTTGAAATAAAATCCATGTAATGTGTTTAGTATAAGTTGTACAGGGAAGTCCGTCATCTTTCGGACAATGCCCACTAGGTATTAGTGGATTATAACTTGCAATATGAGTCCGGCGATAATGTTTTGTCGCAGACGGACAATAAAATGTCGTTATACTAGACGGTAGGTAGATACCTACCTACTAGAAAAATAAAATTGGTAATAGGTACTTTTCAGAAATGATGTCGATGTGACTGAGACTTCATTCCTGTGGGATTCAGATAAAAAGCATGTTTCAGCATCTATGGAATTTGGTGTCTCTCGCGGTATGAAGTTCGCCAGGGTAGTTAGTACATAAATAAATAAATCTAGGGGCTCCACCCGGCTCCCTGGTGCCACCAAGGAGGAAAAATAATAATATGTACTTAGGTAGTTTTAGCAAAAAGTGTCTGTACAATCTCTCAGTCATGCTTTAGGATCCGTGACCTAAGGCAAAACACCTACGACTAGATAGCATAACGCCAAAAACGGACGTTGAATGCTATCTCGTCCCAGGTTCGTGATCCTGAGTAATTTGTCGTAGGTCCTAAAAATTACTGTTAACATTATTGGGAGATTGTAGGTACAGGCATAGACGCAGAAAAGATCTGTGTAACAGTTACATTGCTCACTTTTATAACAGTCGCGTTTTATACAATTGTATTTAGTTAGTTTCGAATTCAATACATTTACAGCAAGGGCGGAACTACCGCTGTGTGGGAATTATTATTGATCGATCGGTGCAACCACATTACAGATTCATTGTGGACCCGCTGATATTGATCATCGTAGTCTATTTGATATTAATTTACTGTTCGTTTTCAGCTCTCTAAAGATGTCAGTGAGATGGAGTTTTCCAGGAAGGCTTGTTACGATAATAAGACATTAGGTTCTTACTTACCTAATTGTAAGTAGGTTGGTACTTTGGGAACATTATAGGGGATGTATTAGCAAAAGGCAAAATAAAATGTACCCGAAACTAGCGTGCGGACATGCAACGACTCATGTAGGTTGTTGAAGTGAAATAATTCTCTCGGTATAGGTAGGTAGCAGCAAATAGCAGACCCTGATCTCTGCTTACCCTTCCGGGATACAGGTGTGAGTTTATGCGATGCAACTGTATTTTTTGTATACAATAAATTATATTATAATCCCATATAGGTAATAGCACCCCAAATTTTTTCACGTTCACGAACAAAGCATTCTAAAAACAATAGTTTATACTGCATTCATTTGAGAACTGTAAGACCTCTGAGTAAAGACAAGTCTAGAGCGGTTAATTTAGATTCTCGATCCCACCCATCTCGTGTGGGAAAAGTATCACAAAGCTGCCCAAGCCATCGGCAACAGACGCAAAAGGATTTAGCTAAGCAGGCACGCTTGGTCGCTCAAACTAAACGAATCAGTCTCAAGAGGATCGCAGCGACCAGGCATAATTTGCCCAAAAGGCAGGCTCATTGAGCTGTCACTAATAGACCAACTGTCATGTGTAACCTCGGAACTTCCGGCCACGGCATATTGTGCGATTGTCCCGCGACAATGACGTCACGCACGGTGGTCCCTAGTCGCTCAAAATGGAATTATCCTTACAGTGATGGATTAATTCTGGTACCGCTTCGCTCGCGGATTGATAATGAATATGATGCTAGTGACGCTCTGTATAGGTTTGGGAGTAACGGGTGTCTCGCTAAAATAGTCTTTTGAATTGAGGGTCAAATAATGTATCTACAGCAGAGTAAACGGTTTCCAGTAGCCAAATTTTGTTCGACATTTTAACTTGCACCACTAACAATACGAGCTAACAATGTAGTAGTAGCTAGGTATGTTTTTTCCTTCTTGAAATTGTGGAAATAAAACTACTGCCTCGCTCGTCTAGCGGTTAAAGGCCTCGCCAACCAGAAAGCGTAATTAGCGCGCGTAAGGGCGCTAAAGCGTCATGCGTCATAGCGTCGCGTTGTGTTGTACTGAACAGAAGATTATGACCTGTCAAACAGCGCTAGCGCGCTACCAGTACGCGACGCTCTAGCGCCGCGTCATGACGTCGCGTTGTTTTTTTATTACAGAATATTAGTTAGCGCCTACTGAATAGCGTCGAAGTTGTCACACACAAAGTGTGCGACGTTAGAGCGCTTTAGCGTTAGCGCCCTGACGCGCGATAATTACGCTTTCTGTTTAGCGAGGCCTTAACACGTTTGACAACCAAAACAGAGGTCGAGAGTTCGGTACCCAATGGAGGGCGTCGTTCTTGATTTCCTTGTATAATCTCCACCACAGACCAAGTTAATCGGCTTTATTAAACTGTTTTTAGAAATCGTGTTTTTGTGAAAAATACTGTAAATGTTGTAATTCTCCTTGCAGCTTGTCTTGTCAGCTTTAAACCGGACTCGCACGCAGCTATAAAAGTTCGACTTATCGCGATCAAACCCTTCTAATATTATAAACTAAGTTCGGATGTTAATTGCTCAGTCGCTCAAAAATAGCTATACAGGGATTCGATCAAAGACACAAAGATTTTGTAAATATAGGATACTTTTTATGCTAGAGGTTGTGAGTTCGATTCCCGGCTGTCTACCTAAGCGACGTAACACAACTAACACCACTCTCTGCATCCAATTCTGCAGTGCACGCTGCCGAAGTGACGGGCAGAAGCACGTATTTCGTAATCGTTCTTTGATAAAAATAAATATTTTTTTGTGGTTAAAAACTAAAACTGTAAATACACTTACTAACATAGCTGTGCTAGTAAATGTATGAACACTTCTTAAAGCTATAAGAACCGTTGTTGGCAACATTTTAGGCCACAGATGCGTAAAATAAATGTTTTATTATTACAACGTCAACGACGACGACACGACGACGACACGACGATGACGAAGACATAATGTCGAAGAAAGGAAAGATCTGTCTGGATCGTGGCAAGACGCAGTCCCTGGTCTCTGCCTACGCCTCTGGGCGTCAACGTCAACTACGTTGTGGAATTGGAAAGAAAACTCCAAAATGTCTCTTACACATATATTTTCAACTATAACTTAGGCTATCTACAAAGGGTGGGTACGTCGGAGTTAGGCCTTGGCTTTGACCACATGTGGCAGATCGTACTTGCCTCGCACGCACTTCAGTTTCACGCCAGGGCAGTCCTTCAGTCTGAAAAGGAGATAGGACATTGTTAGATGAGGGCAGGAGAGGCGTCGATGACGCAGGTACCTGTGGAATTGCTTAGGACAGTTATTAGGAAAGAACTCAAAGACAACAGAACTCGAACCTAGAATCGCGAAAGGGTGGACAACTAAGTGATCCTATAAGGTATTGAGGTACTGTAGCCAAAAAAATTCAGCAGTCTTTTTATTCAAGATTCTTTGTGGCTATTTGCTAACCTGACGTCCGACATTTTTTTCGAGACATTATATTGCTTGCCGTCTATGCCGTTAGCGCTAGTGGCATTTTTCAGAGCGGTTCCGTGCTTCGCAAGGCACGCTAAGCAGTTGGTGCCGGCTGCCGTCGATAGATGGCAGGCGTTAAGCCAAGTCAGAGGCCGTAGGTCTGCTTGAAAACTACTGACAGTAAGACTAGGCACTAGTTTTACAAGCTTCAACCAATCCGGACTAGGCCCCCGTGGTGGAGTATGGCCTGGCCTATACCTTCCTCAGGGAAGAGACCCGTGCCCCTCGGTTGGGACATTATGGCTTGGTGATGATAATAATAGCCAGTAACAATTACGTCATCAAATCATTCAATGTTTGAAGAAATGCTTATCTCTACTCTGACGAATAAGATGTAGAGTTTATTTTGTATCCGATGCCGTGATTTAGCTTAGTATGCAGGGAAGCATACTCTGTCGGAATGTAGTTCGGTAGCATACCGAACCGAACGAAAATAAGGATCCAAATGTGTGATCCAAACTATGATATTACGTTCCTGCCCATCCTAGCCTATTAGACAGAAAGCTATCCCGTTCGTATGTTCGAGTGCTGACCTTAGAGAGAAATATTGTACGGTTCTGCAGGATACGCTACTAGGATGTACTGTAGTATGCCCGAATATAAATCATCAATCCAACAGATATGTAGTATGCCCGAATGTAGTTCATCAATCCGACAGATAGTTTAGGCTGCTCAACTGCCGACCCGGACGAGTACTACGTTATGCTCCTGCAGATTGCATCCAATACCGGGATTGTAATTCATATGCCGAGATGTAATGCTCAGTATGCCGAGAAATAATCAGTAGGCATATCCTCACCGGCCGATCCGGACGAGCGCTATATTATACTCCTTTAGGTTGAATCCCATGCCGGGATTGTAATTCAGATGCTTGATGTAGCTCAATACCTGTGTAATCTCCTTTTCTATCTCTCAGTATAAACATAAACTTTTACATACAGGCACATACATTGCTTCTGGCCCCACACTAGGATACCCTGTGTCGTGGGTACCAGAGACAGCGACGTCACAAACATGTAAACATCCAAGACCTGGGATTTTTTTTTGTCCCCAGCCGGGATTCGAACCCGGGACCTCTCGCATGGTAGTCAGATGCCCTAATCACTGCGCCACAGAGGTCGTCAATTATGCCGAGAATTAATAAGTATGCTCACCTGCCGACCCGGACAAGTACTATATTATGCTCCTGCAGGTTGTGTCCAATTCCGGGAATGTAGGAGACCATCTCCTTACCGTTGGACAACCGTACCAAGACGCACTTACGGTTGGCAGAGTTCGGTTTTTTTGGTTTCTTGATCACTGTTTTTAGCACTACGCCCTGGGAAAAGGAAAAAGTGGTTATAGGATATATTGAGACATTTTAATCGTGGACGGTCCTATTTATAAAAATTATCCTCAGAGGTAGATTAATCTGTGGTTACGTTTTTTTCTTGTAAAATCTCCACCGCAGACTAACCCCCTTATTCATAAAAAAATTTAAGCATTGGTTAAGTAAACAACTGATTAAATGTCATGCTGTCCTTTATATTTCAATGACATCTGTCAAGGACAGCATGACATTTAATCAGTTGTTTACTTAACCAATGCTTAAATTTTTTTATGAATAAGGGGGTAAGTATTTAAATTTGTGTCTATCGGGAGATTTCAGAAAATAAATAGTGTTTTTACCTATAAGTAAGACCGTTAATGTTAGATAGATAGACAGAATAATCTTTATTGTACACATAAATTACATTTAATGATTTTTTAGCAGTTGTTGGCAGTCGTTAAGCCAAGTCAGAGGCCTTAGTGGGCTTGAAAACTTCTGACAGTAAGACCAGCCACTAGTCTTACAAGCCTCCACCAATCCGGACTTGGCCCCCGTGATGGAGCATGGCCTATACCTTCCTCAGGGAAGAGACCCGTGCCCCTCAGTGGGGACATAATAGGTTGATGATGATAATATAGCCCGTAACACTTGGGCGTAACAATTTGGAAATCCCTGAACCGGCTGTGGACCCCGTACTGGCCGAAGTAAGGATAACATGTCCAGGTGGGGTTTTGCGGACCCCGCCAGCGACAACTTGAACTGCCTGTGCGGTACTACCCAGACGATGGGCGACCTCTCATCGTGCCCTGCGTGCCCTAGCACCTGCACTCAGGAGGACCTAACGACTGCAAGTGATAAAGCAGTCAGCGTCGCAAAGTTCTGGGCCGCAACAATCTAGTAAAGACTGTTAAAAATTGTTTGCCATCGACACGCTAAGAAGAAGATTGTCCGGTCTGCGGTAGCTACGTCGGAACTTTTCCACCCCAACGGCCATCAGTTCTACGGGCTATTATTATAGCTCGTGTATTAAGAAAGTTCACCTTAGCAAAGGGATTTCCGTTGAGCGGATTCCTGGACTTCCTCTTCTTGATGTGAGGGCCTGTGCGGTGCATCTGCGCGAGCGACGCCATCGCGCGTGCTAGGATACCTTGCGGCGCGAAGGAAGGCGCGAGGGAAGGCGCGAGGGGAGGCGCGAGGGAGGGCGCGAGTGTAGAGCTCAGGCCTCGCGTCAGGGTACCCAGCGGCGAGAGGGGCGGCGCGGCATGTGAGCTCAGAGCTGGAACTGAACATTTCTTTTATTAATTAGGTACATCAGAAGCATAATTAAGCACACCAAATCCGGATCGATTTTATACTATCATAAAATTGAATAATTTTATAATCTTCAATTATAGTTTACTGCAAATTTAGGTAAACAGGTCATAAATAGTGCACAGACAGGCCTTCCTCTTTCTGAGAAATACAATAATAAAAAAAACTCTGACTCCGTCACAGGTCTTCTCTCAGAGAGGGAATTGCACGCTTATCAGGAAACAATTAACCACGGATTGCCAGCTCCATCATCAGACACCGTTACCCGCGCAGAGAACGCGTGTGACAATCCCACAGGTTCTGGCGACACAATTGTCGAAAGGATTATCTCTAGCGCGAAATAAAGATGCAAAACAGCACAATGCCTTACACACTAACATCGCAATTCATCGCGAGGGATGTAAACTATCTGCAGAAGAGGGAATCGGACCTTTGGGGAGAAAGAAATACGGTGCACGATTGTATCGGGATCAGGAAAAGAGGCAGGCGTGACGAGTAATCGCAAATAAAAGGCTAAAGGGTACAGTTAGGACGGGTCGTGGTTTCCGAGGCGTTCCCGTAACGTTTGCGCCGATTGTGTCGATTGTGCGAATCGATTGGATGTAAGTTTGAATGCCGGCCCTCGACCGCGGAACCGAGGGCTGATTGACATGTCCACATGTTCAATGGGGGTTTAAAACTGTATTTTGGGCGCAGAATGGTAATGCAAGCGTGTTTCCCGTGAGGGGCTTCTAAATCGCTTCCGAAAATTGTGGAAACCTCTGACTGCGCTGATAAATACTTCTGTACTTTATTTCTTTATTACGTTTTTCAATAGATGCACACTTTACAAACATAAACACAATTTATAATGAATCAAGCCACACTGTGAATCTAATTACTGAAAAACACAACATTCACACCACGTATTATGTAAGAGTTACATACTACAAGGTGGCGTAGTTACCGATAGATATTAATGCTATAATAAATGTACTAGTATTAATTTTCAGGTACGGATGACGTTGACACTAATTGGATCAATTTTGATCTGAATTTACTGAGCGTACCTACATGCAAACAAATCTGTTTTCTGAGGATCTTTTACAAAAAGCTAATTATGCTGCCTTTATTATGATCTGTTAATTATTGAAGATTCACCAATGCTTCTTGCAGAGCGAACATGAAGTTTTGCAAAGGCTCCGCAGTGGCATCGTGTGTTCGTCAGTGACAGATTAAACTCTATCTAAAACCAACAAACGTAACTGCGCGACGCGGCCAAAAATAACACGTTCTCGGACATTTACAGTGTCCGGCAAAATATTGATCTTATTGTTTACCGGAGTCTCTGGGGAGAGCCCTGGCCACCATCTGCCTCTGTGTCTCACGCAAATATCATCCTTCAAACCACCTTCAAATCGTCGAAAATGAGGAAATGTTGCTCTTAGAAAGCCAACAGTACCTGCACTTTTTGTATAACTTAATCCGCTAATAGTGGGCATTGTCAACAGATGACGGACATTCATATCTATGCGTTCACTGTAGTTTTTATTTCTCAAAGGGTAAGGGAGGGTTTCCATTAATTTCAGAGTGGCATGGGTTTCGCAACAATGGGCAAGAGTTGGCCACCGACCGACCTCATTGCAACTTCTAGGAAACGTCGTAAATCATATTTTTGTAGTTAACTCAAATGCTCTTTTCAAACGGAATCAGTTAGTAAGCCGTCTTGTATTGCGTTTTCAATTGAATAATGTTGTGTTTGGCTGTTTGTCGTTCGCCTTTGTGAAGTGGTTTTGCCACGTTATGGTGTAACTAGAAAATCTTAAGTTTGATTTATCTTCTCAGTTCATCATTAGGTAACAACCTGGAACATAACGCCATAATGATCTATGACGTGCTCGAGATGTTTGCGAGATAAAGTTTTAAACTGTAATCTTTTTCGAGTAGGAAGCAGTATGTCCGGACCTCATCTAGCGTTTGTAGTTGTCAGCAGCACTACAATGCCAATAGTGTGTTTTAGAGCACGTCGCGCGGTAGTTACATGTAATCTTTAGCAGTAATCCGACCTAGTATCAAATTGCAGTCCATTTCATAACTCAGATTCCAAATTATTTTAGTGAAAGTGAAAATATTTTATTTACCATAAAATCAATGGTTTCAAGAATACAAATCAATAAATACTTATTATTTTTATGGTAAAAAGGAAGGGGCTCAGCTTATTGCTATAACTACATGCGTAGTCAGTAGCGCTGGTTTTCAGCCCGTCTCTTATTTATCCCGTATCCCGTATTTTATTATTATTGTGTTTCTGTTTCCATCGAGAAACTGCAAATGTACATCGATGATTTAAATATTGAACCCCCGGAGACCCTGCGCTGCGTACTAGTTTGGTATGCCAGCTTGGCCTATTCAGAGTCTTCAGCCTCTCTGAAGGTACTGGTCAACGTATTGTAGGAAGCAAATGGAATCACCATTATTTCTCAAAGCTTAATCCCCTCAAATATGGGCCGGACTGAAATTGCAATCGCACAATTTCTCCGAAGCAAGAAAGAATCAATGAATGAATGGAAGTCAAAAATTGAAATCCTGACGGATTACGTCGCGGTCGCTGCACGGAAATTGAGAATTGTCCGCGTCTGTTGAGGGAACTCTACAAAGAGCACAACTGCCCAGTTATTGACCAGTAGAAGCAACGATTCAGAAGGTTCACCACCACCGTCCATCACTCATGTTGTTACCGTAATCTATTTAAACTTATTAAATCTTCGGTAGTGGGTAACATAAGTACGTTACGTACCTATATGTAAAACATAACTGTCTCAATCTGTGGTTTATAAGTGAAAACCTGTAATTTGCTTGTAATTGTTATTTCGAACTTATTGTGTTGTCTAAGCTGCTGGTTTTCCATATATTAATAAATAAATAATAGTAAATAATAAAGTCCAATCAATGTCACCTCGGCGACACGAACAAATGGAACCCATATCACAGAAAAAATCACTTAGCCGTACCTACATTTTGTGTTTATCCACAAACAATAAGATCTGTGAGCAGATTATTTATAGGAAACAAATAGCAATACTTTAATACACACGAAAACCAGATACAGGAAATGGAACATTGTACAGAGTTCAGTAGTCATCTAAGAACAGCATAGCTCTTTACAAAACAAAAGGGATGCACTCAAACAATAGTCGGTTCAGGTGGCGATGAAACTCCTCCTACTTTCTGAGAAAACCTGCATCACAACATCACGGGGACCAAACATGTTTTGGAAAGACTAACCCCCAGTGTCCCCCCAGTACACTACCAAAGGTAATCGTCTGTTATGCACTTTCAACTGAAGGCGCGAAGCTGGGAGTTAATTATGATGTGACATGCTTACAGTCTAACTAATGGAACTAAGCGGGCACATTGACACGACACGACACACGATCAAATGCAAATTGGAGTGAAAACGATCCGGATTAATCCTGAGAGATATCAAAGAGGACTTTCTGAAAACATCTCATTGCTAGCAAGCTGAGCTAAATTATACAAACGGTAGGACATAAAGGTCTGAATGCATTGCGAATGGAAGCGCAAGTCATGCGGGAGAGCGGCATAAAGAAGAGGTGTGAATGCGCGCCGGCTTTGGCCAGTGGTCAGTATTTTTGGTCAGTACCGTTAGAAGAACAGTCCTGTTCGGCTTAGTATGGTGAATTTTTATTGCACACCAGTGATGTTTAGATGACTATAATATGGATTGAAAACTAAAGTTTGACGTCTAAGATTGTAGAGATTAAAAAAGGTAACCGTCTTATGATAAGTAGGTTCCACTAAAACGGAGTAAAGCTCGTTCTAAACTGCCCTGCGCTGCGTCCCCCACACACTAGAAATTTCAATAGCCAGCGGGACAAAAATATAGTTATTCTTGAGCTGGCTATACTTTAGGATATTTTGTCACCGGAAGATCGGGAGGCTTGGACCTGCAGTGGGCGTTAAGTGGCCGATGATGATTATGATGATGATGATGTCGGATTTGCCAAAGGGACCCGAAAAATATACAGATTTGCTCTATTATTTTCACAACTACTTCTGCTATCTCTCCCCAACCCTGCAAATGGACATCTACGGACTTAATCCGAGTCCACGCGGAAGGGTTGATGTCGCAAATGATGGCGGCTGCACAACGCCGCTCCGCCCATCGATTTTAACTCGTAATGAATAAGCGATAGGGCTGCAATTACACTGCGTTTGCCGGCAGATGTGAGACGGCACCACGCGCAGATGTCAGTAGAGACTGTCGCGCGACACGCCCGCTATTTGAACGGGATTTGCGGCAGTTCCTATTTATTTTTATGTCTATTTACTGGTTATGATAAAGTGAAAGTGAAAATATTTTATTTACCATAAAATCAATGCTTACAAAATACAAATCAATAAATACCTCTTATTTTTATGGTAAAAAGGAGGGGGCTCAGCTTATTCTCAGCTATAAAAGCTTTTATTATTATTAAAGCTTTTTTGACAGCCTCATTGGTCTAGCCGTTAAGGCGCTTACCTAACAAGACAGAGGTGGAGGGTTCAATCCCCACTGGGGGCCGTAGTACAATGACATGTCTGGGTATATTTCCATGATTATGGGAATCCTAATTTGGGACCAGGTCAAGTGATAGTTCCGTGCGGAGTTTCTGGTCTTCCATCGGACGCGTCCCCCGGGTGGCGGATAGGGGAACGCCCTCCAGATATGGGGGGTACCGGCTTCGGCCGGCGCAGACCAAAACCAGAGGGAGGGGGACGTCCAGTGGCTTGCGCTGCTGGATGTCCAGCGGGGTCCACCATGGGCCCCGCACCCGTAACCCCACATTGAGCGGGGCCGGGGGCCTTCGGGCCGCGAGGAGACAACCTCTATAAAAAACACACGGTGGGGGCCCTCTCTATGTCCCTCTGTCCAGCAGAGGGCATGGAAGAGGGCTGGAGGGATGGGGAGGGGCGCGAGATCCACAAGCCGGGCCTGGGAGGGGAAACTGCAGGAGGTAAGCCAGGGACCAGGGACTGGTCACCCCATATGGCCCTGGCCGAGGGATGTTTCATGGGAGGGTTTGACTTGATGGGCCGAAGACCTGGCAGAGGGCCAAAAAACGGGTCTTCGGTAGCTGGAGGCTTGGGTAGCTCGCGCCTCTCCGCCGGGAGAGCCGGTGGCGCGGGGGACGCCGCGCGGACCTTGCGCCGCCGGTTGAGTGAGGGTCACAGACGGCAGGTTGGGGGACCTGCCGTCCGACATCGTGACGGGAGAAGGGGGTGGGGGGCCCATGCCCCTTCTCCAGTGAGGGTGGGCCCGACTCCTTGCGAGTCGGGTCGACGTCGCCGGGGCGCCGCTGTCGCATTCGCGTTGTGGTTACACCACTTGCGAGATCCGGCGGCGCCCCATTGCACGAGCGACAGGACGGCCCCCGGGGTGTTTTAGGAGGTATGCCTCTCCTATTATTAGGAGAGGAGAGTCCGACACACGGCCGTCGCCCTCCCCCAAGGGTTGCGGTTATGGTGCACAAAGCATTTCACCCCGTTAACAAAAAAAAAAAAAAAAGGTAAAGTGATAGTGTTCCACAGTGCGAAAGTTATTAATTATTTTTGTTTACATAGGTACATAAGTAGAACTCAAAGGTCGCGTTTCTGGAATCTTTGTTATTTTCTTAGATTTCAGTGTATACCAATGCATCTTTTTTTGTGGGGAAGAAGCTGAAATATATTTTTTTTATTTTGCTTAGCAACAGAGATCAATACTTTAACCTCCTGAGGCCCGACCTTGAAAATAACAATGGTTTTTGTACTATTTTTAGGCCACGGGGACTCAGGAGGGTAATATATAAAATTCTCGTGTCATAGTGTGAGTTAGTTAGCGCATACTCCTCCGAAAGGGCCCGACTGATTTTGATGAAATATTAATTATTAGGAAATATAGGATATCAGCTGTCCCAAGAAACTAGCCAGTTTGGTTAATTTTCGTAGTTTTTCAATATTCTGTCACCATTTAAACATTCAATGGACTTCTACAAATAAATACCCAAATTGGTCTAGGCATTCTTGAGTTTTAGGATTTTTAAAGAAATGTGTAGGACTGAACATCATACAGAAGCTATGAGAAAATTAACAATAACTTGAAAGGTCACTGGGCACTATAGTATGGAATCCATACCTACGTCGCACAGACATAAAATAGGGTGAGATAAATAGGTAAATGTCTATATTTTACGATATTTTGGGTCGCATTATTGTGGGTGTTGTCTGTCTTGGCGAAAAAGTATTTAAAAAAAATTTTTATTTTTTATTTTTCGTTCTTTCGTTCGTATTCATATGTATCGTTCAAGTATTCATATGTAAGTTGTGGGAAATCGTCAAAATATTCATTATTGGTATCTACTCTTTGCCTATATATTCCCGTACATATTCAGCCAGTTCATTCTCTCTGTTGATATTTTCGTTGATAATATTATGAATTTGGGTTTTGATGGCCTCTATGGCGCAGCGGTTAGCGCATCTGATTAACATACAAGAGGTCCCGGGTTCGAATCCCGGCTGGGGACAAAAAAAAACCCAGATCTTGGATGTTTACATGTTTGTGACGTCGCTGTTTCTGGTTCCCACGACACAGGGTATTCTAGTGTGGGGCCAGAAGCAATGTACATATGTGCCTGAATGTAAAAAAATAAAATTAAAAATTGTTCGGTATATATACTGTCCTCGTAAGGGCGTCAAGTTGCGTTAATGATTGCCGCTGCAATTGCAAAGGTCATCATGTTTGGCAAAGACACATTAAAATAAACGTGGCGAAATATAAACGTGGCGTCTTTTTTAAATCGACCAACTACCGATCGTACCATTGTGATAAGTCTCGACTTATCATCATCTGTTCTCTTCGAGAAAAGTGATACTCGTAGTAAGTAGTCGATAATACAAAATAAACGCGAGAGAACACACAGATCGCAACGATACTATTAAAACATGTTGGTTGACTGTTAATGACAAACACTTTTTTTACTATCTTTTTGATTCTATCATTATTTTTAAGATTTAAAGAATGCACAATTTAAAAAAAAATACAAGGGCGAACTTAATGCTGAAATGATTATCTTCCAGTTAAACTTCCTCTTCTGAAAGTGCCTCTCCATCAAATAATAAATCTTCTTAAGTAACATAGTATTTTAAAAGAAAGGAACAGCGTGAAATTAATCATTTTAACCAAATTAAAAACATAGAATACATGAAACTGCCTTAGTCAATTAGGTTGAAAATGAAACATGAAAATCAACAGGCAGCGGATTCATTAAAAGATTGGCGATTTGCGTAAGACAAGAGGGATCACATTTTGAGCATTTAATTAATTAATTTACAAAAAAACACCCACTTAATTGACTACGGCAGTTTCGTTTATGTTTTTAATTTGATTAAAATTATTAATTTCTCGCTGTTCCTTTTTTTAAAAATACTATGTTACTTAAGAAGAGTTCTTATTTTTTGGGCATTCTTTCGATTGGCATCATAAAAGTAGGTGTGTTTTTTTTACATTTAAGTCGGTTTCGATTCCCAGACGAGGCAAGTATTTTTTAGAAAATATTTGAATGCAGAATTACTAACTTTTAAAAATAACATAAAGTCTTCTTTCAGCAAAATACCCTATCTACGATATTTAAGGTACTTTCCCTTCATGTCCCATAATTTTGGGACGCCCTGTATACTGCTTTGATATCTGATCTTGAGATATCAAAGCATTTGAGATCTGATGACCGACATAATAAATAAATAGAATATTCTTTATTGTATTTACGGTACCTACACCAGGAATTACACACGAGATTTGACAATAACATAGTACAGAACAATTAGCGGCCTTATTGCTAAAAGTGATATCTTCCAGACAACATTGACACAGACATTTGACGAAAAAATACATTTAATAATAATAATAGTCATAATTACACAATTACCGAAGTAATTATATAATATTCTTTAATCGGTTATAATGTTTTACTCCCACGGTTTAAAAAAAAAACTACAGAAAATAAAAAGCGGACTACAACTTGATAATTTAAATCAAGTTTGGTTATTGTACGAAATATTTCACAGACCGGGTCAGATTTGCCCAGTGACCTTTAAATTACAGGAAAATCTGTACCTTATTGTAAATATTTTATGTTTGTGTTTCTCCTCGTGTACAATAAAGAATATTCTTATCTTATATTACCTTAAATTTAAATATCCATAAAGCAATGTTTTGTCAAAGCACTGCCTGTTAAATCTTATTATCCTGTTCGATTCTTGTCCTTGAATATAACAACTAAAATAACATTTTGTTATGGTGCTGGCGGGTCGATCATCCCGTTTAGGATCCTACGGAAATTCTACAGGTTAAACTATTTGATGTTGACATTTTTGTTTTTTATTGTTCTTTTCAACTTTTTTGAAGTTGCAACTGTACAGATAGATAGATAGAGAACACTTTAATGTAAATAAAAAAGGAGATTACAAAAAAACTAGCTGACGCTGCAAACATTGTTTTGCCAGATAGGGCTATGTAAAGTAGATAACAACCTATTCTCAAACCTACCGAATATACATGTAAAGTTTCATATTAGACTAGCTGACTCGGCAAACGTTGTTTTGCCAGATAGAGGTATAAAAAACAGATAACAAACTATTCTCAGACCTACCGATTGTGTACATAAAATTTCATGAAATCTGCCAAGCCGTTTCGAAAGAGTACATTGTGACACGAGAATTTTATATATAAGATTATAACAAACGAGCAAACGACGACGCAAGCTCCGTCTCCGCTTACCATGAGTAAGCTATGCAAATCAGAGCAAAACCTGGTCGGACTCTTCAGAGGAAAAGTCAAGCAAGTGTATCCGTAAAACTATTTATAATGTATAGTGCTTATGAAAGTTTTAGTTAAAAACGGGCATCATTCATCCTATCATTAGGGATACTCCTCGATTCAGTGCTGAATAGATGATAATGATGATGATGACACTGAAGTCCTGTGTACCTATGTTCAAAATTCACTTCTGTTTTATGGACTCAATGCACTGATTGTCCAGTACAACTTCGCCAATATCCCGTGTTAGACAAGAGCTTAATGCTCAGTATTTACCTCTGGGCAGCGCACATTGACTTCGAATTCCTGCTGAAAGCAGATACATCCCTCTGCGAATAAGATTCATCTGAAATAATAACATTGAGTTTTAGCTCGGTTTTACGAAGATAAAAAAATTAAATTAGAGATTTTTTGGTATGGATATCTTACCTTTATAATTTTTAAACTTATTGCTAGTTAGGAAATGCTGTTTTCTTTTTCAAATGGTCTAATATTATCAAAAAATACACTCGATAGCGTAAAATAACCTAAAAAAAGGTGACATACAGACATCTGACAACTGTTTGACATTTAATTTTTTTTAAGAGAGTTTGGCCTGGATACTGGTCCTTTGGGCCATGTGACATTTATTAGTTTTCAAATGTGTTGCTAGCCTTAAAAAAGTTGATTCCTTGTTTATGTAGTTCTGCTATTCGACAATAGATGGCGCAAACATGAAAAATGTTTTTAAAGCTGCAACAGCTTGGGGTAGGAAGATGCGATACATAATGAATGATAACATTAATGTCGTGGATTATTCATTGATTGATTTAATTTAAAAAGCTTAAAAAGGTATTTTTTTTAATAATTATTCACCAAACTGCCAACGCCTGAGACAAGTTGTAGGTACAGGGACATTACATTTTGGACAGAGTGAAGATTACTCATCTTGTCGAAGCCGTGTAGGTCAAGTAAATTAAAAACACTCATAGTATAATAGTAAATTATTATTTACATCTTTCCTGAGCCTGATTTTAGAAGCAAAAAAGTAAGAACAACGTTTAGTTACCTTTGTTTCAGAACGAAGATAGGTACATATTAAGAAGGAAACTATCGACTAACAAAATTCGTTCTTAGTTACCTATCTACGGCTAAAATCCACAGACCCTAGTCCCATATGTACGCCTGGTCTACATAGTTCTAGTTCATTAATGCCTCCAATATGATAGCGGCAACGGCATATTGCGGCGAACGCTAAAGTTCGGGAATATGACAAGAATGCGCCGCCGCGCTCGAATAAAATTTGCCCCGAGCAACCACTTTTGGCTACGCCAGAAAATTACAAGGCTCTGTATTAAACTATAGCGACCTACACTAACATTGTAGCTACAGCTCCGAGGCAGATGTAGCACGCTGTCAACTTCCTAATGAAAATCCCAGCCTTTGATAGGCATATGGAAACAATTAAATACCTATACCTAATGTGTATGGGAGCGCCGGTGAGGGACGCCCCAGGTGGACATACTCCGACCAAATAGGAAAAGAGGCAATGTACTAGCGTGAAGAGGAAGATAAAAAGTATCCGAAACCGGCGTGTGTGCTACAACGGCCGGCGACCCCCAATAGGGTAGTTTCCAGGGTCAAAATAATTAAATTCTATTTAATCCGTATTTTAGATTACGTGTGAAGTAAAGTGTGATGTCACTCTATGTCATGTGCTAAAAAATGCAGCACGGCGTGACGTCACAAGTAACTTTTCATCATCAACCCATTATGTCCCCACCGAGGGCCACGAGTCTCTTCCCTGAGGAAGGTATAGGCCATATTCCACCACGGGGGCCAAGTCCGGATTGGTGGAGGCTTGTAAGACTAGTGGCTGGTCTTACTGTCAGAAGTTTTCAAGCCGCCCTAAGGCCTCTGACTTGGCTTAACGACTGCCATCTATCGACGGCAGCTAGCACTAACGTGCCTGGCGAAGCACGGAACCGCTCGGAGAAATGCCACTAGCGTTAGTCATAGATGGTGACCCCTCCATCCACTGAACGCGCCCTATGTTGCTTAACATTCGTGATCGTTTAAGATCACTCGGGCAGCCGGGGCTACGAGCGATTCATTATTCTTTATTTCCCTTATTCGTTTATTCCTCAATAACTTTAAAAGCTAGGCTATCGCGGGGAGTTGTGTGTTGCGACACATACATACATACATAAACTCACGCTTGTATGCCGGAGATGTAGATAGACAATCTGCCATTTGCTACTACTCCTTGCCCTTTCCTAGTACATCTTGTATTTGATTGAAGTATGAAGGTAGGTACGTAATGCAAGGGCTGAACTTCTATGGAAATAAAACAATTTTCTGGGTGTTTTTCTTTGTTTGTAATGTCCTTTGCCTGGCTACATAACACAGTAAGACGTAATATGTAAGTGACAAAATACACTAATAAATTCAATGTTAAGTTACACTACACGCTTATAACTGTATGTATGTAATATTACATAGGAGGATATAAGCAATGTGTATTAATTACACAAACATAAGCTCACGCCTGCATCCCAGAGGGGTAGGCAGAGACCAGGAAGTGCCACTTGCCACGATCCTGACAAATCACTTTCACCACACCTCAGCCTCTTGGCGCTGCCCGCCGATCTCATGGGTACCGGCTTTTTAAGATGTTGACTATGAACGAAGTGGTAATTTTGGGGATTGGACATTTTGAGATTTGGACTAGTCGAGATGAAGGCAATTTGCGATTATAACATTTTGAGATGTCGACTAAGTACGGTGTAGTCATTTTGCGAATATTGTGAGATATGGACTAAGTAGAAGATATAAGGCAATTTTGCAACTTTGACATTTTGAGATGTGATCTAAGCGAGAGGTGGTCATTTCGCGATATAGTCGCTCTCCTAGTGACCCCATATTTTGGAGTGAAGTTTTTCCGGAACCGGAACTTTCGGCACATGCCGAGTCGGAGCCCATTTACATTTGCCACACCTGCGTTGACCACTTACTGTCCAGGATAAGTGATTCTGTTGTGTGGAAGTTATTGTTAGAAATTAAAGTAAATAATATACCTACATTCAAAAATTCTTATGTGTATGTTCAGTCGACATAAGATAAGCTGTACATTTTTGTTACAAAATCGCCGGCAACCTGCGTTAAATGGTCATCTTCTGTCGACTGTAAAAGTATTCAGTCAACACCACGTCCTCCTATACGTACACCCATGCACTCTCCCCCGTTGCATTACGGGTGACTTTGCAACTAAATTGTGAATGCTGACGTGATATCGACTGTACACAACAAAATAAAAAAAAATATTCATCCCACTAGAAATAAATCAAAATAAGTTAACGTTTAAAATTAGGTATAAATATCTTTATGCTTATTTTAAACAACCGCCAGATGAAGCACTATTTTTTAACAACTAAATTTTCTTTCATTTTACCTAAGGACATTAACAGCGACAACAATTTATAATATTGACACAATAATAAATAAATGTAGTGCATCGGGGATGTTTGCTGATGCTCGAACGGATGGATTCCACGCAATCATTCAGAAGCGGATAGCATCCCTGATGTGAAAGGTGAGGGGTATCTAGTTCCTGCGGCCTCCTGAAGGTATTGGCAGACAGCAGGATAGACAGCCCCATACAGCGCCACTGGGTGTCGATGCACGGAATGCCGACAAGCGGTGGAGCTGGATTATTTATTACTAACATAGTTTAAACACCATTGTTACTAACACTGTATGGGTATTGCCCGAAATAAATAAATACAATACAATAATAAAGATACAGTTCACAAGGCCAATAACGACATCCACAAATAACATTTCATAATTATGTACTAAAAATATACTGCGATAAAATAGGAAGGGGGGTGGATTTCTTCAATAAATTACGTATTATCATTGAGTATAGTTAAAATACTATGCTCAAAGGAAGCCTCTAAAAAAATCCCTATACGAAATATCCGTGGCCAGCCCCATGACCACCAAAGTGCCACCCGTTCCCGTGGCCCCCCACCGGACTCCTAAACAGATTGAATCTATATTCACTGTCATCATGACTATCACTTTTCTCCACTCTATACCTACTCTTAGTCTCTACATTGACAGCGTGTCTCAAAGGGATCACCGATAGATCGTGCAGATAATAGTTGTGATGCACAGGCAGGAGTATTGGCAGCAGCTGAGTAGGATGGCTGATGTTTGACGTCGTATGGAGCACGGTTTGGGTCACCACCGGGAACCTGACATTCCCAGAGTTTACGTGGTGTATATTGGTGTGTATCTGGCTGTGGTGCACATTCGAATGAGCCGGGATGACCAGCAGATGGTGAGGTATGTAGTATTGCACGGGTATAAACTTCGGACTCCGTTCGGGTTTCTTCGTTAGCGCCTGGAGAAGAGGGGAAGTGGTTGGTGGGTGCGTGGTTGCGTGTGCAGTCTTAACGTCCAGGGGTGACCGCTTCATTGGCTGGTGCTGGAGATTCAGGGCTGTCCGGAGATGAATCAGGATCAGCAAGTGTGATAGCCGAGTGAGCATCTGAAATTGGAAAGAAATCTATTGAAAGTGAATTTATTTCATGCTTTCGAAGAAGTACTTGAGAAATATACATACGTGCACTAAATCGTCTTTCAGTTCACAATTCTCTAATAAAACTATTGCGTATTCTGTCATTTAATGTGACACATATTACCATCAATCCATTGTGTCCCTACCGAGAGGCACGGGTCTCTTCCCTGAGGAAGGTATAGGTCATACTCCATCACGGGAGCCATGTCCGGATTGGTGGAGGCTTGTAAGACTAGTGGCTGGTCTTACTGTCAGAAGTTTTAAAGCCGCCCTAAGGTCTCTGAATTGGCTTAACGACTGCTATCTATCGACACCAGCTGGCACCAACTGCTTAACGTGTCTAACGTACGTGCACGGAACCGCTCGGAAACATGCCTCTAGCGTTAGTCATAAGACGTTCACCCATCCATGCGCTGAACGCGCCCTATGTTGCTTAACGTTCGTGATCGTTTAAGATCACTCAAGCAGCCGGGGCTACGAGCGAGAAATATACATACGTACACTAAATTCTCTTTCAGTATACAAGGTTCTCTGATCAAAGTATTGCGTTTTCTGTCGTTCAAAATGACACACAGATATTTCTCAACAAATATATCTAGCAAGATAAGAAAGAAAGGGCAAGATAAAAAGTAGCCGAAACCAGTGTGCGTGCATGATACAATTAATGAATGTCGATGAAGCGAAAATGATCTTTCAGGATCACTGTATCACGGGACGCCTGAATCCCAGAGGGGTAAGCAGAGACCGGGAGTGCCACTTGACACGATCCTGATAAATCACTTACTTTTAGTTTAGTTTAATTGTTATCGTTTACTTTATTACCTATAATATAAACTAAATAAACTTACTTAGGCCTCCTCCACGGATTTGGAAGCGGCTTGCATCCAGCGTCTTCCCGCCACTTGGATGAGATCGTCTGTCCATCTTGTGGCTGGTCGTCCTACGCTGCGCTTGCCGATATGTGGTCTCCATTCGAGAACTTTTCGGCCCCATCGGACATCAGTTATGCGTGCTCCATGGAGGAGGCCTATGTCCAGCAGTGGACTTCTTGTGGCTGAATGATGATGATGATGAAACTTACTTAGATATTAAAAAGTCGTTACATGCACGCTCGCCGGTTCCGGGTATTTTTTGTCTTGCTTTTGATAATACACCCCCTATTTGGTCGAACTATGTCCGCCTTAAGGGTCCCTTATCGGCTCCGCTCTTCCACTCACATTCACTCCATTCACATGACGACCTCTGTGGCACAGCGGTTATCGCATCTGCCTACTATGCGAGAATTCCTGGGTTTGAACCCCGGCTGAGGAAAAAAAAACCCCAGGTCTTGGATGTTTACATATTTGTCATGTCGCGGTTTCTGGTTCCCACGACACTGGACATAGTAGTGTAGGGCCAGAAGCAATGTGTGTGACTATATGTACATGTTTATAAAATAAAATAAAAAACTCACGCCCGTTATACCCGAGGGGGTAGGCAGAGGCACTAATCACTAGAACTGGGCCCACATTTTGCCGAGTTTATTAGGTCCCAAACGTGACAAGTGGCAAGCCTGTCGCCGTTATCCGGGCACAATTTATCATGTTATGTTTAAAAATTGTTCATATTCAAATTGTTTATATCTAATAATTGTTATTGAACCGTTTGTTTCCTAAATAAATAAAAACAATTAAAAAAAATAACAAAAAATAGAAAAAATAATTTAAGAAATATTTCTCGACGTCAGAAGCATTAGGTCGGATGTGCACTTCCGACGAAAGTGACTTTTTTATACCAATGATCTCAGCTCGCCGAGCTCTTTCTACCCATCTAATCATCATATTTCTATCTTATTCGGTTGCTTAGATAATAGCGGTGCATAATGTCGTATGTCGATTTTTATTACATTCTATGGAAGCATTTGACCGTAACAATATAATCGACACTATGCCACTGAACATTTATGGTTAAAAAAGTCTCAAAGATAGTTACAACTTTATGCTTCGACTTTAAATTTACTCCGAACTAAGCTGTATTTGGTTATATGACATTATGCTTCCTCCAGCATCGTTTTTTTAATGTATTGTATCTCGAGATAAGACATTATGCCTCACAATAAAAACAGAATCGTATGCTCGAAGTCACATACGATGTTATGCTTCGAATATAATATTTAGATATTGTAGCCCTTATAGGCGTTACGACACTATGCCCCAAATAATATTAGTGATCGTATAAAATTTTAAAATGTATGTAGAGAAATGTCTAGATGCTACTGGCTCATTGTAACGTTTTGCCAACGATGTCGAGAAGATCAGACATTTTCGTTAGCGTTTGGGGTCTGTCGTGAGCATAAAATTAAATAAAGCCAGCCGGCTCAAGCGCTTTTTATGTCAATAGTGTCACACGCGCGCCATTATTGGTTTCTGATAATACGCTTTTGTATAGCGAGCTTTTAAAACTGTGTTTTTTAGTTATATACTGTATTTAATAGTGTAATAAGTGGATTAAGTGGATACTATTAGTGAAGTTAATTTTAGTTTAAAATGGATGGATTTATGCTTAAGTATGGAATGGAAATAGATCCAGTTCATTCCCAAATCAAGAATAAAAAAGATGCAGCTTAGAACCATTGAAATTGCAATACCAAGATATTGGTCCTAATTTATTTGAACTTTTGGTAGAAAAAGAAATTTTCATGCATACGACATGGAATTATCATTTTAAATATTTGACCACATCGCACAACGCTCCGTTCCTATTAAAAAAACATCAAGATTTCTGAGTGTATTTGGCTTCAACTGAGAAAAGAAAACCCAGGCATTTATGGGATTTATTTTATAGATGTTCGTTCGAGAAAGATTTTTCAGAAATTTCATTTTTGCGAAACCTCTCCAGGGACATCAGATATCCAAATGACCTGACAAATGTAAGAAATACGCAAAAGCCTATGGCGTAAGCGAAACACAAGGATTTATTGAAGTTACTTGAGTGTGTCCCTATAGAATATCAAGCATCCTACAAAAACCTTCCCTAAAATCACAAAGATATTGATTTTCCAGCGACTGATTAAAGTACTCAAAATGATCATATAATACGTAAAATTCTTGTTAAACAGATAGATAGATAGATAAACACAAGAAAATATTTTATCACTATATCGTATGTTAATTTTTAGTAATCCTAAACTTGTTGTTATATTGTCCTAAGTACTTAACCCCATTTAGAAATACAATATTAGAAAAGTAAATTGTTTATGACTTTTTTTTGTTTATGACGAGTTATGTTAATGATATTCTATAAAGATAGATACAATATTCTTTATTGTATGTACACCAGGAATTTCAAATGTCATTTGACAAAAGTATAGTAAAGTTGGCGGCCTTGACGGCATTGACGGAAAATAGAGATAAGCTAAATTACGGCTAGTCAGTGTAACTAGACAATATTAAACAAGATAATATTTCTATATCTAAAACACATACATAGACAATACATAAATATGAAATAAATGTAGAACAAACGTACATAAATAAATAACAAAAAACGAAAAAAAAAACAAAACACATTTTTAAATTAAGAAAAATAATGTTTCTGACCTCTGCTCTTAAATATTGGAAGGGAAGGAGAAACTAACGGCGAGTGGAAGATCGTTCCACAGGCACACAACTGTGATAGTGAACGAATTGCTGAAGAACCTTGTCGAATGACTTGGTGTCTTTAAGATCGATTCTGAGTGGTTCGTAAAGTGCGACTATGCGTATCTCTCAAAATTAAAATTGACTTTTGAGATACAGAGGAGTGGCTGGATTGAATAACACCGAATAGAGAACTGTAAGAATGTGAGCATTCCTAAGGAGGCGGATTGAGAGCCACTTGAGTTTGACGCGATATTGTGAGATACGTATAGTCATATTTTTGCAAGCCAAATATAAACCGAATAGAGAAATTTTGAAGGCGCTCAAGCTTATTCTCTTGCTCTTCAATAAGGTCAAGATAGCTGGGATCAGCCTAGTCAAGGATAAGAAGTAAAAGAGATAGGGCAAGCACAATCTTGGTGGAAGTTGGCATGAAATTCCGTAACCTTCTCAGAGGAGCCATTGAAGCGAGCATTTTTCGGCTCACCTCTGCTAGTTGTGGCACACAGGACAAACACCTGTCAATAATAATGACCATATTCCTTACCTTTTCACTATTCGGAATTTGAACACCGTTAAATGTAATTTGTGGGAAAATTTTCCAATTGATCTTAGAAACCATTTTTGGGCTGCCTATTATGATGACTTGAGTCTTGCTAGGATTTCTTCCTAAGCCACACAATCTGCTCCATTCAAAAATACGATCGAGATCGGTGTTGGTCTTGTTGACTGAAAGATGCAAATCATTTACAGGTGATTGTGTGTAAATCTGGAGATCATCGATAAGAAGAAGTAAGATTTTGAGGAATACGGTTGATAAAAATAGCGAAAGGAAGAGGAGACAACACGTCACTTGCGGGACACCGGTAGTTGTAGCACACCAAGTTGAATAGGAGTTATCAATGCGTATACACTGCCGGCGCCCTTGTAGATAACTACGAAACCAGTCAATTCGTAATATCGCCAACAAGTTGTTAAAGTTCACCGTACTGAAGGCATTGCTGAAATCCAGCAGCGTCAGGACAGTGAGCTGACCGTTCTCCATACCAAGCCGTATTTCATGAAGTGATATTGACAAGCGCAATCACTGTACTATGCCCGGCACGAAAGCCTGATTGGAGAGGATTGAGGAGGTGATTTGTATGTAGGAAAATACTGACTTGATGGTGGATAAGGCGATCTAGGACTTTTGAAGGGGAGAATGAAGATGGGACGGTAATTGGAAATGGAGGTGTGGTGGGATTTTTTTGGCAAAGGGGTGACTTGTGTTTTTTTCCAGGCGGTTGGAAACACACCAGCCGCTGTCGGCCCATTGAGGATTCCAGCAATGACGGGAACTATAATGTCCAGGATGGAAATTATCATTTTCCTGCTGATGGCATCAGTGTCAACCGCGCTAGAAGTGATAGAATATTTGATACATATTAAGATAGTCTGTGCTAAAAGACATTTCTATATATTTTTGTCCAATAAAGCTGAACAAATATTACTGCAGTAGATTATGTTGATTTATTTTTATTTATGGCAACCACAATGCATTAGAAATCAGAAATCAGAAATTTATTTCAACGTAAGGAATTTACATTCTGCTTGTTGAATGTCAATGTATTTATGATGCTAATGTTAGCCGCTGCCTTGGGGCCGAGCGTAGTGGAGAAAAAAGCAGCAAAAAAACTACAATCTGACCATCTTTTAAATAATTATTGAATAAAACAAAGTAGGTATCTCAACATTAATCATGAATTTAGCACAATTTCCTAGAGACACAATGTTCGTTTTCAAGTAACATATCAGGGCCCCGACACAAAATTAATGGCATAAGGTCGTATGACAGATACGTTTCGGTAGGCAAAGGGGATATTCAGTTTTGTAGAAGCATAAGGTCGTAAGGACTTTTTTTTAAAGTAATATTTTGAAGCTATTATTTGTTCAATAAAATAATACGAAGTTTGTTTTTCTTAAAGCCAGATTCATGTTTTATTTGAAATAACAAAAAAAAGTACAGAATGTCTCACCAATTTTGAGAAATCTAACCGACTTATTGCACAATTTTCTTTTTGCTCTCCTGAAAAATGACAAAATCACACATCCGACCTAATGCTTCTGAGGTCGAGATTTGTACCGCCAATCTTTTTTCCTTCATCCTCCTTAGTTACCAACCTACCAGTATTTAACCTTTTTGATATTATCATAAAAAGATGATGTTGTTTTCCTTAAACCTTATTGTCTGACCACTAGTAACTACTCAGGCACTACTTAGATTATGCGGCTTACTTGAGTCTACCAAAATACCCTTTGAACCCAAATCGGAAATATTGCATTACCAACGTTATCGAGCGCCTAATCAGATTGATATTTGCTACAAAAGGCGTAATCCCGGCAGTCCCGAATAACGTTCATTAGATGGGAAATTGGAAGAGACCTCCGCAGAATATGGCGGGACACAATACGAGCACCATTCACAAAATCTGGGCCAGCGGAGTGGATTATCTCTCTTGAATTTTCATTACAGCGCTGCAGAGCGCCCGGTGAAACTTAAGTGGGGTATTTTAGTCCTCCAATACCCCACAAATCGCTCGTAGCCTAGGCTGCCTGAGTGATCTTAAACGATCACTAAGGTTGAGCAACATACGACGCGTTCAGTCCATGGATAGGTCACCGTCTATGACTAACGCTAGTTGCATTTTTCCGAGCGATTCCGTACTTCACAAGGCACGTTAAGCAGTTGGTGCCGGCTGCCGTCGATAGATGGCAGTCGTTAAGCCAAGTCAGAGTCCTTAAGAGCGGCTTGAAAACTTCTGACAATAAGACCAGCCACTAGTCTTACAAGCCTCCACCAATCCGGTCTTGGCCCCCGTGGTGGAGTATGGCCTATACCTTCCTCAGGGAAGAGACCCGTGCCCCTCGGTGGGGACATAATGGGTTGACGAAGATAATATATAATATTTAGTTTTGGTTTGTGAACTCTAAAACCAATCCGGCCTTGGCCCTCGTGGACCAATCCGGACTTGTTCTATGTCCCCACCGAGGGGCACGGGTCTCTTCCCTGAGGAAGGTATAGGCCATACTCTACCACGGGGGCCAAGTCCGGATTGGTGGAGGCTTGTAAGACTAGTGGCTGGTCTTACTGTCAGAAGTTTTCAAGCCACCCTTGGGCCTCTGACTTGGCTTAACGACTGCCATCTATCGACGGCAGCCGGCACCAACTGCTTAACGTGCCTTGCGAACTTAGGTATTACGTTGTGAAATTCTCAAATCAGGAACCAGCCGTAAGAATTAAATCAGCATGCTAATTTATTCCAATTTTGAAGTTGTGAATGGTGGTAGGCAAGTCAGCAATGGATTCCCGGTGCGGATTGCCAGACTGGGAATGATTCATTCACATCAGCGAATTTACTGTAGCGATACCACAAGCGAACTGTGAAGGAAATCTTCCTGGGGAAACCAGCAGGTCGGTTGGCTCCGCACGTATTGACTTGTCTTTCTTGTGCAATAAATAACGGATTGGAATCATGATTGTATCTCTTACTAAGTGGAGCTTCCATACATTTCCACTTCATAGTAGCCGAAAGACCACAAAGTTGAACAAAGGAGGTACTGAGCACTACAATACAGAAATTCTGGCACAATTTTCACCCTTATTAACACTGCTAATAAGAGCTACCTTTAGTACAAGTGAGGTCAAACGATACGGTAAGAAAAGTTCAGTGGGATTATCGAAGGCTAAACCTTTGTTGCTGGGCATTATCAGGATTAAATACCTTTCCTAGTGCTAGTAAGCTCAATCTATCTGAACTAAGTACTAAGCGTCGTTTTTCATCAAAAAATGAACTTTTAACATAAGCTCACTGTATCCTGTATCCTAAAGGGGTAGGCAGAGACCAGGAACTGCCACTTGCCACCATCCTGACAAATCACTTTCGCTTCATCGACATTCATTAGTCGTTGCATGCGCGCGCGCCGGTTTCAGGTACTTTTTATCTTCTATGATGAAGTTGTAAGTAAAAGAAAGAAAACGTATGTAATGGTGAATGTAATGTCAACTGTATAAATTAGGTAGACTACGTTTAAAAGAAAAAATAAGTACCAATTTTTTTTCAACATTGTTTCTATATTTTTCCAAGATTAAGAACCTGGTCGGACTCTTCGCACAAAAAGTCAAGACAAGTATATGTGTCCGGAATAAAGTTAATATTAATAATAACTTCGACTCAACACAATCCCTCGACCCGGGCCTAGATTCCGTCAATGCATTGTAGTACAATGACAACTGTATGTACATGGCGGTTTAGTTTCATTGCCGCTTCAAGTCTACGCGCGCACTCAAATCAAGGAATGTAAGCGTCTCAATGGTATGAAAAAACAAGTCACGTGATCCGACCGTGTATCTGTCATCGAACTATATTGACTAACAGAATGGGGTAGTTTCCAGGGTCAAAATAATTTAATTCTATTTAGTCCGTATTTTAGATTATAAAATAATATTGGATACGCATTTATTCTTTTTTCGATTAAACATAAAATAACAAAGATATAGCCCTTTGAAGTTACGTGTGACGTCACTCAGTGCTACAAAATGCAGCACGGCGTGACGTCACACGTAACTTTAATGGGCTATATCTTTGTCAGTTTTAGTCTAATTTACAAATAAAAAAATACGTGTCCCTTATTTTTGAATAATCTAAAAGACGGACTAATTACATTTTTTTGGGAAACTAGCCTATTGAGGTCCCGGTCTTAAACTAGGATAACGCTGTGCTATGGCAAACCGAAGGACATTGCAAACATCGAAAAACACGCAGACTGAGGGCATTTTGTACAAATTAATGTACGACGGCCTCCGTGGGAATCGAATCTATGACTTCTGCCTTCGTAAGTAAGCGACTTAGCGGCTAAACTAACGACGCAGTCATATTGTTTCCATAATGTTACGGAAATAGTACCTACGTTTTCTAAAACACGGAAATAAGGTTTTCCTCAAAAGATATGACATTGACCTAGTGTACACGAGTTGAGAATAATAATTCTGGTAAAGATAAGAGAATGGCAATTGTAAAAGAGCCTATTAATATCGGATGTCATCATGTCACACGTTTCAAATTGATGCATCCATTAAAATATCCTGCAAACGCCGAACTTTCTACCAAGCTACAGAATCAAAAGATACAGAGATATTCTTTAGGGCATCTTCTGATATGCACGTATCTATCTAAATAATTAGGACTATATGGTAAAGAATCGCTCGTAGTCCCGGCTGCCTGAGTGGTCGTAAACGACCACCAATGTCAAGCAACATAGTGCGCGTAGGGTGCATGGATGGGTGACCGTTCTATGACAAACGCTAGTGGCATTTTCCGGGCGGTTCCGTGCTTCGCAAGGCACTTTCGCCGTCGATAGTTAGCAGCCAAGTCAGAGGCCTAAGGGCGGCTTGAAAACTTCTGAAAGTAAGACCAGCCACTAGTCTTATAAGACTCCACCAATCCAGATAACTATTTATTGCATTTATAATCTAGGAAGCATAAATTATGTTATTTTGAACCTGCTAATAAATAATATTATCTTTTGGTGTACAAAGAATACCGTGTTCCATAACATAGATAGATAACATAACATGTTATCTATCTATGTTATGGAACACTGTATAAGGTTCTACAACAAGATTCCTCAAGATATTTAGAGGACCTCCTATGCAGTTAAGAAAATGTGTTAAGCACACTCTGTGCGCAAAGCTTATTAAAAAATCAACGATTATTTAGAAGACAAAAATGTCTTGTGATAAACATTTTAGTATGAAATTTAATCAGAGGAGAATTCTCCCTGCAGTGTTCAAGACATCCATGAGTAATAATTTTTAAGATTATTTATGAAGCTAAGACAGTTTTGAAAAGAATAAATGTGCAGTTTCTTTGTTGATTCCTTCTCCATGTAATCCATTACGAGAATTATTGTGAAGAAACCACTTTGACGTTCATAAAGTAAACATTGTGTTTTTACTAAGAATAACATTTTTAAATTTGAATTCTACAATACTTAATTCATGTCGAACAAAATAAATAGTATATTACGGCTTTGATTTACCTTTGCTAAGTGGTCCTTCTATATTCATCAACCAACGGACGATCAAAGAAAACGCAGCCAAAATATTCACTTTGTTGTTAATTTATGCAGTGTTTATAGCACTTATGGCTGACACCGGTTTACATGTAGACCGCAGAGGAAGTTGAGGCCACCAGACCGTCGTCACTTGTACATTTAATGTCATCTCTGAATACTAATGTGATGCGCCTAAGGTATCTAGCACAGCTTTTGGTTTGACTAATGCGATACTATAAATCTATTTAGTTGGAATGCGGGTATTTTGGTGATAATGTCCGGCGGTTCAGTGCTAACTGGTACACGGAGGTCTCTAGAAATGGCTTAAAAAGCTTTGCAGAAGATAGTTTTGTTGTCTAGACATTAACTAACCGGACTGTTTTTGAATGCTTGACAAATGACCTCAGTTTGGATGTTTTTTCATGTTTGTAATGTCTTTGCCTGGTTATCATAGCAATAGGTATCCTAGTTTGGGACCAAGTCAAGTGATTGTGTTGTGTGGAAATTATTATTATTATTATTTAGGGGTCGGGGTCAGTCACGCGGTATTTTTTCTCATAAGTAGATAGATAAACAACAACGTGCAGTAAAGTGCACAACCATGGCTCCAGAACGAATTGTCGTTCCTTGCCTATCTTTTTTAGCGGGAACTTGGCCCGTTTTTTAGTCGAGTGTTTTGGTTGATACTTTTTAACAACGTTGCGGAACAGAAGTAAACCTAGACGCACTCGCATAAGTGTCACAGCTCGCGCACGGCCGTCTATAAGCCTAATGCTGGTGAATGTTGTAGCTGTCCTTGCCCCAAATGCTCGAAACCTGCCGCGGAGGTCGACCGGCGTTTCCGGACCCTACGGTCAGTTCGACAGACCTATTTAATTTCCTTGTTGAAGCTCGGCTTTAGCAATAAACTATTACCACTATAGGATATAGCGGTGAACTAAATACTTAATAAGAGATTGTAGTTTTTGAACTAAAACTTTCGTAAGCTCTAGACATTATTAACTTTTTTCCGCTCTGCGAATCAGAGAGCGAAACCGGTCGGTGTCTTCCGTCAAAAAGTCAAGTAAGTGTATCCGAATTGAAGTTCATAATTATTATGGTAGTTTTCAGGAACCGAGGCTCAAGCAAGTGGCATTCATTTGTTTCATGTCTTTCGTTCGGCTTTCTTAATGTAAACAACTAAGCGACTCGATATGCAGTGTTACGTCGGGATTTTCGCGGTTTCCGTCAACGGTTTATTAGCGTATGCACTTGAATTGGACTTCATGTGGAATTAATTAAATATACCTGGTTTATGTACAAGACCACATAAATAAATAAGTGATGTATAACTGTTTAAATTTAAAAGAGTACAGTATAGATATATACATAGTATTATTTACACACAAGCACATACATTGCTTCTGCCCCACACTAGGATACTTTTGTATCGTGGGAACCAAGAACAGCAACATCACAAACATATAAACATACAAAACCTGTTTTTTTCCCCAAACGGGATTTGAACCCGGGACCTCACGCATGGTAGGCAGATGTGCTAACCGCTGCGCCATAGAGGTCGTCGAATTATTGTAGGGCAATTAAATATGGAATGTTGAGGAGGCGACAGAGGTTTGTTTTTTGTTTGGCAAGGGGCACACTCTGATACACTAATCACTGCCCACCCCTCCGGGGTTCAGGCGTGAGTGTATGTATTTTATGTAGTAATTAAAGTCACACTAACCTTGCAAAATAATTTGATACAGCTCTTCACTTTACACCATACAACTAAAATCATAAAACAAAGACACTCCAAACTAGCAAGATTTATTTCGTAGTTTTTTTTATGTTTACTGTCACGTCTGTTTTGTTCCGGTTATTTTAAACACTTCCACCGTCCGGGTGTCGGACTAACACTGAATTCAAAAGTATCACACGCGCGCCGGTAAGGCACCCGAAACCGGTGACACGCCCTCTCGCGGTTAGATCGATGCTAGGCCGTTGGAAGTTCAATGTTGCATCTATACAAATGATAAATAACTCCTACACAACACAATCACTTGACCTGGTCCCAAACTAGGATACCCTGTGCTGTGGTAACAAGGCAAGGACATTACAAACATGGACATTGCATATTATCTGTGACCTCTGTGGCGCAGTGGTTAGCGCATCTGCCTACCGTGAGAGGTCCCGGGTTGCACATACAGTGCTTCTGGTCCCACATTAGGATACCCTGTGTCGTGGGAACCAGAAACATCGACGTCAAAAACATGTAAACATCCAAAACCTGTGATTTTTTTAAATCCCCAGCCGGGATTTGATCACGGTCCCGTCTTGCATATTAGTAGGCAGATGCGCTAACCGTTGCGCCGCAGAGGTCAACAACTAATAAATAAAATAAATAGTAACTAATAAAAATCTCGTGTCTCCTGCCCCATCGATTTTCATGTATTTTTTTGTGTCTATTTGGTATGTCTGAGAAAAGATTGTCTGTTAATATAAATGGCAAAACAACGTTTGCCGGGCCAGTTAATAAATAAAACGCTTTACCAGAATGGAGACTGGGCTTCTCTATGAGAGAGTATATGGGTTTAACCACATTGCGTGCCTACCGCGGATTGGTCGTGGGTTCGATTTCCACTGAGGGGTGCCGTACATTTGTACAGTCAGTTAGCTTTTAGAATATCTCGGCTACTATCGGATAAACCGATTATATAATTGCAATAAGGTAAGGTTTATTTTGTATTGTTATTTATAACTTTACATAACTTTTCAAAATAGTGAAGAAAACTTTTATACAGAGCAGGAAGGAGTATTACACTCGTGTGCTTTCGGCGAAAGCCGAAGCCTACTCTAGAGCCCGAGGTATATTCTAAGAGCTAACAGACTGTACAAATACGTAAATGGCCTCAGTCTGGCTATTTTTCCACGTTTGTAATGTCCTTGCCTGTTTACCGTAGCACAGGGTATCCTAGTTTGGGACCAGGTCAAGTGATGGTGTTGTGCGGACATTATAATTATTGGCAGTTTCAAGCGCCGAGATATCTGAACACCTCAGACGCGCAAGCCTGTATTACACCTGGGCAACACTGTGCGGCATTGCGGCATGCCACAAGGCCGCATGCTACAAAGGTGCGGTAGAAGAAGAAGAAGAAGCTGCGACAGTTTGCCACATGACGCAAGGTGTTGCCATGCCACACGGTTCTTGCCACAATGTGCGACGTTGTAGCATGCGGCCTTGTGGCATACCGCAATGCCGCACAGTGTTGCCCCGGTGTAATAGGCTTCCGGTTTCCTCACGATGTTTTACTTCACGGTTTGCTAGTGGTGTTGTTACTGTAACTCCACAAAACACGGTCGATTTCTGAATTGAGTTATGAAAATTGAGTATTGAATTATGTAACATGCTGTCACGCTCTTTCCTAAAGAAATTTGACGAGACAGCGCTACAATTGAGTATATAAGGACTCATTCGTGTTTTTCAATCTTCGAATTTAGATAAACACCAGCTGACCCCCCAAACGTTGTTTTGCGAGATAGGGGTGTGAAAAATAAATAACAACATATTCTCAGACCTACCGATTATGTGTATTGAATTTCATCAAAATCGGTCAAGCCGTTTCGGAGGAGTATGCGCACTAACACGGTAACACGAGATTTTTATATATTAGATAATAAAGATAAAACAAACATAAACATTTATAGGTATACAGGCACATACACTGCTTCTGGCCCCACACTAGCATACCCTGTGTAGTGGGAATGAGAAACAGCGTCATCACAAACATGTAAACATCCAAGATATCTCATCAAGATAAGATTACAATAGAATAGAAGAAGTATAACATAATAATGTTTTTATTGCACACAAGAAACAATAAATTAAAAGTTAAAAAAAAGAGTACAATGAGCAGCATTATCGCTAACAGCAATTTCTTCCAGACAACCTTGACAAGCCTTGGAAAGGTAGCCGAAGGAAAAAGCGAGACGGGTATTTGGTGTATTGTGAATACAAACAATACATTACTAATACATTACTCCTCGCTGCCTTATCATAAACAATAATTCATCGTCCATTGTAAATAAATACAATTTCTATAACTTGTTAAGCCCACAACGGTGAACTGTCCACTGCCGTTAAGTGACGCATACATTTGCCTTTGAATACTAATTCGGAACACGCTTTATTTTGACGCAGTGGTATAGACAGCGTATATCATTTGTCACAACCATCGACATTTTATTCAATAGTACCTACCTGTCCCAGTGAACATCGCATCGACACATTTTACGTAGTTTTTCCATATTTTTTTCACTATTTAAACCTTCCCTGGAATTCCACAAATATAAAAAAAACAAAAGTTAGTCACATCGGTCCAGCTGTTCTCGAGTTTTAGTGAGACTAACAACAGAAATTCATAGTTATTACATAATTTTTTTACACAGGTAGGTACAACTTACACACAACACAAAAACTACATTTACAAAACTAAAGTACATAATTATTGCGCTTCACAAATTCACAAAAGTTCCAAAGTGTTAAAAAAAAAATCGTATACAAATAGTATCAAGATAGAGAATATAGAAATAGGTAAATAGAAAAACGTATAGAAATAATATAAATAGCATACGAAAAATCGCGGAACATACATGGGGCTGATTCGGGTACCCGTAATATCTTTGGACTTCCGATTCCGCTTCGTCCCAAAATTAGTGTCAAGGGACACTAATTTTGGGACACCCTGTATATACACTTTTCTCTTGGGGCATAATAATATGTTTAGATGTTTTATGTCTTGTCGTCATAGCGCCTAGTTCACACCCGCGGCGCGGCTTAACCCTGTTTATCTGACACATTGTGGATGGCGCAATTTGTCCGGCGGAGTTCGGCGGTTGACTCTGCTAAGTTCGAGTAGTCCACCGTTGGGGCTAGCAAGACAGAAAGACGCTGGGTTAAGTAAAGGGAGTCTCGGTAAGTTCATCCTCTCCGTAGTTCTTTGGTGAACGTGTCTCATAATTTTAAACTACAGTCTGTTTTTTCATTCAATGCAAAAAAAAATTGTCACGTTGACATCTCCATACAATTCTTAGGCTGTCAATGTCTGAATGTTGCTAGTACGTAAAAACCAAATAACCCCATTTTACTTCCAAGTTAAATTGTGTATGCTACGCAGGTGTTTTTTTTAGACTTTGCTCTTACGAGTATTAATTCAATTTTAATGTCTTTGATGTGATAAGGATTTTGGAGTCTGCTATTCACGGTAAAAAAATCTACTGAGTTAACTTATAGCTTTTATAGCGGTAACACCGCGTCATTTTTTTTGCATCGAATTAAAAAACGGACTATAGTGGTGCGAATATGTTCGTGGTTAAGCCAATGTTGACCCTGAAGGTCCAATCTAAACATTGGTATTTTTTTTTGTGAAATAGGTTCTTTCGTAAACTACTCCCTATACACAAACTTACAAAGTTTTCCTCCTTATAATATTGGTATAAAATAACAAAGGAAATAATTATATTATTTTATGTAGCTTATTTACGGTCCACTGCAGGACTAATGCCCGGTTCCAATATCCACAAAACGCTTCGTTTTTGCTTACGATCGGTTACAATTCCTACGAAATTCCTACGAACCGTCAATAAATTGTATGGAAAACGGATCGTAGCCGGTAGGTGTATATTATAGTAACCGGGCAACAGTCTACGAGACTACGGGCTTAATAACTACGTGTGCCCACCGCGGGTAAAAATATAAGCGGGTAAAAATTGTGACTCAGATAAAAAAATGAAGTCAATATTTGCGTGTTGATGGGTAAATAACTCTTACATCATCATCAACCTATTATGTTTCTATCGAGGGGCACGGGTCTCGTCCCTGAGGAAGGTATAGGCCATACTCCACCACGGGGGCCAAGTCCGGATTGGTGGAGGCTGGTAAGACTAGTGGCTGGTCCTACTGTCAGAAGTTTTCAAGCCGCCCTAAGGCCTCTGACTTGGCTTAACGACTGCCATCTATCCACGGCAGCCGGCACCAACTGCTTAACGTGCCTTGCGAAGCACGGAATCGCTCGGAAAAATGCCATTAGCGTTAGTCATAGAACAATCACCCATCCATGTACTGAACGCGCTCTGTGTTGCTGAATTTCATAAATCTACAATTCGATGTACATTGCGCAACCGAGTTCACCTTTTTACTTCGTGAGTTCTGGCTTTGCAATGTCTACATCGAATTGTCATTGTAAACTAACTACAAATTGTAGTTCTATGAAATAGGTCTTCGTACTGTTATACCGATTTTGAAAATTCTCTTTTTAAAAAAAACACTTTTAGTTAAGACTAAAAAATATAATGTTGTAGGGAACAATTAATGTATAAACTAATACAGAGAAACTAATACAGAGAAAATAATTCAGAGGTGTTTATATCGAGACCGACGAATCGAGACTGCCGTAATGGCCAGCTCCTAGCTACGGCTTAGCTCTAGCATCGCTGACATGGCGTGTCCGTATAGTTAGTTGGCTTTCACGTGGTCGATTTCAGTAATTTCAACAATGCCACCAAACTGTGTATTAATAGTGCCTAATAGTGCTACAAGGCACAATTAGCTAGGACAAATATTTCCGGAGATATTCAGGCTACTCACTGAGGCAGCCAACTAGACCTCTACTTAGCAGACACATCATGGACGGCTGTATATAGAGTTATGATTTGTATGCCAGATAATTGTGCGCTAATAGTGCTCCCTACATGCCAAGTTTCCAGAATAGTGCTTCAATACAAGCTGAGAAAACATACCCTATTGTTGAGGCAGCCAACTAGACGCTTTTTCTTACCATGATTTCTTCGTAACGGCGTAGAGTTTTAAAACAAAACCTATACCCAAAAACTGTGCGTTAATAGTGCCTCTTAATGAAACACAAATGCCCCCGAATCACCTATGCGTTTAGCTAAGAAATGTATGCAAACTGCTACGTACTAAACAATAATTTTGCAATAAATTAAAATGAACTCTTGTGAAAACGCAATTAGGGTGAAAATTGTTTGCAACAATTATTTGATACCGACAAGCAGAGAAGTGATTATAACACTCGGCGAGTGTCACTCACGGCCATCTAATGGCTAGATGGTTTAGTACACTGTGCGTCTTGGGCATTGTTGGTCAATAGTGGGCTGGTGATGTTGAGTACGAATGCGGCGGCGAAGCCCAAAAAGAGGATTAAATTTCAAATGTTGTAAGTACCGTATGTCCAGATGCCCCGCTTTAGTGGGATATTCCCGTTTTAGGGTATCGCACCCAGGGTGCCAAACGAGACTCTTTGACCTACTCTGTGTTCACTATCTGTCCTTCCCTGTTCAACCTTCTAAGGGCTGTGTCTTAGCAGTAACCAGTCGAAATTTTCACAGAATATGTTATGCTATGTTAGATTACCTAAAAAATTAAAACAGAGATTTTTGATTTGAAGATGAGTTTTTTTTTATATCGTATAGTTTCTGAGATATAATATTATTTTATTTAATATTTTTTTGGAAAGATAAATTTGATGTATATTACTGCACACAGTACATACTTACTCATAATAAATCGACGCAGGACGAAAACTCTTGCCGATGTGTTGCGCTGGAAGAGTCAAATCACTTAGCCATGTTGTCACATGACCGAAAAAAACTGATCCCTGGTTAGCGCTAACTAAATTCATGTTCATGGAAAAAAAAATTGTACTACTTAATGTCGAAGGCTTCGTTCGTCATTTCTCTAATTATCTCACCGCTTTCTGAGAGAAGAGTCTACCCACAGCGTCTTACTATCTGAAATTATAAAAAATAGTACATTATTAATTTCACCAATAGATTAATTATAGTGATTAATTCCATATTTTTGGAAATGGAAAATATAAAAAAAAGAAATAGTACAGAGTATTCATAGTGATTCAGTAACTAGGTTCGGAAAGGTTTAATAGTAGTTTACTTTAGTAGTTAAATTAATATACCGACTCCGGATACTTTAGTCCGTGCCATATTTGCTGATTGATATTATTTTTTCACTTTTGTTCTTACATGTAACAAAACCTCAATGTATGTAAAAGTTCACATTAATTTCTTGGCTAAACGCATAGGTGATTTGGGGGCATTTGTGTTTCATTAAGAGGCACTATTAACGCACAGTTTTTGGGTATAGGGTTTGTTTTAAAACTCTACGCCGTTACGAAGAAATCATGGTAAGAAAAAGCGTCTAGTTGGCTGCCTCAACAATAGGGTATGTTTTCTCAGCTTGTATTGAAGCACTATTCTGGAAACTTGGCATGTAGGGAGCACTATTAGCGCACAATTATCTGGCATACAAATCATAACTCTATATACAGCCGTTCGTGATGTGTCTGCTAAGTAGACGTCTAGTTGGCTGCCTCAGTGAGTCGCCTTAATATCTCCTGAAATATTTTTTCTAGCTAATTGTGCCTTGTAGCACTATTAGGCACTATTGATACACAGTTCTGTGGCATATTCGAAATTACTGAAATCGACCATGTGAAAGCCAACTATATGGACACGACATGGCAAGGTGGTAGGCAGCTTCGCCTACATATCCAGGATATAATAGAACGAACGAAAAATCTGTAGAGTACCACGACCGAGAATGATTCCCTTCAGGGCTAACTTGCTACCGTCCGTCTTGCCATTTATGAAGATGTGCAGAGTGATTTGTTGGCTCGAAACATCGTGTTATGTCGGCGTTATCTGGCCATCAGTCAGCCACGACCCTCGATCAATGGCAGGGCTGTAGGGACTGGAAAATATGGGTAGCTTAGTGCTTCAAAATATCGGCCATTAGTTTGATTCTCGATGATTTATTAGTCAGCTTTTGTCAGCGCACATTGTGCAGCCCACCAGATTTTTTGACTACCTGGATATGGTGGTAGGGAGTCTCTGGATGCAGACAGCACACGACCGAAGAAAGAAGAAAAAAGGGAATTTAAAATATAAAAATACATTCGTAAGCTCACGCCTGTATCCCAGAGGGGTAGGCAGAGACCAGGGACTGCCGCCTACCACGATCCTGACAAAGTCTGATTTTTATAAAAATATAAAAATCTCTTACAGAGATAAGCTCGCCTTTGTACATGTGGTTTTTTATGTAATGTTCTGTCTAAAAATATTTAAAAAAATACTTTCAACTTACAAAACATTACTTTAAACACTAAAGTTACATTTACTAAAAGTACACATTATTGCGCATCACAAACACACAATAAGTTAAATTCAAAATTGTAATAATATCGTATGTAATATTGTAATCTGTAATATAGTATTCACATTAGAATATGTAATATAATAAATTATAATATAATGTCAATACGATATTACAGAAAAAAAAACAATATTAAAAAAAAACCTAACCAACTAAATCGCTCAGAGCCACATCCAACCCAAACGTCCCCATAATACTGGCCGCGTTACCGCGCTGCACAGCAATGGGAAATCCTTTGGCTCAGATATGCCCCAGAGCGAACGTCCATGCCACGGTCCCTCAATCGGCCGCCCAGCCGATCGAGGGAATTGTTTTCAAAACTAAAACATTATACCTACATAATACAATGGACCGGTGCTTCCGAGGTAACACAACGGCTGCGACCTTGAAAGGGCTCGGGATCTTCCTCACCACTACCCCGCAATATCCCGAGCAATAATTTACCAATAATTCCATACACCTGAACCCTTGTCCACGAATTTAATAAGCATTATGCAAATCAGCTTAAGACAAAGCCCTGTTAGCTTCGAGTGTGTATTTACAGTGTAACAAATAACGGTAGGCATCTAATTGACAGAGGTAGAGGGGCGGACCCAGTGTAGCAGCAGGGCAGTAGTTTTGAGCTGAAAAATATTGTGAATCCTAGCTAGGCCTGAATTCTGCTAATACTTGTAGTACATTGTTTAATGTTTAAAATTGTGGTGAACTTTCTGCTAAAATGCAAAAATTGACCTGCTAACATTACAGTTTATTACATTAAATTACATTACATTACGGTATATTAACCAATCAGCCAGTTCTCGTCCACTACTGGATATAAGGCTACCGTAAGGCATGCCAAACCCTTTTGTCTTCCGCCAACCTCGCCCAGTCACCATGAATCTGGCTCTTTGCATTAGTACAAAAGTCTTAGAAAAGCACAAGCTCAAACTGTAGTGTCTTAAGTATTACTAGAATTGCGCAATTGGGGGAAACGGTATAGAAATAAAAGTATTAAATATGAGCAAAAGGTTAAATCTCTTAAGATTGTAAAGAAAATATGAAAACAAAATAATAAAAAAAAAGTTTTGCTTTGGTATAATAGACAAGATCTCGTAGCCCCGGGTGCCTGAGTGATCTTAAGCGATCACGAAGGTTGAGCAACATAGGGCGCGTTCAGTGCATTGATGGGTGACCGTTCTATGACTAACGCTAGTGGCATTTTTCCGAGCGGTTCCGTGCTTTGCAAGGCGCATTAAGCAGTTGGTGGCGGCTGCCGTCGATAGATGGCAGTCGTTATGCCGTGATGAGAGTGTTGTGATTATGCAGACAAACCAGCTATGCCGCTTATGCGTATAGTACAGGCAACCAACTGTTCTAATTACTGCGGATCCCTAATGAATACATGTCGTACTTGTGCGAGCCGCGGGGATAGGCAGAACCCTTGCCCGAGCGCGCTTAGTCTGTGCCCTGTTTACTAGCAGTCAGTAGGACAGTAGAGCCCCTTATTAGGTCCCCTCAGTAGGTTGGGAGGCCTGACCACGTAGGATACAGATGTTTTAAAATCTAAATGGGCCCTAGTATTTCCACAAATTAAAGATAATAATATGGTGGCAGTGATTAATTTAATCAAAATTGTTTATATTTAAGGATGGATACGTACTACGAATGTATTGTGGACTGAAAAGTAACATATATCTAAAACAAATATTATTTTATGAGTTGAATTCGTTTAAATTAAGATACTTTGTCTTTTTTTTTTCATAAATATATTTTTTCAAATCCGCCTCTTAGCTCCATATTTTGTTCTACCTACATCTTTGGAAACTACTTTTTTTCAACGAAACTATATCAGAAGCTGTGCAAAATGATAACTTGGGACAAGTTTAGCAAGAAAAGAAGCGCGTTATCACGACATCAAATGTTGGCTAAAAGAGATTTTTGGTGAAATGAGCTCGCCATGTGTGCTTTTTTTTACGTATATGTTTTATGTGTGCAATAAAGAATAAACTCTCAGATACTTCCAATTACTCCATTATGTTTGCTGCGAGCAACCCTGCAACTAAGATGTTGGTAGGCCCTATTTCGGATGCAAAGTTACCCCTGACTTAACAGAGTACTTTGTACAGAAGTAAAGGTTTTTGAATTTGCGATTGGTAGTCAGACGTTGACGTGCTAATCACAAATGTACGTTACTTCGGAATTAAAGTCGCCTTACGCATGGGAAGAAGTGGCCTTTCAACTGAATTAGTGTAAACGGGGCTCCGGAAGATGGTTGGGATTGCAATGTGATTCTGATGCTAATTGTAAGCGACCCTCGTGAGACAAAGACTGTTCTATCATCAACTTATATCTCGTGTTTAGCACTCAAATCCATTCAATTTTAGGGTTTAATATAATCAAGAATAGAATTACGGTCTTAAAGCAGAAGAGACGAAGAGCAAGTGAAGGAAAACCTCTCGTAGAGTCTCTTTAACCTCCTCAGTCCCGTGTCGACAAAATAACAATAGAAAACTATTGTTATTTTCAAGGTCAGGACTGAAGAGGTTAAGTAAAATTATATTAAACGTTAAGCTTTAGGGTTAAGGTTAAGCAACATACGGCGCGTTCAGTCCATGGATGTGTCACCGTCTATGACTAACGCTAGTGTCATTTTTCCGAGCGGTTCCGTGCTTCGCAAGGCACATTAAGCAGTTGGTGCCGGCTGCCGTCGATAGGTGGCAGTCGTTAAGCCAAGTCAGAGGCCTTAGCGCGGCTTCAAAACTTGTGACAGTAAGACCAGCCACTAGTCTTACAAGCCTCCACCAATCCGGACTTGGCCCCCGTGTTGGAGTATGGCCTATCCTATACCTTCCTCAGGGCAGAGACCCGTGCCCCATCGGTGGGGACATAATGGGTTGATGATTATGATGATGAGGCCTCACTGTGCTGTTTTAGTGAAATCGTTTGTTTTATAATTAGACCGTTAGTCTCGAGCGTGTAATTAGGCCAGAGGTACAAAAATATAGTAAAAGTACCCACGTTTGTTGATGTTCCGGTAACGTTATGCGCGTGTCAACAAACGAATTTCCCGCTTGGGCCCTTTATTTGGCGCGGGTTCGTTTGCGTGGCCGAAACGTCATTAGTAAATTATTCACGTACCCTGTAGAGATGGAGTAAGGGGCTAGGCGGGTAAAAACCCAAACCAAGAGTGGGATTGGGTCTACGCTCATTACATCTATTGATAGTGAATGACATGATTCCGTAGCCTATAAAATCCACGCTGGGTTTGGGGTTTTACCCGATGCCTATAATGTATCTATTGTGTGAATGACATGATTCGTCATCCTACAAATTTAAATTATGTATGTATAAAGTGGTTTAGTAAACTGTATTACAATAAGACAACTGCATCAATCATGCATACATGAGCTCACGCCTGTATCCCAGAGAGGTAGGCAGAGATTAAAGACTGCCAAATCCTTCTATCAAGTCGGGGATGTATTAGCAAAGGGCTAGATAAAAAGTACCGGAAACCGGCGTGCGTGAATGCAGCGACTAAAGAATGTCGGTCAAGTGAAAGGGATTTGCCGAGATTAACCAACATCTAAGTTATACTTTTAAAAAACCGGACAGTCGGGCTCCCCCACCGATGGCTACAATAAGCTACGTATGCGTAATTCGAGATTTACTGAACTTTTTTATTTTTATGTAGTTATTAGACACACAAAACCGTGTTACGGACATAAATTACCAATATGAAATACATAAAAATACTCTATTCAAACCATAACACCAATACATGTGCATATAGTTATAATATAATTAATTTTTTAATGATAAGTTACATTATAATTAATTTTTTATAATAAACTTACAAATTATACTTAGAATTACAAATTTAAATATAAATATATTGAAATTAATTAAATTATATCGGAAGCAAGCATATTTGGACTTCAAACATAATTCTTTTTTATTTACAAATGTATAGTTTTCAGATTTTTCCTGTATTTCTAGTATAAGGCGATATTAGTGGCCAAATTTCAGGGTTCTATGAATATTGATGTCCATGAGTGTCAAAATATACATTACCAGCTGTTGCCCGCGACTACGTCCGCGTTGGCTTTAGTTGAGTAAAGTGTTTGCAAATAAGATAGGGATACTTTTAGTGCGTGCGAAAGAGCTTTCATACTAACTTCGCAACCCCCTCTTACCCCCTTAAGGGATGATTTTCGAAAAACTACTTTACACGTCTTCCATAAATTTAAATGAAAGAACTTCATATTGAATTTAATTCGAATAACTTCAAAATCGGCAATATTTCATACTAACATTGCACCCACCTTTTATCCCCTAAAGAGGTGATTTTTGAAAAACTATTTTACATGTGTTTCATGACTTTCAATGAAGGACCTTCATATTGAATCTCATTTGAATAACTTCAAAAACGGCAAAGTTTCATACTAAGTTTGCACCCCCTTTACCCCCTTAAGGGATGATTTAAAAAAAAGTATTTTACACGTATTTCATAATTTTACATGAAGAACATTTGTACCGAATTTCATTCGAATAACTTCAAAAACGGCAAAGTTTCATACTAACTTTGAACCCCCATTTTACCCCCTTAGGGGATAAATTTTCAGAAATCCTTTCTAAGTGCTCCCCTACGTTACAAAAGGAATCACTGTGCAAAATTTCAAGTTTCTAACCCTTATAGTTTAGGCCCTGCGTTGATATGTCAGTCAGTCAGCTTCTCCTTTTATACATATAGATTTTGCGGTATAAAGGACCGTGTCTTTTTTTCACGTTAAGTTAAAAGTTCTCCAGATTCAAGGGACCTTGAGTATTTGGATTTATCGTTTAACTCGATACCTCTGCGCGTTCCTGAGGTAAAGAGTCTTGATAGACGAGCAGATGCTCTACGTTGGTAGATCGCAAAGAACAAAAATAATTAGGAAAACACAAACTAGAAATATAAGTGTAATAAAAAACCTTATACAAAAAGTTGTAAAACATCAAGTCTAACAATGTTGTTTTTTACCCGCGGGGTTTTAACTTCGATCGATCCAGAGCTGTCCTTCTCTAGAGGCAGGTAAATCCGAATTCAGTGACCTTTGTCAATTTATTGCGTCGCGTTTGTTTCCTGTTCTGAGCTATATTTTAATTTTGTTTATTTATTTTTTAATTAATTCAGAATAACGACTTTTTTCCAAATATAAAAGTTCAAAGACTAACGTGGAGGATCAGCAACAGTGGTTCGTGACCGTTTTTTTCACCAGTGACAAAACTCTATTATTTGATATTGCGAGGTGTAGGTCTTGCCTTGGCAACCTTTTACATGACTATGTATTTGGTGGGCTGTATGTTACTGCATATTTTATTCTTTAAAAGTATAGATCCTTGGACTGAAATTGAGTCATTACAGTTAAATGCACCGTCGTCCATGAACTGGTTTTTTAAAATCACTGTCGTCCATGAACTTTTTATCGGGAGGGATAAGGAGGCCTTATAAACTGCAAAGATATTGTCTTTGTTCCATTAATTAATCTCAGGTACTAATTGTAATCAAAAAATATACAGAGCTTACTCTAAATTACTTATACTAACAAACAAACACACATAAGCTCAAGCCTGTATCTCAGAGGGGTAGGCAGAGACCAGGGACTGCCACGATCATGACAGATCACTTTGTCTTCATCGATATTCATTAGTCGTTGCATGCAGGCACGCCGGTTTCGGAGACTTTTCATCTTGCCCTTTGCTAATACATTCCCTATTTAGGCGAAGTATATCCGCCATTCCTTCCACTCACACGTTTGCTCGATAGATTTGCTTCGTCAGTCTTTCTTCCTTCATCCTCTCCATTATTATAATAATAACTTCCACACAACACAATCACTTGAGCTGGTCCCAAACTAGGATACCCTGTGCTATAACTAATTAATTGAAACCCAAGGTTAAAACAAACGACGAAGCGCTTTGAGAAAAGGTGCTCTTGCACTTCGCATGTCTCGTCTTGGCGGGGGCACTACCGTGTCCCCAGATGTTACTGTCACGAATAAGTCTGTCCTTACGACTGGATAGGGACCAGCCAGGTATTCCATTCCAGCCTAGTCACTAAAATATGCGTCACTATAGTTTCTTTATTTCGTCCATAAGTACTCCCACATCTGCAGTTTTTCAACTGTAAAATATTTCTCTTTATTTCATTTCTGTGTAGCAAGAGCGAGGTTTTCGCTGATTTAAAGCTGTAGTTGCTGAAGGTTTATTGAAATCTTTTCCAAAATAAATGTTAAATTCAAATTCAAATATTTTATTCATAGTACAGACAAAATGTTTGCTTTATGAACGTCAAAGTTGTTATCTACTCTATCTATTCACAACTCCGCTGGCTCAGCGACCCGAAGCGGGTCTTGGGCTTCAATTCAATTAAATTTTGTACAAACACGAGTATTACATACATGCAGAAGGTAAAATAAAATAAGGATCTTCGTGTTTTGCCATTTTGTCATACAAATGTTGAGCTTAACTTAATTCAACTCATGACCGTAAATAATCAATATCTTATGCAGGTAGGTAAGTATCGTATAGCCTAAATTAAATTATATCGCTATGTGTAACTTAAATTATAAATAATTCTTTTATAAATATACATACAAACATACATAATCTCACGCCTGTATCCCAAAGGGGTAGCCAGGGACTGCCACCTGCCACGATCCTGACGAATCACTTTCGCTTCATCGACATTCATTAGTCGTTGCATACATGTACGTCGGTTACGGGTACTTTTTAGCTTGCCCATGCCCATGGCTAATGCATCCCCTATTTGGTCGAAGTATGTCCGCCTGGGGCGTTCCTTACCTGCCCTTCCACTCACACTTTTGCTCGATATATTTGCTTCGTCATTCTTTCTTCCTTCATCCTCCCCACAATGTCCAAACCAACGCAACATTCCTTTCTCAATTCTAGTCACTACGTCCTCTGATCACACTATTGCGTATTCTGGAATTAATTAATTGTAAAATAACATTTGCTTATTAGTAGATTCTTAAGCTTTCTCTTTAGTACTACTTAATTTTAGATTTTTGATTGACAATGGAATTGTATTAAATATTTTTGGCGTCATACAAAACACACTTTTGTTCATAAGTGCTGTGTGAGCCGTATTTAGACGAAGTCACGTGTTATCTCGTTAATTACGTCCGACACAAGAAGTCACCACTTGTGACGCGCCGTCTCTCCCCAGTGGCCCGCATAGAGCTCACGCAGCTCCTCGGCCACTTCCTCCTTCCAGCGATGCCTGTGGCGGCCAACCGGTCTCTGGGCACTTGGTAGCTCCAACTATGCTCTCTTCACCGCTCGATCCTCTTCCATTCCTTTCTACGTGACCGAGCCAACGGATTCCGTGGAATTTATTTTTCCCGTTGACGTTGGGTACAGAAATGAGGTCCTCAATTTCCTGGTTCTTTTCAACTCTCCAACTACCATCTTCCGTCCTTGTTAGACCAAGAATCTTTTAATAATTTGATTTAAAGTGCAAAAAATATGCACACCATAGATAATGAAAGTACATGAAATTTCTTACCTTCTAAAAGTATACAACAGGCTTATGCTGTTTGGTAGGTTTTTCTTCTGTAAATTCGGTTCCCTCCCGCCATTTCTTTCAACTCGACCTATCAAAGGAATCCCTTACGCCTGTCAGTTACTTTGTAGCAATCGCTCGGCGACGCGTGTGTCGGCTAATGCCAGGCGCTCAAGCTGTCAGTTAAAATCGCTGAGATCACTTCAATACTGAAAATAAATTACTTGGAGAGCATGGTATTTTCGATCAATTTGGTACGACTTATTCGCGTACAGATCATGGTTATGGTGGTTAATGCTAGAGACTGGTGATGGCTGACCCTGTTATGCTCGTGAACGGGTGCTGTTCGTTTTGCCTGATTTTGTAGAAAAAATAGCTAGTGTTTTGACTTTTAAATTTACATGGCAATTATGGAATCGTATAACATAATGAGGCTCTGGGGTGTTACTTAAAATTATTTTAGAAAAGATGGTCAGAACGTGGGCCCAGTTCTAGTGATTGGTGCCTCTGGCTACCCCCTCGGGGATAACGGGCGTCAGTTTATTTTTATGTTCATATTGAAGTAATTTCCCGCTGCCTTTTTCTCCACTACAAATACGGCCCGAAGGCAGCGGCTAACATAGTAAATACATTGACATTCAGCAAACAGAATGTAAATTCTTTACTTTGAAACATATTATTTTTATACAGGTGTAGAAAAGTTTTCCAGTAATTTCATAAAAACGTGAAGAACAAAACTTAAATAACATTCTATAAACTAATCTATAAACTAATCTGTAAACTAATTAAAATAAGTAATTACTTAATAAAACTAAATTCCTAAAGTAAGTAATAATATAGCTTATAAATAAAACTATGCTAAAAATATATATTTACAAATAAAACACGTGCCCCAGGTCACCATCCTGCGGCAAGGAGCCCAGAGCGCTGGCGACGTTGCCTCTTTGGATGGCCAGGCTTATTCTTTGGCCGAGGTACGCGCCAGCCCTCTGGTCTCCTGATGCGTCGATTAGGCGCGCCGCTAGGTCCTTAAGCAGCAGGCGCGCCTCTGGGCCCCATGTGCCCATCGTTTCGACCCCAAACGGCGCAAATATGTAACCGTTGCTAATAGAGCTGTATTTGCGCCGTTTGAGGCTTTAGCCTCTAGAGCCTCCAGAGACTAGCGGCCTCCCATGCTTCCAGGGGATTAGAGTCATACCATCGAGCCTTTTGCCATCATCCCGGAAGATGCCTAGAGGTTCCAGCGTGGCCGGAACCCCGGCTGTGGCAAAGGCCCTCCGGATGATGTCGTTGAGAGCCGCGTGGCGGGGAAGGCGGCCCGGTGCTTCGTTGACACGACAGGCCATGGTGGCCCAGGCGATCGACGTCGGTGCCGCAGGTGCAACGATGGGGCACGGTAATGGGGCAACCCAGTCGCAGTCCGATGGCGATGCTAAATGAGGTGTTGTCCATAAGCGTCCCTATCAAAGCTGATGGGTGCGCCTGCAACCAGTATTTCAGTATCAAAAAAATTTAGTAGTATCACAGAAAACTAGAACTATGTTGTTTAGACTTCTGGCGGCTATAAATAAATATATTCATTTATTGTCTTAATAACATATTTGGTTTAAAATAGTAAAACCATTTGAATTAGAAACCATTTGAATTGTGGCATGTATTTTATTGGAATCTTATGCGAACGAAATCGCAGGCAACACTGATAATGAAACCACCAGTGTGAATATATAATAAGTTTATTATTTCAGCTTAGTAATCTCTTCGAACGAAGCACTTCGTATAATGATAATTATCTAAACGTATTGTCACTGTCGTCAATTAGTATCTCGCTGGACAACGCGTCGGGAATTAAATTAATCGTGTGTTATGCACATCTACGTAATTGCATGACAAACAAAATATAAATCAAATCATAAAGCGCCCAATTCATTTGAATGGTCTCACCGCATGTCGGCGTCAGACGCTAAAAGGTCTCAAAAGGTCTTAAATTATGGCCGGAATGTGTAATAAGTGTTCAATATTGATACACTTTGGGTCTGAGAGTGGCCTCTACACCCTCGCGTAGAGCCTCGCGGGCAGGTCTTTGAGCGTAATGGAAGGAAGGTCTGCTGCTGCTGTTGGGGAGATTGCACAATATCTGTTAAAACATAACAGACATCAACACAAGATGAGGTTGTCACTTCGACTGTTGAATCGCTCGTAGCCTCGGCTGCCTGAGTGAGCTTAAACGATCACGAAGGTTAAGCAACATAGGGCGCGTTCAGTGCATAGACGGGTGAACGTCTATCACTAACGCTAGTGCCATTTCCTGAGCGATTTCGTGCTTCGCAAGGCACGCTAAGCAGTTGGTGCCGGCTGCCGTCGATAGATTGCAGTCGTTAAGCCAAGTCAGAGGCCTTAAGCCCATCATTCACTACACGCACCGCGAGCCGAGCCCCGAGCCGTACCCATTCGTGGACAAATCCATCATCGCCCACACACTACACGAGCGCCGAGCTGCTTACTACTTTTATCTCCAGACGACGAGCGCCTCGCCGAGCCGCGAGCCGCGCACCGAACCGAGAACGAAAGCAATGTCACGCTAGCCTTGAAGAGGCTGCGACATAAAATAAAGAAGAAGAAATAAAAAACGTTATTAAAAAAAACAAGATATAATTTAATTAGCTCTTCTTCAATTACTAAGGTTGAGAGTTAGAAAATAGCCCTACACTGGTTTTGATCTCTCTTTAGCGGAACTACGGTGAGGTACTCCCCTGAGCCGACCGGAGACAGTAGAAACGCTCCCCCAACGGCCGTGGACCAAGTGAGGAGAAGGTTTGGCCAGCGGTAACGGCGGATCTCCTTTTCAAAACGGCGGGAACAGGCACCCCGGGGGTCTTCGGCTCCGTAAAAAGGGAATTCTGGTCCGGTACTTGGACCCCAAAAAGTGTGGGGAGACGAGAACACATGGTTTAAAATGGTTTATGTCGTTGAACAATCCGACAGGCAGACTCGCTAGATGGTGCGTGCGTCTGTCATCTTTTAATTTCGTTATCAAGCACCGCAAAGGGGTTGATAACGTTATTCCAGACGCGCTATCACGAGCCATCCCAGTCTCCGCCATTTCTACTTCGGATTCTTTCAGTACTACCAACGATCCTTGGTATAAGAAAATGTACAACGCCTGTTTAAATACGCCTTCTGCGTTACAAAATTTTGTAATAAAAAACAATAGTCTATATCGTTTGTCCAAAAATATCGCTAACAGCACGCTCACTTCAGAGTTTGCTTGGAAGGAAGTGGTTCCTATTGAACTTCGCAAGGAGATAATCTCCGAAAACCACACGAAACCTACAGCTGGCCACTTGGGCATATTTAAAACTTACCACCGCTTGAGTCTTCGGTATTTTTGGCCGGGTATGCATGCAGATGTGGTGAAGTTTGTTTCGTCCTGTTCCGTATGTCTTTCCCACAAACTTCCGAACCATACTACTTTAGGTGAAATGGGAAGGCCTAAGCAGTGTTCTCGTCCGTTTCAAATGATCTCGATAGATTTCGTTGGTCCACTGCCTTCCAGTAGAAAACAAAACGCATACCTGCTTGTTGTTATGTGCTGTTTCTCGAAGTACTGTATGATGTTTCCCCTGCGTAGAGCAACCGCGGAAGGAGTCATTAAGAACCTCGAAGACAGTGTTTTCCTGGTCCATGGCGTCCCACAGACGATATTTCTGGACAACGGCTCCCAGTTCATTAGCAAAGAACTGGACAGCTTCTTTAAAAAATTTAAAGTACCGAATGTATACTTCACTCCAAGGTACACTCCACAGGTTAACACCGTGGAGCGTTACAACAAAACTATAGTGACTTGTATATCAGCATTTGTTGAGAACGATCACAGGTCTTGGGATGTGAATTTGCCAAAGATACAGTTCGCTATAAATAACTCCGTTAACGAAGCCACTGGATATACAGCCTCCTTCTTAGTCCATGGAAGAGAACTTGTCACTTGTGGATCTCATTATGTAGATGCAGAATTAGGCAACGAGGTCATTTTCCTTCCCCGCGACGTTTATTGTGAAAATGTAGGACACTTGTCAGGAATTTTCAACAATGTGCAAGCAACTCTCTGGCGAGCTCATCTTAAAAATCAGTCGCAGTATAATTTAAGACGTAAGCCAGCCGAATTTGAGATAGACGATATTGTTTGGAAACGCACCTACTTTCAAAGTGACAAAGATAGTCATTTCAGCAAAAAGCTGGCTCCCAAGTTTGCAAAATGTCGAGTAAAACACAAGTTTTCTCCGTTAGTGTACCAGTTAGAAGATATGAACGGAAAGGATCTTGGCAAATGGCACATCAAAGACCTGAAATTGGTCAACTACAGATGATGTGATAGTTTTTTTTTTTTATTTAGTTTATTTACTTACCCTGGTAATTTTTTTTTTCCCAACAAAATCTACGATTGCTGCCTTAAGTCAACTAATTCAAATTTAATTAGTTGCCTTTTCTATGAAATAGTTCCTTAATACTGCTATTCTTACCTTGTTGAGGTTGCTTATGTTAGGTGATGTATGTTTGAATTGTGACTGTGGAAGAATGTAAGGTAGGGCAGAATCTGAGACATTATTTTTACAGCTGCGGATTTTATCCTTGTAGGGAAAAAATCCTTGGGCAGCGAGCGGGGTACTGTAACGTTATTATTTTATAACAACATTTTATTTAAATAAGTTGGATAAAACCTGTTAAATAACTTGTGATATAGGCACTAAAACTAATCAAGCTCAAACTAAAAGGGTTTACGCATTTCTCGTCTGCGCATCTCTAAAACCACTTATTACGTGGAGCCGGACAGCGCGTCCCCTCTCTCGACCGCTGCCCGCCTCATTTGCCTCCGGTCCATCGGCGAGCCTGCGCGTGCGCTTCTCCTTGTTTGTAATCGCCAGTCGCCGCCGCGCCGTCTCTATAGGCCGCGAGTCAATTTTATTAATTTTCTTTTTAAAGAAAGCCGTGGTTTACTATCACGTTTGTGTTCTCGTCTCCCCACACTTTTTGGGTAAGTTGCAAACAGATATTTCAACTAGGTATTTGCTAATTTAGCTGTAGATTAGTTTTATAGTGCTTGTAGGAACATATGTAATTTATTTCCCTTCTTTTCGTAATAGCGTAGTGCTTATACGTAGTTTTAACAGCTATTTACCGTGTCGCAGAGCGCCTCTCATAGCTTGCTCGCTCGGCGACACACAAGATGGCGCCTCACAAAATTGCCAGTCATGGTTGCATCATCCATACATTTCGTTCATACAATTTAAAATATTGATGTTTAGCTTTATCTGCACACTAGCTTGCGCTTGCCACTTTTGTTAATTTCCAAATAATGTTGCAGCTAGTGTGGAAATGTTGGCAATTAGTAACTGTAGATACCTATTAATTTTTGATTATCATTTTCATTATCATTTTTCATTATAATTTCCATCTCGCATCACTCCACTACTGATTTCCTTCACCGCCACTTACAAACTAGTTGGGTTTCTTCTTCTTCTGCCGAACCGGTGGCGGTGAACTGTATCTTTCCGATGGCTGTGTACTAATGCGAGGGGTTTCTCCACAGGGTCCAAGTACCGGACCAGAATTCCCTTTTTACGGAGCCGAAGACCCCCGGGGTGCCTGTTCCCGCCGTTTTGAAAAGGAGATCCGCCGTTACCGCTGGCCAAACCTTCTCCTCACTTGGTCCACGGCCGTTGGGGGAGCGTTTCTACTGTCTCCGGTCGGCTCAGGGGAGTACCTCACCGTAGTTCCGCTAAAGAGAGATCAAAACCAGTGTAGGGCTATTTTCTAACTCTCAACCTTAGTAATTGAAGAAGAACTAATTAAATTATATCTTGTTTTTTTTAATAACGTTTTTTATTTCTTCTTCTTTATTTTATGTCGCAGCCTCTTCAAGGCTAGCGTGACATTGGCCACTTCTATTCGCGAGCGATTTGCGGCTAGTTGCGTTTGGTCCATCCATCGGCGGCCAAACCTTTTACAAGCATAAAGTAAATTTCTGTTATGTTACTAAGTTCTGTGAGCTGTATTCCCCGTCTTTTGGGTAAGTTACGAACAGATACTAAATTAAATCGTGTAGTTAGTAGTGTTAGTACAATTAGTTGTAGTGCTTTGTAAACTATTCTTTTTGTTAACCTTTTCCTTAGCTATCTATTGTGCTTACTGTAGTAGCTAGCTTATAGCCGTAAGTAGTAAAGGTACGCTGTATCTTGATTGCGTAAGCTCTGGGTGGCTTTTGATCTCATAAAATGGCCACCCTAGAAATTCTACTTAGTCATTCATTATTGCATCATCTTCACTTCATGCTTGCCTTAACACTCTTCCATCTTTCATCGTACCTATGTTGTGTTGGTGATGATGATTTGATTATTAGTGCTATTATATCAGTATCGAAAAGAATTGTAAATGTTGGTATTGATCGATATCAATAGGTACCTACCAATATTTACATTTTGATATCGCATTAGTTAATTTAACACAATATAATCATTTTGTTATAACTTCCATCGCATTAGGAACTCCGCTACTGAAATTTATCACCGCCACTTTCAAACTAGTTGGGTTTCTTCTCTTCTGCTGTGTCGCTGGCGGTGGTTGTTTCATCCCGTGGCCGTAGACTAATGCGTGGGATTTAATTCCAGGGTCCAAGGTTCGGGCCATTTTCACTCCTTCGGCTATCCTGATCGAGGGGCCTCAACATCCTCGGATAGTGGTGCAGAAGAGGGTCCAGCTCAGCTGCTACCCAAGATCGTGGTGTCGGCACGTTCTGCCGCAATCAGCAGACCTCAACATCGAAGGACATCCATTTCCGCTTGGTTGCGGCTTACGGAAGGACTTCCATGCGTTCCCGATCAGCTCAGGGGAGTACCTGACAGTGGTAACTAGCGAAGAAAATCCATACTGTTTAGGCAGAACCTCACGGTTATCTTTGTAATAATAATTAGGTTTACTGTAATTACATTACTTGTTTTGTACAGAACCTTTAATTGTTGTTTCATTATATCTACCGCCTCTTCAAGGCTAGCTGCGAAACTTCTGACAGTAAGACCAGCCACTTACAAGCATCCAACCAATGGTATAGTTAGGATACAAAGGTATAGGCCATACTCAACCATGTGGTGGAGTATGGCCTATACCTTCCTCAGGGAAGAAACCCGTGCCCCTCGGTGCGGACATAAATGGGTTGATGGTGATGATGATTAAGTTCTCGCATGCGAGAAAATGATTTTTTTTAAATTGAATTATTTTTTTATACAAACAAAATTTACTTCATGAAAGTCACAGTTGTTAGTCTCACAATAAAATAAGTAGATTATGTGGAGAAAAAGCTAACAAAAAAACTCCACATTTGTTCTTTTTACTAAGAACATCCTACCCCGCCCATCATTGTCAGCTTATGAGCTGTGTAATGCAAATCTACGGTATTTTAGATCATGTCCTTGCAAAAACAATTAAAAACCGAATTTGTGTGATGGCCCGATGTAGAATTTTTACTATGAAGCTCGCTCCCATTCACTGCTACAGGCCTCCTGACATGCCATTTCAATCAATTTGCTTCAGATTGCCTGTCCAGCTAGCCAGTGGGCGTCTAATTTAATTTCGGTAATTGAATTAAGATTGGTACGTAATTAAGGCACCGTACAGGTGAAATTAGGCTTGTATTCCCATGCGGTTTTTGTACGGTTGTTTTAACGTAAAATTAAAGAAAGTAAGAGAAAAAACAAAAGAAAAAGAAGAGAAAGAAGTAAGTGAAAGTGAAAAACATTTATTTCTAGTATTGTAACACTACTATCGCTCGTAGCCTGGGCTGCCTGAGTGATCTTAAACGATCACTAAGGTTAAGCAACATACGGCGCGTTCAGTCGATGGATGGGTCACCGTCTTTGACTAACGCTAGTGGCATTTTTCCGAGCGATTCCGTGCTTCGCAAGGCACGTTAAGCAGTTGGTGCCGGCTGCCGTCGATAGATGGCAGTCGTTAAGCCAAGTCAGAGGCCTTAGGGCGGCTTGAAAACTTCTGACAGTAAGACCAGCCACTAGTCTTACAAGCCTCCACCAATCCGGACTTGGCCCCCGTGGTGGAGTATGGCCTACACCTTCCTCAGGGAAGAGACCCGTGCCCCTTGGTGGGGACATGATGGGTTGATGATGATGATTGTAACACTATAACACAAAATGACCATAACACAAAGATAAAACAATATTTAGAGACAAACGAAAACACAAAAATAGCATTATGACATAGTAAATACGAGTGCTACAACAGAAAAAGGCTGCAGCTCAGCAAGATGCTACTCGTAGTAAAGGTGACTAGCGCTGGTTTTCTGCTACACATTTTTTCGCTGAAGTATGAAAAAATGTTCATACTTCACTACAAAATACACATATTTGACAACAAAGAGAAAATAATAATTAATTAGGAAATGCTCTTACGAAATATAGAAACATAGAAACAGAAACATAGTAACATAGAGACATAGAAACGTCTTAGGCTTCGTTACGTAAGAAAACATGCGATACCTACAAGAAACGTCTTAGGTTTCGTAGGACACACTGATGTACATACACAACATGCAGCGGTTATTGCATCTGTCTACCATGCAAGAGGTCCCTGGTTCGAACCCCGGCTGGGGACAAAAAAGGCCCCAGGTCTTGGATGTTTACTTGTTTGTGATGTCGCTGTTTCTGGTTCCCACGATACAGTATATCCTAGTGCGGGGACAGAAGCAATGTATGTGCCTGTATGTAAATGTGTATGTACACTTTGCACGTATTTCTTATCTGTTCTTCGCAGTCATTTGTTTGCCGGCTCTCACGTCCGCGAGTGAGTCGCCTCCTCAGCGCCGTTTGTCACAGGGCGCGGCGACATTTTCATAATAGCAATATTTTATTCAGGAGTCGGGAGCGCCGCCGCCATGTTGAATTATTTAAACGTCCGACGGAATATCGCCCGAGTATCGCTCTGCAGATCCATCAACGGGCCTGCATGATGATCTGCCGACTTAAATCAGTGGAAATGTATGGTACTTTGTGTTTACCTGGCTACAGTAGCGTCAAAAGATGTGCGCGCGCGCGTGTGTGTGTGTGTGTGTGTGTGTGTGTGTGTGTGTGTGTGTGTGTGTGTAAGTGTGTGTGTGTGTGTGTGTGTGTTTGTGTGTGTGTGTGTGTGTGTGAGTGGATCGAATTGGTGACTCTCGTCCAGGGGTGGATAGTATATACCTACGGCTGATTATGTACATATCTCTGTAAATTCTCGTGTCTCAATGTTAGTGCGCAAACTCCTCCCAAACGGCTTGACTGATTTTGATGAAACTTTATGTGTATATTCGGTAGGTCTGAGAATAGGTTGTTATCTATTTTTCATAACCCTATCTGGCAAAACAACGTTTGGTGAGTCAGCTAGTTTTGCTATTCATCATCATGATCATTCAGCCAAAAGAAGTCCACTGCTGGACATAGGCCTCTTCCATGGATTTCGAAAAAGACCGGTTAGAAGCGGCTTGCATCCAGTGTCTTCCTGCCACTTGGATGAGATCGTCGTCCATCTTGTGGCTGGTCGTCCTACGCTGCGCTTGCCTCTGTGTGGTCTCCATTCCAGAACTTTTCGGCCCCATCGGCCGTCAGTTCTGCGTGCTATGTGCCCCGCCCACTGCCACTTCAACTTGCTCAACCGGTGGGCTATGTCGAAGACTTTCGTTTGTCTACGGACCTCATCATTTCTGATTCGGTCTCGTAGAGAAATTCGTTTTTGCTATTATAATATTAGATAATATAAAAATCTCGTGTCACAGTATTGTCATCAAACTCCTACAAAAGTGATTTACCGATTTTTTGTATGTATCTGGTAAGCCTGAGAATAGGCCACAAGCTACAAAAAAACAACGCTTGCCCAGCTACTCGTAGTATTGGAATACAATTCTTCATTAAATTTTTTATTTTTTATTTAAAACTTCATTGAATAACATAACATTTACATACAGGCACATACATTGCTTCTGGCCCCACACTAGGATACCCTGTGTCGTGGGAACCAGAAACAGCGACGTCACAAACATGTAAACATCCAAGACCTGGAGTTTTTTTTTTTCTCCCCAGCATTTTTCTCGCATGGTAAGCAAATGCGCTAACCACTACGCCACAGACTTACGACAGTTCATAGAGCGTAAGTGAACCTCGTTAAACCTACAGTTAAACTCAATTTTTCGTTAGAGTAGATAGGGTATAATATGTAGATGGAAGCCCAATTGCCCAACACCGGCGAAATTGTGTGCTAAATACGAATTTTCAGCTCATTGTCTCCTCTGCAGGTGTAATAACACACCCCGCGATGCCCGCCGCGCATTTAATGACGTCCCACCAAAACAGATGGTGTAAAAAAATGTGCAAGTCGGAATTTGATACGAATTTGCTATTCGGTAATATAGACAGCCTTTCTTTATATTTTTGAAATGAAACTTTCGTCAACACTATACATTAATAACTTTATTCCGGATACACTTACTTGACTTTCTGTCGGAAGAGTTCGACCAGGTTTAAAGTGGTAAAAGTAAAAAAGTGTTTCGTTCTGATTCGCAGCCCCATACGGAGGCTATAAGGTAAAGATGTATATTATATCACGATACCTCTCATTACATCTTTCCATAGAAGTCGTCAGGAGACCACACACGACAGCGATAATATACATCTTTACATCTTCGTATCTTAAAGGTACTGAGCGAAACGAAGATGTATATTTACTTGTCGATATATCTTAATACCTCTCAATACCTTTCCATATTACGATACATCTCTCTTCCGAAAGGGTGTTCAAAAAGTTTCTTGGTTATTCAAAAACTCCACTTGGAGTCTTATTAGGGCCGATTTCTGAATTGAGAATTTCGCTAAGTACTTAAATTACTTATAGTATTCGACATGGCGTTTAACGTCTAAATAGGATGAAATATATGATATGATAAGGATTTAAAATTTGCTTTCATAAAACAAAAACTTACGTGATTGCTTTTGATTGAAGAAAAAATATTTTAGATGAAAATGTTGTGAATACACAAAGTTTATGATCAACATGATATAGACATTGCATGGGTGGAAGGCAAATAGGTGTCCAGTCCTTTTTTTAAGAGTCATAAATAAGCATGAGATGGCTATAGTACTTATTAATTTAATTTTTTTTGTATTTGGGAGAATTTAATAAAAAGTTTCCACAAATTTGAGCTCATTCAGTTCAGGACCTTTAGCCTGACTCATATTTAGGTCTGACTCATTTTGACAAGTTTTTTTCCTTTACCCTTTAGTCTTTGGTATGATTTGTACATTAAACGTTTGGGACCTAATAAACTCGGCAAAACGTGGGCCCAGTTCTAGTGATTGGTGCCTCTGCCTACCCCCTCGAGGATAACGGGCGTGAATTAATTTATATTTTATTTAAACGTACAGAAATTACATTCTGTTGAATGTCAATGTACACACACTTATAATAAAATTAGAATTTAGGCGCAGCGTTGGAGCCGAATGTAGTAGAGAAAAAGGCAGCGAAAAAAAACTCCACTCTGATAATAATATTATTTGTTATCGGATGCTTCTCCTGGTGCATTGTCAGCCAATTTGAGTTGCCCGTGTGATTTTACCCGCTAGATCAAATCAAACCAAAATCAACCATTGTACACGAAATGAACGTCACGTAATTGTCACTTTCAGGAACTACGTTATTTGGAGAGGACGTAGTGCCATGATCAACATTTTTAAACAAAGACTCTACGTGTGCAGTCGAATTTCGACTAGGGGGTGAATTTTTTAAATTCGTTTCTTAGTGCTCCCCTACAGTATAATAGTAACCCCTGTGCAAAATTTCAAGTTTCTATCCCCTATAGTTTAGGCCCTGCGTTGATATGTCAGTCAGTCAGTCAGTCAGCTTCTCGTTTTATATACAGAGTGATATTTTCACCGGTACAATAAATCAACATACGTAATACTAAGTCCAAAATACAAATACCAACATTTTTTGTTACTACCCCGTTGGTACAGTCACCAGCATAAATATATGACGGTGGGCAGTAGTGCAAAAATATCTGATTCACCATTGAGATCATAAGAATATGATGACACTTTGCCGGTAAAAATATGTGATGATTTGTGGGCGGTGTAAATATCGTATCTCACTAATTGCATAAATATCGGACCAGGTAGCTTAAAAATATTTGATCACTGCTAAAATCAAAATTATGTGACTGCAATTGCTGGAATATTTATCTATTAACTATGAAGGAATATATATCGATAGAAGGAATAAATAGGAACATTTAACATAACATAACATTTACATACAGGCACATACATTGCTTCTGGCCCCACACTAGAATACCCTGTGTGATTTTTCCACAAAAACGAGCTTTACCCAGCTGGTCTTGTCTTGGAAAATACACCTATTAGGTACCGAATGGTCCTACATGCTACAATTCTAATTAAACTCTGCAGATACTGAGTAATGATATTTTTTATTTTAACCTAAAATATTCTTTACTTTAAAACTATATTTCTTAGCCAAAATACTTTCTATTAGAGGTTTTAACAACGATATTGATCGCGCAGTCTTGATATCAATATCTAGTGTAGCCTTCTGCAATTATTAAGTCTTTTTTTTTAGCACAATAAAAAAAAAAAACTCACGCCCGTTATCCCCGAAGTGGTAGGCAGAGGCACCAGTCTCTAGAACTGGACCCACAATTATATTATAGTACAATAATATATTTTTTAAATTATTTATTCAAGAAATTTCACGAACATAATTAAAACTTAAATTGAAATTGGGCAAATTTTTTATGTTATTTTTTTTAAGTCTCCTTTTCTTCCAAGTTGGATCAGCTGGTGTTGAAATTTTGTTCACAATTTAAAGAAGCGTTATTCAGAGTTACGAAAAAAAATTGAAAAGAGTAAAGATTTATGGCAACAGGATTTTAAATTTTTTAAATGCCTATAATTTTGTAAACATTGAATTTTTTTTTCTATTTTTCCATTTTAACCAATATGACTTACCTTATCACCCGGTACCGGCTTAACGTAGAGTTTTGGGACACCCTGTATATATTGATACATATTTTATTTGACAGACTAGATAGTTGACGGATAAAATGTTTTTTACGATGTCAGTAAAGTTTTGCCTGTAAGGAGGTTAAAAATGTCATCTCAGTAAAAAAAGATATCGGTACCTACACGGGTAATGAACAATTACAAATCGACATATTTTTGCTTGTGTTTATGTTACACATATTTTTGATGCCTGCCATCATTCGATATTTATTCCTTCATAGTTAATAGATAAATATTCCAGCAAGTGCAGTCACATAATTTTGATTTTAGCAGTGATCAAATATTTTTAAGCTACCTGGTCCGATATTTATGCAATTAGTGAGATACGATATTTACACCGCCCACAAAGCATCACATATTTTTACCGGCAAAGTGTCATTATATTCTTATGATCTCAATGGTGAATCAGATATTTTTGCACTTCTGCCCACCGTCATATATTTATGCTGGTGACTGTACAAAAAAAACAAAAATACCAATGTCTGAACTTATCCGCAAATCTTAAAGAAATATGGACTCATTACGCATGAGCACAACTAAACGCCCGAACTGCCAACTGCGCGCGGCTTGCGGGAAGGAAAAGAAGCGGCGGCGGCGGCGCAGCCAGTAGGTATGACTTATGTATGACGTAGCAAAAAAAATCTTACTTGATTTCAATTCTTCCTTCATACTTGCACGGGATTAGGACCGTCACCGGCGTGGAAAGCTTGCACTGGTTGGTAGTGGTATGAATTTCCACACCACGCACTGGCTAACGCCGAAGTGCGCCGTGCGTACCACGTCGTTGGTGCTCCTTCTGGGGTCTTCCTCGCAGAACGCGAATATCTGTTCCTCGATCTCCACGGCCAAGGGAGGTCTCCCTCCTCGGCCTTGAGCGTGCGCTGGTGCAGTGAACTGTCCGTAGTCTAGCAAATGCTGCGTCACTATCATGAATGTCCTGGTGTTGAGTATTTGAGGTTAAATAAAACCGGCATTTATCAGACGGGGCAAACTTTCTTCAGCGTATACCGAGCTGCACTGTATTTTCCCCATTGAGAAAGTAACTACGAACCATTTCGTAATACTCGCGGTTTGTAAACATCGTGCGCGCGTAATTTTCGACTGCAGGAAGTGCGGAAACGGCGCACGCGCACTCAACTAGGTCAATGCGCGCGGACTCAATTAATGACCGGCCAAATCGTGCGCCGGCCAGCCCGCCGCCCGCTCACTCACCCCACCCCGCCGCCCTCTGCCTCGCGCCGCGATGACACCTTGTAATGGGTGTCCATGAGTAACAAATTGGGTGAATGATAAATTAATGAAAATGAAAACAAAAATATGGTAATTTTATTCGATAAATGTAATCTATTATCGATACCAATGATATGGTAAAATTTATTGTACCGGTGAAAAAATCAGGCTGTATATAGATTAGCTGTTGCCCGCGACTACGTCCGCGTGGGCTTTAGTTGAATCATCATCGTCAACCCATTATGTCCCCACCGAGGGGCACGGGTCTCTTCCCTGAGGAAGGTATAGGCCATACTCCACCACGGGGGCCAAGTCCGGATTGGTGGAGACTTGTAAGACTAGTGGCTGGTCTTACTGTCAGAAGTTTTCAAGCTGCCCTAAGGCCTCTGACTTGGCTTAACGACTGCCATCTATCGACGGCAGCCGGCACCAACTGCTTAACGTGCCTTGCGAAGCACGGAATCGCACGGAAAAATGCCACTAGCGTTAGTCATAGACGATGACCCATCCATGGACTGAACGCGCCGTATGTTGCTTAACATTAGTGATCGTTTAAGATCACTCAGGCAGCCCAGGCTACGAGCGATTGTTAGTTGTATAAAGATAGTTGAATAACGTGTTAGCAAATAAGATAGGGATACTTTTAGCGCATGCAAAAGAGCTTTCATACTAACTTCGCAACCCCCTCTTATCCCCTTAAGGGATGATTTTCGAAAGACTACATTACACGTCTTTCATGACTTTCAATGAAGGACCTTCATACTGAATTTCATTCGAATAACTTCAAAAATGGCCGAGTTTCATACGAACTTTGGACCCCCCTTTTATTCCCTTGAGAGATAATTTTCGAAAAACTATTTTACAGTGTTTCAATACATTCAATGAACGATGTTAATTCTGAATTTCATTCGAATAACTTCAAAAACTGCAAAGTTTCATACTAAGTTGCACCTCCCTTTTTCCCCCTTTAAGGGATGATTTTTAAAAAACTATATTACACGTGTTTCATAACTTTAGATGAAGAACCTTTGTACCAAATTTCATTCGAATAACTTCTAAAACGGCAAAGTTTCATTGAATTTTCAAAAATCCTTTCTTAGGGCTCCCCTACGTTACAAAAGGAACCCCTGTGCAAAATTTCAAGTTTCTAACCCTTATAGTTTAGGCCCTGCGTTGATATGTCAGTCAGTCAGTCAGTCAGCTTCTCCTTTTATATATATGTAGATACATTAGGGACTATTTCAATGAACCTAGTTGAAATTTTGAAAAAGGAAGAGCTGGTTTATTTTTACGTCGAGTGTTTGGGGGAAGGTTTGAACTATTCAGTTTGTGACGCTGAATAGCTTACACTCTGCTCCAATCGGACGGTAACGCAGATTTACGTATACTCGACTTCAGTCGGTCGGTGATGTTGAATCGGTTACACTCGGCCTAGATTCTGTTAATGCATTGTGGTTCAATGACAACTGCATGAACATGGCGATTCAGTTTCATTGCCGCTTCAGCTCTATCAGCGCACACATATCAATCCTTCTAGGCGTCAATGGCATGAAAAATACGTCACGTGACCTGACCGTGCATCTGTCATGATACTGTAATGCACTAACTGAATCTAGGCCCTGTTGGACAGTGACGTGAGCTGGTTATTCATTGCTCCTGTTGTCGGTCGGAGACGCTAAATCGGTTATACTCGGCTTCGGTGGATTGTTAAAGCAGAAACATCTATACTCGCCTAGACAATGGGGTCCAGTCTAATTATATCTAATTACCATAGTTTAGAATATTCTATTCTATTCTATTCTATAATTTTCACTTCTATCTTGTTCTTATAAGTACACCGACAGTTTTTGTGTTACATTATTTTATAGACGGTATTAAACCTAAGGTGTAACCGCATTCCTCATTCTATCCATCACTTGCGTTCCATTTCCTTCCGTGTTTCCTGTTTGTTACAAAACGCACGAAAATCCCAAGCACATGATTTTCAGGACATTCAGGACACTTTTCAGTCTGTTCCTGACCAATCAAAAATCTTGCTCTTTTTGCAATAGTTTTGGGCTTTTGGTCATTATTATAACTTATTGCTCTGACATTGTTATTCTTTAATGCAAAAAATATCCTATACCATACTTAAGTTACTGCTTGCGGCACTTAATTGCATAGACTGCTTTTTTTTTGGGATTTCAAAGCTTTCCCCATAGTAGCAGTAGTATTTTGAGTGTTCATCATGAGTAGATACCGCATTCTTACATGTAGTGTTGGTAAATGAGGATTTTGGTACCGCTATAACGAGAAATTGGTCAAGTGCGACTCCGTCACCAAAAGTTCCGAGCGACTGCATAGTTTGTTTTTGTTATTTCTGAGTAACCAAAATATGCGTTCGGGAATAAAACAAAGAAATTTGTTTAACCTTACCAATCGTAAGCAAGACAAGTTCCTCAAAAACCACTTCATTAATAAATTGATGAATAGAGAACACAATGACACATTTATGTGAATAAATTATTATTACATAATTCGATCAACATTATAGCAAAAAATAACTTCAATATCTTCTTACTACTTTAACTTCTAATATTTTTCAATGTTTAGTGCTTTACTCAAAAAAATAATAAACAGAAACATTTTGTTGCACACCAATAGTGCAGTTATCATAAAGTTCTAATCACGATCGGATTGGACCATCTCGTTTTGTTCACTACCTGTATCTCGTCCTTTGTAAATGGATCAGTCCGGAACGAACCAAGTTATTTAGGTCGCGGGTCGCGGCTCAACAATGATTATTTACGGGCTTGTTGATGCCGCCGACTGCCGCCATGTTGTTTTGGCTGCACCGCCCCCCTCAAGGAAAGCGGAAGTGACCACGACATCCTGTCATGTTGCGCCCTTATTTTTGCGAGAGACGAAAACATCTTTTCGCAAATAACGTTACGGTACATTCGATTTTCTTGGAGCAATAAATGGGTTTGGAACATCGTCGGAACTCCTTCGCGTTCGGAAGTAACTTGACTCTCTTAAGCTTATCAATTTTAAATGTTGTAGAAAATACTCCTGACCTTTCGCGTTTGTTTACGGTCACTTTAGATAAGTTCCGTATTGTTTGTGAAGTCGTCTCTTCTTTATAATAATAATAGCTTACGGTGAGCTTTGTATCGCCTCTGCATCAATAAATTAATCGATTTATTTAAATAATATTAATTTGCTTCCCCAAAGCAACTCAATATTTCGCATATGGAAAACTTATATTTCGCAATATTTCGCATATCGAGTAATCTATATATATATAAAAGGAGAAGCTGACTGACTGACTGACTGACTGACTAACTGACTGACTGACTGATTGACTGACTGACTGACTGACTGACTGACTGACTGACATATCAACGCAGGGCCTCAACTATAAGGGTTAGAAACTTGAAATTTTGCACAGGGGTTCCTTTTGTAACGTAGGGGAGCACTAAGAAAGGATTTTTGAAAATTCTACCCCTAAGGGGGTAAAATGGGGGTTCAAAGTTAGTATGAAACTTTGCCGTTTTTGAATTTATTCAAATGAAATTTGGTACGATGGTTCTTCATTTAAAGTTATGAAACATGACATGTGCAAAATAGTTTTTTAAAAATCATCCCTTAAGAGGGAAAAAGGGGGGTGCAAACTTAGTATGAAACTAAGCCATTTTTGAAGTTATTCGAACGAAATTCAGCATGAAGGTCCTTCATTGAAAGTCATGAAAGACCTATAAAATAGTTTTTCGAAAATCATCCCTTAAGGGGGTGGGAGGGGGTTGCGAAGTTAGTATGAAAGCTATTTCGCATGCGCTAAAAGTATCCCTGTCTTATTTGCAAACACTTTACTCAACTAAAGCCCACGCGGACGTAGTCGCGGACAACAGCTAGTATAATATACAACGTGCTTAGCTTGAGGTGCTAAGGGCCGTTTTCTGAATAGAGAATTTCACAAAGGGCCGGTTTTTGGGTTGAGAACTTTCACAAAGTAAATAGTTAAATGACGTTCATTCACGCTCTTTTCTGAGAAATTTGTTGAGACAACACCACAGTTAAGTAGTTAGTCAAATTCTCAATTCAGGCCCTAACCAACTATACAGGGTGGCCAGGGGATTGACGTCAAAAAAAAAAAATTAGGTCCCTCTTGTCATGGGGTATCCGAATCACCCCCATGTATGTTCCGCGATTTTTCATAGTTTCGGAGTTATGATTTTTTTTCTGAATTTTCATGAAATTTCGCCTTATCAATTTTGAAAATTTCTAAAAAAAAACTAGAAACTTTTTTCAATTACTTTTTTTTGTAACTGAATCTTCACAAGTTGTTCTTCTATGCATAAAATAATCAGCTTCGTAACTTTGATAAAAGTTATTAAAGTGTTGGTCTAAAGTCAAAAATTTACGTTCGGTAAATTATGACTTGAATTTTCAAAAATAAATTAAAAATCCAAACAGATGTTTTAATGGTTTCTTAGTTAGCCTCAGAAATGCGCAAGACTCTCAGATTTCATAATCATTAAAAAAAAGTACTGCTTAACGAGCTACTTTGTGTACATTCGGCCTTCGAAGACAGCGAGGTGAAGAATTATTAAAATTAACAATTTTTTTTCTGCCATTTCGTCTTTTCTTAGTTTATTAATGAACGAGTCGTCATCATCATGATGAATAAAAGTGGTTTTGTCAATAAAACACAGATTAAAATGTAAAAAAAATGTTTATTATAATAGGTTTTCAAAGTTGCCACCTCCAGCAGCAATACACATTCTACACCTACGTAGGAAATTATCTTTTAATCGTCTAAAAGCTGCTCTGTTTTCCTTTACAACACGTTCGGCTTCTGTTAATTTCTGCCTCAGCTCTTGTTCACTCCCACTTTCTCTGGCGTATGCTATTTCCTTAAAATAGCCCCAAATAAAAAAATCCATGGGGTTGAGGTCAGGTGAGCGTGGAGGCCACGATATTGGTCCGCCGCGTCCGATCCATCTATTGGGGTACGCCTCATTTAAATAATTTCGGACTTGCGTTGCGTAGTGACATGGAGCGCCGTCATTTTGAAGAACCATAGTTCGTCTTAGTTCAATATTCACGTCTTCTAGCAACAATGGAAGTTCATGTTCCAGAAAGTGTCGGTATCTTTCTCCATTTAATCTGGACGGCAATTCAAATGGACCAATCAGTTCGCCATTGAGAATACCAGACCACAAGTTAACGCTGAAACGATGTTGAAACGTCGACGCTCTCATTTCGTGTGGATTTTCAACCGCCCACGTGTGGTAATTATGAATATTGAAAATTCCAGTGCGCTCAAAACGTGACTCATCTGACCAGAAAACTTTATTGAAAAATCCAGGATCTTGTTGTTCTTTTTGTAGCATTGTTTGGCAGAAATCAATGCGCAATTGGTAGCCTGTAGGCAGTAAAGCTTTTACTCGTCGGATATGGAACGCATGATATCCTTCATCGTGAAGTATGTCTTGGATAGAAGTTCTTGGGATGTTCAGAGTACGAGCCATAGCTCTGGTACTCGTGGAAGGATTTCGTTGAACTTCTTCGAGCACAACTTCTCTGCGATCCGGGTCAACTCTAGGGATTCCTTCCCTATCGCCTCGTTGGCCAGGAATGCGGCCTGCCATTAAGGTATTGTGCGTGTTAATAAAAACGCGATGGTCGGGATAATGCTCAGGTTGCGGCCCACCACGACGTTGAAGTTGTTCGCGATACAGTCGCGCTGCTTCAAGGCCGTTTCCTTGTGCAACTCCATAAAAATAGTGCATTTCTGCGTATTCACTTAACGTGTAACTCATCTTTTACACTTCCAAGTAAACAAAGTCCAAATCAGTATGCAAGACACAGTCCAATTAACGAGCGAAGTAGTCAAATAAGTAGGCAGCGGAATCCGCGGACAAAGCGAGACAGTGAGGTAAAACAAAATGAAGACACGTGTAGCAGTAAACACAAAGTGAGAACGACTGAGGTACAAACTTGTTTTGTGTTCGCTTCTGCTGCGCTGCTCACTCTTACCGCTGAGAGTGAGAGAGATAGCAATAGTTCGGCGGCCTCCTATCCTCAAAGACTATTGTTATTACAGGTAAAAAGTTGCGTCTGCATTTACAACCCATGACCCACGAGAACGGACCGCGCAAAATTAATTACTGTAAAACGGAAAATGCCTCCAAATTTTTTAATCTGTGTTTTATTGACAAAACCACTTTTATTCATCTTGATGATGACGACTCTTTCATTAATAACCTAAGAAAAGACGAAATGGCAGAAAAAAAATAATGTTAATTTTAATAATTCTTCACCTCGCTGTCTTCGAAGGCCGAATGTACACAAAGTAGCTCGTTAAGCAGTACTTTTTTTAATGATTATGAAATCTGAGAGTCTTGCGCATTTTTGAGGCTAACTAAGAAACCATTAAAACATCTGTTTGGATTTTTAATTTATTTTTGAAAATTCAAGTCATAATTTACCGAACGTAAATTTTTGACTTTAGACCAACACTTTAATAACTTTTATCAAAGTTACGAAGCTGATTATTTTATGCATAGAAGAACAACTTGTGAAGATTCAATTACAAAAAAAAGTAATTGAAAAAAGTTTCTAGTTTTTTTTTTAGAAATTTTCAAAATTGATAAGGCGAAAATTCATAAAAATTCAGAAAAAAATCATAACTCCGAAACTATGAAAAATCGCGGAACATACATGGGGGTGATTCGGATACCCCATGACACGAGGGACCTAATTTTTTTTTTTGACGTCATTCCCCCGGCCACCCTGTATACCAACTTTTCGAACTTAACTGTATCACATGAACCTAATCGCTTGTTCCATATCGTATCTGCATCTAAAATAGACTAAAAGAAATAAGAAACCCTAAAAAGCAAGTCAGATAAAACAAGACAAGCCGTGGGGCTTTCAATGTCACATTCAATAAAGACTGTCTAAGTCTTGTGTTACAGTCGAATCTGCCATTGTGTCGCAGTATCAGGTAATTAATCGGACTCGATAATGAAGCCGAGTTGACGGGCGTGACGGAGTGAGAGAAGGCGCCGCCGGGCCTTGCAAGCGCACAGATATGACGAAGATATGACGTCTGAAATGAGCCCAGCATGAAGCAATACTTCTACAGGGTTATTACTCAAATCAAAACCCAAAAACTAGAATTATTTGAGGAAGACCTCAAATAATCCTATGGAAAAATAATAACCCGTAAAATTTTTTCATACGCCGATCTGTTCACCATAACGGTAAATATGGTTTTAACTGAACTTTCCGTGGTCATAACGCTATTGATTTAATAAGCTCTTAAAGCAAATCAAATCGTTTTGTAAATCAAAACAAACCATGAAAAATATAACCAGTTTTACCATAAGTCTTTACATTGCGATATTGCTTGCCTATTACATCTTGGTCTAATTTTGAATTTGCCAAATATCTACAACTATTACATTGGTGATTTATATCAATGGTCAATTGTCCAGTTACCAAATAAAAACTCTTTGGTGACCTCTTAGTACGTACAAAAAGTACGTTGGGAAATACCAACACAATTTAAGACAAGCCCGACTTGCTACCAATAAACAAGTGTCGGATGAGTGAAAGTTGTTCTAATTTTTGGCATTTTGCATTTGCGCTATTGCACACCACACACACGGGCGTTTATTTCAACGCTACGTTCGGAGCAGTAAGGTGGTAAATAAACAATAAATTTATGTTCGTGTCTTATCTTTCTAACAAGGGTGTCCTACATGTTCCCTGTCTACTAATTACCGTCAAATTTAATTTCTTTTAAGGGTAGCGTAAATAACCGCACCATCGATTTGTACTGCGACAGCTTAAGAAGCGCGTAAATCTATTGCTTCGGAATTTCGTAACTATTTGCGATTATACATCTAACAATTTACTATTTATTTGTCTTTGAGTGAGTGAACTGTTGCTTGTTATTATGTTTACATATTTTCAAGTTTGTTATTTTTATCAGCTTGGTGTGCATATACATGCACACCGAAAGACATTCACACTCACACACACACACGCACACACTCACTCATTCACTCACTCACACTCACTGATGAGTCCAAACAAGAATCTGCTTGGTCATTTGCCCTCCAGTCAATTTTTTATGTTTAAATTTTCATGTTTAATACTTAATTAGAATTAAGTCAATACTATTATGTACTCTTAAACATAAACAATATTTGGCTATCACCCATTTTTTAAAGCATTGTCCAGCGAGTACTCTGTGCTAGCGCGTATGTTGTATTATTTTAGTGGTAAACTGTGGACAACTAACTGTTATTGGCCTTATTTTTAGATATTAGTTAATTAGTAATTATTACCTGTTACGCTGTTGTTGTTCCTAATAAAGTAAAATAAAATAAATAAATAAATCAGTAAAAACTTAATAATATATTTCTGGAAGCTGTAAGTTTTCCTATTTTGATAGAAATAAAAATTGCCCCACACCATTCATCATATTTAGTCTATCGGTTATCCCTTTTTCTGTTAGAAATTAAATTAGTTTAAATGCATAGAGCGTGTATTAGACCTACCTATATCTGTTGGAAATATAAATATATTAATTTAAACTTCACAGCGTTTATTTGACCGCCGGTGCTAGCCTATTTCTACTAGAGCCACTTCGCGCAGGGACGGAACTAACGACCGCTCTTATGCAATGCGAATGAAATGTCACAGACAGACTGCGTTTGCGCAGACCGCTGGTCGGGGCATTACCATGAGTTGTTCTTAGCTTCAGTAAATTTATTACTTCTTTGTATGACTGACGATTTAATGGATACCCTGTGCTATGGTAACCAGGCAAGGACATTACAAACATCGAAAAAACCCAGAATGAGGCTATAGGCAATAGGCTATTTGACCGATTTCTGAAAAGCTTCTCATATTTTTTGTTGGTGTTCATGGATTCCTCAGAAAGTGGTCATTTTAAATTCTTTCGTGTATTTCTTCTAAAAAACGCAAACGAAAATTTACTTTCGAAATAGGCCACCAAAACGCTATCTTGGGCAATATGGCGTCGCACAGGAATTATGACGTCACTTGCCAATAAACCCACCAATGAAGGTAAGATGGTATTCTTTGTAAGGACGCCTATTGTGCAAGTCTAAACTAAATAACGAACAGTTTAATGCAGGTTTATTGGCTGTATGTGTCTGTTATTCGATTAGTACTGAATTGTTTAGTTGTGTTTGTTATTATTACTTCTCATGACTTACTGAAGTATACGAATACATCACCGTCCATTGAAACCAAGGCAGGTATCTAAACTCGGAATATATTTAACTAGACCTACCTAGATACCTATTATAATTTTAACATTTGTTCAGACTAAATCATTGCAGTAAATAGATGAAAAGGTCAGTAGGTATGCACGCATTAGAATCTGGGCGGCTCTTTTCCAGGTTACCCCTAATTCTATCTATGTAGTGTACTAAATATTTCTTGTATGTAGTTCTTTCTCATTAAGTTATTTTCGTGTTGTTCGTAAAATGTAAACTTATTACCTACGGGTATTTGTCACTCTTTTATAAGTGCGAGGGCTATCTCGAAACCTAATACAAACCTAATAAATATCAACATTAAAAACAATTGTCAATGTTCGCAACTAAGCTTCTCTAAACAAAGCAAAGTTTAATTTATATGTTCAAAAAGGTACTCTAACCTAATAAACAGTTTGAAATAGCTTGCCATACTCTTAGAATAAGATCTTTGTGTATTGTATCTTTGTATTTATAGTCAAATAAATAATTTTACAAATCAAATCAAAAATCAATGAAGGTAAGAAAAAATGAATGACAGACGCGATTTTTACTGCATGTAACGACATCATAGAATCGGCCAATCCAGGCCATTTTCGATTTTGGGCTATTTTATTTTGTGTTTTTTTGCCTCTAAATAATACTGTTTTTTTCACACTGTCAAATAGCCTATTGATAAGGTTTTGTTGATAGAAGGTACGGTAGAGTCATGGATGAGGATGGCAAGGGATCGTGTATTCCAACATTTAAAGAAAAGTGTCTTTGACCCAGCAGTGGGCCACCGGCCGCTGCGTAAAAAAACTGATGGACAAAAGAGATAGATCGACAACTCATGGATAGCCCCGACGTGATCTCATCACCGATATCAAGTTTGTAACTATATCGGGCAAGTACGATGGGCCTATAAACCGTTTGAGACGCTGATATCGTCGACTTGTTCAGCTTTTGCAACTCTGTTTTTATCGTAACTACCTGTATGTGTTACACATGTGTGCCAATATCCTTTTAAGCAACAGTGTTGATATGTTTGTTGTTATACTGATGTAGTAGACGACCTCTGTGTGCTTTTGCCTACCATGCGGGAGGTCCCAGGTTCGACTGGGGACGAAAAAAACCCCGGGTCTTGGATGTTTACATGTTTGTGATGTCGCTAGCTGTTTCTGGTTCCCACGACAAAGGGTTTCCTAGTGTAGGGCTAGAAGCAATTTATGTAAATGTTTATGTTTAGTAATGTCTCGTGGAATCGCTCGTAGCCTGGGCTGCCTGAGCGATCTTAAACGATCACTTAGGTTAAGCAACATACGGCGCGTTCAGTCCATGGATGGGTCACCGTCTATGACTAACGCTATGTGGCATTTTTCCGAGCGGTTCCGTACTTTGCAAGGCACGCTAAGCAGTTGGTGCCGTCGTTAGATGACAGTCGTTAAGCCAAGTCACAGGCCTTAGGGCGGCTTGAAAACCTCTGATAGTAAGACCAGCACAACAACACCGCTTACAAGCCTCCACCAATCCGAACTTGGCCCCCGTGGTGGAGTTTGGCCTATACCTTCCTCAGGGAAGAGACCCATGCCCCTCGGTGGGGACATAATGGGTTGACGATGAATGTCTCGTGGAAACGTGATACTACTCAAGAGGAAGTAATAGTGTTGTGAATACAATTAGATGTATTCGGTCTTTGGATTGAAGATTCATTCTCCCAGGTGGACTTCGACTAATGTCCTTGCCTGGTTAGCATAGCACAGGGTATCCTAGTTTGTGACCAGTTCAAGTGTTTGTGTGTTTTTAAAGTTATTATTGATAGCAATAATAATATAAGGGATGTATTCGAAGGGCAAGATAAAAAGTGACCGAAACTGGCGTGTGTGCATGCGCCGACTAAGTAATGAATGTTGATGGAACGAAAGAGTTCTGTCCGGATCGTGGCAAGCAGACTGATCCAGGGCAGAGGCCTACCCCTCTGGGATGCGGGCGTGAGTTTACGTATGTAGGTAAATATATTTTCTCAGGTAGTTAATCGAAGCAAAGGATATGTAGTGTAGGCTTATTTCTTCATACATAGCTTAACAAAAGTAAGCTAAGCTATCTATTACCTATGATGTTAAATGAAATGTTAAAGCGGGAGCCAACAGATTGCTCAAATATTATGAATTCCAAGCGTTGGAGGAATTCGGTATATTTGACAATGTTACCTTTAGAGATACTTACTCGAGGATAAATCGCGAGGATAACAGAAATCTTAACAGAATTTGTGGGAAACAATTACCCAGGAACATATCTAAAACACACCTAGAGGAGCACAACTTACCATTTTTTTATTCCTTCATTATTTTAGTCTTACCCCTCGTTAAAGGATAACTTTTACTTTTATTTGTATCAATGTAAAAATATAAGACATCTATTATGAATAATTTAGTACCTGTCTACGGTAAACTCGGACGAAATGCACATCAAATTGAAGAGCGTAAAAAAATAGTCAATCCGAGTCGACAACTTATAGGCGGAAAATTACGACTATCGAGTATGTTCAATATAAAAATGATCTTTCTATATGTGAGTGGTTGACCAAAAAGGACCTGGAGGGATTGGAAACCGAAATATTTTTTTAAATTTTTTTTAGGTGTGGTATTGTAGCTTTGTTTTGGTCTAACCAGAATATTTTTAGGTGCCGTAGTTATTTGTTTATGATTTTTTTTGTGAGCCGAGCACGAGTCGAAAATGTTTATACACGAAACTTCGAACGCGATTTTCTCGAAATCAATTATTTTCCCTTGAGGTCCCTTTTTGTATACCTACATATAATGAGGTTGGGAAGTAAACATGTCAATTTCAGCCAGAGCCTGTGGTGCTTCAGTACACAGTGCGTGGGGGCTCCGGGGGCCCCCAGCAAACGCACGGAGAGGACCACCGCGGGGTTTTTTGTTGGTAAAATCCCACATAACCCGGCTTTCCCACAAAAAGCCGGTATCTTTGAAAGATTTCCCTCTCGACAGTAAAAAAAGATACATGACTGGTATAATATTTACTTTGTGTTAAGATGTGCAGGTCTGCTTGCCCCCAGTATGCTAAGCGTGAAGTTGCGCAAACTGTTGTGCGGAGCTCGGCTGGAATCTTAGCCTCGAGAGGCTAAGTGCAACTGGTTAGGGTTGAAAACGCGGCCTATTCCTATAAAACCTATTATAGTAGTTATTTAAAACCTTATTGCGACCATGGAGTTATTTAGCCTGGTAGTACGATGACGCGAGACACGTCTTTTGAGGCGCTAAATGTCAGAATTTGACAGTTAATGTGGAAAGTCGCGACTCTTGACGTTATGGCGTCGTCGGTTTTTGGCATACATACTTTCGAGTCCCATGTCCTGGTTTCTGACTTCTAAGTCATGGGTCCTAAAAATGTAAAATATGTTTATTTGGACGGCTGTTTTCTTAAAAAGTTAAAGAACATTCTACGCAAGTTCAAAGTGTCAATACTTTTATTTTCAGAAAGATTTGACAGAAAGAAACATCAAAAACTTACTTAAAAAAAAAAAAATTCCAAATTAAATTATTATTATCTTTTTAGTTGTTTTTGTGTGAAGTAGAAGTGGTCTATTATGACAATATATACTTACTTACCAAAACTTTACGTAGTATTTAGAAAAGAAACACTTTTCAATTTTTTACGTCGAAGAATCAACATTACGCATCAATAGAGAAGCGCCCAGCCTGTCGCAAGTCGCTAGTTCAGCGGTTATTAACGCAAATCTGCTCAGATGTTCGCGAATGCAGCTCTAGATAAGTGATGACAGTTAGACAGGCTCAAGCCTCAGACATGTGGTGCACTGACATAAGAGTGGCGTTGACGAAATGCCGGCAAAACTTGAACATTTTTGTGAAACATACTCGTATTAGAAAGAAATGTAGTATGTGTAGCGGTTGGCCTTAAGCAACTAATTATTTACTTATGTATTTCTAAAGTATTTTTATATTATATGCATCGGTTTTTAGGGTTCCATACCTCAAAAGGAAATAACGGAACCATTATAGGATTAATTTGTTGTCCGTCCGTCCGTCCGTCCGTCCGTCTGTCCGTCTGTCTGTTAATACTCTTTATCTCGGGACCACGTTGAGGTAGCGAATAGAAATTAAACAAGCCGTTTATATGGAAAAAAATGTATAATAAAAAATGTATAAATATTTTTTTTACTTTATGACCGTCAAAGGAGACGGATACGCTTTAATACATTCTTGGGCCTAGATGTAAAAGACGAGAGTGGTGTCAATTAACAGCTTATTTATTGTCAAACTATCTTTGAAAATTTTGCGGATTTTGGCAATCTGAGAGCAGAGTTAAAAGAGATTTAGTAAAAGTGAGCCTCTGCAACAAATTGACAAAAACCTATACTTAACAGCTGATTTTATAACTATGATCATATGATAGACAGTTATTTATTACATTAATTGTAGTTCTTATTGTATTGTATTGTATTGAGTGGGAGAATGTAACGAAACTCACAAATAGATCAAAAGATAGGGAAGACAATGATTTGTGTCATTTCATCCTCTAAAACTCTTCGGTCCAGTATATTACATCGATTAGTCGCTATGCCACAGTCGTACATGTTAAACAATATACTAGAAGTCCGTAGAGCAAAAGCACTGGTCGAGGAATATAATTGAAATACGCAAACGATAACCGATATAAGACGAGTAGGTAATCCGGTGATCATGATCATAGATTGAAAGTCCGGGAGCTGTCACTGTCAGCACAGATTAAATACATTTGACAAACATAAGTAATAAATCGATCTGTAAACGAGAATCTACGAGAATCGATTTTAAAGTTGGTTTTCTGTTTTATTGTAAACTATTGACAATATAATAATTTATTCCGTAGATTTTGTTCACTTTGATTGAATCCATCATCCGATGCGAGTGTTTTTATGTTCAATAATAATTGTTGAAATCATTCACAGGAATCGATTATAGTAATCGATACTTTATTTCATCAGTGCAATAAACTCGTTTTTAAGATTTCTCGTCTCCCAGATGGTGAATTGAGCAGATTTTTTATATTTTGAAACAGAAAAAAATACCGCTTTTTTAAAACTATATTTCAGCTTATTACATTTGGGCCCAGAGATCCCCGTCTCCTTTGTTATTTCATGTAGAGAAGAAGCTTTATTCTTTTCAAAACAGTATTTACCTTAATTAACAAAGATTTCAACCAAAAATTATTACTCATGAATGTGTTAAACACATACATAATACATAATAATTAACAGTTACAGTAATTAACAGTACATAATAATTGTCCTCTAAATGTATTTATTATTAACTTGCTGACCCCGCAAACGTTGTTTTGCCGGTATGGGAGTATAGAAAAGTGTTGTTTTTAGACTTTTTAGGCAATTTCTTAAATGTTTCTCTCCGTAAGAACCATTCTCGTACTTTAAGGAATATTCTAAAAAAAATTAGCGAAATCGTTTCAGCTGTTCCCGAGATTTGCGCTTAGCAAGACATTAAGCGATTCATTTAATTATATACCTTTGTCTTCTAAATAATCGTTGATTTTATTGTAAGCTTTTTTGCACGAAGTACGTTTGGCTCTTTGCAATATAATAATATCTTTGGGGATCTTGTTGTAGAATCTTCGACAGTTCCTTACAAATCTATTAACTTTTGCAAGTCGATTGTCAATTTTCGTAATTGCTGTTATATTTCCTATACATAATATTTTCATAAATGTATTAACTTGTAGTTGTTAAGATTTTGGTTACTTCAAATAATCTCTTACCGAATCCCTACTAGTACTTAGCTTGTACGAGTAACTAAATGGGATCGCTCTCTTCTACAAGATGAAGATAGTCTCAATGTCTGCTGCCCGACCCCGTAGTAGTAGGTATGTAAGCAGTCTCCATTCTCTCATAAAGAGAGTATGGGCTTTACTCACCATGCGTGCCCACCGCGGCTTGGCGATTTCAAGCGTTGAGCTATCCAAGCGTGTTGGATAGCTCAGATACTCAGCTTTCCACACGATGTTTTCATTCACGCTATCGAGTGGTATTGCTACTATAACTTCACAAATGTACATAACTTAGAAAACAAAGTCATATGTTTATGCACTGGGAATCGAATCTGAGTCTCCCGCTTCCGAGTTGAACCATCGTTCTACCCATTGGGCTACCACCGCATACCATAAGTGGTACACCGTAGGACATAACACTATGGAAGTAACTAAAATAAACAAGCCTAGCAGTTGCAATGTCAGTAAGTTCCCTAATTATTTTCACCGCATATACTGCGGAGCTAAGGCTGTGTGCTAATTTTACAATTTCTTACTTAAGCCGCGTTTTCACGGTCTTATTGCGCTCGGACCATCCGCCAGAGTGCGTCATCCGAGTAAACTCATGCTTCTGATTGGCCATTTTAGTGTCGTGACGAAAAACCGTCCAATCAGAAGCATTAGTTTACTTGGATAGCGCACTCGGTCCGAGCGCAATAAGACCGTGAAAACCCGGCTTTAAAATCTCGTAACTACTCCTCGAGATTCAGAAAACAAGGGCACTTAGAAAGAAAAATAATTTAATGCCGTTAAAAGTTTTTACAAATTTTGTCTACTAGCGCTCCGCACGAAAATTTGTGGGTTTTTAACGATTTTGTTTTCTCAGTTAGGCACTTTTACTTACAACTCGTTGCTAGAAAGGAAAATACTGAGAGACCTGAGTGTTCACAACCTCAATTGTTGCTTTTAAGTCTATACTCTCTTTTGCTATTGTCAAATCTCATGTGTAATTCCTGGTGTACATACAATAAAGAATATTCTATTCTATTCTATTCTCTTTCCGAGAGTACTTTCTGAGCTACTCTATGGGTCACGGTATGTATGTTCTCCCTTATTTTGATTGTTTCGTCTTAAGTTTCGAAGCTGTATATAATAAAGACAACTTTAATATAAGTTTGTTTCCTAGTGACAATGTTCTCAGTGAATTTCCTCCAACGCACATACCAGTATTACATAATGGAATGGATTTAATTAAGACCGAAGTGTTTGCTCGTATATTAGTGAATTATTACCGCCAATGGTTATGGGCCATTTAGTTAATTATTCTGTGAGAATTATGTATTCTGTTGCAAAAAGTTTCGTAGACAAGAGTTGCCGAACCGGACATAATGTCATCAGAGCCAGACTTACTAAAGTAGGGATCGCCAAATAACAATTTGAATATTAAAACTTGACTTTGACATTCAAAACCTAAAGCATTAAAGTTGTACCTATTTTCTAAAAGTCAATCCTATTGATAGATTCTCATAAATATCCGTTAGCGGCTTTAGAAAAGCATCAAATAGAAAATATTATATTCAACTAAGAAAATATATTATATAATTTTTATGCTGTGTTAAAGTATACACTATCTATAAGTGGAGAAAAACGAAACTGACGTACGTGTATTCAACGACTAATGAATGTCGATGAAGCGAAAGTGATTTGTCAGGATCGTGACAGGTGGCTGTCCCTGGTCTCTGCCTACCCCTCTGGTATACAGGCGTGAGTTTATGTATGTATGTAATAGTGGAGACTTATAATTGGCCTTCTGTATGTTTATATATTTGTTACTCTGTGTTACGTGCTGTTAGTCTTCCCAATGTTAAATAAATAATTATAACTTCCATTCAACACAATCATTTGATCTGGTCCCAAACTAGGATACCCTGTGCTGTGGTAGCCAGGCAAGGACATTACGAACTTGGAAAAACACCTAGACTGAGGAAATTTGTACAAATGTACCGCGGCCTCAGTGGAAATCGAGCTCACGACCTCGGTTTTAGCCTTAAGGGGTAGACAATCAGGTAGGGAAGGAGGCAGTCGGAAAAATATTCTTCTTGGGTTCAACATCAGGGCCTACATTCTCCTAATGAATTGTACTGCAATGATAGCTGCATAAACATGGCGATTTAGTTTAGTTATGCTCCAGCCCGTGTAATACGTAACTATCCACTCTATCAGGTTAAGCATATCAAGTTAATATGTATGTATTTGACAATCCGGAGTAGGCTAAATCAGACTCGATGCAGTAGAGGGCTTTTGTTTCTGCTTTATTTTTGTGTCTTATATCATGCTTTTGTTGTGTTTTTAGTATTGTAAAAAAGCGGTGGTGGCGTAGTGGGGTTGACCCTTGCTTCTCGATCATGAGGGTCTGGGTTCGAACCACGCATGTACCAATGACTTTTAGTTACGTACATTTGTTTGTACAGCAACACCATTCGCTGATAAATTGTGCCCGGATAACGGCGACAGGCTTGCCACTTGTCACGTTTGGGACCTAATAAACTCGGCAAAACGTGGGTCCAGTTCTAGAGACTGGTGCCTCTGCCTACCCCTTCGGGGATAACGGGCGTGAGTTTATTATTATTATTATTATTATTATTATTATTATTATTATTTATTAGTATTGTGTCGTTAAATAAACGTTTCATATAAATTTGACAGTTTTTTTTGTTTTTGATTTTTTTTTTGTACCTCGTATCTCATATGTTTTTAGTATTTGTCGTTAAATAAGCATTTTATCTATCTATCTAGTTACGTTTGCAGTCAAAATCCATGTTATTTGATAGTTAAATAGAATTTGGTGCGCATAATATAACGGCAGGTGTTGTGATACAAAACCATGCTTTTTTAAAATTTCAGAGTGACACAAGATTGTCACGAAATCAGTGCTATTTGAAGGATCAATTATTTACTTATTTTTAGTTTCAATAGTCTCAGACAACAATGCCTGAGAACACAGTTTTTGGTACACCACCTAATGGTGTAGTAGCACGTAATAACTTTATTTTGAAATGAGTAGGTAATAATAAAGTTAGTAATTTATAGTGATAATAGAAGTAATTTTAGGCCTGAAACAAAGATAATTATGCCTATTATTGTACTTACATTTAGATATAAGCCTTCGTGTGGCAAAAATAATATTTTAATGTTATTCTTGCCACACAAAGTCTTTTAATGAAGCAAAATTTCAATGTGCCTATTCAAATTCAAAATCCGAACTCATATTAAAATATTTTATTTACCATAAAAACAAAACGTTTAGTTTATGAACGTCAATGTTGTTAGTTTCACAATTAATAGATTACATGGAGAAGAAACTTCCAAAAAAACTCCACATTTATTCTTTTCAAAACAGTTTTAGCGTGTTAGCAAACTTTCAAACTTAAAAATTATTACTCATGGATGTGTTGAACATTAGATATAATTCTCCCCTGAATACATTTAATATTAATCTACTGTTAAACACCATATATATTTGTCTTCTAAATAATAATATTTGTAATATTGTGACTGTCTGTTGCCAAAATAAATAAAAATAAATACATTTCGCTATATCAAAAAAAATCTAAATTATCTATTTATAACAGTGATAAAAAGTAGTAGGTGTCAAATCCTCCTTTTAAGTTTACACCTGTGTTAGGAGGAATCCGCTACTCCAGCCGAGTATTTGTACTTATGTTTAAACACATTTGGGCCGACCTGCATCACCCCTCAAATGCTACTCAAGCAGCCATTTAATCATACAGACGACTGCAGGTCCGCCTTTACATTTTTGTTGTAAAGTCGCCCTTAATGTAACTAATTTGAATGCACTTGTGTAAAGTGTCTACAACAATTTTTTTTTGCAATGTTTAGCTCTATTAGTTTTAATACCTCCTAGGGCCAAAAGCAAAAAATATACTAACATGAATCTCGTTTTTCAAGTGAAAAAGGTCATTACTACGGAAAAGAAAAAGAACAGCATACTATAAAATCGGATTATTTTGAACAGTTTTTCATGAAAAACACGAGCAAAACCTGCCATTGTGTATGTCTATAACTTTGCATCAATCGCAACAAAGTCTATGTGTTTGTAGTAGTTTTTGTGTATGTTGGAAATCTTTGTGTTTCGTGCGTAGACAGCATATCTAACAACAGGCCTTCTCTCAGAGAGAGAGAGAGAGAGTATGGGCTTAATCACCACGCGTACCCAGCGCGGATAGGCGATTTCAAGTGCTGAGGTATTGAGTAGCGCACTCTCAGGTTTCCTCACGATGTTTTCCTTAACATCAGCAAGTAGTATTGCTGCTATAAGTTCACAAATGTACGTAACTTACAAAACAATGCCATAGGTACGTGCCCGCACTGAGAATCGAACCTGGGTCTCTCGCTTCCGAGTCCACTGTTCTACCCACTGGGCTACCACAGCTCCTATAGAAGCAACGCGAAACTTACAGGTGTATTCTACTTAATTATGGTATAGACGAATTTCCCACAAAACTTTTACATACAGACACATACATTGCTTCTGGCCCCACACTAGGATACCCTTTGTCGTGGAAACCAGAAACAGCAACATAATAAACATGAAAACGTCCAAGACCTGGGGTTTTTTTTTATGTCCCCAGCCGGGATTCAAACCCGGGACCTCTCGCATGGTAGGCGCTAGCCGCTGCACCACAGAGGTCGCCAAAAAAAGTCTTCTGTCGAGTACAGGAGCTTTTTTTTTTTTTTTTTAATATAAGGTTTAACGGCCCTGGATACTAGTCCTTTTGAGCCTTTTAGTTTATTATTTTATCACTTCCACTGTTTTACACTCTTCACTATTTACAAAGTATTAATCGTGTTCACTATGTATTTACAAAGGGGGGTGAAGGATCTTGGATCGGCAAGAAGTTCTTGAAGCCGCATTGGAATATTATTTCCATAGATTGGTTCGAGTTCTGTTATTAGAGTTAATCTGTGGAGGCCAAATTTTTGACAACTGAAGATAAGGTGAGAGAGATCGGCGTTATCCGTGCCACAATGTAAACATTTATCATCTTCAGCCAGATTGAGTCTACGGAGGTGAGTGGGAGTTTGGCAGTGTCCAAATCTCATTCGGTTAACAATGGTTATATATTTACGGCAGTTAATTTCTTTGTTTTTGTGATACCAAGGTTGGGCGGGCGGGCTTCCTTGAATATCTGCGTACCAGCTTCCTTTAACTTTGCTGGTTTCTTTCCAGTAATCGCGCCATAATGTCATCAGATGGTCGTTCAAAGGTGCATGTAGATCAGTGAACGGCATCTTCAGGTCGGTGGAATGGTCCTCGTCGGGTTCCCTACTTGCGGCTCGATCAACAACTTCGTTCCCCGTGATCCCTCGGTGAGCAGGTACCCAAAGAAACTTAACCTTTTTACCTCTAACATCTAAATTATACAAAATATTCCTAATTTCATACACTAAATAATTTACATTGTATCTGAAACAGTTACCTTCTAGAGCTGATAGAACACTCAGTGAGTCAGATAATATAATAACCTCAGACACATTAATATCTTGCACATGAACAAGAGCTTGATAAATTGCATAAGCTTCAGCTGTGAAAATACTACAATTGCCATCAATTTTGTAACATTTTGTTCTTTTTAACTGTGGATCATAAAATGCTGAGCTTACTCTACTTCCCGACTTGGAACCATCAGTATACAATGAATAAAGATGTTTGTACTCCAAAAATTCCAGCAGACTGTTTTGATTAGTTATTGAATGTTGCTGTACAAAATCATTTCCTAAGAGTATCCTGAAATCAGCCTTATATAAAGGCCATATACTTTCTTTATACATATTTACAGATATACTATTTAGATGAATTATAATTCGCAGTAGAGTTGGAGTGTTACCATTTAGTATTTGTGTAATATTTGCATATGGACCAACTGAGCGGTGTAACATATCAATTGCTTCATGTGGCAAAATGTGGTCTAGAACACATCTATTATTCAAACCAATAAGTTTTAAACAAAATCTCTCAGCTAGTTGTAAACGTCTGAAATGTAGTGGAAGAATGCAAGCCTCGCATTGCATAGCATTAATTGGTGTTGAGCACATAGCTCCAGTTATAATTCTTAGTGCTTTATTCTGAATAACATCTAGTTTTCTTAATGATAGCAGGCTTGCATCCATATAAGCAATACAACTATAGTCAAAGTGACTTCTCATGATACTCTTGTATAACATAGACAGTATTTTGGGATCTGATCCCCAATGCACTCCAGCCAGAGATCGAAGTAAATTAAGTGCTTTTGATGCATTTTTAATAATATAATTGATATGACTTTCAAATGTTAATCTTGTATCTAGCAGTATACCAAGGAATTTCTTCTCATTTAACCAGGGTAAAGGAATATTATTATATGTTACAAAATTGTCACTAACAGTATTTTTCTTACAAAAAACCATTGCTGCACTCTTACTAGGGCTAATGTCTAATTTAAGTTTATTAGAATAATAATTGTTTACCTCTACAAGAGCCTGGTTCAGATTATTTACAGCTATATTTACATCTTTATGTACAGAATATACTAATAAGTCATCTGCAAATTGCAGAAATTGAGCACCCTTATGGGTCAGATAATTATTAATTTGACATGTATAAATGTTGTACAGCAAAGGAGATATAGTGGCTCCTTGCATAGTTCCTTTAAATACTTGACCTGGTCCATGCAAACTATTATTAAACTTTACATACATTGTTCTATTGTACAAAAATTTAAATATCCATTTACAGATGCATCCTGGGATACCAATCTCTGACAAGATGCTTACCAATATGGATGGATCAACATTATCAAAGGCACCTTGTACATCCAAGAATGCACAAACAGTGACAGATTGGCTATGAAATGAATTCTTTATATCTGATATAAGAGAAGTGAAACTATCACTTGCACTGCGACCTTTCCTAAAACCAAATTGTTGGTCTGGTAAGATTCTCTTTGATTCTACAAAATGATCAAGTCTTGTTTTAAGCATAAGCTCAAATATTTTTCCAACACACGAAGACAAAGAAATTGGTCTGTAAGAATTGAAGTCATTACTTGGTTTATTTAATTTTAAAATTGGTATGACACATTGTGTTTTCCAAGAATCTGGTATAGTCTGAGTTTTCCATAACAAGTTAAAAATGTCTAACAGGGTTTTTTGTGCATCTAAGTGCATGTTCTTAATAAGTTTGTAAGGAATGTCGTCTAATCCGGGTGTAGTGTCTTTTCTAGACCTAATTGCGACAGTAAATTCTTGCATAGTAAAGGCACAAGAGAGAAAAGTAGAGTTTTCATCACCATTATGACTAAAGAAGCTATTTAATGAGTCAATGTCTATTGCATTTACAGATGAGGAGGATGGTGCATACTTATCAATGAAAGCGGGAATCCATTCATCATTCCTTGGACTCGTAGGTAATCTAATACGTTTAAATCTTTTAATATAATTCCATATAGTACTAACGGGTGTATATCTGTTGAAAGATTCTACTAATTTAACCCAACCATTCTTCTTTTTTTCCTTCAATAATCTCTTTTTAAAAGCATCTAACTTTTTAAATTTAATGTAACTAGTTGTGGTGGAATCAGATCTATATGAATTTAGAGCTTGTTTGCTTTTCCTAACAGCATCTGAACACTCACTGTCCCACCAGGGAACAGGTTTCCTTAAAATATTTTGATTGACTTTCTTAAACTTTGGTATGGTTAAATCCTTAACTTCCATCAATCTTTCACAAAAATTATTGTAACTTTTAATTGGGTTGGAATAATCTAAACTAAGTTGACCTAAGATCTTTTCTGTTTCAGATTCAAAGGTGAGCCAGTCGGCTTTTCTGTAAAGATAACGCTCTACATGGGTACCAGTGTCATATTTCTCGACTGTGGTGTGGATGTCAAGAATAGTTGGGAAATGATAACTACCCATGGCATCATCGTGCACTCTCCATTCACAAAGAGGAGCTACAGAAGGACTAATACAGGAAATGTCAATTGCAGAAGGTCTTTTGGTAGGACTACCTACTGTAGTAGAGGAACCAGAATTCAAAATGCATAGGTCATATTCATCTAATAAGTTATAAATTTCATTACCTCTAGAATTGGATCTAAGGCATCCAAAAGCAACATGATGTGCATTGAGATCACCAGATAATAATATTGGACTTGGCAGCATATTTAATATTTGTTTGAGCCTCCTACATTGAAATCTACGACGATTAGTATCTGGAGGATGAGCATATGTACAGAGTATCGATAAATTGCCAACATTTGTGGATAAAACTATAGCTGTTGACTGCAAATAATCATAAAAGGGTGTAGCAATTACTGAGTATTTCAAATGCGATTTTAAGAGAATACCTACTCCTCCTCGTCCATCTGTTCCATTTTGAAATATAAAATCGTAATTGGTAATTTTAAATATACTTCTCTCTCTTAACCAGGTCTCATTTAAGAGACAAATGTCAATATCATTATCTTTTAAGTAATTAATAAGCAAAGGTTTTTTGTTAACTGCTCCTTCAACATTAAATTGTGAAATTCTAATAAAAGCTTTATCCATTTTGTTGTAGTGATTTAATTAATACTTCTTGAATAACAGAAGCATTGATCTTACCCATGTTACTGTTAGCTAATGTCACTAAGGCTCCAACCATGCCATTTAAAATAAAGTTACTCTTTAATACTTCATCAAGTAGTGTTGCATTTGAATCAGATTTGGGATTGGGTTTGGGAATGTCTTTTGAAATGTCCTTGTTTAATGGAGTTGTTATAGTTTTATTGTGTGTTCGTGTTTTTTTCAAAGGGGGAAAATTCGTATTGTAATTTCTCACAATATTTTTGTCTTCGTCTTTACGAGAGAAAGATGCAGCAACTTTTGCATAGTTTTGTTTATTATTATTTTCTTCCATTTTGTTTTTTTTAATAGGACAGTCACGAGAAATTGCTAAATGAGGTCCATGACAATTTATGCATTTAAGTTCTGCATCTTTCTTGCACTCAGAGAAGTGGTGTTCTTCAGAGCAGATTGAGCACTTTTGTGTTGATTTACAAAACTTGGCTCCATGATTAAATCTGAAGCATTTGAAACATTGCAAGAGCGGAGCCCTGTATTCGTTCACTCTAAATCTATATAAGTCTAGGTAGACATAGTCCGGTAGGTTCTGCGACATAAATGTCACCGAGACGGAACTGTATGGAACCACCTCGCCGTTCACTTTGCGCGTGAAGCGTCGCACGGTGATGATTTCGTATTCAGCCGAGAGTTGCTTGAACAGATCTTCGTTACTGATTGTAGTAGGGACAAAACGAAGGACCCCGATTGTCTCCACCGACCTTGCCGGTATGTGCGCCTTGAAGAAGTGACTCTTCAGGAAATCAGCGTTCATCAAGAAGTTGTTTGCATTGATGGACTGACCGAAACAAACTCCAATCTTATTGGCATTGATGCGCTTAATGCCCACCACGCCCTTCACTGCCTTTTTAAATAAATTGTTGATGAAGTCCGGGTTTTTATTCCCAAGCCGTTCACCTTCCTTCTCCGATTCTATAAAAACCATATATTCAGCACTTACCAAGTTCTCTGGATATACTCTTTTGTACCCTGGTTCGTGTATGGTTTGTACATGTCTTTGTCCTTGGAATTTTCGTTCTCACCCTCCGAATCTGACGGCAATCTGGACCTCTTCTTACTCCGAGGAGAAGGATCGGTAATATTCCCAGGGGGCAAAGCCCCCGGGGCATTATTCATACTGATCAACTTATTAGCACTGTTTTTAGAGACTTAAAGCTCAAAAACAAGTTACAGAAATTACAAAATAACTTTTTGATAAATTAATTTGTAAAAACGCGCCCTTCCTTTTGAAATGCCCGCCAAAAAGTCGAGTACAGGAGCGAAAACAATCCACAGACTATGAGACTAACTCACTGCATGTCACTCGTCGTGACCAATGAGCCGTTTTCAGAAGCACTAAAAAAAAAAATATTACGGCTGTCAAAGTAATACAATTTTGGACCTCAGCATTGGGCAGCCATGTGTGATACATCATAAAATAGGTCTCAGCGAGCTGAATAAAAGTTACTATGACGCCAACAGCCAAATGTTTGTCGTTTCGGAGTTATATTTTATTGAAAATTTTAGTTTTTTTTCAATACAATATAACTCCGAAAGGACAAACATTTGGCGTCATAGTAACTTTTGTTCAGCTCGCTGAGACCTATTTTATGATGTATCACACATGGCTATTGGGCTGAAACTTCTTCTGAAAACGGCTCATTCAGTCATAAAATGTGGCTTGTACAACAAATCACACGAAAGCAAATCATCCTATACACCCATGCACTCTACTCCGTTACATTACGGGCGACTTTGCAACTAAAATGTGAAGGTTGACGTGCTGTCGACTATACATTTGTTACTGATTAAGTTAGCACAATGTTGCCACTCTCTGCCGGGTTCAACAGCTTAAATAATTCGCAGTGCAAAAGTTCATAGAAAGTAAAGCACTCCACCCTTGCTTGCGACAGCTTGGAGGGCCTACTGTGGACAGAAAACTGATAATGTATACTCCGTTCCTCAAGTCGTAGTCTTAGGAAGCCAAATCGTATCTCATTGGTCAATAAGGGAAACCTCTGACGACCTCTGTGGCGCAGTGGTTAGTGCATCTGACTACCATGCGAGAGGTCCCGGGTTCGAATCCCTGGCTGGAGACAAAAAAAATCCCAGAGCTTGGATGTTTACATGTTTATGACGTCACTGTTTCTGGTACCCAAGACACCGGGTATCCTAGTGTGGGGCCAGAAGCAATTTATGTGCCTGTATGTAAATGTTTATGTTTATAATAAGCGAAGACGGTGTACTTCATAGGGATTATGGTATTGAAAGTCACGCGCATTAACTAAAGAGCTCAAATAATAATGGATGATTTCCTTTGGGAGCTCGTTTTGTGGAATGGAGTACCTATAGCGTTAAGCAAAATAAAATTCGAGGAGTTGAACAGCTATTTGTCTCGATCATACAATATTCGCACCCAAAGTGTGTCAGCGACGCTTTATACCTATCTGTAAATTGGTTAAGCTTTATTGTATTCATAACATATTAAGAATTAAAAAATAAATTATATATAATTTGCTAGTACCGAAATTTACTTGGCCACCTAGATAAACATGAAGGTATGAAACCTTCTTGTGATGACGTCACTATAAAAAAAGAAAGGGTGGCGCCATTTTGGCTTCTCCTTTTTTTGGTGGGAAAGACATTGTAACTTTGTAAAGTTAATTACTTATTCAGTGTATAAATGCAAACAAATTGAGAATGTGACAGGTTTAAATATAACTATGAGTATGTCTTTAAGTATTTTATTTCAAATAATCAAACAGGTAAATACGAGTATGTCCCTCGCAATTGTCATAGAAAATCCGACAAACATTTTTTTTGGAAAATTAGTTTTTTTGTATTTTGTTAAAAAAATGTTTGTCGGATTTTCTTTGACAATTGTGAGGGACACACTCAGCGGGGGAACGCTGCTAGCGTCACGGGAACTTCAGGATTGGGTGTGTCCCGGGGCGGGACTTTTAACTGATTTGGCGTATAGCTTTTATGTTGGTTGTTTGTAGTTCACCTCTAAAATCATACTTTACTTTATTTTTGACGGAGTTTTATGTGAATTTTAAAATTTAATGAAATGTATTTTTTTAATTAAATACTAAATGATGTATATTTATTTACAATGATCTTGACAAACTTCTATCACGGTTACATTGACGGGTAACATAAGAAGTATCCTCGAAGCTCAGCGATTAATCGTAGCGGGTAATAACCCTTGTCTCTGCCCACTTTTCTGAGACACAGGCATGTTAATATTTGTTGCAGTGATAAATCGTCCGTAGTAACCCCTACAAGGAGTGTGTATCAAGACATTTAAGAGCACGTGTCATACCATACGTGTTACGTGTCCGCATATAAGCGCTTGCTCTGTGCGCCCGCAACGCACTGCACCGTCGGCTTTCAGCCTGTCCGTCTGTCTGTAGGTTGTATAGTGACCGGTGGTTCTCGGCTGCAGATATCTCGGTCAGATCTTAGTGATTATACAGTGACAGATACTTCGAATCGCAGTTTTAAACCTTGTGAGCTCAGAACTTTTTTCGGTGATTGTGCTTTAGTGAGTCGAAATGAAGTTGATGGTTAGTAGTTCATTATTAGTAGAACCCATTTTTGTATAGAGTAATCATGAGTTAAAATCTTCATGTGTTTGTGAATGACTGCGATTGAAACCAAAACAAAACTTTCCCAAAGCTCAAGTTCACCACTGATAAAATTTGCGGCGGTTTTTTAATACAGAGTACCTGAACAATGGTTAAGTTCTGTCTGACAAAATACTTGAGTAACTATTTAAGTATTTTTCCTGACAAGATTCTAAAGTATTTAAGTATTTTGTCAACAGACAACAGGCTCAATTTGGTTACTAAGCAGGCCAATTTGGTTACTAAATTCTTAAGTATCTCTCGGCAAGACCGAAAGATACTTAAGTATTTAGTAACCAAATTATCTAAACCATAAATGATTACTGTTAACAGTATAACTAACAAATGCATTGGTCTTATAGATGAAACCTAATAAATCGTCTTAAAAAATAACTTTATTGAAAAGTAAAAATGCAATTGATTTGCGTGAAAAAAAAATACAGTTGCTAATCTCAAACAGTGATTTATTCAAATCTAATTATAATTATGTAGTTCAATTAGAGACACTAAAGAATCGGTTTTAAGTTGTGAATTATGTCAATACCACGTTCTTGACCATGACAATAGATCAGACTGACAACGGCCAGCGATAATGGAGCCGTTCTTTAAAAATATTATCGAAATATGTTCAGCCATATTTAAATGTTTACATTAGAGTTGGGACTGTGATGAATCTACCAGAAGGTTTCGAGCTTATAGGTTGATTTATAAATCAAACAGAATTTGGAAGAAAGAACGATATTTTCCGAGGTAGAGTTTAAAAACATGGGAATCGCATACCCCTGGTTTCTCATACGCAAACAAATTATTAATCTACTAGTACACATCTTTCAGATTAGATTAATGAAAATTAAAAAAAAATATTTACCCAACACCACGTAATTTCACAATAAAATTAATATATAATAATAATAAAAAAAACTCACAGAAAATGTATGCATCATAGATTACAATAATTTTATTTGATTTGCTCTGATGCCTGTGCTAGGTAATAACCTATGTTACAGACATCAGTGTTTCCCAATTGTAACCTAAACAACATTAATACTTTTTAATGCATACCATACAATATTATATTGTATACTATGGAGCTTAAATATTTATGTTGCATAGTATACAAGCGGCGGTCTTATCGACTGACTATCCGTAATTTATTCTGTATAAGTTGCAATACAATTTTGAATGAACACAGGATATTTAATGTTCTGTGCTGTACGAGTATAACAAGGCGTTCTCTTGTCAAATCAAATCAAAATAATTTATCTAAGCGTAAATTCTGTTTGCTAAATGTCAATGTACTATGTTACTTGCCTGCCTTTGGACTATATTTGTAGTGGAGAAAAAGGCAGCGGAAAAAAAAGGAAAAGGTCCCTCAACCTGTAAAGGTTAAAGGTCATAACCCACTTACACGACTCTGCTCCCACCCGGCAAAAATAATATCATTCAAATATGGGCTTTAAATATTGCTCTTTAGATATATTTTACATTGGCATAATAAATTAGCAGACAGCTCGCTGACAGCTGACAGCGAGCCGTCTGCTAATTTACATAAACATAACATAACATAACATTTACATACAGGCACATACATTGCTTCTGGCCCCACACTAGGATACCCTGTGTCGTGGGAACCAGAAACAGCGACGTCACAAACATTTAAACATCCAAGACCTGGAGTTTTTTTTTTCTTCTCCCCAGCCGGCCATTTAAAGCCCATATTTGAATGATATTATTTTTACCGGGTGGGAGCAGAGTCGTGTATGTGGGCTATGTAAAGCTCCTCCTCCGAGAGCCGTTATTTTGAGTTAGATTGTATTCGCTGACTCTACCATTGATGTTTCTAGGTGACAGTCTTGTGCTGCTTGACGATAGGCCACGCGGCAGACGTTACGCTGACTTCTAGGAGCACACAGCAGCGGACAGAGGAAACAAAAAATGAGAAGAGGGCACTGACGGAAGGGAACGGGGGCGTACAGAAGAGAGCTCCTATCAGCGGTATGTTATTGAAATTACCTCTCAAATAGACTATACAGGGTGTTGATTTGTACAGTTGACTCTGACTCAGGGACGGTTGATTACATGATACTGAAGCAAAAAAAAAAATATAAAAAAAAAAATTATTTTTTTTAGCGAAAATCACCAAAAAATCACAAATTTATATGGCTTAGCTTCTATCGTTTGCACTTGACGGGTCCGACGGGGGTTTCGTGGGGCGGGGCTGGTGAGTGCGCACGCGCGCTCGCCTCCGGCCCCGCAAAACCGAGGATTTTAGGTGATTTTCACTAAAAAAAAATTTTTTTTGTATATATATTTTTTTGCTTCCGTATCATGTAAATAACCAACCCTGAGTCGGAGTAAACTGTACAAATCAACACCCTGTATAACTTCCGGTTTCTCGAACGCTAACAGTCTGTTAATCTACTGTTAACACCTACCTGACAGCTGTTGTTTTACTGTTTACTGTTTTGCTGTTGTTTTACTGTTAACAGCTGTCAGTTTGTTTTTTTTTATGCAATTTTGTCAATTGACAGCTGTTAATAATAGCTTAAGAGACTTTTAGAGCCATCGCAAACAGGGCGACTTGTCGCCGCGTCAAGTCGCCCCGACAGACACGACGTTGTCATTTGCTTCTGGCGTCTTGTCGTCGACTCTGACGCCAAGTGGGCGGAGATTCGAACAAAATATATAAAAAATGACGGCCGTAGCCTGTCGTCGCATCTAGTCGCCGAGCTGTCGCCTGTCGCGTGTCGCTAGTGTGCGCCTAGGCTTAACGTTTGAGAAATCAGGAGAGACCAGGGACTGCCACCTGCCACGACCCTGACCAATCACTTTCGCTTCATCGACATTCATTAGTCGTTACATGCACGTACGCCGGTTTCACGTTCTTTTTATCTCGCCCTTCTTCATATATCAGTTGTGAAGCCGGTTACGTGTGTGACTGAGTTCACTAGTGCGTAAGTTAATGTACTGGCAACGCACTACATAAATGGGTTTAGAGGAAATGCTAGTAGGTACTTGAAATACAGTTGATAGCACGTGAACCTTTATACTGCATTCCACGAAACTAGCTCCCAAATAAAGCTATCCATCCATTGGATAACATGGCTGACCTTCAATAGCCTTTGCCCTATCCTATGAACCGGACCGCCCCTTTGCTTGTTGCTTCGCTTATCACTAGCTGCGTGCATTGACCAATGAGATGCGAGTATTTGGATCCCCAGGAGTTAGACTCGTAGAATAGAGTATAGGTATATCGCGTTTCATGGAATGGAGTAAACACGTATATCGAATTCTTATAATAAAGTATCATCAACCCATTATGTCCCCACCGAGGGGCACGGGTCTCTTCCCTGAGGAAGGTATAGGCCATACTCCACCACGGGGGCCAAGTCCGGATTGGTGGAGGCTTGTAAGACTAGTGGCTGGTCTTACTGTCAGAAGTTTTCAAGCCGCCCCTAAAGGCCTCTGACTTGGCTTGACGACTGCCATCTATCGACGGCAGCCGGCACCAACTGCTTAACGTACCTTGCGAAGCACGGAATCGCTCGGAAAAAATGCCACTAGCGTTAGTCAGAGACGGTGACCCATCCATGGACTGAACGCGCCGTATGTCGCTTAACCTTAGTGATCGTTCAAGATTACTCAGGCAGCCCAGGCTACGAGCGATTCGATATAATAAAGTATGAATTGTAATTTATTTCATTTTATTCAATTATCAATTGAATTGTGCTGAAAGTGGCTCAGAGCAAAAAAAAATCAAAAAGTTTTCCCTATAGGCAGGCTTTTAATGAGTGATTAGAAACCTCTTTTTCTGGCAATTTACACATGTCGAACTCGTATACGTATTTTTACCCTCCAGTACATTTATTTACCTACATGTCTAATTTCTTTCTTGTCTCCGTCTATGGTTACTTGAAAGAAATTGCTTATAGTGATTTATAAAAATCTGTACTTAAATTTTATGAGTACAATAAAGAATATTCTATCTATCTATCTATCTACATGTAGAATGGTTTCTCTCCAGTTTCGCCGAGCCCCGGCATCGAATACGCTGACACGAAGCAGGTGCATACAGCTGACAAGTCGCCCTCACAGGTATGTTCTATCTTATTTATTTAATTGTTCTCTGTCTCTATCTAACTCTATCTCACTTTGACATTTATAAAATTTAAATCGGTGGTGACATAATGTGTTGATGATGATGATGAATGATTTATTAGTAGTTTATGATACTGTTGCAAATAAGGTTTCTTCTAATATGAGTGTGTTAAAAAAAGGGGTGAGTTTTTTTATAGTATCACACGAGTTATAATACCAAGTTATGTACAGTGTCATACACAACTTTACCACCAGACATTCTGGAAGCTGCGTCAAACATGACTATGAACCTGTTACAGGCGAAATCTAGGAGCAACTATAATAAATGCTACCACGAGTTCATGGTATGGAAAAATAAATTTGTTGATATTCGGTATTTTATTTGCAATATTTTTTTATGTGTTATAGTATGAGAGTAGATAAAGTAGTGTATGACACTGTACATAACTTGGTCTTATAACATTCGTGTTATAAGAACCCTTATTATGCAACAGTATCATAAACTACTACAAGATTTTTTTTCAGTTTTATAATCTTTTTATTATGGTATCAAAGTAGATAAATACATATTCGATAAATAAATAGATAACAAGGGTAAATTCTAAATAGTCAATCTAAGAAAAACCCATATAAATATGATATACTGCTATAGTTACCTACTGCTGACCCAAAAATGTTAAGAAAATGCGATTTACGTAAACCGTATCTAGCAAACGATATTATTTGAGGGCTTTTTTGTGCATGGATAGGTAGAAACATAGTATTTGGACGTAGGTGTGCCAAAGTAATTCAATAGCCAGGATCTAGTTGGCAAGTCTGAATCAATTAGTGAATAGGCTACAAGGATTGGGCGGACTGTTGCAATGCCTGAAACTGAAATCGGATTGTCGATCTTGTATGGCTGGCTTTAAGCCCCCCTATTGTTTGAATTAATAGTCTAGGTAGTAGTACTATAATTTCTGAGAGATATCACGGTATCCAATTAATTTAATACAAATAAATGAATGGCCTTTATTGAAAAACATGTTTTTGAAGGAGGGCGTAGACCTGGCCGAAGAAAAACATCATGACTCCAAAACCTATCAGAGTGGTTCTACACCGGATGCACAGAACTTTTGTAGGCAAAATGATAGCCCATTTTGGCTTTACCGTTACGGGGTGAATAGATAGACCCCCGATAGGAGATGGCACCAGAAGAAGAAGATTTAAGCTCGCATAGCAGTTTCAATAACGAAAATAAAGATATCCCATAAAAATCAAAATCACCAATCACATAATTTGTACGGCACCCTCGATGGCTTAGACCGACAAACACTTGGCCGTTTTTTTAACATAATGCAATAAAATTAGAATCACCTAGTTAAGAGATCGTTTCCCGTGCGATGATTGATTTATTCCTGTAATAGTGGTCTAATGAGCTTTACATTTCCTCTGGCAGCCGCGGGAGATTGTGCAACGGATCTGTAATTGGAGTCTAGATTATTACGTGTGGCGCCTTTGGCTAATGGGGTGTAGAATGCAGAAAAGTATGAATTAAAATCCTCTCATTGCTATGTAATATTGCTTTTACATTTAAATATTATTTACATGCGGGTATTTGTTATACACTTTCTCATGATTGCTGCCGTATGTTGCTCGTCCGTCACTTCTTAGGTTCTCACAGAATATCAGCGTCACGAGTTCTCCAATGGGGACCCGTGACATATGCTGAGTCAGAAACCTTTTCTGTTACTATGACACACAGGTCACCAAGATTGTAACACTATACATATGATTATTTTTATTTTTTAGTTTCAATTGTGTAATTGATGTTATACTATACTACAAGTATAGTCTGTAATTAGGCTATGTATGTTAGTTATACGATTTAAAATGTGTGTTGTGGTACATGAATAAATTCTATTCTATTCTATTATCCTAAAATCTGAAATTATTGCCACAAACACAGCTCAGAAACAGAGCAATACATCAGCGCTTGAAATTAAAGCCCATACTCTCTTTCTGAGAGAAAGCATACAGTGGGACGAGCTGTGAAGAATGCACAAGAATAATAGACCTGATTACTTCTCACATTCTAAAGATTTCTCTCAGCGGATTCTTTGATGTCCACCGTACAAACCAACACTGCATGAAACGATATTGTACATCTGTATTAGACACAATTCTCTTCTGAATGTAGACTCGCGCCAGTGAGTCCAGCCAAGTTCGAGTAAAAAGGAACTGACGACGCAGCAGACGTGTGTAATATTACAGGAATCACTTCGAGCTACTTTTGACCCCTTCACAACTCTACAACTATTTAACCTACGTATATGAAATTTGGCACATTTCTTAAAGTCCATTAGCTTGCCTAGAATCCAAAGTTTCATCAATGTTGCTCAAACAGTTATGGATATATTAACGTTTAAAAACCGGCATTTTTATGACTGACTGACTGACTCACTTATAGATCAAAAACCTAACCCACTTCTAGATGACCTAGAAACTTGATATTTGGCATCAAGGTAGACTATTGGGCATATACAAAGGAAAAAATCTAAAAACTGAAAATTATTGATATTAATATCCTCATAGTATTTAGTTCCAAATTCTGCCAACAGATGGCGCTTTTTAATTCTATATCGGGTTATGGTATGGATTCTCTCAACCGATACTATATTATATTTGTAAACGACTTCTTGTGCACGTTTCTCTGAAATGTAAATGTGTTTCTGAAAAGTTGTATGTTCGTAGCCGATTTCTAACTCATCAGTTATCGGTTCCTTGGCATGGCAATAAATACAGCGCCAAAGCGCCACCAAGTTAACTGTTCAGGTGGCCAAAATTGTAACTAACTAAGTAATAGTAAATCCTGGTCACCAATTTTTGTTTTATTTATTCAATTACTAAGATTTATAGATACATTTTCGTAAAAATTTTAAGACGAGTTAAAATAGTCTCATTTTTCTGAGTAAATTTCTTAAATGTTATTACTGAATTCTCCATTAGCGCCGCTATCAACTGAACAGATAAGATGGTGGGACTGTAAAGATGTATTTATTAGTGATTAATACCAATAATCTCTGTACAAAAAGCAGTGATATCCCATCAAAAACATAAATGTGAATTATAGAAGAGCCAAGTTCGATAGGTATTAAGAACAGACGTCGTTATCGAATTCGCCGACAAAAGAATTGAGATCTAATGGGTGCTGCCAAGTTCTCTGAAGAAAATCATGAAATTTTAGTTACAAGATCACTAGAGATGTAAACTGTTATTCAAGTTTAAGATTTGACTTGGCTAGTTGTCACGTACAGGCTAAATAATATTTATTTAATGAACTCTACTTCGTTTAGTCATACGGGGGTTAGTGTACTTTCTGTTTGTATTGTACTTATGCTGTTAGGTTGATATAATACCTATGTGACTTTTCTGAAATTTGGTTTGTGGCAGGCAAAGAGCGCCCGAATGCAAAACCGTGCGGCAATTCAGAACGGATTTAGGGCAATAAAAAGAATGGAACGTTAATGTGAAGGGACGGCTCGACATCGGTCTTGGCCATCCACTACTCGCACTGATATATGATTTCAAACCACTTTCAGCCTAGGTAGTACGACGACGCGAGTCACGCGTTTTGTGGCGCTAAAACGTCAGAATTTGCCAGTTAGAGCCATCGCAAACAGGGCGACTTGTTGCCGCATCAAGTCGCCGCGTCAGACGCGACGTTGTCATTTGCTTCTGGCGTCTTGTCGCGACTCCGTGACTTTGACGCCAAGTATGCGGAGATTCGAACAAAATATATGAAAATTAAGGCCGTAGCCTGTCGTCGTGTCTAGTCGCCGAACTGTCGCCTGTCGCTTGTCGCTAGTGTGCGCCTAGGCTTTATGTACTGGAAAGTCGCGACTTTTGACGTTATGGCGCGCAACTCGCGTCGTCGTACTACCTAGGCAGAGCGGTGGCAGAGGATCGGTAGAACTCTGGTCTCAGATTCGAGAGGTCTTAGACTCAAACGTGTATTAACACGTATCAATGAGTTTGTTTTCTAAGTTACATACGTTTGTGAAGTTTTGGTAGCAATTCCACCCGCTATAACTGTGAAATTCTACTGTCTGAGGATTAAGAGTTTAAGTTATGATGAGGTAGAACATTTATTAAAAATTTGTGGTATTTTCATAATCAGAAATAAAATTTTTATTTTAACACGAAGAATTTGCATTCTGTTTGTTGAATGTCAATGTACTTGTAATGCTAGCCGCTGCCTGAGGGCTGAATGTAGTGGAGAAAAAGACAGCGGAAAACTCTCACCTTTTTTTTATTTAATTTTTTTTTCATAACCTTAAGTCTCATAGACACATAAGTTGGTACGAATATCTATCTACCTAAGAAGATCGAGACCCATGAGTGCAATTATACTATTCATATTAATTTTTACAGTTTATCAACATCATAACAATCATAACAACATCGTCAAATAATTTTAAAAGTACAAGATCTAAGCAGATGTTTAGCTTTACTTAAATAATTTGAAAATCATTGTATTATAATAAGTCAATATAATAAATTTTAGTCAATAATAACAATCCATCAAAAATAAAAAAATAAAAATAATCCACGACGCATATCTTGCCGCTTGCAATACAATGATCTAAGTAAAAGCTAAGCGTGGAAATCTCAGTTCCAACTAACCACATTACCGAAACAAGATAAAGAAAATAAAGTCAACGATGGTACTCAAAAGAGCCAAATTGCTATTGCGTCAGCTTGAAATCTTCAATCCTGTGGTTTGAAACCCATAATGATTTGACACTAGATGAGAAGCACAAAATGTAAGCCAATGAGCCAGTTAATGTGGCGTCAAGTCTATTAAACATAAACATCCTTTCACTTTCATAACAATTAATTAAAATAAAATAAATGTCTATGACGGGCTTCCATACAACAAACGTGATTATATTCCAATTTTATAATGTTACGGAACCCTTCGTGCGCGAGTCTGGCTCGCACTTGGCCGGTTTTTTGGTGCATGTTAAATCAGAGGTCTTAGGGGGGCTTGAAAACTTGTGACAGTGAGACCAGCCACTAGTCTGACAAGCCTCCACCAATCCGGACTTGGCCCCCGTGGTGAAGTATGGCCTATACCTTCCTCAGGGAAGAGACCCGTGCCCCATGGGGACATAATGGGTTGATGATGAGCTATATTCTGTAACCGGTTTGCAATAACGTTTTTTCATTTCATATCCAGAACATAACATGAGTATTAGTTGAATAATGAGCGCGTACTAATACCAGACCCTTCCTGACAAATTCTCGTGGGCTCTCCCGCCTCGTTCGCAGCTCAAGATCGACCTGTCGATAGGGCGGGGTCATCCTGTAAGCTCCATTTGGAACTTGGAACTTTGCTTATAAATACAATCAATCAGCCCATATTCGTCCATTGCTGGACCTAGACCTCCTCCAAGAAAGCCCACTTCTTTCTGTCCTTGTCAGCAATTGTGAGTTACCTTCCTCAGAGAAGAGACCCGTGCCCCTCGGTGGGGACATAATGGGTTGATGATGGATGATGGACCCGTGAGATCGGCGTGCAGTGCCAAGAGAGCTGAGAGGTACAGTGAAATTGTTTAGCTCTCTAATGCGTCATTTCTTCATCATCGTCATTATTATCGTTGGTTTTGATGATTTAGCGTTGTTAATTTAACACTTTAATAATGAAGAATTTTTATTTAATTAAATCTAATTTTGCTCAAAAGTATAGGTAGCGTAGCCTTTGTTTTTCGTAGAATTAATTTCGTGACTGTACTTTTAATTAATTTAGACAGAGCGCCCCACGCTCTTTGCTCATCCAGAGAATACTAATTTTCTATTCCTTAGTCCACTATCAAAAAAATGTACTTTGGTGAAGTCATGTTTTGTTGTTTTCTCCTACCCCTCTGGGTTACAGGCGTGAGTTTGTATTATGTTATTGTTTGGTTCTTTGAACTTCATTCTGAACTTTCTCTGCACCCTTAAACATATAACATACGGGCAAATACATTGCTTTAGGCCCCACACTAGGATACCCTGTGTCGTGGGAACCAGAAACAGCGACATCACGAACATGTAAGCATCCAAGACCTGGGGTATTTTTTGTCCACAGCTGGGGCACGATCCCGAGATCTCTCGCATGGTAGATGCGCTAACCACTGCGCCACATTGGTCGTCGCCTTGTATTGGTCACCGGGGTAAACTCTAAACTTGTGTTAGTTCAAATGTCTTGATAAGATAGTTGAGACTTGCTAAGTTCAAGTTGTTGAATAGCAAAGGTGAGGGAACTTTGACGTTGAAACCAAGCCAATCAGAGGCTATTGAAATGCGCAGAACCCTCCGGACGGCGTGTTTTATGCTTAAGTTTTGCATTGCCAACTTAGTTGAAACTTTAGGTCGACATTAACCTTCCTGCGATCTTTTAGTTGTGTTTTTGATTGTTTAATTGCTAAATGATCCAATATCTTATTTATTCATAATTTTTATCTAAGATTTTTTTTAGATTCTTTGATTTTAGTTTGGCCACTTTGCACCATTCCCTGTGACAAAATCTTAACATAAATACTCGTAGGTCACTTAGCTGACAGTGACGAACGGAACCATGTGGAAGCGTCATCAGGGTCATTAAAGTAATATATATTATTTCATAATATTTCTCATGTCACAGTGTTTTTACCCAATATAATGTTAATTAATTCACCCTGTGGAATAGTACTAGCTCTAATGACCATGATGTGATCAAACTTTGCCAATTTCTGTAAAATCACTTATGGACGTAATGTAGGACCCGATCGGGCCTTCATAACAATGATGGAGGTCCACACCATTGTTATGATGATCGGACTATCATGGTTCTACTTTGCGATTCTATGTGTTGTTAACAACATACTGTTTCCCGGCAATTTTAATATCGAAATCAGGTTTGCAAATAAAAATCGAGGCTTTTGAGTCGTAGTAGAGTAACCTTTAAGGCCCGATTCTTTCCATTGACACGCTTAGCTTTGCGAGAGTAAGGCTGACATTCAGAGACGAAAACTAAGCAAAGACTGGTCTCAGAAATGTCAAAATCACGTACTTAAAAACATTTCGTATTCAGAATCGAATCTTAGCAAGTTTAGTATGAAATGGTGCTTAGCTAAGTGTAAGTAGTCAATATCGGTGACTTTACGTGAACTTAGAACTGTCACTTCTAAGCCTTTTGTTCACAGACTACTCCAAACGTCATTTCGCTGATGTTCTACGAGCATTATCTGTGGGTTTTTTTTATTCTCTCTGACATATATAAAATTGTATGATGTTGTCCTGCTCTCGTGTAGCAATGCCAAATTTAAAAAACCGGTAAGAACTACATCACTAAAAAATGAAAGACAATATAGATGACTTTCTTAAGTACTGTGAATACGAAAATTACGACGCTTTACTAAGTACGACTTTAATTTACTTTGCTAAGACTGATCTAAGCGTAACTTAGGATTCGTCTCTGAATGTCAGCCTAAGAGACAAGTAGGCGCGATTGGGCAACGGCCTGATAGATACGGATCGCGATTCATACAGACAGCTTTGATCGCGGGGACGCCGAGGTGCTCATTGACGAAAGATCGGCCCTTTGTTGAGAACAAGAGGCAAACGTAATTTCATTCAAAATTTGAATAAATACAGCAAAGAGCAAGATAACAGCTAAAGATAAAATAAATAAATAAATAAATAATAAGTAAAAATAAAAAATAAATGCCACAATAATGCGGGTACAAGAATGTAATGAATAAAAATGTGTATGCTAAATGTAAATTAATACACAAATTTTTACATGCTTATCTTCGCTTTAGACACTACAAGTGTTGATTACACTCATACGGGTCATAAGCTTCTTAGGTAGATGGATATTCGTACCAAGTTTTGGGCTAACTTGTTTGTGATTTGAGAAAAGTGATTTGACAGTATCGTGGCAGGTGGCAGTCCCTGGTCTCTGTCTCCCCCTTGAAATACAGCCGTGAGCTTATGAAGCATATGAACCTATGAATCTGTTATTTGGCATTTGGCACTAATTTTATAAAAAAAACATATCTTATTAGAATTTATATCGTGACTTCATTTGCGTCATTGCATTGAAGAATTTGTGCGACCTCAAATTCTCCGAGAGCAAAGATATGTAGGGGTTTTACAAAATACGGCAATGTAGACGTCCCTCCCCTAGCAAGAGAAACAAAGCTATCATTAGAAAGGACTCTGTTATACGCGAGCGATTAATTCCTTTACCCCTTCCAACTCCGGTGACCCCCCTTTTCATACTATTAGTTGAACAAACAGTTCACTGGAAATTTTATCGCTGGGCTAAGTCTGTCCAGTTATGTGGCGGGTCTCATTTAAGGTGCGCGTGCACTTATCTAAGCCGGACAGCTCGAGCTCAACAATACGAATTCCTTGTATGAAATTATAAATAAACTAAGTTGACAATTCACACAGTAATAAATATTTGAAAGGAGCCGGGGATCTCTGGGCCCAATTGTAATAAGCTGAAATATGGTTTAAAAGAGCGGTATTTTTTTCTGTTTTAAAATATAAAAAATCTGCTCAATTCACAATCTGGGAGACGAGAAATCTTAAAAACAAGTTTATTGCACTGATGAAATAGTTTCGATTACTATAATCGATTACTGTGAATGATTTCGAGAATTATTATTGAACATAAAAACACTCTCATCGAATGATGGATTCAATCAAAGTGAACAAAATCTACGGAATAAATTATTATATTGTCAATAGTTTACAATAAAACAGAATATTAACTTTAAAATCGATTCTCGTAGATTCTCGTTTACAGATCGATTTATTACTTTTTATGTTTATCAAATGTATTTAATCTGTGCTGACAGTGACAGCTCCCGGATTTTCAATCTATGATCATGATGGGTCACTATATTGCACGGACCGAGAATTTACGACACGAAAATGTACAACCCGGGAATTCGTGCCCAAATGACCATCTATAACTAACGCTGGTGGGATTTTTCCGAGCGGTTCCGTGCTTCGCAAGGCAAGTTAAGCAGTTGGTGCCGGCTGCCGTCAATAGATGGAAGTCGTGAAGCCATGTCAGAGGCCTTAGGGCAGCTTGAAAACTTCCGACAGTAAGACCAGCCACTAGTCTTACAAGGCTCCACCTATCCGGACTAGGCCCCCGTGGTGGAGTATGCCCCATACTAATAGGACCGAGGGGCACGGGGTTTTCACTAAGAAAGGTTCCTCAGGGAAAAGCCCCGCCACCGTGCCCCTCAGTGAGTTTATAATGGGTTGATGTATCGCTCCTCTACATCTGAACTCTGATCATTTGGATTGACTTGTCTAGTGTAAGATCCAGCCAGATCAGGACGTCAATCTATTGCGCCTCATAGCCTCGATAATGTCACGCACTAGATCGAGCGTGTAATGGCTGCAAAGTGAATGATTTACGCTTCATGGAAACGAGGCACCACTCTGTCGTGTCTATGGCTGTACACGGATTCTCGCCCGTACCAATTTTATACAGCCTGATATGATAACGCACGACCCGAGAACGTACGGACGGGAATCCGTGTACATGTGCACAGATTCCGTGGCTGTACATTACCGGGGCGTACGTTCTCAGGATGTGCATTCGCGGTACGTACATTATCGTCTCCCATCATTATCACCGGACTTTACTATATTTTTTACCTATAATTTTTTATATACTTTATTACCATGTTTGTCATATGTATTTAATCTGTGCTGATAGTGACAGCTCCCGGACTTTCAATTTATGATCATGATCAGATTACCTACTCGTCTTGTATCGGTTATCGTTTGCGTATTTTAATTATATTCCTCGACCAGTGCTTTCGCTCTACGGACTTCTAGTATATTGTTTAACTTTTACGACTGCGGCATACCGACTTATCGATGTACATAATACAACCGACGAGTTTTAGAGGGTGAAATGACACAAATCCTTGTCTTGTCCTGTCTTTTAATCTATTTGTGAGTTTCGTTACATTTTCCCACTCAATACAATAAAAACTACAAATTAATGTAATAAATAATTGTCTATCATATGATCATAGTTATAAAATCAGCTGATAAGTACCTATAGGTTATTGTCAATTTGTTGCATAGCCTCATTTATACTAAATCTCTTTTAACATTGCTCTCAGATTGCTAAAATCCGCAAAATTTTCAAAGATGGTTTGACAATATATAAGCTGTTTATTGACACCACTCTCGTCTTTTTACATCTGGGCCCAAGAATGTATGGAAGCGTTTCCGTCTCCTTTATCAAAGTTTTCAACGAACAAAACAGGCGCATATGAAACTTTGTTGACTTTGGCGCGGACGAGTGCGCCTTCACCTTTACAAAGATACGTTTTTCTTTTTAATTATGCTGCTTTAGAGATTTACTTCACTGCAAAGGTAGGGTGGTCTGCTGGGGTAATCAGCAGTGAGCACAAAGCCTGCAGATAAGTATAGCTACCTACATGCTCATGTTTTGAATTAGGATGGGAAGATACATAGACAAAACTCGTTCGAAATGAACCTCAAATACCTATCGGTCAGTTGGTAGATCAACAGCTAGATGGTCGGACGATGTGGCCAGGTTGGCGGGGGGTCCGTGGATACGAATGGCGAGAGACCGCGAGGTGGATGATCATCATCAACCCATTTATGTCCCCACCGAGGGGCACGGGTCTTTTCCCTGCGGAAGGCATAGGCCATACTCCACCACGGGGACCAAGTCCGCATTGATGGCGGCTTGTAAGACTAGTCGCTGGTCTTACTGTCACAAGTTTTCAAGCCGTCCTAAGGCCTCTGACTTGGCTTAACGACTACCATCTATCGACGGCAGCCGCCACCAACTGCTTAACGTGCCTTGCAAACCACGGAAATGCTCGGAAAAAATGGCACTATACAGCGTTAGTCATAGAACGGTCACCCATCCATGCACTGAACGCGCCCTATGTTGCTTAACCTTCGTGATAGTTTAAGATCACTCAGGCGGCCGGGACTACGAGCGATTCTCTGATGCTGGCTGATGATAAATACATAAAAATCTCGTGTCACAGTGCTTTTTGCGAACTCCTACGAGACAGCTTCATTGATTTTGATTTTTTTTTGTGTATATTTGGTAGGTTTCAGAATAGGTCGTTGGCAAAACATCGTTTGCCTTCAGCTAGTAATCTATAATAGCACAATCATCTATTCCCGGTGTAGTTACGTGCATTTGTGAGGTTGTGGTTTATACCACTACTACTATTACTACTCGCTAAACAGGAATAAAAACATCGTGGGTTGAGGAAACCTAAGTGTCTGTGGTATTCATATATCTCACAGCATCAAGTCTGCCCTTCGGGATACATGCGTGAGTTTATGTACCTGTGTATGTGTGTACGTATGTATGTATGAGGATCAGTCGCCTCGAGGTACGCCAGGCAACCCAATTCAGAGGGTCTCGTACTCCACTTCGAATGACAATACCTCGATGCTTGATACCTCGATGGTACGTTTTGTCGATGGGTCATTACCTCGAAAGGTCAGCACCTCGATGGGTTTTTACCTCGAAGGGTCTTTGCCTCGACGGTACACTTCATCGATGGCTTGTTGCCTCGAAACATCATCAAAATCAAAGTAAATTTAAATTATGCCATAAAGGTGTATTAAAGAACAAAATGCCCATTCTCCTGTGGTTCTCAAATTCGAAATGAGAAACCAGTATATGTTTGTACGTGAGTGAATATTTTTGTACAGCCTACCCCTTATGTAAATATAGTTTATGTTATGTATGTGTTATTAAAAAAAACAATTGTGTGTATTATTTAAATTTACTTTGATTTTGATGATGTTTCGAGGCAATAAGCCATCGATGAAGTGTACCGTCGAGGCAAAGACCCTTCGAGGTAAAAATCCTTCGAGGTGCTGACCTTTCGAGGTAATGATCCAAGGACAAAACGTTTTATCGAGGTAGGGACAACGAGGTATCGAGCATCGAGGTATCGTCATTCGAAGTGGAGTTCGAAGTGGAGTACGGGACCCCAATTCAGATGCGCCTCTGATGGCGAGCTACTTGAGCAAAGAGAATCCATGTTCATAACTATGAAATCAGAAATCAAAAAAATATTTCAACGTAAAGAATTTACATTCTGCTTGTTGAATGTCAATGTACATACAGTTATGTATAATGTTAGCCGCTGCCTTGGGGCCGTCTGTAGTGGAGAAAAAGGCAGCGAAAAAAAAACTCCACTCTGACCAGTGAAATCACCTTAAAGCTAATACAAATCAAACTTACAAAATAATATCTTGGACGTGTGGAACACTAGACACATTTATCCTCTAATTAAATTTAATATTAAACTACTAATACTATTTAATATTAATATTCCGTGCTTCGTAAGGCATGTTAAGCAGTTGGTGCCGGCTGCCGTCGATAGATGGCAGTCGTTAAGCCAAGTCAGAGGCCTTAGGGCGGCTTGAAAACTTCTGACAGTAAGACCAGCCACTAGTCTTACAAGTCTCCACCAATCCGGACTTGGCCCCCATGGTGGCCTTCCTTCCTCAGGGAAGAGACCCGTGCCCCTCGGTGGGGACATAATGGGTTGATGATGATGATTAAACTACTATTTAATGCCATACGTCCTTGTCTTCTAAATAATCGTTGATTTTATAATAAGCTTTTTTTTAAAAAAAGAGTGTGCTTAACACAATTCTTAAATCACGTTGGAGGTAACTCTAATATATCTTGGGGTATCTTGTTGTAGAACCTTATACAGTGCCCCATAAAGGAAGTATTAACTTTTGCAAGTCTAAATTGTGGAAATGACTATTTATGTATATTCCTAGTATGGACGTTATGATAGCTACCAAGTGTTTCGAAGTCTGTAATATTTTTCCTAACGTACATAATATTTTCATATATATATTGGCTTGCAACTGTTAAGATGTTAGTTTCTTTGAAAAAGTCTCTTAGCGAGTCCCTACTACCTAGCTTGTAAATAAATCGGATCGCTCTCTTCTGCAAGATGAAGATAGTCTCAATGTCTGCTGCCCGGCCCCACAGTAGTATACTATAGGACATAATACTATGGAAGTAACTAAAATAAACAAGCCTAGCAGTTGCAACGTCAGTAAGTTCTCGAATTATTTTCAGAGCATATGTTGCGGAGCTAAGTCTATGTGGTAATTTTACAATATGTGGACCCCATTGTAGTTTGGCATCGATTGTGATGATCAAAAATACAGTATCTTTAACAAATTCTAGTTTTTCATTTCCAATCACAATGTTATTTTCAACTAATTTTACGTTAGGTAGGGTAAAATTCCTACATTTTGTCTTTTTTGAATTTAACAATATATTATTTGCAGTAAACCAATCTAGAACGTGCGAGAGAGCCTTATTTGCTTCGTCAAGATTATTTTCCTGTCTCCTTATTTATGTATGTACATCTATAATATATGTATAATCCTCATTATTATTCCTGCCAGTAAAACTGCGCAGTAAATCGGCGACGACTCAAACTTTTGCTTTTAGAATAGTTAAGTTAGCTGCGGAATAAAGTATTTGTTCATCCGAGGCGACGCAGCCTGCCTATGGGTACCCCCGACATCTAGTGTGGGAAAAAGGTGCCATCTAGGCACTCGGTCGTGCAAATCATCCGCATCTAAAGGGCTTTGCCTTTGTAAACGCTTGCACGAAACATAATAGGAAACAAGAGACAGTAACAGAAGATTCTCGTTGTAAATGATGCTAAGGAACGAAATACATATTTGTAAAAGTCATAGTAGGTACGGCCATCAGTGGGAGTTGAATAAGCCCTGTACTGATGACGACGATGTACCTGACGACCTCTGTAGCGTAGTGGTTAGCGCATCTGTCTACTATCAGTATCAGTTCCCCTGGACCTGATGGTATAAGGAATACTCTCTTGAAACGTATAAAACCGGAAATTCTTGTGCCCCTTACGTATTTATTTAATCTTAGCTTGTCAACTGGAGTTTTCCCGGACTCCTGGAAGATGGCCACAGTCACCCCTATCCACAAAGGAGGGCAAAAGGACAATCCCGGCAATTACCGCCCAATATCACTGCTCTGCACAATGTCAAAGCTATTGGAAAAAATTGTGAACAAACGGCTAGTGGACTACCTAGAGAAACACGACCTTCTCTCATACAGGAAATTCGGTTTTCGGCGGGCAAGGTCTACGGAGGATGCCACAACTCTTTTATGTAACCTTGTGTCATCATATTTGGACTCAAAGGAAAAGTGCTTAGGTGTGTTCCTGGATCTGGCAAAGGCCTTCGACACTGTCTCTGTTTCAATACTGCTACGCAAACTGGAGTTCTTAGGAATAAGAGGTCTTGCCTACGACTGGTTTGCAAGCTACCTTAACGAACGGAGACAGTGTCTTAAGATCGAACCACACCTCAGCGGTCCCAGTGGCGTTCATTTTGGTGTCCCACAGAGCAGCATCCTAGGCCCAACCCTATTCATTTTATATTTGAACGACCTCATAGATTTGTCCACCTCAAACTCTGAAATAATCTGTTATGCTGATGATACAGCAATCCTGTTTCACGATAAATCTTGGGATAAAGTTGCAAAGCAAGCTGAAGACGGATTGAGCAGAGTGGGAGAGTGGCTCGATAAAAACCTTCTGACCTTAAACACTACTAAAACTAAATACCTATCATTCCACATAACAGCAGCGTCCGTTCAAAAACACATTCAACTAAACTTTACATTCAAAAACCATATTAAATGTTTGGCTAATCGCACCCGAAAAATGATATACGTTATGAAGTTTCTCCGGCACTCTACAACGAAAAGAATTATTAGAATGGTTTATGTGGCTCTTTGTCAATCTCTCTTAACATACTGTATCTCGGTCTGGGGAAGCGCTGCAAAAACTCATCTAATAACAGTTGAAAGAGCGCAACGCTCAGTATTAAAGGTAATGATGAAAAAGAAGTTCAGATTCCCAACGCATGACCTTTATAAAGAGTGTGAGGTGCTCACTGTTAGGCCACTTTACATATTAAAAGCAGCTCTTTCAGCGCATTGATCTTTTTGTAACCTCAAAAACTACGAAGACATCCTCAAACAACGCACTATCAGAGTCCCGGTACCCTTCGTAAAATCAGCTTTTGCTCAGAGATTCAGCCTCTTCAAATTCCCATTTATGTACAATAAAATGCTAACAGTCTGTCAAATAGCCAAGATCACTACCACCAAAGCCAAATACATCATAACACAATACCTACTAACATTGGACTGCAACGCCACCGAATCCCTGCTCCTGATCCAAAAGTAACTGTTTTGCGAAATCGGACACTCACACAAACACTCCAAACACTTCATACACTCAGTACACCAAATAGTAGCACACAACACAAAGCTTTTCATTAAAAAGCGCTAAATGGTGTTTGTAAGTAAATATTTATTGTGGATTTTTATTACATAATCGCGGCCCCCACAGGACATGCACGGCCTAGTGTGGGGACCACTGCTTAACTGTAAGTCTTATGTTAAACTGAACTGTATACTAATTTTAAGGACAACGTTTGTAACAGATTTTGGGGACAAATAAATTTAATTTCAATTTCAATTTCACTATGCGAGAGGTGCCGGGTTCAAACCCCGGCAAAAAAAAATCCAGGTCTTGGGTGTATACATGTTTGTGATGTCGCTGTTTCTGGTTCCCACGACACAATGGTATCCTAGTGTGAGGCCAGAAACAATGTATGTGTCTGTATGTAAATATTTGTTTGTTTTTGTTTGTACTATTAATCGAAATAATAGCTAATGTTAGTACTTATAAGAGGAAGAGCGAAATGCACCTGTATGTTGCCGGGCCTCACCACCCTTCTGTGCTTTTAGCCTCCATCATAAGACCCTATTTGGCGTTCCTCGTGCAATAACCCGGACCTTAGGGACGAATTTATGGGGTCCGCTATCGTCAGGCGTTACACCTTGCAACTGGGTCACCCGCCTGGCCGTGTCCTCGGGAGGCATCCTTTAGATGGTAAAATGTGACTCTAGAAATTACTGGGCTGACGATTTTGGTGGTTTGCACTCTATGTGACCTATGATAAAGAAAACCGGGATTATGACACCCAAATGGAAAACCGCATAGAGATTGCGGGAATCACTGTTGAGGAATGAACTGTGTAATTAAATAAAATTTTAGAAAAGTGGTAAAATTTTCTATAAATAGATGAAAACCCACCGTCGTTCGGCTAAAACCTAAAATCTTAATTATATTGTACATTTTTTTTCAAAAAATTTAGATGTAATACAGATTATAATAAACTTCTTGGATGCCATGCTGTCCCACACACCATGTAGTTAGCCAATTAGACCTTGCAGTTCATAATGGACACTTGCGACACAATTAAACTTATTTCCTTTTATATGTACAATACAATAAAGTGTTCTCTATCTCCATCTAACTCTAATGTAATAATTTTTATATTGAAAATGCACCAAAATACGAATTTTCCACGTATAAGTTGTCGCCTAGGATCGACAATTTTTTTAAGCTCTTCAATTTGATGTGCATTTTATTCGAGCCTACAGTAGACCGGTACGAAATTATTAATATGGATAGTACAACAGCGGAACAAAGGTCGTATCTGTTCGACAGTCAGAGATACCTAATAACCATAAGACTTTTTTCACCTGTACAATTTTTGCTGGGCCAATCAGCTCACCATAAAAATGGTTATTAATTGTCTTTTTCAACTTCATATCGCAACTGATTACCATATAACTATGAGGAATGGTACAGATTTACCGATCTCTCGGCGATTGTTGGAGCCTGGGTAGATAAAAGCTATGACGACGTGGGCTCCGACTCTACTCAGCATAATTACTCTGCGAATCGGAGCGAAACTAAAGCGCTTAGCAGGCACGCCTGGAAGAGGGCGAGAATGGACTAAGACTCGCCCCGTTTCAATTGGAGGATGGGGTGAGTCTTGTATAAGAAAAAGCCTTTCGGGGTGCGTGCTAACTGAGATTGTCAAACTTTTCCGATAAAACGAGGTTGGAATTGTATCCGGGGTTGGACTACTAATAGATATTATTAGTTCACCATGTAGAATTTCTGGTGGGTCAATCGGTTCACCACACAATAGTTTTTAATTGTTGTAAGAATATTCTATCTATCTATCTTTTCAAAGTCATGACATAACTTCATCATCATCAACCCATTATGTCCCCACCGAGGGGACGGGTCTCTTCCCTGAGGAAGGTATAAGCCATACTCCACCATGGGGACCAAGTCCGGATTGATGGAAGGTTGTGGAGGAGCCGCCCTAAGGCCTCTGCCTTGGCTTAACGACTGCCATCTGTCGACGGCAGCCGGCACCAACTGCTTAACGTGCCTTGTGAAGCACGGAACCGCCCGGAATAATGCCTCTAGCGTTAGTCATAGACGGTCACCTATCCATGCACTGAACGCGCCCAATGTTGCTTATGCTTAACCTTCGTGATCGTTTAAGATCACTCAGGCGGCCGGGGCTACGAGCGATTCTTATTATATAACGTAACTTATTACTTCTTAATACACTTTGTATGTATAGTCACATTCGTCTTAAAGTTAAAGTTTTGATTCCGAAATCAGATTAAGAACCCCTGGAGGGGTTGTACTGGAATAGCAGGTTATATCCAATTTGCAAAGGTCCGAACAAGCAATGTACGTGGAACTTGGGAAAAAATACAGAATTTCTGGTGTTTGCTAAGTGAAAAAGTCAAGTCCTAATGAAGGAAATTAGAGTAATATTTATCCTCTCCCTCTAACTTACTAAGCAATATTATTAACTTAATCATAACGATAATAAAAAAAGGATAGCATGTGTCGTGGGAACCAGAATCAGCGATATCACAAACATGTAAACATCAAAGTGTTGGTTTTTTTTTGTCCCCAGCCGGGGTTCAAACCCAGGACCTAACAATACCTAGTAGTAGGTAGTAATAATGCATTTAGTTTTTATAGTGAAAAAGGTCTTTGAAATGTGGAAGTATTAGGAGTGCATGTTAAGGTGAGAGATAGAGAAATGCCTGTATCCGCAAAATGTCTAAGCACCTTCTTGTCCGACTGCGAAAGTAAAAAGGAGTTTATGTATTAGCGCGTATGTGTGTTTCTCACTGACTATGCGAAGGCAGTTTCAGTTACAGTTTTCCAAAGACACCCAATTTAAAAAATGACACGACAAATGTTAATGCAAGTATCACTTTTGTAAATATTTTGTGTTTTTTGTTTAAAAAAATATTCTTACCTTATCTTATCACTGAGAGCATATAAAGTCACGGAAAAATCCAAAATGGCGGACACCAGTTGACAAAACGTTTGTGATTGGTAATTAAATATAGAATAAAAAATATACTATTTGTTTATTATTTATTAAAATAGAATTATTTGATTGGTAATCTTTTTGTAAAAATATTTTTACGAAGGCGAGCTTATACTACCTATATACTGAGTACTTTATTTCAGATAACCTTGGGATATGAATGTGTGGTAGTGGAAAGGTAGTGTCAGGAAATATTAATACATAAAAACATCTGGTCTAGGTAGTAAAGTAACAAAGTTTTAACAAATTCATCGAATACAATAAAATATACAATGAATCAACACTAATATTATAAAAAATAAAACGTGGGCAAAGTTCTAGTGATTGGTGCCTCTTTCTACTTCCTCGGGGATAACGGGCGTGAGTTTTTTTTTTTAAATAAAAAATAGTATTTAAATAAAATTGTTACTTTAAAATCCGAAGCAGCGCTCATGAATTCTTAAACATATCAGACACCATTTTAAATGTTGTGAAATAGAAAATTCAACGAATTCATTTAGGCACTTTGGGCTTTTGGCAGTGGGCTTTTTCCTTTTCTTAATTTTTTAGTCTGAAAAGGAATACCTCCTTTTGTTTCCGTATTTAATTTCGACACCCTCGTCGGAACAACAGGTGTTAATCGGGCCGTGGCGGGCGTCAGGCAACTCGTCTGTATGAACGTTTAATTAGAATGGCCAAGGAATACGCCATTGCTGTTTGCACAGTCATTACTACCCCTTGTAGAACCGGCTGAGTGTCATTTGGAGAAGTGACATGGTGCTTACTAGCGCCACCAATGGAAAAAAAACTACTGTATCTTCTTTTATAAGTTATACAGGGTGGCCAACTTGGAGGTATACAACTTTTTTTTGCCGCCATGTTGTTTTGGCGGAAAATTTAACAGCTGTTTCACGAAGATTACTTTGTGTAGATACGGCAATTTTTTATGGAGCTTTTTACGACTGAAAAACGTGTTTTAATTACTAAACCCAAACCCAATCATGTATTGCGGAAACTCTAAGAAAATTGCGGATTCCCTGAAAACTGAGGCCCTCAAGATCGCCTGATTTAGCAGCTCCTGGCTTTTCTCTGTGGGCCTATCTAATGGGATGCGTCTATTCTAACAGGCCAATAAACCTTCAGCAATTAAAACAAAATATTCGGGACATTGAACTAACACAGTCACTGAAATAACGCAAGAAAAGTCTGAAAATGTGATGAAAAACGGGACGAAAAGGGTTCACATCTGCGACACGGCTAGTGGTGGACACTTGTCTGACATTATTTTCCACACCTATTTAATTTCCTTTATGCAAGACCAGTGTTGGCTTGACGACTCCCATCTATTGACGGCAACCGGCACCAATTGCTTAGCATGGCTTGCGAAGCACGGAACCGCTCGGAAAAATGCCACTAGCATTCGTCATAGAACGGTCACCCATCTATGCACTGAGCGCATGTTGCTAACCTTCATGATCGTTTAATATCACTAAGGTGGCTGGGGCTATAATTAAAAGTATGCTAAAATACTCAAGTGATTCATAAAACTATTACCACCTGTCTGTACAGCTCCGTTCGCCGACGCGTCCAAACGGCATCGATATATGCAAGGCGGGCAATAAACCCTCTACTTACGCACTGAGAAGTCGCCAAGGCCCTTATAAGTCCACAATAAGGCCCCGAATTGCCATCCCGCCGCACTTGTGCAAAGTTTGGGGAAAAATTGCCGGAGACGGGGTCTCCTGGCTTCGATGGTGATATCCGCGATAGATCGACGACTTAGGCTCTAATCATATGCGTCCGCGCGACCGAGCGGCCCGGCCGCTACACCACGAAATTACAAGCAATTGTGTGTAACGATTTATTTAAATAGCGGCGCGGTCGCGCCTTCGAGCCCCGTGGTCGCGCGGCCCGGCCGCTTGGATGTGTTTCAACGTGTTCACTTGTATCGGTGCATTTGAAGCGGACGGGACGCTCTTTCGTTGTTTGTGAGAACGTGTGGAGAGCGGAGACGCTCGGGCCGCTTCATATAAATCAAAAAGCGACTTGGCCGCGGCCGCTGGAATCTGCGGCCAAACCGCTCGGTCGCGCAGACGCATATAATTCAAGCCTTAGTTGGTATTCATCATCCTCGTTACCCTTTTGGCGCCCTCTGCAGGACATAAGACTTCCCAATTCAAATCCACAGCCACAGTCTCAGTCTGGGTGTATTTAGGAACATGTTTGTGATGTCCTTGTCTGGTTACCATAGCACAGGGTATCCTAGCTTGAGACCAGGATAAGTGTTTGTGTTGTGTGAAAGTTAGTAGGTATTATTATTAAATTAAATATATATGCACGATTCTTATTATAATTGTTGCCAAAATGCAACGATTTTTTTTTACCGCTGCGTAGAGCATTTGGGCGGATCTGTCATTTTTTCACATTACAGAAGAGAAATTCTACAAGTAACTAGATGCCTGCATACGACACACTATGCACCTGAGATACCTATATTAATTAATTAATTAATTAATTAATTATAGAATAAGATGGAAATATGTTTCTCAGATGGTTAGAAAGAGCTCAACGGGCTGACATTAAACATGCATTTTCGTCGTAATCGAACATGCTTCTGACTTCGAGAGATAAACTTGCCTTTCTACATGTTGTTTCTTATGTAATATTCAGTTCAATGATTCGTGTCCAATTAAGTATTAAAGCAAAACAATTTGTAGGTGGATCGTTCTTTTACAATCTGTATTCTTTTCGTCAGGCGATTGGAATTGTTCAATATTTGGTGCACGTAAGAGTGGTTCGCGATAGGGTGTTCTAGCAGTAATAGGAATAGACCTTTATCGCCGAAAAGCGTAGGGGGCGGGTTAATGCGGCTGTGAACGGGATCCCGGCAACTTTAGAGCTCAATTTTGTACAGAAAAAGAGGTTATCAAAGTTTAACTCAGTCTATATTTGACTGTGGGAGCTTTGCATGCCTAACTTTCTTTTTTTGGCTTAGTCGGTAGCCTATTATCACCAAGTGTCGACAACCTGATACGAAATTCAAAATAAAGCGTAGTTGTCTCTATAATAAAAGTTACATAATGGAGCAGTAGAAATATTTTCTGGTAAGGTTTTAACTGGTCAATACGTCCGAAGCGACGCGTTCCTGAATCATGAAGATTAAGCAACATAGTGTGCGTTCATGGATAGGTGACCGTCTATGACTAACGCTAGTGGCATTTTTCCGAGCAATTACGTGCTTCGCAAAGCACGTTAAGCAGTTGGTGCCGGCTGCCTTCGATAGATGGCAGTCGTTAAGCCAAGTCAGACGCCTTAGGGGGGCTTGAAAACTTCTGACAGTAAGACCAGCCACTAGTCTTACACTTTTTAAGATCACTCAGGCAGCTGGGCTACGAGCGATTTAGTCGTCGTAATGGCATAACTAAACCTAACTAAAATATCGTTAACCGTAGGTACGCTATATCCTACAAAAGATGTATTTACTTGGGCTAATCTGAATGTAGATGAGGCAACTTTGTTTCTGTTTCTGGTGTTAACGTTATGAACATCCCTTCCTTCCTCATTATGTAGGCTACAGAAATATAATTTGGTTAGACGCCAACAACAAAGCTACCCAGTACATCCGAGCCGCGAATGGCAATAAAACAGGACGCTAAGCGGCCATTATGTTGCCAAAATGGCAGTTTGTTTCGCGAATTAAACCGGAAAAAGTGAAAACAGAAAGCTTCCAATACATCATCGTTAGAAAAAAACAAGGGCGGACCTATTCTGTGACAGGGGCGAGGAAAAGCTCAAATGATTATCAAATCAAAACAAAAATGTATTGCACCAATGTAAAACAAAGTCTTAATTAACACTGACGGCCTTACTAATAAAGGTTATGAGCTGTGTATACAGCCGTTATGCGAGGTCTGACAAACTGGTTATTTTTACGCTAAATGCGATTAAACCAGTATAAATTGATATACGTCAAATAGTTATTCAGAGTGTATAACTTATTTATTAGTAAGGCCGTGAGTGTAGCACCTATTATGGACCCTTGTAGGACGCGGCAATATAAATTAATATCAAGTTTATTATAAAAATTATATACTTGTGGAAACACAAATATTTCTTGATACTAACTTTTTTAAATCTCAACTTTATTAAGAATTTGTCCTATAGTTAAATTATTTTAACAACTTATTATTTCAACTTGTTATTATTAATAAGTTTGGCAAAATATCAAAAGGCTATGAACATTTTGTTTGCCGGAGTCTGGCGCCTATAACATGTGTAGGGGTTGATGTTGGACGTATTAAAATAACATCCTCTTTGACTGTTGTAACGAATTGAATAATTGCAAAACACGACATACAAAATGCCAATATTTTAAAATTTAAAAGACATTAATTTGTCGACGACACAGATACAGTATTAGTTTCGCCACACACAAAAACGTAACTAATCAACCTCCCTAGAAAACAGCTGAAATGTATTTTTTTCGTTGTTTTCAGCATAATTGTGAGTTTTTCTTTTCTATATGAAAATGAAAGACAGTGTCTTTGTTTGAATCTATACAAAAGGCTTCTGGTGTTACAATTACATATACATATAAATAAATGTAAGGTTTTGAAGACGCTGCGTCGATGCACGTCGGCTTAGGGTAATTTTATATTTTTACACCTTTTAACATTTGCCACACCCACTATTCTCTGTTATTTTATTGTATGATGCTTTTTTCATGTGTATCATATTATTTTTCTTTCTGTGCATTGTTTTACTGTATTAGTTTAATGTATTTCTCTTGGTCTGCTTATGTACACTGTGCCTATCTTTCTTATACATGTGTGTGTCTAAATGTAAATATTTTTTTTATCTATCTAATTTTTGTCTTACCCAAATAGATGCACCGCTTTGGTAGAAGCATATCCGCCTAAGACAGTTGTCACATTGGCCCTAATACCATGTTCCAGTTTTTTAACTAAAAGAGCAAGTAAGTGTATGCGGAGAACAGTTTATCATGTTCCAGTTTTGGTTTTGGTTCTATTTTCGTACCAGAATAATCCTGTTGGATTCTAACTTAAATTAAAATTTGCTCAATCATCGGATTGTGTGGCAACCCCGTCGCTCTGCTAGTCAATCAACGTTATCCAATTGTGGGTTTACTCTGGTCGCAGTTTCGCAGTTCCCTCTGTGCTTTCCTTTAAGCTGAGTTAGCTAAGTGGATATGCCAGAATAGGCAAAGAAACCAGTTTATTCCGGGTTTAATGAAGCAAACATAAACATGCATAAACCGCCAAAGCTCCAAAAGCCAGCGAGTTTGATGACCAGGTTGGTGGGGGACCCGTGGACGCGGATGGCGAGAGACTGCGAGGTGTAGCGTGATGGCAAAAAGGCCTATAGCGCGCGCACAAGTACTAATGCAAAAGCCATAGGGAACAATCTTGCGAGGCCGAAGTCTGAGCTCCGCAAAACGCGACGCTACGGGGAGGCCGAAAGCCGAGCTTCATTCAGGCCGAGCCCATAGGCCGAGACTAATCATTTTGCGGCATATTAGTACCGGTGCGAAAGCTTGACGTGACAAACTTGCGAGGCCGAAGGCCGAGCTCCACGAATTTGACCTAAGAAACGTTGTCGCGGTGATGTCGAAGGCCAAGCTACGTCCAGACCGAGTCCGAAGGCTGAGACTATACAATCTAACACTTGAAGGCAGATTCAATACACTTAAGTTCTAGTGCCGATTACGTACTGTGTCCATAGTAAGCCCAAAGTCCAGCGTAGCACTGACTAATTGAGATATAGTGGCGGATGCAGGAATGCATTCTGGACCGAGCTTCCTTTATTTGTAGAGAGTTCGTTTGGTTTTTAATTATGCTCGGAAAATTGCGCACTTTTATTAGATTTCCTTTCGAACTCTTTTTTGGGATTAGATGTCAGTAATAGCGAATCCCTAGTTCTGTTAAATTCTTGTGAGAGAATTGAATTAATGCGTCCATCTTGTTTGATTACCGCTTTCCATCTTCTAGATGTATATGGAATAAAACAAAAAACAACATTTACATACAGACACAAACATTGCTTCTAGCCCCACAGATACATCTTGCTCTTATATGGTAGTGCGAGAGACAATAGTTGTTCAGTAATTCTCTCTAATTAACTATGGTATTTTCTTCTGCTTCTAACGTCAATCAAGCCGCTTCAGAGGCAGTTGGATACCAACTCCCAATAAGGTGTATTTGTGGCACTCCCCTAGCAACCATGGAGACCTATTTTATAGGTTGGGAGCAAGGAGTATTAATACTTCTTGGTTGCGAGCTAGAAAAGACGCCTAAAATGCGCCATTATCACATAAAATTATATTCTACTTTGTCATCAGAAAGGTTGCACGATGAAAATAAAGCTGCGGTCCCGAGCGGCTAGCTGGTAGCTAAGACGGTCTTTTGAGAGGTTCGGAAGACTTTACTACAAAGTAAAGCAAGTGGATACGGACTTATTTGGTCCGTTAATGAATATCGTTGTTAAAAAAATATCTATACAGTGTGGCCCTGGATAAAGTGCAATCCCGAAAGGGGATGAAACTAGACCATGAATCATTGACTAGAAAAATATTTAAAAAAAATATAAAAAATTATTGTAGGATTTATTGGTATTTTAAGATTTTCATGTTTCATTAAGGACTCTATGTACAAAAGTATTGATTTCTTCCAAAATAATGGGTCTATTTCTTTGAAATAAAAAAAAACAGTATGCCTAATACCTGGCGATGACCATGAAATAATAAATAGTCTGCAAAAAAGTAACTATCTTGGGTAAAAAAATGTATTTTTATGAAAAAAATGATTTTTTTAGACGTTTATTTTAAAAAACTTCAAATTACTAAAAAAATGTGCCCTATAACTATGTAATTTTATAGCTTACTTTTATTCTTTACCATTTTAGCTTCCAAATAAAAAAAAAAGCAATGTTCTAACTAAAAAAACACGCTATCTACGAACTTTTAAAGTGGAGCCTAATCGTGTTACCGTGCAGGTAGAGACCGTTTTTTCCATTGTTTCCGTCCTACTCTGTGCCCTTCGGCAGTCGCAGTCCTTTTGTTCTACACTCAGGTAGAGGGAAGGCGAGGGAAGGGGAGGCAGGGGGTTCGAAATAGGACTTACACAGTCGCTCCGATATTCTCGCCGCTGCTACTACTGTTCTCGTTCTCGCATTGTGTTCTCGTTGATTTGTTATTAAGTTTTTGTTATATTGTTGACTGTTACGTTTTCTACTGTTCGTTACATTTGGACTGTTCCTGTTCTGCTGTTAAGTGTTGACGAAATGCCGCGATTGACAGAGTTCTCACCTCGAGAAATAGCCGACATGCATTATTATTATGGCATGTCACATGGTCGCACAACAGTCGCTCGGACTGCATACATAAATGCTTTCCCGGGCAGACTCATACCCTCAGCTCGAAATTTTCAAGAGATTCATAGGAGGCTCTCCAACATTGGACTTGGTTTGGCACGAGATCGCCGTGAGCATCCAGCTGTCGTTATTGACAATGCGATAGAAGAGGCCATTTTAAACGATCTGTTTGCTGACCCTACAACAAGCATAAGACGATTAGCGTTGCGTCATGGCATATCGAAGACGTCTGTCTGGCGAATTTTGAAAAAGGAGGGATTGCATCCTTTCCATTACCAACGAGTACAACATTTACACGAAAATGTAGATAATCGTCCAAGATGCGTAATGTCGACGTGGATTCTAAGAAAAATTAGAGCTGACCCAAATTTTCCCAAACGCATTTTTTGGATGGACGAAGCGACATTTACCCGAGACGGCATTACAAACTGCAGAAATTTGCACCAGTGGTCTCACGAAAATCCACGATTGAAGCGGGCATCTACTTTTCAAGTAAAATTTTCAATAAACGTATGGGCAGTCTTAATCGACGACATTTTAATTGGTCCAGTCATTTTACCCAGAACCCTAAATGCTGAACGTTTTTTAGAATTACTACAAAATTTACCCATGTTGATGGAAGATGTTCCCCTGGCTACGAGACGGCGTGGGCGTATGTATCTCCAAATGGATGGATGTCCTGCACATTATGGGCGGGAGGTGCGGCGATTTTTGAACGAAAATTACCCGAACCGGTGGATTGGCCGAGGAGGGCCAGTAGGCTGGCCAGCGCGTTCACCTGATCTGACACCCCTAGATTATTTTTTATGGGGTGTCATGGAGCAAAGAGTATACAGCACGCCAATAAATACCGAGGCACAGTTGCACGACCGAATAATTCAGTGCGCAAATGACATTAAAAATGATCCAGGAATGATTCGCAGAGCCACTAACCAAATTAATATTCGTGCAGTAATGTGCTTGCAAAATCGAGGAGGCCATTTTGAACATTTAATGCATTAAATAAAAATTCAAAATTGTAAATTACGGATAATTTTATTAATAAAGTTATTGTGATTAAAGTCTGACTTTTATTACCTACTAAAATGTAAATAACTCCTACCTAGCCAATTTTTTAGTTAGAACATTGTTTTTTTTTTTATTTGGAAGCTAAAATGGTAAAGAATAAAAGTAAGCTATAAAATTACATAGTAATAGGGCACATTTTTTTACTAATTTGAAGTTTTTTAAAATAAACGTCTAAAAAAATCATTTTTTTCATAAAAATACATTTTTTTACCCAAGATAGTTACTTTTTTGCGGACTATTTATTATTTCATGGTCATCGCCAGGTATTAGGCATACTGTTTTTTTTTATTTCAAAGAAATAGACCCATTATTTTGGAAGAAATCAATACTTTTGTACATAGAGTCCTTAATGAAACATGAAAATCTTAAAATACCAATAAATCCTACAATAATTTTTTATATTTTTTTTTAATATTTTTCTAGTCAATGATTCATGGTCTAGTTTCATCCCCTTTCGGGATTGCACTTTATCCAGGGCCACACTGTATATATATAAATAAAATTCAAAGTCCTGACTGACTGATTCATTCACTTATCAACGCCCAGCCCAAGCTGTTGGACTTAGGAAGCTGAAATTTTGCACAGAGGGTCTGTATATAACGTAGGTAAGGAATAAGACCGGATTTTTTTAAATTTAACCCCTAAAGGGGTGAAAAGGGTTGCCAAAATTTGTATAGGAGGTATAAAGAATGTTGTCTAATTTTCATGAAACTTAAAATAAATACTCTTCAACACAATTGATTGAACACGTGTTTCACCGTTTTTCTAAATTTAACCCTTAACGGGAGTTACGGGAGTGAACGGGATTGCAAAAATTTTAAACTAAAGTCCACGCGGATGGAGTCGCGGGCGAAAGCTAGTAACTGATAATTAGCGATTTCAAGCGCTGACATATACGTATATCTTGCAAACGAATATCAAAATACGTTACTATATATACATACAATTAAGCTCATGCCTGTATCACAGAGGGGTAGGCAGAGACCAGGGATAGCCACTTGCCACGATCCTGACAGACCACTTTCGCTTCATCGATGGCGATATAACATCGATGGAGTATATTATCGACATCGATGAAGCGAAATGTGTGACTCTGGGATATAGGTGTGACTTTATGAATGTATGTATGTAAATATTTAGTTTCCACGAGTTCACTACTCTAAAACTCTATTTTAAATCGTATTGCTCGGTTTGCTCATAGTTATATTTTCTCGAATGTAGTCGCAAATTACTTTTAGTGTTAAACAACGTGATAAAAAGTATATTTTATACTTAAACTACTTATTGATTATGGTGCCATTCTTTGTACTTTATAATCTATAAGCAATACATGAGACTTATAAAATTACGGCTCAGTTTCAACTTTTAGAACTTGTTGAATTCAAGTATCTTTGTAGGTACTTGAAAACGTTGACGGAATTGCGGTGTCTGCACGGAAGCAGATCGTCTCAAAAAACCGCCCTAACCTCCTCGGCCGGATCTCGCCCAAGAAATTAGTTTAGGCGGTGCGTCGAGTAAACTCGGTCCGTACCCGGCACATTCCCTGGGCCCGGGTGTAATATGCCCGGGTAATCGCCTTACTCTCACTTTTACCGGCAGCGATCTTTACTCTCCCCGGGCTGGCTTCGGTCAGGGTGAAGAGCGAAGCGCGGGGCGCAAAGGGGGATTTCTAGTCAGCATTTTTTTCAGGAGTTTTTTTTCGCTGCCTTTTGCTTCGTTACACTTGGCAAGGCAGTGGCTAACATTATTAGTACATTACTGCAGCGGCCAGCAAAAGAGGCACTGATGGACGAACGTGGAAATGTTGGCCGAGACGAAGGCCAGTACAGCAATTTTGATTTATCTCGAAGAAAGTTGTCGAAATAATGCTCAAATTTCTTGATTTTGAGAATATTTGATTGTGTTTGAGAAAAAGTACATTGACATTCAACAAACAGAATGTAAATTTTTACGTTGAGATTTTCCGAAATTACTATCCGCTCATCGCTCTGCTTCTGTTCATAAACACAGCCCATAACATAATATGAGGGCCTTTGCTCAACTCTTTTACTTTGTTTGTTGCGTGAATTTGTTGATGTTGTAATTGTAACGGTTTGTTTATGTCCGCGACACATTAGGGGAAAGGGCCCAAGTGACCTTGTTAAGAGCTTTGTTTAAAGGGGGCAGATACTTTCGGGATTTCACACATTGTTTTCCTATTGGGGTTGGTTTTGCAGCTTCGAGGCGGCTGACTTTTCAAGAGCCATTTTTAACAAAACAATAGCTGAAAACTGTATGCGTCAGCATCTGAACGAGCCCGTAAAGTTGTTCTTAGAGCTGAAAGTGGTATTAAATAAAAAAGGAAAAAAATATTGTGAAAGTGCGTACGTAATTATAAATTAGCGAGGGTTGCAGAACTCACAATTGACACAGGTAGAAGGGCACAAAATATAATTTCACTAAATCTATATATATAAAAGGAGAAGCTGACTGACTGAATGACTGACTGACTGACTGACATATCAACGCAGGGCCTAAACTATATGGGTTAGAAACTTGAAACTTTGCACAGGAGTTCCTTTCATAACGTAGGGGAGCACTAAGAAAGGATTTTTGAAAATGCACCCCCTAAAGGGGTAAAACGGGGGTGAAAAGTTAGTATGAAACTTTGTCGTTTTTGAAGTTATTAGAATAAAATTGAATAGGCAAGTTCACCATTTAAATTCATGAAATACGTGTGAAATATTTTTCCAAAAATCATCCCCTAAAGGGGTAAAAAGGGGGTGTAAAGTTAGTATGAAAGTTCTCTGATTTTCCTAGTTATCTCAATAAAAAGTTGTATTTGGGTTATAAGTTCTTAATAATGAGTATTTTCGATATCCCTTTTTGTAAATTCACCCCCTAAGGGGGCTATAAGAGGGTACAAAGTTAGTATGAAACTTTGCCGTTTGTAAAGTTATTCAAATGAAACTCAGTATGAAGGTTCCTCATTGAAAGTTACGAAACACATGTTGTCTGGAAGAGATCACTTTTAGTGATAAGGCCGCCGTCTGTACTCTTAGATTAAGAAATACCTGTGTAATTTCCTTTTTTATGTACAATAAAGTGTTCTCTATCTATCTATCTATCTATGTAAAATATTTTTCCAAAAATCATCCTGTAAGGGGGTAAGAGGGGGGTGCAAAGTTAGTATGAAAGTTCTGTAATTTTCAAAGCTATCTCAATAAAAAGTGGTATTTTTTGGTTATAAGTTCCTAATAATGAGTATTTCCGATAACCCTTTTTGTGAATATACCCCCTAAGGGGTTTAAAAGGGGGTACAAAATTAGTATGAAATATTGCCGTTTGTGAAGTTATTCGAATGAAACTCAGTATGAAGGTTTCTCATTAAAAGTCATGAAAAACATGTAAAATATTTTTCTGAAAATCATCCCTTAAGGGGTTGAAAGGGGGGTGCAAAGTTACTATGAAAGTTCTGTGATTTTCAAAGTTATCTCAATAAAAAGTGGTATTTTGGTTATAAATTCTTAACAATGATTATTTCTGATATCCATTTTTATGAATTCACCCACTAAGGGGATCTAAACTATAAGGGTTAGAAACTTGAAATTTTGCACAGGGGTTCCTTTTATAACGTAAGGGGGCACTAAGAAAGGATTTTTGTAAATTTACCCCCTACGGGGGTAGAACAGGGGTGCATAGTTATTCGAATGAAATCCAGTATGAAGGTTCCTTATTGAAAGTCATGAAACTCGAGTAACTTTTTTTTTATAATCATCCCATAGCGGGGTAAAAGCGGGTGCAACGTTAATTTGTAAGTTCTTTGATTTTCTAAATTATTTCAATAAAATTTGATACACAATTTTTTTGTTTTGATTATTTCACATGCGCTACAAGTATACGTGACTTATTTGCAAATACTTTTTTCAACTAAAGCCCACGCGGACGAAGTCGCGGGCAACAGCTAGTTAAACATAAAACTAATATAACTTAGGTATCTACAAGTATTTTGGCTGTCTTAACATAACATAACATAACATTTACATACAGGCACATACATTGCTTCTGGCCCCACACTAGGATACCCTGTGTCGTGGGAACCAGAAACAGCGACGTCACAAACATGTAAACATCCACGACCTGGGTTTCTTTTTTAACAATAAATGAATTTTAAATTTAAACTTTGGGTGCATATATTTTCAATAGGTGAATAAAATAACAGTTGGAAATATCCAAGTATTATCATCTGATTAAAGTTAGACACTAAGTCTTAGTTTTTTCTGAAATATATTTTTTGGTTCTCAGTGAATATTCGATAAATGAAGCAAAAATAATTATTATTGTTGGGTGTCAACCTTGTGAAAATCGAACGCGAAAACTTACCCGCATATTATTCTTAACCTTTTTTTCCGGATACACTTACTTGACTCTGACGAAAGAGTCCGACCAGGTTAAAATCTAGCGCTTACGAAAGGTTTAGTCAAACACCATCCATCATTTTCCAGCTTTATCACCTCGCAAAATAGCCATTATACCCACGCGGGAAATTTTCAAAAAGAACTCAGGTCATTCATACCAACTTTGCATTAGATTTAGGGTGATTTGAGAAAAGATGGATGGGTGATGGTTGTTTTTCGCTGTCGTTTTCTCCAGTATATTCGACGCCAAAATTAACATCAGTAAATTGACCTTTAACAAACAGAATGTAAATTCTTTACGTGGAAATAAATTTCTAATTTTCTGGTTCTACAATTTCTGACACAAGTGCAAAAGTATCAAGGCCATCGATTGTTTTTTGGTTAACTTGGTCGCTGCTGTTGAAACACTAGAAATCGTGAAGTGTCAGGTTTCCCGATGGAGAAGTCTGATTGGTAGTTCGCTCAATGCAATCACATCTGTCGGCACGTGCTCCTTAAGCTACAATACAATACATATCCGTTCAATACAATATCCGTAAGGGTGAAGCCAAACGAGCGTAATTTTTTGAGTTGTGAGTCGCGCAATTTTGGTCGCGTAATTTCTGCTACATTCGGTTTCATACAAAAACCCCTTTTTGCCACACGGCGGCGACGCAAAATGAGTTGCGACTCACAACTCAAAAAATTACGCTCGTTTGGCTTCACCCTAAGCTAAGTTGCCAGGCTCGAAAATTTCAAAAAAACTTTGCTAACCGGGTATAAAAGGTAGGACATTTTGAAAAGGAAAAGAAAGAAAAAGAAATAGATAGATAGATAACACTTTATTGTACATAAAAAAGGGTATGACACAGGTATTTCTTAATCTAAGAGTACAGAGGACGGCCTTATCACTAAAAGTGATCTCTTCCACACAACCTTTGGATACCTTTGGAAATAATACATTTGTTACACGTAACAATAAGATAAGATAAGGATATTCTTTATTGCACACCGGAAAAACAAAATACACAAAATAATCACAATACAAAAGAAAACATTAACAAACACTACGAAACAAAATATGAAACAAAAACCGGTTTTACAAACATTAGACGTGGTGTGTCTTTGTTGCTACAAAAAACAGCTGGCTCACTTTTGCTGAGGGTATTTGTCCAAAGCGCTGATTTCAGACAGTGCCTGTATGTTTTGTGAGCAATAGAGCGTGAAATATAAATATACAGGGTGCCCAAAAAATAGTGTAAAGGGAAAATCCAAAGACAGAGCACCCCTACGGGTACCTGAATTACCCCCATGTATGGTCCACGATTTGTAGTTTTCGAGTCCTTAAACATTTAAAAAAAATATAAATTTTAACTAACTTTGCAATTTCTTCATTTTTTATGGCGCTATTGTATCAAAGTGACCCACAATTGAATTTGTGCCTGCAAGGAACACTATGTACCTATTTTGGGGAAAAAAAGCATGTATCTTAATAATAATTATCATTAAAATTTATTTTTAACCATTCATGACTCTGTGGCCAATAATGTCTTGTAGGTCAAGGTAGGACGAACAATACAAAAAAAAAACGAAAACTACGTCAAATTTCACTAAATAAATACATAACTGAAATTCTGTCACACTCTCTTGTGAGAAAACTGCAGAGACAGCACTATAGTTAAGTAGTTTTGCGAATTTCTCGATTCAAAAACTGGCCCTTTGTGTCCGTCGGTGACACTTCCACCAGTTCAGTGAACTTTGTCTTAACAGAATAAGTCCCCTGTAGGCCTGTGAGCCAGTCAGGTTGCGGTCATAAATGTCTAATTTTGGCACGACCAAATTAGGGCCAACCCAGCTGATTTGGTCCTGGAAAATTGCCTCATACTCGCGCCTGGGGCGTTCGCAGTCGTCATTGCCTCTCGCCGCGGCTCGTAATTACTTACTGGCTCATTATCTAACCACATGCTGAATGTGAGTCATGTGGGTTGTACCTGAGACATATCTGGAACCTGTATTTTAAGGTGGCATCACATTAGGGCTTTGGAAGCTTGTCTATCCGAACTGTAAATTGTGGTATGAGTTTTTGTGTGTTTGTACGAAATCACATTGTTTTGTTTTTATGTGTGAAATAGCAGTTCAATGAATGAGCTGTAAATCATTATATAAACTCTTACATTTTTATGTGATTCTTTTAATGAAAGACTTTTGAAAAGACAATTTTTTTCTGTAAAATAATTTATTTCTTGAAACGGACACCCATTCATTAATTCGCAGTTTCCGTGCTTTTTTGAATGTACAATTTATAATTTGATTTGAATGGTCGAAATCACACTGATAATAAGGCGAATAAGGTTCTGTAAACTGAATTGTACTTAGACATAAATTATTTAATTGCACTTAGATTAAATAATTACACAAATTTTTAAACAACAATTGATAATGAAATTATTTTAAAGAGTAATGAAACCTACCTTAGAAATTATACAGTTCAATTCAATAAACATGTTAAGATGAAAGCTTGACAAGCAGTGCCCCAGTGTGTGTTCACCCCAGCGGCGCAGTTCGGGCGCAGGCGCAGGCGCAGGCGCGGCCCGTGAAAGTGGCATGATACCGGTCCGGGCCACACATGTTGGCTGCGTGCCCGACCTCCTATGCGGGACGAGTAATATAACAATATCTGACCGTAGATCCATCGGACCGTAGACAATCGGACGGACCGGACGGTCTACGGTCCGATGGACGGAAAGGACGTCCTACGGCCTCGGTCTGATGGTCCCTCAAAATGTTACCCACTTGATTATGAAAAAAATGATTATACTCGTAAGTATTAGCTCGACTAGAAGCCAGATACCGTATGAGCATGTTATGTAAACATAATTACTTTTTCATCTTTCAAAATGTACATATTTAATTAGTTTTTCGGCAACTAAACATCGTCTACACTTATGGGGTTTTTTTCATGCATAGACAATTGAAAAATTATCACGTCTAGTAATAAAATAAAAAATCCGAAAAATGCACATGTTTTGGTTGGCGCACCGACGAAATTGCAAAAAAAAAAGTAGTTTTCGTTAGACCTAAAAGCCGTACGCACACGACAATGGAGCCGTGTGCACGCATTACATCACCGGTCCACAACTCCACATATAAATGCCGATTGGTGCTGTCTCCGTAATGTGCGTTCACATCGCTCATACAACAACCCACTTATTGGACCGGTCCTATTGTAGGCTTGCGGGCAGGAACTGCGAACACGGATTTTATAGTAGACAAAGTGTAAAATAGCCCAGTAAACATATCAGTTGCATCACACTTCTAAAGCTATGGGTTTGAATCTATAAATTAAAAAGTTCCCACGTGACTTAATGATTTGTGAAGTTTAACATAAACGTAAACTTTTACATACAGGCACATACACTTCTGGCCCCACACTAGGATACCCTGTGTCGTGGGAACCAGAAACAGCGCCGTTACAGACATGTAAACATTCAAGACCTGGGTTTTTTCCCCAGCCGGGGTTCGAACCCGGGACCTCTCGCATTGTATGGAAGTTATAATTAGCAATACCACTCGCTAACTTGAAAGGAAACATCGTGAGGAAACCTGAGTGTCTGAGCTATTCACATACTTCAGCACTTGAAATCGCCAACCCGCGGTGGGCACGCGTGCTGATTAAGCCCATACTCTCTCTCTCTCTCTCACCGAGAGAAGGTCTATACTCTGCAACGGGACGTATAGGATGATTACTTATCTACTTACTTCGAAGATTATCATCATTCGCTCAAAAATGAGACCAAGACCACAGACCATCAAATCCTGCCGGAATGCTGACTGACCTTTGCGATACCAATTATTACACAATTTGACGGGCAGACGTTAGAACTTCAGAATCTATTTTGGTTAATTTAAGCCTGTGGAATCGCTCAAAGCTTAACCTCCATGATCTTAAGCGATCACGAAGGTCAAGCAACATAAGGTGCGTTCAGTGCATGGATGGGTGACCGTCTATGGCTAACGCTAGTGGCATTTTTTCGAGCGGTTCCGTCCTTCGCAAAGCACGTTGGGCAGTTGTTGCCGGCTGCCGTCGATAGATGGCAGTCGTTAAGCCAAGTCAGAGGCCTTAGAGGCTTGGAAACTTCTGACAGTAAGTCATCACAAGCCACTAGTCTCACAAGCCTCCACCAATCCGGAGTTGGCCCCCGTGGTGGAGTATGGCCCATACCTTCTTCAGGAAAGAGACCCGTGCTCCTCGGTGGGGATATAATGGGTTGATGATGAAGCCTGTGGAAAATAGATTTTACTAATGAAAATTAAATGAGCGAGCGGCTGAGTAGGTACATCACTCTGTTGATTCTATGCAATACAAATGTAGCATTAACTTTTACGTATAATTTTTGGTCGGAATAACGGCTCACCATCACAATGGTATTTGATTGTTATTTTCCAGTTCATAACGTAACTGATTACAGTCCCGTTTATCGACATTCGCATATTATCACCTGGACGATTTCCGAAAAAAGTTGCCCAATATCGCTTTAGCGAGATTTGCACATTCAGCATCTATTCCAATAGTCTTAAGGTTCACAATTTACTCGATAATCAAGCTTATGAATGTATGTATGTCAGAAACAATGTATCTAGTTCTAGCTAAAACTTCTTGGTGGCTCCGAAACTTTGACTCCGCTTTCTGAGCGTTGGTTTCAGGTGATTGTGCTGTACAGTACTCTCGCCATTGTCTTGGCCCTAATTTACTTCGTGAAAGTTTTCCTTGAAAGTGAGGAAATGGTAGTCCCGTCCTATTGACACGTAGAACCTATCTATTTCCGATATATATTTGGATTTAATTACACCATTTATTTGAAGAAGACTGAAGAGCATTATAGCCAGCCTTACCAGTACAGATTTGTACATTTGTACAAATGGTCACAGTCCGAGTGTATTTTCATGTCTGTAATGTCCTTGCCTGGTTACCATGGGCCAGGGTATCCTAAATTGGGACCAGGTCAAGTGATTGTGTTGTGTGGAACTAAAAAAAAAGTTTAGATATAGTAATATTATTAATAATATTACTGTACTATTAAAGGCCAATTGACAATCAGTAAAATACTATTCAAAACACTCTTATAGCATTTTAATGGCATTTACGATGTTTAGTACCTTAAGCATAAGAGTCGTCACAATGGGAATTAAGACACACACACACATCTAAACTCACGCCTGTATTCTGACAGGATAGGCAGAGACCTCAGTTTTCCACTTCCTATTTGAATCGGAATCAAGTTATGAGATTTTGCTATGTTATGCTTAATTATGAGATTGTTTTTGAGATGCTATTTTCGCTTGTCCGGAAAACTTACACAGGTTCCAGTACCACAGTGGTTTCCGAAAGAAATGAAACAGTACACACTAGGCAAGAACCTGTATTATAGTTATCACTTAACTTGAGCGTATGATAAACTGTCTAAATTAATGATATTAAGAATTATTGTACCATTAATATTAAATAAAGAATTACATTATACGAGACACGAGTGTGTACATACTCGTACCTCTGCAACCTCCAAGATAATTTATGTCGGCTCTATTTCCATATACACAAGGGCCTCGCCTCGCCGAGTGAACACGAATACAGACACAATGGGAATTAATACCCCGCCGGGATCCCGGATTTGCTAATAAATCCCAGTGCTGAAATAATAGCGGGACAGGCCGTCTTCTTCTTATGACGCGAGGATGTAGGGCTCGCAGCCCACTGGGTCATTTGATGATTCGTGCCAGAATATTTGGGGATACCTTTTTTTTGACGCGCCCTCCCCCCAACCCCGAAGAAAAAAAAGAAGGAGGAAAAAATCTTTGAAACCTCTGTGGCGCACCGGTTAGCGCATCTGACTACCATGCGAGAGGTCCCGGGTTCGAATCCCGGTTGGGGACAAAAAAAAACCCAGGTCTTGGATGTTTACATGTTTGTGACCACGACACAGGGTATCCTAGTGTGGGACCAGAAGCAATGTATGTGCCTGTATGTAAATGTTATGTTATGTTATACCCGACTTTCTGGGGGGAAAGCCGGGTTATGTGGGATTTTTACCCACTAAAACCCCCCCGATGGCCCTCTCTGTGTTTGCTGGGGGCTCCGGGATCTCAATGGACACTTCAGAACCCCCGCGCACTGTGCGTTTCAGCACCCGCCTTACGCCGGGCTAGAGCCTGAGAAGCCTCCTTTATGCCCAATCGTGTGACTAATAACGCATATTGATCAGCTATTTGTTAATTTATCCTTGAATGCGTATAAAATTTATCTACTTAATTATTTAGATTCTTATCCAGCAACTTAGAAATAAAATAGAAAACAAATAAAACAAAAAGGTTTATTGCCACAAAGTGCATGCAAAACATGAAAAAAAATCTTATATTATATAGAATATTCTATTCTTTATTAGCTGAACTTAAATTTAGATAAATAAATTATTTTTTTGTTTAAATCTATTGACTTAAAAGAACTAACGTATTTATATTATAGCTTAACATATATATATTTTTTGGCAATAGAAAGCTGTGTCGCAACATTTTAAAATATAAACAAGGGGCGCTCGTTTTCAACGTGTCCATTTTATCATTATATTACAATTATTGTATTGAAATATAATTTATGTAATATATTGTAATTAATGGCATAGAGAGCGTGTTTGGTTATTTTAAATTAAAAAGTTAAAACTATATCATCTCTATCTCCGTGTGGGTCATTTGTTTATTTAGCGCAAGTCGTCCTAACTTCTGTTTGCGAGAGGTACCAACTGAATCACTGGCTCGCTCAGTAGTAAACCCTCCTATTTCTCGGCCCTCAAGGGCTATAAGGGACAAAGGACACTACCCGCTTTTAATTTTACTCAAATTAATCGCGCCCGTCTTCGCCCGACAGCCTTTCTCTCGGGGCACTGACTGGGGAGGTCCAGAAGAAATGTTTGATCAACATGTTAATTGATGAGCGGAATGACCTGATGTCGATAGTCCTGAAGGTATTGTTTTTGATAAGAAGGGTATCTTAGTTTGAGATGAAAACGAGTGATTAAACTGAATATTAGAAATCAGAAATTTCTTTCTAAGAAAGAATTTTACTTTCGGTTTGTTGAATGGCAATGTACTTACAATATTAGCCACTGCCTTGAAGTCGAATGTAGTGGAGAGAAATTCAGAAAAAAAACTCCACATAAAAAAACTACATAAGGCTGATATGAGTATCCATCTACATAAGAAGCTAAAGACTCATGTGTGCCATCCACATTTGCAATGTCAAAAGATATTACTATTCTTAAAAAAGCAAGAAAACACCAATACTGGGGCCAGACTCACGGACGGCAACCGTGCTTCTTTTATAATTTTAATTGTGTGGAGGTTTATATGGTCACAATTACAAACCTCTATACAATTAATATTGGTAAGATAAGCACTAGACATAACTTTATTCCGGATTCATTTGACTTTTTGTTGGACCAGGATCCGACAAAAGTCAATATATTTCGTTTAGTAGGTAGTTCACTGTAACATTCTTTTGAGAATTTTTATGAGTCTGTACCCCGTACACTGAAACTGGTAACTCAAATGTCGAGCATCTAATCTCTTTAAACGAGCAATTCTTGTATATATATTTATATATAATCAGAATCTCGGAAACGGCTTCAACGATTTTCATGAAATTTTGTATGCAGGGGGTTTCGGGGGCAATTAATTAATCCAACTAGGTTTCATTTTTATAAAACGTCGTTTTAACCGTGTTTTAAGGCAAATAAATAACTGCTACACTACAAGAAGGTCATTTTCGCAACCGTCTGTAAGGTTGTCATAGCTCAAGTGGGAAATAGTTCGGTACCGAAAACAGAAGACCCTGGTTCGAGACTTGATAATAATTTTTCATTTTTTTTTCAAGTTCCTCCTTTTGTGTGAAAACCTACATACCGAGCAAAGCTCGGTCATCTATGTACATAATAGCAAGTGTCACATGCAATTTGCAATGTGCATATGACCTCTTCGCAGTGGAGTCAGGCAGCGCTCCCCATTAGACATGGGGGCCTGGGCGTGAGGCGTCTGCAGGATACGGAGCTTCCAGCTTTCTTGGCTTCTTCGCATGGGGTGTTGGACCTCGTCACTCGCATTTTGAATTTGGATGGTGACGGGTTTCACATCCCTTTTGCGGGGGACGCCTTAGAGTTGTGGCGGGCTCGTTGTCCAGGAAGCGATCTGCCTGAGTTCCCAGAGTGTCAGCGATCTTGGGATGAGGTTATATGTAAGTCCACAGTTGATGGTTTCGTTAGCCAGAGTGCAGGACCTGAGCTCGCACGCTTACGCGCGGTTGCTGAACCGGAGTCAGGGTTGTGGCTGCAGGCGTTACCGTCTCCTCGGTTGGGTACCTTGCTGGACAATGACTCCCTGCGTGCAGCGGTAGCGCTTCGTTTGGGCTGCAAAGTGTGCGAGCCGCATCGGTGTGTCTGTGGGGCATGGGTGGATGAGCTGGGACGTCACGGGCTCCATTGTGTTAGGAGTGCGGGTAGATGGTCTAGACACCATTTATTGAATGACTTAATCCGCCAGGCTCTTGTTTCGGCCAACGTTCCTTGTGTGTTGGAGCCTCCGGGCTTGTGTCGCTCCGATGGGAAACGCCCGGACGGCCTCACTCTTGTGCCCTGGGAGAGAGGACGTTGTTTGCTGTGGGATGCGACCTGCGTCTGCACTTTTGCTCCCTCACACTTATCCGCTACTGCGGTAGCCCTCGGTGCCGCTGCTGAATCCGCAGCGAGGCTCAAACTGCAAAAGTATAGTGCCCTTTTGGCTAATTACATGTTTGTTCCTCTTGCGGTGGAGACCATGGGAGCATGGGGAGTACAGGCTAAAACTTTTGTTAGGGAGTTGGGGCGCCGTTTGAGGGACCGCGGGCTTGACTGCCGTTCTGGGGCATTTCTTGGCCAAAGAATTTCTTTGGCGGTGCAGCGTGGCAATGCTGCCAGCGTACTCGGGACCTTTGGTCCAGGTGCGTTCCGGGGAGGTTTGTTAGGTTAGGTAGGATTTTTTCTTTTTGTTGTTTCTTTTTCTGTTAGCCTTAATTGCATATTTAAATGTATCAGTATTGTTGACGAAACATTTAGTGGATTTTGGGCATGTTTATAATTTTTAGGAATATTTGTATTGTATTGAATTGAATTGAATATGAAATAAATATTTATCATTATATTTAACTATTATTTAATAGAGCTGAACTGTTTAGTACGAGTATGCTTAGGTAGGTATTTCTGTGTATAACTAGGGTATTGTAGGCTTCGGATGTTCCGAGAAATTTAATTTTGGCACTTAGTGACGTCGCAGCCGCCGGTAGTATTTGTGGAGAAATAACTGCCTTTAGAGTTTGTTCATGTCTTCAGGGAATCTTAACCGGAAGAAATGTTATTTACATTTAGCATTTTTTACATTTAGCATTTTTAGCTATTCGAGGCATTGCAGGCCCTCAAAAACTAAGGGGACTTAGAAGAGACGAAAACCGGCGTGCGTGCATGCAACGACTAAGGAATGTTGACGAAGCAAAATATCTCTGTCAAAATCGTAGATTATCGTAGGTTTCTGTCGTCAGTAGACCCAGGGCTTCAATTATGTTAGTGCATTATAATGCGTTGACAGATACCTACATGTGTTTTTTCTACTATTGACGTCTAGAATTATTGATATCCATGCTTGCGTTGACTTGAAGCGGCAATGAAAAAAAATCGCCTTGTCTATGCAGTCGTCATTGCAGTGTATTAGCCAATTCTAGGTCCAGCCCTTATATTACGTAACTTACCACTCTATCGGGTTAAATGTTTGTGTTTAAATGAAACAACCCGAAAGAGTCAAATTAAGAATGTTTAAGACAGTTCGGAGTAGGAGTATGAGATACCTACTGGGAAAAGAAGTCCCAGAATGTAACAGTGTGACATAAGGTGGTGTAGAGCAAAAGAGCTAAATCAGACAACTCCATACAGTGGAGTCTTACGTAATTGCACCTCTGGTCTCTGCCTACCCCTCTGGGATACAGGCGTGAGTTTAAATAACGTCTCTTCTGACTGTAGGCATATCTATACTCGCCTATTATCAATCACCGTCAAAGATTCCACCCTCTTCAAATAACTTCGAACTCGTCGTCAAAAACACGCAGCGTTTCTGCCACTAGGTAGAAGGGCCAATCAAATAAGTGAACGTGTTTATTATGCCGCCGCCGTCACACTACAACTGACGAAGTCTTCGCGCCATTACCACTTCATCCAATATGCATAATCGTCTAAGTGCTCCCCTCAAACTGAATAATTCAGCGGTTATCACATACACATGCTCGTTTGTGCGGTCTGTCACATTGTAAAGACTGTGATTCCTGCCATTGAAACTATCCTGTATTTCGAGAATTCAGACATTTATTTTAAAGGTGGGTACTGACCAAATGGTGTAATGTAACACATCGAGCATTCGTGCAGTCAGTACGTCGTTGATCGTAGAATTTGCCGTAACAAAACGTACTGACTGCGCGAATGCTCGGTGTGTAACATAATACATATGTGACATTACATTACACCGTGAGCATTTGGTCAGTACTCACTTTAACGTAACTTTCATACTGTTTGTTTGTTGAATGTCAGATTATAGAATTGAATATCAATTATGTTTTTTGGGGTATTTAGCATAAACATACGTACATGAACTCATGCTTGTATCTCAGAGGGGTAAGGAGAGACTAGGGAGTGCCACTTGACATGATCCTGACGGTTCATCGATATTGCAGCCACGCCGTTTTCAACAATAAAATGGGGTTTCCCATAGTTAGAACTGAAACTAAAAAAAAAAAATATTTCATCAAACCCATACGTGTAGGGTACCTATCTATGGATAGGTCTTCAAAAATGATATTGAAGTTTCTAATATATTTTTTTTAAACTGAATAGTTTGCGCGAAATAATAAAACTAAAAAAAATATATAATGTACATTACCATGCAAACTTCCACCGAAAATTGGTTCGAACGAGATCTAGTAAGCAGTTTTGTCTAATACGTCATAAATCGTAAGCCGCAATTTACCTTTCATTAAATCAACTCAAACAAAAAATAAAAAAAACATTTAAGGAACCTTTCTCGCTCGAATCGCCCATAGTCCTACTCGCACTTGGCCGCTTTTTTGTAAATAAGACCGTAAAATATATTTATCAGGCTGAAACCCGTAAGCTTATATTCGGTCGCAAGTACATTAACTTCGGGAAGTGTTATCGTAACACAACACACTTGATTTCAGTTCTTAACAACTTTTCCGACTACTTCCACCTTTCGCTTGAGTTTCGACGTCCCCCAACTTTTGCACCTATCAAACTTGCCTTGAGTATGTAGCGGGAAGGTATTGCAACTTGTAATTTCTTGTAAGATGTTGTTTAGTAAGTTGGGAGATGCTTTTGTAAATTGAAATAATATTTTATAAAGATGGCCGAATAGGATCCAGCTATGTGACGTCTACATGTACCCTCAGTTTTTGATTTGAGAATCCCACTGTAGAAAATAAAATATGTATACTTAAGAAGCAAAATGTTCGGAACGATATACATTTATATTCTTCTTATATTGTATATTATTCTTATGCAAACAATAATTCATCGTCAAGCAATCCGCCTCATTAAAATAAATTTTAAAGAGGGCTTTTGTACAACAAGCGTGTTTTTTTGCCATTCCTTGCTCACTATTAATAACGGCAATAGATAGACGCTTGTAATATTCAAATGTTGTATGAATCATCATCAACCCATTATGTCCCCACCGAGGATCACGGGTCTCTTTCCTGAAGAAGGTATGGGGCATACTCCACCACGGGGGCCAAGTCCGGATTTTTGGAGGCTTGTGAGACTAGTGGCTGGTCTTACTGTCAGAAGTTTTCAAGCCGCCCTAAGGCCTCTGACTTGGCTTAACGACTGCCATCTATCGACGGCACCCGGCACCAACGTGCCTTGCGAAGCACGGAACCGCTCGGAAAAATGCGACTAGCATTAGTCATAGACCGTGGACTCATCCATGGATTGAACGCGCCGTATGTTGCTTAACCTCAGTGATCGTGTTGCATGATTAATGGTACGGAAGCCTTCATCGGTGAGGCCGTTTTTTCCACAATATTTTCAAGACAAATACCTTCCGGCCAGGTCCCCCTTACTGAAGCATTACAGTAGCATGACACCAATTCAATTCAATTCAAATATTTTTATTCATAATCCAAATAGAATATTTACTTTATGAACGTCAATGTTGTTAGTTTCACAAATCATAGATTGTTGTGTTGAACACTAGACACATTTATCCTCCGATTAAATTTAATATTAAAGTACTATTTAATGCCAGACATCCTTGTCTTCTAAATAATCGTTGACTTTATAATAAGCTTTTTTGCAAGGAGTGTGCTTAACACAATTCTTAAATCGCGATGGAGGTAACTCTAATATACCAGCCTTGTATTGTTCCAGCAAATCTACGCGACGCCGGAGCCTCAGCTGGCGAAGATTTCCGAGGTGCTGAGTGGCCACGGGGTGCCGTTCCCCGCGGCCATCGCCAGCCATCTCTTCTCGCCCATCTCTGTCTACCAGCCTAGAGTACGTACTGTCTCTATCTCTGTCTGCCAACCTAAGATATAGATAAAAAACATTTAGTTAGGTATGTGCTGCCATGAGTCTTTGCTTGAAGATACAACAAATACTAAAAAATAGAATAAAATAAATATTTAAGGGGGCTCCCATACAACAAACGTGATGTTTTTGCTCGTTTTTGCTCGATATTAGACGCTTGAAATTTAGCTAATTTAGAATATTTAGCTATATATTGAGTTAAAAAAATAACAATAAATTATTTAAGGGGGACTCCCATACAACAAACATGATTTTATAACGATACGGAACCCTCCGTGCGCGAGTCCTACTCGCACTTGGCCGATTTTTCAAAAAATCCTTTCCAATCTCATATTTTGTGTAATCTGTTCCAGCTGGGCTCCCCGACCACCTACGAGGTATCGCAGCCCATCCCGTCCCAGCTCGCATACTCAGAGCATAAGGTGTACCAGCCAGCGCAGTTGAACTCCCTGCAGTACCACGGCCAGGGGCAGCAGCAGGCCAAGCCAGATCAGCTGCCTCGGCTGGTTTACAATGTGAATTACTATACTATACTACTATACTCTTAACAGATTTACTCCGATGTAGACCATTAGCTGTCATACACTAGCACTACTCAAATGGAACACGTACTTGATGTAACGCCACTTTTGTAGCCAAGATAGGCTAAAAAAGTCAGTTTTTTTTTTACGTAGCCTCTCGTGTGTCCCACTGCTGGGCAAAGGCCTCCCCTTCTGCTTTCCATCTCTCCCTGTCTCCAGCCACCCCGCACCATCCCGGTAAGAATGCATTTAGGTCGTCCCACCATCTTCGCCTTGGTCTGCCGCGACGTCGGTGGCCATTTTGCGGAACCCAGTCTGTCGCAATTTTTGCCCACCTATCTTCGCTCATACGGCAGACATGGCCAGTCAGTCCCACTTTAACTTGGCGGTCGCAACACCAACATCTGCAACTTTAGTCCTTGAGCGCAGCGTCGTGTTTCTGATACGATCTATTCTTTTCACACCCAAAATGCTGCGCTCCATGGCCCGCTGGCAAACCTTGAGTTTGGACTTCTGGTTTTCAGTCAAAGACCAGGTCTGAGCACCGTAGGTTAGGATAGGCAATATACATACGTCGACGAGCCTACGCTTCAGGGCGAGCGGTAACTTGCCCATCATCAGCTCCTTCATGGACCAGAATCTCTTCCAGGCGTTGTCGATACGCCGATCGATCTCTTTTTCCTGCCTGTTTTCGAAGGAAACTATCTGGCCCAAGTAAGTATACTCGTCGACGTATTGTATCTCCTGACTATCTACCTCAATCTTACGCTTCATGCTATTCGTCATACACTGTGTCTTTGACCTATTCATCTTCAGTCCAACCTCAAGGCTTGCAGTGCTGAGATCTTGCAGCATTTGGTGCAGTATTGTGGCTGTTGGTGCAAATAACACAATGTCGTCAAAAAAGTCAGATAAGGCCATATAATCTGTTCTTGGCTGTTTCTGGTTCCCATGACACAGGGTATCCTAGTGTGGGACCAGAAGAAATGTATGTGCCTGTATGTAAATGTTTATGTTTATATTTAATCGACGCTGTCTCTAGCAGTAAGAGTCACTGTGACCGAATCCGGTTAAAAAGAATCATGAGTACTTATATCCCATTTGTGGTGTGGTGCACCTCAACACCACAAATGGGATAAAGAAGTTTAACTTTTAAAATATCTCTCGGATCAAGTACAAAACTGGGCCGCTCGGCTCCCGCGTCGATCTACATCACTTTCAAGATACTACGGCAAAAGTTTTTTTGCGTTTCATACTAATCTTTATGTAAAAATAATATTGCCAGTTACTTGCAAAATTTTAATAGGTATAACGCCGAGTGTTTTTAGTTTTTCTCCTACCAACTCGTGTCACACCTTTCTGAAAGTGCCGCGGCATCAGCTCCGCATGATCTGAAGAGTTAGTCAGAGATGAGCATCCGACGACGCGAGTTCCATCTCTGCTTACCATAATTAAGCTTTGCAAATCGGAGCAAAACCTGGTCGAACTTTTCCGTCAAAAAGTCAGGTAATTGTATCCGAAGTAAAGTTAATAATGTCTATAGTGCTTACGAAAAACTTACTGAAAGAAATATTAAAATAATATAATACCCGGACGTGCAATCAGGCCCCGCAGCCCCAGGTGCTGTTCCAGCCCCAGCAGATCCTGTACAGCCAGCAGCAAACGCAGGCGCAAGCACAGCCCCAGATCTTCACTCAGCAATTAAGCCAGCAGACTCCTCAACAGGTAGAGTTTGCACTGAAATATGCGCTGAAATCTGCGTTGTTGGTGAGGGCCGGTTTCTGAATTGAGATTTTCACTAAGTAAATACTTAAGTAACGTTCTGTCACGCTCTTTTCCAAGAAAATTGACGAGACAGCTATAAAGTTAAGTAGTTATTCTCAACTCAGAAACTGGCGCTAAGTAATGTGATAAATTACTCATTAAACATGTAATCTAGTTAGACTGTCTACCCTTCTGGGATGCAGCATCTGGATCCCAGAGAGGTAGGCAGAGACTAGAAACTGCCACCCGCCACGATCCTGATAAGTCACTTGAAATTAAATTTATTTCTCTTGTTTAGTATTATTTTACCTTTTCAATTATTTTAGACCCACTTATTTTTCATTGAGTGAAGCTCTACTATAATTTCACACAAACAATATAAGTGCACAAGTTTACCTGCCTACCTGGCAACATCGTCTAACCATCGGGCCGTTGGCCTACCAACTGAAAAATTCTCCCTTGTTCCTTAAATCGATGAGAAAACACACTCCTTAATATTTTTTCTCTTATTTCCCATGTTTACGTTCAGTGTCTTCATTCCTATCGTAATTAGATCCTATACTACACAAATTCACAAATCCATACACCTTTCCAGCTGTACACTCAGCAGCAGACGCAAGCCCAGCCCCAGCCGATCTTCCAGTACCAGTTCCCCGCTCCAGCTGTGTACAGCCAGCTGCAACAGCAGCAGCCACTGCAAGCTTTGCCGTACTCCTCGCAGGGACCTGTCACTTTCACGCAGAGCCAGATCCAGCAGCCGTCTGAACAGCCGCAGGTCAGTTAGTGTTCGGTTTTTAGAGTTAAAATTGAACTACGTATAACTGTCTAAAAACAAGCATAGAATAACATCAATTCATATTTTTAATACCTTTTGTTTTCGAACAAGAACTTTAATGTAATTCCTGATGATAAAGAATATTCTATCTATCTATCTTAACAAGCCCTATATGCTACGATTATTATTGGGGATACACTTACTTGTAAGTCTTGCAGAGTACAGCTAGCCCTGCTAACATTATATTTTATCCATCACGCGAGAAATACTCAAGAAATCACCACATTCAGCGTTAACGCAGTAGATGAGAGCGAGATCATCATCATCAGCACCATCAGCCATTTGATACCCGCTGCAGGTCATAGGTCTCCATTATGAAAGTCGCGATGTAAGACTATTTGCCTATTCCTATTTATTATTGGACTATACTTGAGCCATTACAAAGTGCGAACTGAGTCATAAACATTTGTATCAGACCTCTCTCTCACACATATAGGAGGCATATCAGGCAAATCGGAATTCTAGCTCGCACTGTTACGACTCGGTTCGCACGTTTGTAATGGCTCAAGTATAGTGCGCAAGTTACGAGCTCATGCTTCCTGCCCCCCTTAGCATAATATCTTATCCCGCAATCGAGAAATCCTCGCAATCGCACTCGCGCCATTCCCTTCTCATCCGCTACGTAAGCGGAGGATAGGGCGATTTTTCTCTACTTCTCCTGAGATCATGCTAAGGGTGCTGGGCAGGTTATATTACATTAGACAATATCCGCAATAACATCTAATTTTTTTGAGATTTAAATTACGTACTTATTTTCCAGATTCTCCAGCTGCTGCCACAGCCGTTTCAATTCGCCAGACTGCAGCAAGCCCCTCTAAATTACCAACAACAGCCCCAGCCACCGCAGAACTACCAACTACCTCAAGGCCCACAAAACTACCAGCAACAGCCCCAAACCCCTCAGAAATACCAGCAACCACAACAAGTTAGTATTTCATGAGGGAGGGGAAGCACTAAAGTTGTATTATTTGCAGTTTGTAGTGTGTATGGTAGCGAGACTTGGGTATGCCAGAAGAATCATGAGAGTAGGAGTAATGCAGTAGAAATGAGGTCCTTGAAAAGTATGTGTGGTGTTGTGATTAGAGAACGTTGTAGACTGAAGGATCATGTAGTGTCTAGAATTGAGAAAGGATTTTAGCGTTGGTTTGGACATGTGGAAAAGATGAAGGAAGAAAGACTGACGAAGCAAATATATCTCTCCACTACAGACGGCCCCAAGGCAGCTGCTAACATTATACATAAGTATGTACATTGACATTCAACAAACAGAATGTAAATTCTTTATGTTGAAATAAATTTTTGATTTCTGATTTCTATCGAGCGAATGCGAGTGGAAGAGTCTTAAGGGACGCCCCAGGCTTGCACAAAATAGGGGATGTATAGCAAAGGGCTTCTCTCATCATACATTGAGTTTACTGTCATTCATAACAGCACACATATTATACCACCACCATAATACAGCTTAAATTGATATGTTTTGTGAATTTTCAGCTGCCCCTGAACATCCAGTTACAACAGCAACACTACCAAGCTCAGCAGCACCAAGCGCCGGTGCAGCGTGAACTCAAGACTTTACAGTCACCAGCCAAGGTCCTGGATAAGACAACTCAGGGACCACAGCAGGTAAGGAGCGAGATTTAATTTGTTGCAACATTGGGAGACAATTTTGACCAAGCGCTTCCAACTTGTTTTTCAAAACTGCTAGAGCTACCAGCAGATCCACGCCTTGGAAACTTGGTAGTTTATTAGGTATATGGTTTTGGTAAACCATTACACTTTAGCTGTTGAAAAAGTTTCAATTTATTGGGATTTGTTATCACTGTCATCCCATGATCGTTTTAATCAGCCTTTTACCTTGGCATGCAGGTGTCATTTCAATTTCTTAATTCTGGTCTATTTTGGGTAGAGAATGTCTGCACTTTCATTTTATGTTTCATTTGTGATCTCCTTCTCTCTTCATTTTCTTCTCTTTCATCTTTTTTTAACATGGATTTTTTGCTAGCACTTTTTTACTATATTAAGACAAAGTAACGATGTTTAGGGGCAAGCATAAGCAGCGAACGTCTAAATATATTCTTGTTCCAGAACTACAACAACAAGCAAGGAGCCGTGAGCTATGCCAGCTTTTCCCAGTCACAGCCGACACCTAACTCAGTCCCTCAACCCAACTTCCTCCAGTACCAACCTAAAGACTCAAAACCTCAGCAACAGCAACTTATTTACGTCAAAAACCAAGTAGCTCCCCAAAACTACCAGCAAATACCTGTTCCTCAATACCAACAACAGGTCTACAGTCAGGGACAAGGGATTTTGGTGCAAAACCCTGGGTTCCAAGCTTATGTCCAGCAACCTTTATCTGCAGCACCTACTTTTGCTCCCGTCCAGTACTTCGGGAAGTTTGCGCAGAGTATTTTTGGGTATCCCCAGCAGCAGCAAAGACTGGCGTAGGAAATTTAAGCACTGATTGGGGACACGAGTAGCTCGTTGATCGATCCACAAACTTTGCATCGTAGTAAAGCTTATTTTAAGTTAAGTAAGACTTAAGATAGTGATAATGATAAGCAATTCGTTGACTTGTAAAATGAAGGTGCTGAATGTATTTTTATATAAACTGTGATGCCATATGTACCTATATGAATCTATGAAAGTGTACAAAGATTATTTTCTACTGCAATAAAAGTGTTAAATAAATTACACTGTTTGATTTCTGGTATTTGCTCGCGCAGTGATGTGTTGGAGCACCTAATTGCATTGTATTAAGAAGATCTATGTACATCAAAAGCTCACACCTGTATCCCAGAGGTGTAGGCAGAGACCAGGGACTGCCATTTACCACAACCTGACACATCACTTTCGCTTCATCGACATTCATTAGTTTTTGCTTGCAGGCACGTAACCTTAACCCAACCTTTGACCTGGATAGTTTGGATAGGTCCAAACTATACTATAATATACCTACTGGGTGGGGCAAAAGTACTGGCACCATAGAAATTAGTTATATTTTTTTATATGACATCTATAATTCTGATATTTAAAGGAGACGGGGATCTCTTGGCCCAATTGTAATAAAGTGAAATATGGTTTAAAAAAAGCGGTAATTTTTTCTGTTTCAAAATATAAAAAATCTGCTCAGTTCACAATCTGGGAGACGAGAAATCTTAAAAACAAGTTTATAAAGTATTGATTAATATAATCGATTACTGTGAATGATTTCAACAATTATTATTGAATATAAAAACACTCGCATCGGATGATGGACTCAATCAAAGTGAACAAAGTCTACGGAATAAATTATTATATTGTCAATAGTTTACAATAAAAAAGAATATCAACTTTAAAATCGATTCTCGTAGAGTCTCGTTTACAGATCGATTTATTACCATGTTTGTCATATGTATTTAATCTGTGCTGATAGTGACAGCTCCCGGACTTTCAATCTATGATCATGATCAGATTACCTATTCGTCTTGTATCCGTTATCGTTTGCGTATTTCAATTATATTCCTCAACCATTGCTTTCTCTCTACGGACTTCTAGTATATTGTTTAACTTGTACGACTGTGGCATACCGACTAATCGATGTAATACACTGGGCCGGCCGGCGGGTTTTAGAGGATGAAATGACACAAATCCTTGTCTTCCCTATCTTTTAATCTATTTGTGAGTTTTGTTACATTCTCCAGCTCAATACAATAAGAACTACAATTAAAAAATAAAAAAAAAACTCACGCCCGTTATCCCCGAAGGAGAAGGCAGAGGCACCAGTCTCTAGAACTGGACCCACGTTTTGCCGAGTTTATTAGGTCCCAAACGTGACAAGTGGCAAGCCTGTCGCCGTTATCCGGGCACAATTTATCAGCGAATGGTGTTGCTGTACAAACAAATGTACGTAACTAAAAGTCATTGGTACATGCGTGGTTCGAACCCAAACCCTCATGATCGAGAAGCAAGGGTCAAACCCACTACGCCACCATCGCAAATTAATGTATTAAATAACTTTCTATCATATGATCATAGTTATAAAATCAGCTGTTAAGTATAGGTTATAGTCAATTTGTTGCATAGCCTCACTTTTACTAAATCTCTTTTAACTTTGCTCTCAAATTCAAATTCAAATTCAAATTCAAAAATTTTTATTTCAACGTAAAGAATTTACATTCTGCTTGTTGAATGTCAATGTACATACAGTTATGTATAATGTTAGCCGCTGCCTTAGGGCCGTCTGTAGTGGAGAAAAAGGCAGCAAAAAAAAAAACTCCACTCTGACCATCTTTTCTCAAATCAACTTAAAGCTAATACAAATTAGGTATGAGTGTTCGTATACCAAGAATCTCAAGATCCATGAGTGCAATCAATACTTGCAAAGTCAAACATCATTTAATATTCTTAAAAGGTAATAAAACACCAATGCTGCGGCCAGACACACGGACGGCACCCGTTCACGAGCGTAACGCAGAGGTCAGCCATCACCAGTCTCAACCATATTAGAGGGAGATAGGCGACCCGGCCACCGCGCCACCATTCGCATGGCCTTTGGCAAACTTGTGTGATAAAGTTCTTGTCAGTTATCTATAATAATAACATAGTTTTGATATGCAATCACAGCGTCTGTACATATGTATGAAATTTATTAAACCCTATATATTATTAGAATACCAATAACTAGCTCGTTGTGGAATTGGTTTACTGCCAAGGGTTTTTATCATCTATAAAGTCATCTATTCTGTAGTATGCCTTTTTACACAGCGCAGTTTTAATAACAAATTTAAATTTATTTCCTGGCAGGGATAGAATACTTTCAGGAATTTTGTTATAAAAACGTACACTATATCCTACAAATGATGTATTTACCTTGGCTAATCTGAATCTAGATGAGGCAATTTTGTTTCGATTTCTGGTGTTAACGTTATGTATATCCCTGTTTAGCTTAAATGTAGTTATGTTTTTACGTACATACATTATGTTATCGAATATATATTGGCAAGCTAGCGTAAGAATTCCTATTTCCTTAAAAAACTCACGTAGTGAGTGTCTGGCAGGTAAATTGTAAATACCTCTAATAGCCCTTTTTTGGAGAATAAAAATTGTTTCTATATTTGCCGCCCGCCCCCATAGTAGCAGACCATACGACATAATGCTGTGGAAATAACTGAAATAAACTAGCCTCGCAGTTTCTACATCTGTTAGTTGTCTAATTTTTCTAACTGCAAATGCAGCTGAACTCAACCTACCCGCTAACTTTTCTATGTGTTGATCCCATTGTAGTTTTGAGTCTATTGTAATGCCTAAAAACACCGTTGTCTCAACTAAGTCTAGTCTGTCACCAGCTATTGTTAAACTTGTGTCCACTTTTTTGACATTGGGCAATGAAAAGTTAATACATTTTGTTTTTTTGGCATTTAACATAAGATTGTTTACGTTAAACCAGTTCAGAATTTTAGAAAGAGCATTGTTTACATCGTCTAGATTAGATTGACCTCTCTTGGTTTTAAAAATTAGAGAAGTGTCATCCGCAAACAATACTCTTTGTGACAATTTCTCAACTAGGTACGGCAGATCATTAACATACACTAAGAAAAGGAACGGCCCTAAAATTGAACCCTGAGGAACTCCTATTTTAACATCGAATCCGGCTGACTTAACTCCATTAATATCAACTTTCTGCACTCTATTAGCTAAATACAATCTAAGAAGTTCTAAAGATTTATTACTGAGACCGTATCCGATCATCTTACGAAGGAGGGTTTTGTGGTTTTGTGGTCTACGCAATCAAAAGCTTTGGATAGGTCACAGAAAACCCCGATGGCATCCTGCGCCTCCTCCCACGCATCAAAGATGTGATTCATCAACGCCACACCTGCGTCTGTCGTTGAACGACCCTTAGTGAAACCGAATTGTTTTTTATGGAAGAGTTTATTTAATGTGAAGTGTGTCAGCAATTGGTGTAAAATGATTTTTTCAAATACTTTACTAAATACTGGAAGTATTGCTACGGGTCTAAAATTGTTCGGATCATCACTGTCACCTGACTTAAATAAAGGAACAATTTTACTAAACTTTAATAGATCAGGGAACGTCCCCTGATCAATACATTTATTAAAAATTATAGCAAGGTGTGGTGCCATGATATGAATTACCGTGGATATCAATTTAACTGATAGTCCCCAGAGATCTTCAGTTTTCTTTATATTTATTTGTTTAAATGCTTTCAAAATGGTTTGGGGGCTAACGTGGGAGAATTGAAATGCTATTTTGCACGGTTTTATATTTTCTAACATCAAGGATTCTGCTGACTCTGGGGAAGAATTTAAACACGCTGTTATATTGAGGGGGATGTTTGTAAAGAAATTTTCGAATATTTTTGCGATATCCTCACTTGTGTCAACTACTTTCCCATCTACCCTTAGTACAAATTTTTTTTTATCCCTAGGTTTAGTTTTGCCTGTCTCCTTGTTAATTATTTGCCAAACCGTTTTTATTTTATTCGATGACGCTTCTATTTTTTTACTTATACTGAGAGCTTTAGCTATAGAGCAGGTTTTTTTAAAGGATTTAGAATATTTCTTTACATATTCTTTAAAACTCGGATCCTGATTTGATTGTTTTTCTTCATACAATTCATACAATTTCTTTCTACTTCTATGTATACCAGGAGTGGCCCATTCTGAAAAACCACCTTTAACGTCTTTAATTTTTTTAATTTTAAAAACCTGTTCGAATTCGTTTGCTATTGTGGTAAACAATTCTTTATATAATTTGTTGGGATCATTGCTATCAAATTTTAGTAAGCCTATGTGGGTACTTAATTTCCTTTTAAATAATTCTTAAACTCACATTGCCAAAATCCGAAAAAAATTTCAAAGATGGTTTGAGAATATATAAGCTGTTTATTGACACCACTCTCGTCTTTTTACATCTGGGCCCAAGAATGTATGAAAGCGTATCCGTCTCCTGTATCGTAAACAAATGTTCACTAATAATAATCATGGACCGTTTTACTCTCCAAGAACGAGGAATAATCGTGTCAATCAAATTTTCCAGGCCGTGTTATCTCTCATTTTGGTAATTTGCCTTGGCCTGCAAGATTACCCAATCTCACCAGTCCAGACTTCTGTCTTTTGGGTTATTTGAAATCTCTGGTGTATGGGAACAAGCAACAGACTCTAGCAGCTTTAAAAGAAAACATTCACCAAGAAATAAGAAACATATCGCAGGAAGTGTTACGGCTAGTTATGGAAAATGTCATAAATAGACCTCAAATGTGCTTCAACTCTGGAGGTCAACATTTAAGAGACATCATATTTAAATCCTAATGCAACGAAATTTCATGGCACAAATATACATTTAAAAAACTAGTTCTAGTTTTCTAATTTACAAAAGAAGTTGTAGATAAACCAAATAGGACCATTACTTTTGCACCACTCGTTAGTATAACTGAAATAGAATGGGATAATGAAAAAAGATCTCATTACAATATTTTTATGCCAAGTTTTCATTGTGAAGTGGGTAGAATATGTAAACTCCATTAATTATTGAAATCTGTGAGAGAATACGGACAATTTAATTACTGCGACAGGTACCTCAGAGGACCCAACTTCATTTATGGGTATTCGAAGCGCGTTAAACTCCGTTTTACAACGGCCCCTTATGGCGATATGTTGGTGTTCTGATAGGGCTATAAAATCCTCACGACTCTATGATGAATGTTACAGGGGTGCTATTCAATAACTGTGGAAATCAGAAATTTATTTGAACGTAAAGAATTTACATTCTGTTGAATGTCAATTTACTTATAATGCTAGCCGCTGCCTTGGGACCGAATGTGGCTACTGTTAGGTTTATTTATTTTCTGGAGACAATAGTATGTAGACACCTAATAAGGAGCTCAATTATAAATCAAAATGGAGAAGTTTTATTCACTATCCCCAGAAACTGCCGTCGAAGGGGGATGTAATAGCAAAAGGCAAGTAAACAGTACCTGAAAGTGGCGTGCGTGCATACAACGACCAATGAATTTCGATAATGCGAAAGTGATTTGTCAGAATCACGGCTCTTGCTCACTTGCCAGGGCACGTGGCAGTCCTTGGTCTTTGCCACTCGTCTGGGATACAGGCATGAGCTCATATATAACTAGCATTGGATTGTACTTACAGTGTCAATCAATTGTTTAATGGCTAATTTCATTAAATTAAACTCAGGAGCGAGTCGGTTAAGTGTAAACACTTTATTGCCTACCGCCCGTTATATCACAGTTATCGGAAAGCAACACATACACCTTGACAATCATTAAAATAGCATTAAACAACCCGTTTTACTAAGGGCAGAGATTTAATATTGCAGAATGACTTGCACCATACATTGGAATGTATTCCATGTTTAAGATTAAATTTAAACTTTTCAATGCGGTCGCACGCGAAGCTCGGAACCGCCACTAGCGTTAGTCATAGAACGGTCACCCATCCAAGCAATGAACGCGCCCTGTGTTGCTTAACCTTCGTGATCGTTTAAGATCACTCAGGCGGCGCGGGTGAGCGGTCTTCCTAAGTAGGTATTAGCTTTTTCGGTTTTATCTTTCTATTTCTATTCTATTTCTTTCTAAACTACTTGGAAGATTACATACAAGCATTAGCTCATGGCTGTATTCATAGAGGGCAGAGACCAGGGACTACCACCTGCCGCGATCCTGACAAATCACTACGAGTCGATTCTACAGAATTATGAATTTCCTATCGATATTCCTGAATAAGGGTATAAGGTTGGAGACATGCAAGTTGTCCGCGGGCCGGCTCCGGCGACACACGAGCTTTATCGCCTGTAAAATTATAATGGCCGCAATCCGTACGCGCAGGTAAGTTGTGTCCACCACCAAGCTTGTCATTAGTTCGAGGTTGTTCTAATTCAATTCATGAGTCGAATACTGCCACTCGTCTACTTGGTACGGAACATTGGCCTCCCCAAGGCTGATTGATTGATCAACCGTAAATTCATCACTTACACTCATAAATTATTTCGCATTTGATAAACATCTAAAGAGCGCTCGTAGCCCCGGCTGCCTGAATGATCTTAAACGATCACGAAGGCTAAGCAACATAGGGCGTGTTCAGTGCATAGATGGGTGCCGTTCCATGAGTAACGCTAGTGGCATTTTCCGAGCGATTCCATGCTTTGCAAGGCACGTTAAGCAGTTGGTGCCGGCTGCCGCCGATAGATGACAGTCGTTAAGCCAAGTCAGAGGCTTTAGGGTGGCTTGAAAATTTTGACAGTAAGACCAGCAATTAGTCTTATAAGCCTCCACCAACTCGGACTTGTTGTCCGTGGTGTAGTATTGCCTATATTATACCTTCCTCAGGGAAAAGCCCCGTGCCCCTCGGTGAACACATAATGGGTTTATGATGATGAAACATCTGAAGTCAACGATCAATGACCTTAAGCATGTTTCAAGCAGTATTACTTTCTGTCCTTGAGCATCCTCATCCAGCACTGTAACATGGCTCAGATCCTCGACCTAAGATGTTAATCAAATACTAAAATAATGTGTGAGTATCGTACTTGAGATGAATACATTAAATCAATCAAGCACACCAGCCAACTTCTAGATAAAGGCCTCCTAAGGCACACAAGGATTCTGCTCAAAATTGTGAGAAAACATTTTTGAGGGCAGTTTCACCTTGGGTGAATATTGAACACTACTATTCATACGTTCACACAAGGATAAGTGATGATGATAATGACATTAAGATCATCGTCCAATGTGAAAAAAACCAAAGACTGAATAAAGTTCCAGTGCAAAAGCAGCTTTACTGGTGATATCAAGTGGCGGGCAAAAGTTTTGGAAACATTTACTTATTTATGTCACGTAAGTTGACAAACTAAAGGTATGGATACACTTGTCATGTGTTAGTAAAAACGTTTTTTTAAATGGGCAATTCACATTTTTCACTTGACCTGGTGCCAAACTTGGATGCCCTGTGCATGCCTGTGCTATGGTAACCAGGCAAGAACATTACGAACATCAAAGAACATGCAGACTGAGGCCATTTCTACAAATGTACCGCGGCCCTCAGTGGGAATCGAACCCAGAACCTCTTTCTCAGTAGCTAAGCGCCTTAGGGTGAATTTCAACATAGACATTTTTTTTTTCATTTCAGTGTCCTTTTTTGTTTACCTTTTTTTACTTAAATTTGCTAATACTTTTAATGTTTTGTAACGTTATAAATAATGGTTACAATGGAAAACAAAAAAACAAATGGATGACAGACATTTCAAAGTTAGGTGTCACCGAAATGAAACAGTCAATCACCGAAATGAAAGAAGGATTCACCGAAATGAAAATTCACCGAAATAGTATACAGTATGATGATTACAAGACATGTATTATATTTATATTTTTTTATTATATTTTATTTCGGCACAAACAGTTACTGTAACAATGTTAGTGAAGTTATATAAATAACTAGCTTTTGTCAGCGTGGAAATTAGGTTTCCAAAAAAAAAGTCTGAGCGCTCATTACGACATTATATTAGAAACCTATAAAATTATCATTGTTTCTCATCAAAATCCGTTGCGTAGTTTTACAGATTTAAGCATACATAGGCAGACAGACAGCGAAAGCGACTTTGTTTTATACTATGCAGTCATTACTAAAAAAAAACCTCCAGTGCCGACTATTTTATGTATATTTAGGTATGTTTAGGTACTAGATAGAGAAGATAATTTTGAAGAAATCAAAGTTTGTGAAAAAACAAGATAGACTGTAAAATTACTTAATTGTTTTTACTAACTTTTCAAATAACTTCCATAGTTTTCAGACAATCCAGTATAAAACATAAACATAAAAATATTTATTTAAACCACTTTACACAATGTTACATAGAATAGGAGAAAGTAAGAATTAATAGGTTTATGTAAGGATTCTATGACAGTGTTTACCGCCGACCCCCACACTAGACTAGGTATAGTCTGTATAGTGGGGGACTACTCTAGTAGGTTGACATTTTAACATTTGGCGACGATTAGGAAACAGTCTCAAAATTTTCTGTTTAAGTGATTTTGAAAAAATACGATTAATACAATAAAATAAAATTAAAATTATAAAGCACTGTTTAGGGGAGACAGTGGAGAATGCAGAAACATTAAATTGAATGTGTGTGTGTGTGTGTGTGTGTGTGTGTGTATGTGAAGTCTCATAGGATTTATTTAGTAATTTTTAGAATGTCCTCGGCGGGCTCATAGACTAGGCCAATGAGATAGTCCAAAATGTTACGCCTAGCTTGATAAAGGGAAGACCCTCTTAGCTGGCATTTCTGGAACAGCCTATTAAACAAAAAAGGTCCAAGAAAGGGTGGAAAACGTTGCGCAAATTTAGTTTTACAACAGGGAAGTGGGACTCGTACGCATCGCTTAGACAAAAATGTTGGAGAGTCAGGGGAGAGTAGAAATGTATGGTACTGGCGAATGAGAGTTACAAAAATGAAAATCTGGCGGACTGAGAGAACGTGAATTAGTAAGTAAAGATCTGTGGTGGGAAATCTGTAGGGTTTATAGTACGAGACTTTCAGTATTGACCTCTGGGCCCTTTCCAAGGTGATTAAGTGGGATTCGGCTGCTCCGCCCCAGCATGAGATGCAGTAGGAGATAACTGATTGGCATAACGCTAAATATATAGAGTGTAAGACCTTTTTATCTTTGATAATACGAACTTGTTTCATCAGATGAATAAGTTTTCGGGCTCTGGTAGTAAGTGAGGATATATGTGGGGCAAAACTAAGATTTTCATCGATCACTACACCTAAATATTTAATACAAGGGGTTCTTAAGATAGAATCACAGCAGCAGTTTGAAAATTGAAGTTTGGGACAGGTGTGAACAGTGATAACATCGGTTGATGCTGGGGCAGATGTTTTGGTCTTAGAAAAGCAAAGAAATTTAGTTTTGGCGGCGTTCAGGGTCAACAAGTTATCATCCAACCAACTAGCAATTGATGACATGCCCGTTTCAGCAAGTTTAATTACCGATCCCCAGTCATTTTCGTGGAAGACTACGGCCGTATCGTCTGCATAGCAATAGAGATCAGTATTTTTAAGGTGTTTTACGGCAAAGTTTATATCGTTTAAGTATAAGATGAATAAAATTGGACCAAGTATGCTTCTCTGCGGGACACCAAAAGAAAGCAGCCCAGGGTCGCTGACATTCTCAAGCCCTACCCTTACCCTTTGGGATCTGTTGGTCAGGTAGCTACGGAACCATTCCAACGAAGGGCCTCTGAACCCGTATCTATGGAGCTTCTCAAGGAGAATGGGCACAGGACCGTGTCGAAGGCCTTTGCTAAGTCCAGAAAGACCCCGACACAGGGCCTGCCCCTGTCAAGTTGATAGCTCACGCCATTTACTAGAGACAAAACGGCATCCTCCGTGGATTTTCCTTGTCTAAATCCAAATTGTCTTGGAGAAAGCAAGTTTTTTGACTCTAGGAATTGTGTCATTCTTCGATTTACAATTTTTTCTAGTATTTTCGATATGTTACTGAGGAGGGAGATGCGTCTATAATTATTTGGGCTTGCCTGGTCTCCCGTCTTATAAATAGGTGTTACGGAGGCAAGTTTCCAACAAGAAGGGAAAATGCCGTATGCGAGACTGAGGTTGAAAATGTGTGAGAGCGGTTTTGCCAGACTTGAAAGGTTCGATTTTAGTAAATGGTTGGATATACCATAAAAACCGGGAGAACTATTTGATTTGAGATTGCGTATAATCCCAATTATCTCTTCTTTATCGGTTGGACTCATAAAGAATGAGTGAGGATTTTGGGGAATTTCAATTTCCGCTGCGAGTTCGGTTTCAGTTTTATCAAGCTTGTTGAGAATCCTTTCGGCCAGATTTGGGCCAACCGAGGTGAAAAACTTATTAGACGCATTAAGAGATGGGTCCGCTGCTAGGAGCTCAGATGAAGTATTGGATTTTTGTGGAGCATCACAGATAGCCTTTACAGTTTTCCAAATCATTTTTGGATTTCGTTTGTGTAAGTCAACTTCATCATTGAAATAAGCAGACTTAACTCTTTTTATAAGTTTGTTGCAGTAATTACGGTAGCGAGTGTATACTAGCTTGGCTACGGGCTCATTTGGGGTTTTTCGGCACTTGACATGAAGCTTATCCCGATTTCGCATACATCTGAGGAGGCCGGGAGTAATCCAGGGTTTTAGTATCCTTTTTGAATTTGATGATGTGATAAGACCCGAGTGCTTTTTTACGGTTTCACTTAGAACATCTGTCAGGTATGATGCAGAGATTTCCAAGTCTTGGGATTGAAACACTGGGGACCAGTCCATATCCATTAACTCTTTTGTTATCGCTTCATTATTAGATTTCAAATGATATTTTTTGTCCGTAGACCTGACCTTGTCAAACCACATGCCCAGGATAATAATATCATGATCAGTAATATCGTTCGCGCAGATTACTGCTTCAATGTTCTGTCTTGAACGAACAAAGAAGTGATCAAGACAAGCATCTCCGCGGGTAGGTAGGGATACCGCAGGTATTAGGCCATGTTCAGCCAGCAAGCAGAGATACTCGTTACTAGACCCGTTTAGGCAGTCTAAGATATTTATGTTGAGGTCTCCAGTAATAATAAGGTTTGGTTTGCTTTTTAATGTGTTGAGTATGTCATTGAAGGACGAGAGAAAATTACTAACGACTGTAAAAGAGGGAGACCTGTAAATAGACAAAATAGACACATTATTAGGAAAATCGATTAACAGGCCTTCTGCATCGGTAAAGGTTGGCTCACATACAGTGACATTCCAATCACTTTTCGTATAAACAACTATACCGCCTGCCTTATTGATATATTTGGTACTGACCGACACATTGTATCCTGGTAATGTTTTTACATAACTAGTTTTTAGACAACATTCTGTTAAAACAATGCCATCGAATTTAATATTTGAGCGCTGCAAACTTACTACAAATGTGTCAAAATTGTGATTTATGCTACGAACGTTTAATGTAAAAATTTTGAAGTTATTTGTTTTAGTCAGGAAAGGGATGCTTACGCAGGATTCAAGAGAGTTGATTTGAATACAGTTAATTGTATTACTTCTGTCGATTTCATCAGACAACTCTAGATTAGTTTTCTCTTCTTACTATTATAAACTTCCTAGGGACTTTTCGGATTTGCGGGGAGACCTGCAACGGGTACAAAACTTCACAATTGGTATATGCTGTGGGGAACTTGTTAAGGCCAATGAGAAATGCGAGTATTAAGTTGAGTGGTGAATGGTGAATGGTTTGTAGGGGAGTGTGTAAAGTGTGTATGTGAGTGGGTGAGTAAAAGTGTTTGTCTCCAATAAGTTTTCTTAGTTCGGAATGACCTTTGCAAGAATAACTAAGTACATAATCATTGGTGATGGTAGAAGATGGCTTAGATAGGTTTGGTGGCGCGGCTGGGACCAAGGGATCCAATCCGCTCCTCAAGGTCGGCTTCTGACCGAATATGAACCGCTAGTTTTCCATCAGCTTTTCGAACGTGTATGAAAAGAGGAAGTTGATAAAAAACCCATCCAGATAAATAGGTAGATGGGGAGCCATTTTAATTTTCGTATAAATGCAGCGGTGACTTAACATTATAACTTTTAATATAAACAAGATCGAGAATTTCGCATTATAACTTTTAATATAAACAAGATCGAGAATTTCGCTACGATTTTTGAATATGTTATTCACCCTGTATAAAGAAACTGTGAAAATCACCGAAATGAAAGAAGTATTCACTGAAATGAAACAAATTATCACCGTAATTGTTTAAAGTCACCGAAATTTAAAAAAAACACCGAGATGAAGAAAACTTTCATTTCGGTGATTTTTTTTAAATTTCGGTGATCTATTCAGGTCACCGAATTCACCGAAATTAAATCACAGATATTGAACCTAAAAACATAAAATATTTTGACATAACGAGATCTATACTACATTCTTGAACATATTACTAGAAATGTTTGTGCAAATATAAAATCAACGGTTTTATCTTGTTCATTTATAATATAAATTGATTCACGGAAATGAAAGCAAAATTGTCCCGAGTCACCGATTTGAAATACTTATTTTTTTAGCGGGAACACGCAGCGACGTAGCAAACCACCACTAGCTCCAAATGCTTGTGCGTGACTGGCGCTAGTGGCGCTTGAGTTACAGAAGCGAGACTATGTTCAATAGCTCTCCTGTTCTCGACAATCCATATTTCTTTTTCAATCACCGAAATGAAAAATAAATTGGGGACATTCGTATTTGTCTGACTGTTTACTGAATATAATGATTAATATTATGAAATATATATTAAATTATACCTCTGTTCTTTAGGAATCGAATAAAATAATCCGTACGTATGTACAGTTTGTACTTTTTCCTTAGCTAAAGAAATTAGAACTAAATAAGGTTTGGGGACAGTCACTGAAGATGAAAAATTTCACATTTAGATTTTTTTATTTACATGTAAGAGTGATCCAAATAAAAACGTATCTGTTGCTTCTTATGGGTAATTACACAAACTAAACAAAAAAATATAATTTTACCATAAAAAGGCTTTTTACACTGCCATTTTCATACCAGCCGCGAAAAAAATGCGTCTGGGAAATTCACCCCTTAGCGGCAAATACTAAAAGGGTTGAATTTATACAATTTGAAGAGAGTAAACACCTAAATTCAATTAAATTCCAGACCATTTAAATGTCGTTTTGCTAATTAGCATCCCCAGTACATTTTGGGAGTGACAGCGGACCCTTATATACAGATATTGCCTCAGCAGCGCCGCACAGACGCGGTTTAGCACTGCACCGCGCGTTATTTATTGCCGCTGCTATTGCACCCCAGCACGCGAGGACAAGGCATAAGCAAAAGCGGTTGTAGGATAGGGTAGTTATGTCCAGATTAGAGTAGATTAGGGCTACCCACCAAATTTCCGACGGCCTGGTTACGGTGGCAGTGAGTCTCTGGGTGTGGCCGGCACAAGACCCTTGGAAAACTGTGATGGAGTCTTTGTCTTGCAGTGGGCGTCAAATAGTTAATGATTATGTTGTTGCTCCGCGGAGTGTGTGCACAGGAGTCCCTGCAGCTGTAGCCAGCGTCCGGTCCACCCGTGGCTCACATCGCGATGCGCCGCGAGCTCCGTCTCTGCTCACTATGATTAAGCTCTCCGAATCCGAGAGAATCTTTGTTGGACTCTTCCGACGAAAAGTCAAGTAAGTGTGTCCGGAATAAATTTAAGAATTAAACAATAAACATTTACATACAGTAACATAGGTACTTCTGGTACCCTGTGTCGTGGGAACCAGAAACAGCGACATCTAAACCATGTATACATCCAAAACCTAGGCTTTTCTTGTCCCCAGCCGGGATTTGAACCCGGGACTTCTCGCTTGGTAGGCAGAATCGCTACCGCTGCACCACAGAGTTCGTCGACAGAGATCGTAGAGTGCCTAGTGCTTATGAAAGTTTTAGTTCTAAGATGTTGTTGGAGATTAGATTAATAATCTTTTTTGCACACTTTACTAAGCGCCGGACTGAGTCTATCCCCGTTGACATTATACTAGCCATATTTGCCTTCAATAATTCAGACAGCACACAGACGAGAAGTTTCTCGTCACTTGGCCCACCACTAATAATTAACCGGTGTGTGGATTCCCCGGGGACCCGCCACCGCAATATGCACCTTGCCGCCAGCGATTTAAGACCAATTCCACTGATTAGCCACCTCTCATTACCACAGCCATAAGCGTTTCAAGACAGAAAATGTTATTGTGAAACTTCCCCTATATTTCTGCTGGAACTCGTTAGGGGTAATGTTCCCGTGAGATTTTTGCTTTAGTGCTCACGTACATCGAGGTACTTTTGGAGAATTTATTGACGGTTTTACGATATGAAGAGTATTGGCGGAAGTTTTAGGGTCCCGTACCCCAAAGGTGCCAATTGGGATCTTATCAATCAATCAATCAATTTCTACCAATTGCCTCAGTTTGGATGTTTTCCCATATTTGTACGGTCGGCTGGTTATTATAGCACAGAATATCCTGGTTTAGAACCAGGATTGTGTTGTGTGGAAGTTATTAATATTATTTGTAAACGTAGGTAAATTGTGCAAGATTTGTTATCTCGTTAGTCACTCTATTTTTTGCCTTTGGTCCAAACTGAATTGAAATTGCAGTGAAAATTCTGGTAAGTAAAAATGTCATTGCAACTGTCATGTTTTTTGCAAACAAAAGAACACAAAAAATAATAACAATATATAATAAAAAAGAAAAGAAAATGTTCGAGTGAGTAGATTATGTTAAAAAGTTCATGCCTATTGAAATGCCTACGATGTCTGTCTACCATTGCGAATTGCCATATAAGCTTTATTTTTTGAACCGTAATAGGTAGCCAGTTAAGAAACCTTCAGAATTTGCTTTATAAATAATAATAAAAATTTAAGTAATAGATGTTCCGGTTACAACATGTTTCTGAAGTAATACAGATCTGAAAACTCTTTCGTCATAAACTAAACCACTTTTTGCACCAGTTTTAAATACCTACTTTTTTTTTTTTTTTATTAATAACAAAATCAACAGCGAAAACGGGCTTGGTTATTATATAACCAATGGGAACCAGAAACAGTGACATCACAAACATGTAAACATCCAATACCTGGGGATTATTACTTTTATTCCCGCGTGTTTTCTTGCGTACATTGAAGATTGTCATCTCATCTTCTTAAGAGATAATATTTGTGCAGGTACGGAAACCTCCGCATCCGACTCTTCCTCGCACTTGACCGATTTTCTTTACAAGCTGTTTTAAAATTAACATAATCATGGCAGTTGCTCAGCTTTACTGCTAGTTCGACCAAGTTTGTAATATACTCCTGTAACTTATTCAAATACACAACTCTGAATTTGTCTTAAGGGGCCTCCATCCGGTTCACTAGCGCCCCAAAGGGAATTAATCTTACCTTGTTTACAGATCTCTTTTGCAAAAAGTGTCCGCATAATTTCTCGTTTTTATGTATTTTTATGTAGGTATCTTTATTTTTTTTATGAAATAAAACATGTAGGTATATTTATTTCTCAAGAATCTTAATTTTTAAGACTCATGGCTATGAATCTTATGTGCTTCGCCAGGCATGTTAAGCAGTTGGTGCCGGCTGCCGTCGCTAGATGGCAGTCGTTAAGTCAAGTCAGAGGCCTTAGGGCAACTTAAAGACTACAACAAGCCTTACAAGCCTCCACCGGTCTTGGCCCCCGTGGTGGAGTATGGCCTATACTTGACGGCCTCTGTGGCGCAATGGTTAGGGCATCTGCCTACCATGCGAGAGGTCCCGGGTTCGAATCCCGGCTGGGAAAAAACCAGGACAAAAAAAAACCAGGTCTTGGATGTTTACAATCATGTTTGTGACGTCACTGTTTCTGGTACCCACGGCACAGGGTATCCTAGTGTGGGGCTAGAAGCAATGTATGTGCCTGTATGTAGATGTTATATCATACCTTTCTCTCTTTCTCTCCTTCGTTGAACTTACTTTCATCAATCGATTGGACATTTCTGATTGAAAGTTACTACCGTTTTAGTGCACCTTTTGTAGTTAAACTTCCTTAAGTCGGCGGTCATACGCGCGAACGAGGATAAGTTGGAATCGAGCGGAGAACTTCGCTTTACCTAACTAAATGCACAGCACTGATTGTAAAAACTCTAGAATATACTATGCAGCAGCAGAGCAAACTGGTTGGCTGGCTCACAGCTTGTTAGTTGCGTCAACATTTTCATGTTTGTGGGGCTGTAAGAACTGACTAGCGGACAGTTTGCCTAAAGTGTTTACAGCTAATTTGCTGCACAAGTAGCCGTTTGATGATGATAGAAAAGGGTGCGTTTCCACCTGTTTTTGAACTGAAACTTTCGTAAGCACTACACATTCTAAACTATTATTATTCTAAGCTTACTTGATTGTTATCGGAAGAGTCCGACCAAGGTTCGCTCTGATTCGCAGAACTTCGTTCTGTGTTAAATAAATAATAATTTGTATATCGTCCCCGTAGAGCGGAAACTCATCACTAACTCGAAAAATACGTTTCGAGATATCGACGTTCAAAGTTTTGAAAACGAAAAAAAATTCTAGCGTCTGTTATACAAGACATATTTTAAATTTTATGGTTTTAATACACATTCGCTACAACAAGGCATCGTCTAAGTTCACTGAAAGGTATAAATTTACGTAAATTTAAGAGTTATGATCGATAAACAGTTTTTCCCTTTGATATTCTGATCTTAATACCGATTTAGTGATTTTCTGCCCAGAGTTAGTTAATTTCTACCCAGATTTGACTATTATTAGCAGAAGTAACTCGTTTTAGTGAAAATACAACTAGTCTCTGGAAATGCATAACACTCTCAGAAATAAATAAGTAACTTTGTTTTCTTGCGAATCCAATAAGAAAACATTGGAAATAAAAACCAGCCAAGTGCAAGTAGGGCTCGCGCACAAAGGGTTTCGTACCATTATCTATAAAAACAGTAAAAAATTCATCTATGTTCTAAGAGAGCCCCCCTTAAAAAAATATTTTATTTTTAAAGTGAATAATATTACTCAACATTCTGTGAATATTTGAAGCGTCTACCTATTGCCGTTATCAATATCAAGCAAAAAAATCTCGTTTTTTGTATGGAAGTCCCCTTAATTATTTACTGTATTCAGTTTTTTAGTATTTAGCGGTCACAGAAATACATCAACTGTAAAAATTTCAACTGTGTAACTATCACGGTTCATGAGATACAGCCTGGTGACGGACGGACGGATGAATGGACAGCGGAGTCTCAGTAATAGGCTCCTTTTCATCCTTTGGGTACGAAACCCTAAAAACGTTCGAAACTTTATTTAAAAAGGAAAAAGAACAAGCGTGTCACAAAATGAACATAAAAAAGAACCATGGCCAAAAATCTTTGTCGTCGAATTCATTAACATCGGGCTCGGCGAGCCTATCAATGGTGAATTTATCAGTGGGAGGAGAAGCAAACCACGGATGAAGCTCCTGTGTTATGATTCCTTTAACGCAAAGACCAACAAGATCTTTTTTCTTTGCCTCTGATAGGTATGGTAGGTATGGACACAGAAGTTGAAATTTTTCTTTATCAACTTCTGTGTCACTTGCCTCTAAGCTTTGCTCCACCTGGAGCCTGCCCCTTTTTCGTGTTCTAGGAACAGCAGTTTCTTGTCTCTGAAATACGTCGAATTCGGCATAGGGGCCATCACAGAATTTGACAACTCCCAAACTCTGTTTTTCAAAACGGAGACACTTAATTTTCAGCCACATAACTTTCTTTCCCTCTTCATCTTTGCTGGTCTTGCTCACAAACTTTTCAGTCAAAGCACACACATCAGTCATGTCATTGTATGTCAACTCTTTAACAACCTATGGAGGGTCTGTTGCCCGATGTCTCTTCCATCGAGCTCGATGAACTTCCAATCGTTCATGGAGTAAAATGGTTTATGTCTTTGCTCCCGTTCTATTGCGCTGTGCATTGTGTCTACTTCCATGAGGGTGTGACCACTCTCCAGACACTATTGTTCCAGCACATCGAAGTATACATCATGCCTCTGTATCAGGTATTTGAAAAAGTGGCTGGGCCACAAATAACTATTTAGTGTAGGTTAGTTTACGAATTCATTGTTTCATTGTAACAATGTTGGTTGTGTCTATGCCAAAATTAACTAACTTGGGTTAGGTGATGACTAGACTGCACTTTGGATAGGCATAAATTAATTAATTACACTTAATTAATTGTTCCTTTCGAAGTGGCTGTAAAACACCGTAATTAGTTACTTTCTGCAGTTTCTAAATTTGAAACTATGGCACCTATGAAAAAACCGGTTAGACTGAAATGTAGAGAAAAAAAAAGTGAATTCCGTGGTATTAAAAACTCATTTTCTCACTAAGTTGACTTGGTGAGTTTCCGCTCTACGGGGACGATATACATATTTTTATGTGTTGAATTAACATTTTAACATTAACATTTACATACAGGCACATACATTGCTTCTGGCCCCACACTAGGATACCCTGTGTCGTGGGAACCAGAAACAGCGACGTCACAAACATGTAAACATCCAAGACCTGGGTTTTTTTTTTCCCCAGCCGGGATTCGAACCCGGGACCTCTCGCACGGTAGACAGATGCGTTAACCACTGCGCCACAGAGGCTGTCGAATTGTCTTGTTTTTAAGATTTTTCTTCTACATTTATTTTGCATGGTGTGCAATAAAGGATATTAAGAAAGAAACATAATATCTTAATTTCAGCAAAACATGCACGTGCAGAAAACTGCAGAAGTCTTCGTCTAAGTAAATATTTATCTGTACTAGGAGACTCCTCTCTTTCCATACTTATTTTACATTAATTATTAAAATCATCTAATCATGCAGGCACTCGCGCGTTGATTTATTGAGTTTCAGTTTATCTGAAGTCAGCCTACTTTTAGAGATCCCGCCTTGCAGTGGACCGGATATCAGCAGAATTCTGTTCGTACTTATGTTTTTGGCAGTATTCGGTTCGGCAAATAAGCTTGGCAAATAAGGTAATTTCCCATGTACTTTTATTTTTGTACGAGTTTATTCTCCAGTACAGCTTGATTTCCTTATTCAATCCGCCTGTGGGCGGCCTGCGATGAATTCCGATCAGTCTGCAGGCGGCTCTGTTACACTGAATTATGTTAAGCAGGTACATTTACTTTTCCCTTAATTTTCCTGCTGCGAAGTTTCGATTGTTGGGGGTAAACAGAGAGCTACGTGAATCTGTAATGTATTTATTATATCTACTACTAGCTTTCGCCCGCGACTCCGTCCGCGTGGACTTTAGTTCAAAATGTTGCAACCCCGTTCACTCCCGTTAAGGGTTAAATTTAGAAAAACCGTGAAACACGTGTTCAATCAATTGTGTTGAAGAGTATTTATTTCAAGTTTCAAGAAAATCTGACAACATTTTTTTATACCTCCATACAAACTTTAACACCGCCGTTTACCCCTTTAGAGGGTGAGTTTCAAAAAATCCTTTCTTAATGCTCCCCTAAGCTCCCTAAGGAACTCCCATGCCAAATTTCAACCCCCTAGGTTCAGTAGTTTGGGCTCTGCGTTGATTCTAAGTCAGTCAGTCAGCTTCTCCTTTTATATATATAGATAGATGAAGTTAAATTCGATGTTGGCTCTGACCTCGAGTTTTTCGACCACTATGTCGGCAATAAATCCCGGCTGGGGACAAAGAAAACCCTAGGTCTCGGATGTTTACGTGTTTGTGCTGGTCCCCACGACATTGGGTATCCTAGGGGCCAGAAGTAATGTATGTGCCTGTATGTAAATGTTTATGTTTATGTATACCTGGAAGAAACAGTACCTTTGAGAAAGAGGTTACTCGTCGAATCCAACCTGGATGGGCACCGTTCGTGAAACCCAAACACCTCAGTGTCTCCAGACAAAGTCGTATAACCAATGTATTGTCAACGACGGCTTAAGGATGTTAGATCTTATCGCTGCCTGTGGGTCTCATAAGAAGGCTCAAGGTCACCCAACGTGCAATGGAGACAGCTATGTTAGGAGTTTCACTGCGCGATCGAATCAGGAATGCGCTAATCTGCAGAAGGACTCTGCTAATATAGCTTGAAGAATTGCACAGTTGAAGTGGCAGCGGCACATAGCTTGGAAAACTGATATGACTGACCTGGTTACGGTCACTAAATGTTCCTATGGAACAGCTGTCACTTTATCACCAATAGTATTACCAGAAGCATTTCAATGCCAGAAGTGAAACTTAAAAATAGTAAAACCAGACCCCTTATTCAGATCACTGACGAACTTTGCGTGTCTAATTTGTATTGGATTATAAATTTTTGGGGTTTCATACCTCAAGAAGAATTTTTTGACCTGATAACTAGGGGAAGTACGTCCAAAATGGCATATAAGGACAAAACAACACATTGGCGATATTTTAAAATTGGCGCGGTTTAAACTGTCAAAAATAAGATCGTTCCACTTAGTGCACCTGAGGTAGTTCACCTGGGTGAATCAAGTCTACCGAAAGGTGGACTTAATTCACCCCGTGCCAAATAACCTGGGTGCAATTCTGCAATGGTGCAAATCAATTTTATTTCAGTTTTTAGTATACTTTGTTCACCTTCGAATAATGGTGCCAGCTAAAAAATCATAGATTTTTATTAAAACAAGAATTACGTATACGGGTTTGTTAAAAGCTAAAAAAATAGATAAAAAAACGACTTCCAAAATCTAGCGCACTAAAAAGTTAGAAATAATTTAAAAGAAAAAGTCGTGAGTCGTTGACGACTTTTTCCTGCGCTCCCGCTAAAAAATCGACAAAAAAAATTATACAAATAAATAATAATTCGTATACGTACTTCTAATTGAAAGGTATTCTTTTAAATTATTTTTAACTTTTTAGTGTGCTAGATTTTGGAAGTCGGTTTTTATCTTTTTTATCAATTTTTTGATAAAAAAAAATGGGGTGAATTAAGTCCACCTTTCGGTAGACTTGATTCACCCAGGTGAACTACCTCAGGTGCACTAAGTGGAATGATCCCAAAAATAAGCCAATCAAAAAGCGCCTACACCGGAAATATACCATTGGATTTCTGAGAGACGTTTGAAATACACAACGGATGCCATGTTGACATTTGTATTTCATTGTTAGAAAGAGATTTATTACCGGTCGTTTTTTTTTTTTGTTTTTCGGTAAGATTTCTTTTGTTATTTTATATTTTGAAGCATTTTGTGTTCGAGGTGATCGTGTAGAATTTAAAACATAACTGCAACAAAATTATTCATCAAATGGTAACATTTTTTAGAGTATGTACAAAATGGCATGCAACCAATATGGACAAAACAACATAATGTGTCATTTTGTCCGTAATTCAGTCGCAGTAGCAGTCACTCATAATATTCATAACACACCGACTGGCCACTCAGACATTTCTCAACCATCTACAAGTTCCTTTCCATCGACAACTTCTTTAGCAGTTCCAGTTAATGTAATTTCACCAGTTCCCAGTGGTAAATTTGTAAGTGGATAGGGTGAACGAAAGTCAAAGATATGAACGATAACATAAACGGAGGACTGAAGCTGAAAAGCCGACTCGTAAAAGAAGACAGGCACTTATGTACTAAATCTCTTTATATTAATGATGACTCACATAGAGATTGCATTTATCAAGAAGACGAAGAAGACGACTGTGCCTGTATTTACTGCAATGATTTCTGCTCACGTTCAAAGCCTGGTGAGGGGTGGTTGAGGTGGATGCGGTACAGTGGTTGGGTTCACGCGGCCCGTGCTGATTTGCCAGCGTACCAACACATTTGTTTGCGAATTGTGCAATTGTTTTGTGTATGTCATTTAGTCCATACGGCTCGTGTCGTTTTGTCCATACGGTATGGACAAAACGGATTTATCTTGATCTTCATTTAATACTAAATATTTTTGTAAGTGTTAATTTTTCTGACAAAACCTTTATGATTTCTTATAACCAATTAATCTAAGCAAAGTTGTAAGAAAAAGATAGGTTCCTATTATGAATAATATAAAAGTTATGGATAATTAATAAAACAGTATGTCATTTTGGACGTACTTCCTCTTAGTATAGGCCAATGTTTACCTACATTGTCTCATGTCATGGTTTAAGTATACCATGAATGTATTTTAGTTTTTACCATTTATAAAGTTTACGATAAATAAAGAATTTTCAAAGTATTTTGCCTGTTGTCAAAACAATTTCTTGTTTCTAATTTGGAACAGACCTTAGAGAGCACCGTAATTGGAAATGCTGAGAAGCACTACCAGTGTTTAGCATTTCAATTTGCAACGAATAAACAAACCAGATTTATGCAGCAGTCAGCTTGGAGGAGCGCTTTTTGATTAAAAAAATAAGCAAATTTTCCCAAAACGCCTGAAAAAAGACTTGTTGCAATTTTACGGACCGCACCGCGCGGTTTGTTGCTCTGTTTTTGGGCCCAGGCGTTATCACCCGTATGCATGCCGAAGTTGCGCCTGCAAACAATGTTCGCTTTATTTTTTCACGCAAAAGCTTTTCAGGATTCATTTTATCTGTTACGTGGAGGTATTACGTGTTACAATGTAGATAAGAGTAGTTCTATGGTCCTGCTGTGTTTGATATCAACAAAACAACGTAGGTACCTACACTACAGTTATTTAGAAAGGATTCGCCATTGAACTAACAATATTTTTGTTCATCAATCTATAATAGTTTCATAATTAATTAGTTTCTTGGAATTTCATTGAATTTCAAGTAAATTTTATAGGTTGAATAAATATCTGATTTCTGAAATGATTGATAAGAAAATTCTAAGTTCCCAAATATACTGCATGTAATAATTAAAATATTTCAAAGAACAGAGTTAAAACATTTTACTATTTTTTAATTTAATGCAAAAAAAAACTGTCACGATGACATACCAATATCAAGCCAAAAACTGTCAATGTCTGAGTGTTGCTAGTTCGTAAAAACGTACGTTTGAATTCAACTCAAGAGCCAGAATATTTTTACTCGGCAATAATTTTCAAATAGCTATGTACCTAATTATTAAGTATTTCTACTACGTAATGCTACAAGCGTGGTCCGCCATTCTTCTTTAAATCTTTACACACGCAGTATTATAACATAAACAAAATAATCATTTACATACATAGATTGCTTCTGGCCCCGAACTAGGACACCCTGTGTCGTAGGAACATGTCATAGGAAACAGCGACATCACAAACCTGTAAACATCCAAAACCTGGGGTGGTTTTTTCCCCAGCCGGGAATCGAACCTGGCAACGAACAACACGATGACAAACATCAGGATGATTAAGTTTACCGATAAATCCACCCGCAATTAGACCGCAGCATGTAGATTCAACGCTTCACCGACTCTACTCCTAAGCACTTGCACTATGCTCTAGCTCGCTTAAACCAACACTAGAGTGTGCCTAATCAAGAGGTAATCCTACTAATATTGCTTGCCAAGTACCAGCTAATCTCAAACAGTACAAACACATCAGCGGAATTGAACAACGTCTACATTGGTACAGATTTGGGACACGAGTGCTCGAGTTCCTGGTTTGATTAATCTTAAGGATGATCTTTTCAATCATTCTTTTTTGAATAAACATAAACATTTGACGACCTCTGTGGCACAGTGGTTAGCGCATCTGACTACCATGCGAGAGGTCCCGGGTTTGAATCCCGGCTGGGGACAAAAAAAACCCAGGTCTTGGATGCTTACATGTTTGTGACGTCGCTGTTTCTGGTTCCCACGACACAGGGTATCCTAGTGTGGGGACAGAAGCAATGTATATGCCTGTATGTAAATGTAAATGATGAAAATAAACATTTACATACAGGCACATACATTGCTTCTGGCATTAAAAAAACATGTAAACATCCGAACCTAGGGTTTTTTTTTGTTTTTGTGCCCAGCCGGGGTTCGAACCCGGGAATCTTTTAAACTTAAATAATTGCTAGAACTGAAGACTTTGTGAAGTTGTAGTAGCGATACTATTTGGTAACCGTGAAGGAAAACGTCGCGAGGAAACCTAGTGAATAAACTATTCACAAGTAGAACAGACGATCCCATCCAAGTGGCAGCAAGACGCAAGCCGATTCCAACCGGTCTTTTTGGAAATCCGTGGAGGGGCGTATATCCAGCAGTGGACTTCTTGTGGCTGAATGATGTTGATGACGATGAAACTATTCACAAACCTCAGCGTTTGAAATCGCCAATCCACGACAGTCACGCATGGTGATTAAAACCCATACTCTCTCTCTCTCTATGAGAGAAGGCCTGTGCTCTATTATAGATAGGATAGGAGGACTGTATAGTGGGACGTATATAGGCTGCTTGCATTTCTACATACCCGGAGGAATGATTTTTCATCATCATCAGCCCCCCGCTGCCCACTGCTGGGTACAGGCCTTTTCCCCCAAATGCCATTTCACACGGTCTCTCGCCATTCGCATCCACGGACCTTCCGCCGACTCAACGACATCATCCGACCATATCGGGCCGGAGTTCTGCCCACTGACCGTCATCCTGTCCTCGGTCACCACTCTGTGATTGCCTTGGTCCACCTGCCGTCTTCCCGCCTTGCCACGTGTCCCGCCATTTCCACTTCAGTCTTGAGACTCTTTCGCCAATGTCATCAATGAGGAATAATTTTTATCGAACCTAAAAGCCTGCGAAGCAGTGTGCTTGTAAAAGGAGACGAAAAGCTTAAGTATAAACGCTCAATCGAATTCTCGCTTCCAAAGATGACTTTGAAAAGGCAAATCTCCGCGGAGAAGTGATCCAAGCGGCTATATTAAGCGGGTCCCTTAAAAAACTTTGCCAAAACTTGCATTTGAGTTGTAACAAGTGAGAACCAAGTTCAGAGGGGCCCCTATTCTCTGAATACATCTGCTATAGTCCTAATAAGACTGAAAACTTAAAGACCGTTGCATAATATGCAATTAGTTACTTACTCCCCGTAAGTACAGTAAGTTAAGTTGACGACCACTGTGTCGCAGCGGTTAGTGCATCTAGCTAATATGCGACGAGTCATGGATTCGAATCCTGGCTGGGGACAAATACCCCCATGTCTTAGATGCTTACTATGTTTGTCTGTTTCTGGTTCCCACGACAAAAAAAAATGTAAAATGTAAATGTTTAAACAGAAATCTGAAATTTATTTCAACGTAAAAAAATTGCATTAGCCGCTGCCTTGTCTGAGAACGGTTTGTATTCTAAGTGGTTTGAATTCTAGCTGACCCGGCAAACGTTGTTTTGCTAAATTGGTTATCCTTATTAAGGGTATGAAAAATAGATAACAACTATTTTCCCTTAACTAAACTTAAATAACCGATTCGCGGAAAGCGTTTCGAGACCATAAAGATGGTGAAAGAAAATACGACGAAGACGCTGAAAGCCATCCTGATTTCGGCCTACGACAAGGTGTTTCGAGGGCTAGTTGAAGCGCTGACGTAAGTGAATTACCTCTAATGGAAGTTAGGTACTTTGCTAGGGAAAAAATAAATTTTGATGATTAAAATTACTGCTAATGATAAGTGTTAAACTACTAACATTATAATGTTAGTAGTTTAACTGTTTGTTTTCTCGAATAAAAAATAAATAAAAAAATAATAGCCAGGATAAAAAGTACCCGAAACCGGCGTGCGTGCGTGCAAAGCTTAAAACTGGCTTCCCACGGTCCGTGATAACGCGGACGGACGGGGGCCGCGGACGGCCGACGACCACGGACACCCATCACGCACCACGCACGAGGCTCTTCCCACGGTGCGCGATTCTGCGGATGTCGATACGACCACGTACCTACGACTGGTACAGCGCACCGCTACAGACGTCTGTGCTACGGCGGACCGAGACCCTTCCCATGGTGTGTCGTCCGAGCTGGTCCATGTCCGTGCGCGATATCGCGGACCGTGGGAAGCCAGCTTAAGAGGTCTGTCAGGATCGTAGCAAGTTTGCCTATTTCCTGGGGATACAGGCGTGAGTTTATGCACGTGTGTGTGTATGTATGTATGTTAAAACGAAGACCTACGGACCGAAACTGAAACTAAATATTATGGTCGTCAAGAATAGTCACCCGAAACCTCGGCCCATTAGAGTCGAGCCTCAAAGTCTCCGCGGTTTCGGCGGAGCGGAGTGACGCTCCGCTGAATTATACATTCTTTGCTCCAGTCGGTCCTCGGCAGTTACAGTCAATAATTCATGTATGCTAATGCGTGTTCTCACTGCATCCAGATATGACGTGCGAAGAGGCTGGAGGTACGCATTTCCTTAAGTGGTTCACTCATAGGTGCTATGAAAGATGTTATGTCTTCAGGGGATCGAACAAACGGTTTCTTTTGGGTGACAAAGCCTAGGCGCACACTAGCACAATGGCGTCAAAAAGGGAGGAGGGGGGCAGTGGGGGGGAGGGGGGCAGTTGCCCCTCCCCCTCCCCCTAGAGATCAAATGTAGCTAGCTGCAAAGCGACCACAGTGCGAGCAGTTGACTTCCTTACCTATTAATAAATTCCGCATCGCATGACAAAATGTAAGGCAAAGACTTCCAAAGTGTAACGCTTCATGCTTTCGGCGTTCATATTTTTTATCGTCTATAATATTGCCACCCCTTTAGTCATAACAGTAACCCCATAGTTGCGACAGCTCGGCGACTAGACGTGACGACAGGCTATGGTGGTCAATTTTCACATATTTTGTTCGAATCTCCGCACACTTGGCGTCAGAGTCGACGACAAGACGCCAGAAGCAAATGACAACGTCGCATCTGACGCGGCGACTTGTTGCCGTATCTAGTCGCCACGTCAGACGCGGCGTTGTCGTCGTTGTTACATCGTTGTGTCGCCGCGACAAGTCGCCCTGTTTGCGATGGCTCTTAGCTTGTCGTCGCGACTCCGCGACTCTTACGCCAAGTGTGCGGAACTTCGAACAAAATATGAAAATAAAATTGTATGCCCTAGCCTGTCGTCGCGTTTACGTCGCTGTCGCGTGTCGCTAGTTTGAGCCTAGGCTTAGGATTTCGGGTTGGCTACTAGCTTGGTTATTTGCACGTTGACTCCTCTTTACAATGCCACCCGTCACAGTGTATGGCGTAATCACATACATAAATTCACGCTTGAATCCCAGAAAGGTAGGCAGAGATCAAGGACAGTAGGGCAGGCCCGTGGCCCGTCTTTTACAATTACTAAGAAATCACCGTGACTCACTATAGCTCTTTTTTAAATTTTGCTTCTTAAATTTAATTACTTTAAAGCTATGTCAATAAAATCTTCAGTATCTATTATACTTTAGAGTAAAACAAACAGCACATTTGTTAATTAGCAGTTGAATTTAGCTCGAAGTTTTAATATTTAATGTTTAACTAGAATAGGCTATTTGACAGATTTCTGAAAACAGTCTCATATTTTTTGTTGGTGTTCATGGAGTCCTCAGAAAGTCATTCTAAATTCTTTCGTGTACTTCTTGTAAACAAGCCAAACGACAATTTACTTTTGAAATAAGCCGCCAAAACGCAATCTTGGGAAATATGGCGTTGCACAGAAATTATGACGTCACTGGTCAGTAAACAAACCAATGAAGTAAGAACGACATGAATGACAGACACCATATTTACTGAGCTGTGACGTCATTATAGAATCGGCCAATGCAGGCCGTTTCAAATACAATAGTTGCAGATACATAATTATCAAATTTTACATTGTGTTTTCTTATAAATAATCATGTTTGTTTTTAAGTTTAAATTACTTTAAAGCGGTTTGAAGACTCATAATTTATAGGAATACATATAAAATGTATACCTAATTTAATTTATTCAATTATTTAATAATACTGGTTTTTTCACACTGCCAAATAGCCTATTTTTTACTTGGTGTAGTTCATTTTAAAAATAGCTATTATATTTAGTATGCACATACTTTTATTTTTTTAAATATTGGCTAACATCATTTAATTTTATCGCAGAGCTGCATGTGAATGCTCTTAAGGCGCGATTTTTTTTCTAGTCCAAGTTAAGGAATACATTGATGAAATAAGAAAATTTGTTCAATGATCGCAATTTTTTTTAAGATACGGATAGTAGTTATGTTCAATACGATTCGATTGAATTGGGTAACTAATGTTGCTGATTTTAAAACAACCAATGAATCCCTATTTAAATTGTCTTGATTATCAGCGTTTTTGAAAATAACCATAACACAAACATTTTTAAAATTTCTACTATTAAATGAGTACAGCCGACAGCACGTCAACATTCACATTTTAGTTGCAAAGTCGCCCATAATGCAACGGCGTAGATTGCATGGGTGTATAAGATGATGTGGTGTCAACTGTACGTGTCTCAAAATCAACCAGGATAGGGTTACTAAAACAAGGTATTCATTTAAAAATAATATTTTTATTTAAAGTATAGTATTTATGTACAAAAAAGATAATAACGAGCAACTCACAGCGTAATAAATCGCCGTCGTAACATCGTCAGGTAAATGGAGTATTTTACATGAAACGCGAAGCTACGTCGATTTTGTTTTGGCAGTGACGGATTCTTCTGTCCTTTTTGTAACAATACGAAATTAATTTCTTTATTCACGGCCAGTACTTGTTTTAAAGTTCCATAGGCACGCCCAAAATACATACAACATGCTCTATTCAGTTCAAGAGACTGCACACTAGCAAGGCTTTTATTTCGGTTTAAAACTCGCACTTTAAAAACAAACATCTGAAACTTTTTTCTGTAACCTCAAACTAGTTTTTTCAGACAGATTTTCTTTTTTTTCAAAACGGAAGAGCAAAAAGTTTTTACTATGGAGTTTTGTGTCTTTCCAGCCAGGATTTTTTCTTAAATTCTCAAACGGTAGGACAGAGTAGAGTTCGCAGCAAGGGGTTTGGTGTCTAGTGGTGTCCGTAGTACCCGCCTAGGCCACCGTAGCCAAGGCCGTGCCCGTAGCCTCCGTAACCACCATAGCCGGGGTAGGCCACCTGGTTGGCGTAGCTGATGGCGGGCGAGCCGTAGTAGCCACCGTGGCCTCCGTAACCACCTATGAAAAAATCGAGAGTAGATTAGGAAAGTAGCAAGTCAAGTAAGTATTTTTTTGTTTTACGCATAATCTGTGTACAACGTTGACTAGCACCAATTTTTTAAAAAATAACCTCCACACAACACAATCACTTGACCTGGTCCCAAACTGGGATACCCTGTACTATGGTAATCAGGCAAATACATTACGAACAATGAAATCACCCAGACCGAGATTTTGTACTATTGCATGGCGGCATCCTGTGGGAATCAAACCCACGACCTCTTTGTTGGTAGCTAAGCGCCTAAGCGGTTCGACCAACGAGTCAGACCATATGTAACGAAATTAGTATTTAACAATAATTTTCCGCACAAAGTACACTTTAAATGGCTTCTTAATTAAACACATTCCTGAGGTGTTTAATTATGAAGCAAGTCGGCTTTAATTAATGTCAAAATTAACGTCACTTCCGGCGAAATGTGGAATATTATGATCTCTGTGGCGCAGCGGTTAGCGCATCTGCCTACCATGCGAGAGATCCCGGGTTCGAATCCCGGCTGGACACAAAAAAAAAATCCAGGTCTTGGATGTTTACATGTTTGTGACGTTCGTTGTTTCTGATTCTCTAGTATAGGGCCATAAGCAATGCATGTACCTGTATCTAAATGTTTACGTATATATTACGGTAAGTTTTTTGTAAATATATTTTTCTTTATCTAAGGTAAAAATAGATACGTGTGTATATTTCGGCTTAATTCAAGTAAGAAAAGATTTGATAAGAATATTCTTCATTTGCAGCGGAAAAACACATAATATTTACAAAGGTGCAAGTTAAAATTGGCGGCCTTAAGAATTTAAGAATCTTAAGAGAGTCGTGTGTGACAAAATGTCTTCAAAGGCTGATCCGAGTGGCAGTCCGGCCGGAAGCGGCGGCCTCCCAGACAAAAAGAACTGACAATTTTCAATCAAACCGCCACTTTCATCGGAAACCGCCGCCTTTGTCGCCGTCGTCATTTGCCAATATCACGGCTCAATTTGCCGCGGTAATTTCTTTGATGTCGCGTAGCAATTGTTTTTCGCTAATTGAAAGTGGCAACGCAAATAGGATGCGGAAACGAGGTGTGTAGGTAGATTTAATTATGGGTCTAGTCTTTTGGCTCTTATATTAGTTACCGGTTTGTGTAACTTTAATCGTAGTCAGTGATATTTAAGGATTATAGTAGTAGAAAGAGGCAAGGCTTGTCACACTGAATTACGTGACGCCACATAACGCGGTCTTATCACGCGATATTATCATGCGGTAATATAGTGCGGTATTATCGTGCGGTATAGTCATAGTCATGCGGTATTATCATTCGGTATTGTCATGCGGTATTATCATGCGGTAATATCATGTGGTATTATCATGCGGTATTGTCATGCGGTACTGTCATGCGGTATTATCATGTGGTATTATCATGCGGTATTATCATACGGTATTGTCGTACGGTATTATCATGCGGTACAGTCGCGTGATATATCATGCGGTATTATCGTGCGGTATTATCATGCAGTATTATCATGTGGTATTATTAATTTATTGTTATTGCAAGATAAATACATTGATAATCATAAATGGTTTTACAACAGCAGTCAAGACATGACACCCAACTCACCAAGACCGCCATAACCGCCAAGACCGCTGTATCCATAGCCGCCATGTCCGGCATAGCCGCCATAGCCCCCGTAGCCGCCATAGCCGCCGTAGGGACTGCCGTGCGCCGTGGTGTAAGCCACCTTGCTAACGGCAACGGGTGCAGCTGTGGACAAGAGAATATCATTTTTGAACTAAAACATTTGTAATCACTAGACATTATTAACTTTATTCCAGTTAAAGACGAGCGACTTACGCGAGCTTCGTCTCTCACCATGATTAGGCTTTGCGAATCAGAGCGAAATATATTGTAGCTATTTTTTTTTTGTTTTGTATTTTTACGTGTTTGTGACGTCGCTGTTTCTGGTTCCCACGACACAAGGTATCCTAGTGTGGGGCCAGAAGCAATTTATGTGCCTGTATGTAAATGTTTATGTTTTATGTATTAAACGAAAAGTTTAAATGTTTAAAAGTTCAATGGAAAATATTTAAGTTACTTTCATTGACGTGTGAAACGAACTTTAGGAGGTCGATTAAGTTTGATACTTTTTCACAAAAGCACAAGAATTTAGTTAATATTATTAATTCATAACTGTATTGAAAATCACTGACTTTATACCTTTACATACATAAGCTCACGCCAGTATCCCAGAGGGGTAGGCAGAGACCAGGGACTGTCGCATGGCACGATCCTGACAAATCACTTTCGCTTCATCGACATTCATTAGTCGTTGCATGCACGCACGCCGGTTTCGGGAATAAAAAAATAAAATAAAGTACCATACTTCAAATTACTGTCAATGTTTATATAGGACAATGACCATACCTACAACTGACTTCCGTAAGCTATTATTTTATATTAAAGTAGCAAAAACGCGATAACCACTCGGAAATTCAATCGTTCAATTATCTCGAAGCTTTTTGTCTGCTCCGCGGAGCGAATAATGCGTGACCGATGTCTATTATTACCGATCACTTGTTCAATGTGAAGGTTGCTGCTGTTTTTTGCTGTCCTCCAACTTGAAGTGAAGGTAATACATATTTTTTAACCTCAAAACATTTCTCAGGTGTTTGGTGTTCAATCGACTAGGCCTTTGTTTTTTGCCTGGGTGATAAAATCCCTTAGGGTGCTAAAACAAGTGTAAGTGCAAATAATGATGAGTCTTTCCCGATACTGCAGCGCTTCAGGTATGTTTGCTGAAGCCAGGATGGATGATTTATTCTCTACTATTAGGAACCGAACTTCTTCAATACTGCTTAGAGTACAAGGAAGCTCTAACGACATTCTGAGTGTGATTCTATACTAAGTTTTGTCTACGTCGTCAAAGGCCTTTGGATCCACTACATATTTTAATTAAATTCCAACAGCCCTCTCTATTATCTAGGTTTAGTTACTATTATAGGCTAAATCTTCCTATCACCAAAAAGATACAATCTACGAAGGTTAGGTGTCTAGGATCTAGGATTAAGAAAGTACTTTGGCGTGAAAATTCTTCTGGTTTCACGACTTCCAGTCAGTGTATAAGGCTCCAAGTTTTGCAAATAGTTATTGTGTTGAAAAGATGCTCAGAATGGTTAGAATTTTAATGTATTTGCAAAATACTCGCAGATTTCTTTCTTTTTCATATTTCAAAAATAAAGTCTATTCTAAAACTTTGAATTATATAATTTTCATCACAGACTCGTACTCCAATCCAGCTAGTGTTTTGGAAAGTGGAACTAGCTACATTTGTCCGGAATTTTAACGTCACAGTGAACTCCGGCAACGGTACTCCATTTTAAGCCACTACTACTAGTTCCACTACTCTCTTTTAAGCACGTTAGTACTCCAGGAGCCTAACTTTGGAAACATTGAACACAGGACCTAACGTAGGACAACACATGCTAAAGGTCATGCGAATGGTGGCGCGGAAGCCGGCTCGCCTATCTCCCTCTAATATGGTTGAACTGGCAATGACTGACCCTTGCATTATACTCGACCTAGCCGCAGCATCGTTGTTTTCGTACTTTTGTAAGTATATTAAATTTGACTTTGCAAGTATTAATTGCACTTATGAGTCTTCAGCTTCTTAGGTAGATGGTTACAGTGGAGTTTTTTTCGCTTTTTTTTTCGCCACTACATTCAGCCCCAACGCAGCGGCTAAAATTATAAATACAATGCCATTGAACAAACAGAACCAGACACTAGTCTTACAAGCCTTCACCAATCCGGACTAGGCCCCCGTGGTGGAGTATGGCCTATAGCTTACTCAGGGAAGAGCCCCGTGCCCCTCGGACATAATGGGTTGGTGATGTGTGTGTGTGAACAAACAGAATGTAAATTATTTACGTTGAAATAGTTTTCTGATTTCTTTCTGATTGGGACGTCTCCAAAAAGATACCTTCGTATTACTGGTCGAATCTCAAGATCATGTAGTAACAAAATTGACCATATCTATGCCAAGGAAGGCCTGTTCCCACGATTACCCGGACAATGTGTTTATTGTCTGCGGCCACTTATTGCCTGCGACATTGTCACTGCGTACGACTCTCGTTTGTTTTAGTTACATGACAATAATCATAATTACACTTTTTGACAAGGTTCTGGGGTTAATTGGGTAATATTTCACGCACTGTACATTCCGAAGAATATCTACGCAGTTATTGCAAAATGTTGTAACAAAAAAATTGTATTGAAACCGCTTTTGTTAACATATTATATAAGCTCACGCCCCATTCCCAAAAGGGCAGGCAGAGACCAGGGACTGCCACTTGCCACGATCCTGACTCATTACATTCATTTGATCGACATTCATTAATCGATGCACGCAGGCACGCTGGTTTCGGGTGCTATTTATTTTGATTGCAAATGGTCGAATATTCAGTTCTTATTTTCTGCCGAATAAGCGTGAGAATTAAACACCGACTCTATTGTCTTCATTATGCTAGTCTAAGGTTGTTCAGTTATTCGGTGCAAGTGACCTGATAATTCTGTTGTTTGGGAAACAACCATCTAACTCGTGAGTAACTTCTGCAGACTAGCGTCGCTAGAGACCCGTTACGTGACAAGGGGGCAACCATAACAAGCTAAGATTATTATGAAAATTGTGCATAATCTGCCGAACGCTCAGGTTTGATTAAATAATGTAAGGTCGAGTGACAGAGAACTTTTCTTTTTATTCTAATGAATTACATATAAATATCACTATCACTATAATAATTACCACTGAAAATTTGGTAAATTTATTGTAAAAATGCTATAAATAGTTACGATTACAACATTTAAATTCAGGTACAACAATGAATGAGTATCGGGAATTTTTAAACATACTTACTTAGTTGGAAAGACAAACTCTAATTGATCTGTTTCAGAAACTGAGCACATAAAGGTACAAGAGTTACCTTAACTACTATGCGAGAGGACCCACGTTCGAACCTCGGTTGGTGACAAAAATATAAAACACAGGTTTTGAATGTTAACATGTTTGTGATGTCGCTGTTTCTGGTTCCCACGATACAGGGTATCATAATGTGGGGCCAGAGGCAATGTATGTGCCTGTATGAAAATGTTTATGTTTTATTTGTTTTTATTGCTTTAGCTTTAGCTGCGTTTCATGGTTCCCCCACTGGGGTTAACGAGTGCATTGGGTGCAGATTGCCACTTAGCAACCGGGACGGACGACGCGCTTACACAATTTGCTAAATACTGGAGACAAAACACTGCTGTATTTAAATAAATATCTGCCAGTGGCTTCTAGGACGGTATTACCTAAAGATCTTTCCGTGGATCTTACAAAATGCAGTTCATAGCCAGCGTTGTCTGCATATGTCTATGCTTTTAATTTTATTCTGTGAACCGTAACTGTTTGTTGTTTGGACTATGAATAAAAAAATAATAATAATAACTGGCAATTTTTTTCAATAGTCCTTTTGCCCTTAACTGTCAAACATGATTTTACCAAGCTGATTTAGTATAAAATAATTGGAAGCTAGTGTGGGTGTGGCCAAAGTCTACGCCAAGAAAACCTACGGAAAAAAGTTTTGTTAGTATTTTTATATTAGTAAAGTTACGATTTTGTCAATAAACAAAGTAATCTTCAAACAAGCCTTTTTAAATAACACGGAACAAGGAACATTACAGTAGTTAAGCCAAGTCAGAAGCCTTTGGGCGGCTTGAAAACTTTTGACGGTAAGACCAGCCACCAATCTTACAAGCCTCTACCAATCCGGACTTGGTGGAGTATGGCCTGAGCCTTCCTCAGGGAAGAGACCCGTGCCCCTCAGTGGGGACATAAAGGGTCGATAATGATGAAGAAACATTCCTACATATAATATATCTATACAATAATATGTCATTGCTCTCTATGTACTTTTATTCTACTTTACGTTCAGCCTTTTACAAATTGTCTTGATTCAGAACTCGTCGATGTTAGTTGCAACCGGTGACAATGCGGATTAATTGTCATTTACTAACGCTTACAAACGGTAGAGCCAAGTGGAAATGCTCCATCAGATTTCAATTTGCCCTCTTACAGATAAATTGAATAGAAAGAACCTGTAAAAAGCGTGTCTACATTGGAATATTCAAATTTAAAACAGCTCAAGTTTTAAAAGGACACCAAATTGAAGAAAAATATCCTCCTAAAGGGGAGAGTCGTGAAGATTTCTGGATTTCAGCAACGGTATGAATACTAAATGGATTTTAGAGAGCTAGTCACTATGCCATAGATGCAGTACTGCTAGATGGATAGCTCTAAATTTGTTGCAGGGAATTTATAAGCATCGTGCAAGAGCCGTATCACACTAGCGATTTGCGAGGAATTCGACTGAAGCAATGTCAAATTAAAATGACATGTAGTATTACAATAAAACCACTGACTAATAATCTGTAAAATTATCTGCAAAATATTCCTTAAAGCCTGATGTATAATTGCTTTATTTTCATGCTTCTTAAGCATGCTTGTCATAGAGGTAGAATAAAATAGAGGCGGGAAAAACGTACGCCGATTCACAGTTTTTATTGCCCAGCTTGCATTACGAAATTACTTTAAAAAAATCTTTAATGCATGGTATACAACCAACCGCTACTGATTTATTGTTTGCTTATGTACTTATAAAAGAAATTGGCGTCTCTATTATATTCTACCTCTACGTGTAGCATGAAAATAAAACAAATGTAAGTCAGGCTTGAATCACTGCTGCATTTTGCTCAAGCTTTTAGCAAAATATGACTGCCTAGTTGGTCTACCCGTTAACGCTTCCATGACATAGATCGTGGTTTGATTCTCACTGGGGGTCACCGTAGATTTGCACAAATGGCCTCAGTATGTTTATCCATGTTTATAATGTCCTTGCCTGGTTACCATATCACAGGGTATCCTAGTTTGGGGTCAGGTCAAGTCATTGTGTAGAAGTTGTTGTTATTATATGCTCAAGCATATAACAAGAGCTATTGTCATGCTTTTGGGGCCTTCAGCTCGGTGGCCAGGCAGTGAGCGGGCAAGTTGGCAGGCAAGTCACGCCTGCCTCTACGGACTAGGCGGCTTTTGCTCAATTTAAACTTTGCCCCGCCTTCCTGGGACTCTATTTCCACTTGAAGTGGGACGTCTCGCCGATGGTCTCGACTCTTATGCATGACTTATTCAGTTCTAGACTGGACCAGAGTCTCTTTGTCATTCAATGTCCTTTTAATATTATTTCTTAGGCCTGGGACACACTGGAAGGACGTGGGACACGTTGACACCGCAGTTCTGGCACCGACTTAAAATCAGTGCTGAAGGCTTGACCCTCAGGAGACGTCTGAGTCAGCTGCCATTTATAATAACAGTGACACGCCTAACGTTTCCTTTCTTTTTATAAATTTTATGTTGCAATATTTTAATGGTTATTAACTTAATAGTTATTTTATGGTGCACTGTATAACTGTATAGTTCTGCAAAGATTCCTTAAGATATATTAGAGTTATCTCCGACGCGGTTTGAAAAAAGGTCGGAAAAATGTCATAAACACTCTCTGTGCTAAAAAGCTTTTAAAAAAAATCTACGATTATTTAGAAGACAAAGTTGTCTGGTGTTAAACAGTAGGTTAATATTAAATGTGTTCGGAGGAAAATTGCGTCTAGTGTTCAACACATCCATGAGTAATATTTTTTATGTTTGAAAGTTCGTTAATTGAATTAAGACCGTTTTGAAAAAAAATAATGTGGAATTTCTTTGTTAGTTTCTTCTCCACGTAATTTAATAATTGTAAACGAATAAATTATGTGGAGAAGAAATAAGTCCGCCTTTGCACGTATATTTTATCACAAACCTGTTATTTAAGTCATATTATGTTTTTTTTTGTGCAATAAAGTGTAACAACAACAACAACAACAACGAACTGTTCTTAATATTTGAATTTGGTTGGTTTGTCTTTGGTTTTTGTGGCGTGTACATTAAGTTTTTTTAATATATTATTTTCCTTTTTTTGCATAGAATTCGCACATTTGTCCCGTCGTTTTTATGTGGGTATCTTTTCGTTCCTTGAGTACATTTGTACGAAAGTGGATTGAGAAGACAACGCATATTTTCCGCGCTTTTGACCAACTTTAGAGACTTTAGACAAGAAAGCTTACAGTGGAACTGAACCGTCTAAGAAACCACAAAACAAGTACAGCACAGTTGGAATGCTGGCATCCAAAGCAATAGGACAAAGATTACGACTGACTCGACGAATCTAAACTTGTGCATTCGATAGATTTATCTACCCTGTGCCAACTGCTGGTTCAGCCACACGAAATAACACTGGTGAGCCCTAGACACTCCCTAATACTCTACCTGAAAGAGTCGACCAGGATCATCCGCCCATGTGGCAAATTCTACAGTAAATCGAGTTTGAAATCGAAACTTCAACGATTAATTGATTGAATTCACTGCTAATGGTGCATTCTTGATCGTGGAACGTGGACTGTGCCTGCAATTTATTGTATTTACTGCTTTTGACGATGAATAATGCTGATACAGGAAAAAGCGATATAAAAAGTACCTGAAACCGATGTGCTTGTATGGAATGACTAATGACGATGAAACGAAAATGATCTGTCGGAATCTTGGCAAGTGGCAGTCACTGCATAGGCTTATGTATGTATTTAAGTAATGCTGATAAAGGAACTATCTTCATTATTTTTATTTTATAAGAGTAAGCGTTTTTACCGACTTCCGCATTTAATGATAGCCTAATCCCCGGTTTCTCGAATGCTAACAGGCTGTTAATCAATTGTTAACAGGTGTCTGTACACCTGTTAACAATTTGCCTACAGAGGCAAAAGTGCTTACAAAAAAAAACTGACGGCTGTTAACAGTAGATTAACAGAACGGTAGCGTTCAAGAAACCGGTGGTTAGCTTCACGAGTGTCCTTCCCGAGTTTATTTATATTTAGTAACCTAACAATGGTGCTAATTACAAAGTGTGTGCATTCAGCATGCAAGGTTGTAGAAATATACCTACTAACGCAAATGTTTCACAATTTGTGACATTGCCATTTTCCTGTTTGGAAACTGTTATAATTATAAACCGTTCACATGACACAGGTAAACAAAGGAGTACAACTTATTAAATATGAATAGCCAATTCTGCTGCTCTGAATTTTAAATCTAAATCTAGAGTTCAAAATATTTTTATTTTTAAAGGGATTTTCATTTTATCTCTCTCTCTAGTATTATATACATAACATTTGATTTTGTCCATCGTCCAAATGATTTTATTTTATTTAATATACTCGCATACACCTATACTTTATTACACACGAGACATTGAACAGAACATTAAGTAAAAAAAACATGTACAAAGGCGAGCTTCTCTCTGTAAGAGATTTCTTCCAGCAAACCTTAGAGAGTCGGAGCAGCGGTAAAAGATTTTTATGTATGCTTATTTATTTATTCCATATTATTTACTGTTATATAGAAATATGTTGTTTAATATTATCTGGTTGCACCGACTACCCGTGATTTAAGTTTTCTAATTTTTTAGCCTGGAAGAAAATACTTTTAGTAATAAGGTCGCAAATTGTACTGTACAGTGTACAATGAAATATAAAGAATACTTTTTCTTTCATTTATTAGCTCATTTCTGTTTCTTAGGTAAGAATTATAATACTTAACTTGCAAACACTGTAATATTTGTTGCCTGTCTTTTCGACTTTTTGTTTATTTATTTTTTATTTTTATAGGAATACCTTAAGAACGGCACAAGAAAGTGGTAATTATAGAGTCCAATTTTCTTCATAAAAAAACAAGTTAAGTCTAACAAAAATACATCTAAAATTTGTTCTTTGATTTTACTTTTCAGCACCACATTAGACTACATTTCACACAAGTGCGAGGTGTAGATATGTTGAAGCTATATTTAATTTCATCCAATAACACTCAATCTTACAATATAATTTAAAACTCACCATAGCCTCCGTAGCCACCGTACCCCAGGCCGCCGCCATAGCCGGCGAGACCGCCGTAGCCGAGGCCGTCGTAGCCCGCCCCGTGGCCCAGACCGCCGTAGCCCAGGCCGCCGTAGCCCAGGCCAGCCAGGCCGCGCTTCTCGGTCTTCTTAGCCTCTTCCGCGAGCGCTAAGCCGGCGATGGCCAACGTTGCTACGATCTGAGGGTTAGGAGGTTTGTTGGTGAGTTTACTGGAAGTGGCAGGAAGTTATGGTTGGTGACAGTTATAGAAAATGACGTCGTCTGTGGCGCAGCGCTTAGCGCATCTGCCTACCATGCAAGAAGTACTGGGTTCTAGTCTCGGCTGGGGAGAAAAAAGCCCAGGTCTTGGATGTTTTCATGTTTGTGACGTCGCTGTTTTTGGTTCCCACGACACAGGCCTGGTATCCCAGTGTGGGCCCAGAATCAGATGTTACTGTTTATATTTCAAAAAAACTATTTAGATTGATAGGTTAAGTGGGAACGGTAAGAAGTATGCAAAAAGTATACTTTATCAGTACTAATTTTTTTCAATATGAATACAATGAGTTTCATGACTCAGTAAGTAACTTCAGAGGGACATTTTGGTCATTAAGGGTTGTAGAGAAATGAAAAGAAATGCTACCAATCTATCTAGATAAATGTAAAAAGATTACATTAGAACTCTTTATAGTACGCACCAGAAAAGAAAATGACTCATACGAGTCATATACAATGACTAAACAGTCCCAATAGTGAGTAAGCACGTAACTAAAATAACCAAGTCTTTGATATATGACCACACTGGGCATCGAACCTGAGTCTGTCGCTTCGGAGTCCATTGTTATACCTGGCTACGACAACCACTCTTGATTATTTTAGGTCCAGAATCTGCTGCATATATTAGGCAATATGAGTCAGTATTTTGCTATTTATTATTTTCGTGCTGTACCGTTTATTTAATTTTACCCGCATTTCTGCATATTGTACTTAATGATTTTGTATTTTTTTTTGTTATGAGTATATTGTGTCGCCACCAATCTGGACTTGGCCCTCGTGGTGGAGTATGGCCTATACCTTCCTCAGGGAAAAGACCCGTGTCCCTCGATGGGGACAAAATGGGTTGACGATGATTGTGTCGTTAAATAAATGAATTCGCTTCTTCTTTTTAACGCACATAATGTAAGCGTAGATACAAATGAATCAACACGGCTCGGTCGGCCAGGCCTAACCCCATTGCACAAGGCCGCGCAACCCTGCATCCGCGGGGGACCTAATAACACCAATCTGCCCCTGGGCTGAGATAATTGCCCACACTTACGCCGCCGACTGATTAGCGATTTCAATGGAACAAACGACTGCGATTGGTTTTGCAACGCGGTCGGGTTGGCTCCCTCTATGTGCTGCACTGTGACGGGTTAGACACGCCGTGTGCTAACCAAGTGTAAAGGGGCTTCTTGGAGTAACAATCATTTTTTAAGACAAAGTTAAAAAAACCTAGGACTAGGACAAACATGACCGCTTTTGGCATAAATCAGAAATTTATTTCAAGGTAAATAATTTACATTCTGTTTGTTGAAGTTCAATGTACTTAAAATTTTAGACGTTGCGTTGGGGCCCAATGTAATGGAGAAAAAGGCAGCGATAAAAGAGCTCCACTCTGACCATCTTTTATCAAATCACCTCATACCTATCTAATACATAAATTGGTACGAATATCCAGCTACCTAAGAATCTCAAGACCCATGAGTGCAATGAATACTTGCAAATACAATCAATACAATCTCTCAATCATAATAAATTCATTATTAAAATATTTCATAAGAAAAGTTATAATTAAATTAGGTACAGACTATTGTTGCAAAAAGTGAGAAAACACCAATGCTGCGGCCAGATACAGACGGCGATTTTCGGCTGATTTTGAGGATAGTGACGAGTGGCAAATCCTGGTCTCTGCCTACCCCTGAGGAGTACAGGCGTGACTTGATATGGATGAGAATAATAAGTTTGATCCATTGACCAAAGAAAGTGTAAAGTTTAGTTCCAATCACAGAGCACTAGAAATAAAAGTTTTCTATCAAATGAGATTAATGATGAAAATAAAAAAAATATTAACAGTGCAACTGCATGGTGCGCAACAAGCATTGCATTTATTATTTTTTGCGTATTTATTAAAATATTATAAAAGAAAAAAATATAGGTGTAAGACTTAGAAAATATTGGTCAAATGATTGTGATGTGTGTGGGAAATGTGGAGTTTCTTTGTTAGTTTCTTCTCCACATAATTTGTTAATTGTGCAACAAACAACTAAGACGTTAACAAAGTAAACATTTTGTTTTTGTTACGAATAAAAATATTTGATTTAATTATAGTCTCAGCTCTACGTTCACTTAGTTATTTGGACAGTGCAAAGTGAACTTTGTGATCAAGTTAAAATAAGGGTTTTTTCACGTTAAAGACTGCTTAAGAGACATAATATGAAGAATAGTTTTCAATAGCAGCCAAGAACAAAAACCTGTATTACATCCAAGCTTTTTAGGGCACATTTAGGTAAAAATATTTAACAGAAATGGCATACAACACAATCACTTATCAAGAACAACACGTTTGGTATAGATACTCAAGCCGTTATGTTAGTAAACTCCACAAAGACGTTAGGAAAATCCAAGAGTGGTCCTTACCAGGAATTTCATGTTGTCTGTGTGTTTGTCTGTCTACTCACGACACTACAGAAGGATTGAATGTTGTTGAGTGTCGGCGGACAGCGCTTATATACGGTCGATGGCCGCCGTCAGAAGCAGCAGTGGCTACTGAAGGAGGTGCTACTTAGAATCGGCGTAGAGTAACTTGGCATTCGTTGGTGTTTATAATGGATAAAGATGTAGGCATACTCGTTCAGGTTATCATTGAGACTGAATGAAGAGTTTCCTGTATTTCAAAGAAAAAAAAAACAAACAGAAATAAAAGAAAAACAAACAGGTGTCGAAAGGAAGCATTATAATTTTAATATGGGAGATTCAGCTTTCAGAATTTTATTCACTTGTAGTTGTTTTAAGTATCCTACCGCATTTTCAAATTCAATTTTGCATTTAAGAGAATTATGAGTACATATTTGCAGCAAAATAACAAATTTAGCCCTTCTATGGTGTCATTTGAACTACCTAATATATCTTTCATGCAGTATTGTAAATGTAGAAATGTAAACGGTGCCCATCAGTTTGGGATGAGTTAGAAAATCTTAGTATTATTGTAAAAACTCACGTTACAAATATTAAGGCCTCATGCGCAGAATTTTTCTTTATATAGGTCAGATTTGGTATTGTTCATGGAGTATGAAGGTCAGTACATCCCCGGCCCTCGCATAAAATATGCAGTTAGGTAGATAGATACAGAGAATTTTCTTTATTGTACAAAAATTTTATAAAGCAAAGAACAATCACAGATTTTTTTTATTGTAAAAAAATGTAAACTGTCCAAATTAGCACTAGAGAAATGTATATGTAGCCAGACTTTAAGACTGATAATTTTTGCCTATTTTGTACCAAGTCGTGATTTTGACATAACTTTCCGACAAACATTGCCATTTAAGTTGGTTATTTACCCATTTTTTTATTTTTAGTATTTAAGCACTGTATAACCATTGTTATCTGGCATTGTGTATTATTCTTTCTATAAATAAACATTATACAAAAAATATTGAAGCAACGAAGACAAAGGAAAATGCTATCTAGAGCCTGAGTAGCAGCCCAGTTAGTTTTTACGCGAGGATGTGGTACGCCAAGGTCTGCTTTTGGGGGTTGCGAGAAAGGTTCTCACTTTACTTGAAATTATATTTTAGTCGTCATTGCGTTGGCTTTAGAGATTAATTCCGGATTAGTCAGCTTAGTTTCCTGGGTTGGGATCAAAGGATAGATGTGATGATTTTCAGATTGATAGATTAGGTAATTCTGAGATTACATTTTTTTGTCTCAGCATTGTGGTATAATTGCATGCATTGTGTACTTAATTTATTTCAGTCTTTAGCTGAGTGATTTCTTTAATACTATTAAAGAAATCACTCACTTTTAACAACTAAAGCTTGTAAACTCCCTATAATATGTACATGCCGCTATACGATACAGGCCTTCTTTCAGAGACATAGTATGGTCTTTAATCAGCACGCGTGCCCACCGCGGATTGGCGATTTCAATCGCTGAGGTATTGATCAGCTCAGACACTCCGATTTCCTTGCTTTCCGAGCTTCATAAATCTACAAAACTTAGGAAGACAACCATGGAAGATAATGGTCCCAAACTTGGATACCGCGTGCTGTGGTAATCAGATAAGAACTTCACAAGCAAGAAAATACACCAGAATGAAGCTATTTTGCAATCAAGTACTCCTACGCTGCTGTGAATCGAACTTACTACCTCTGTTTTGGTAGCCAATGTTGTGTGTTGTTAACCACCAGATTTATTACTTAGTTTTTTATGGCTTAAAACTATAAAAAACTTAGTAATAAGTTAGTAGTCCATAAAATACTTATAATAGTCTGGTGGTTAGTTTTACTTATCTGCGAATTTGTAAGGCCGGCACCACACTTCGCTATTCGTTTTCGCCGATGATTAGGAATTAGACAACAATGGCTTCAGTCTGAGTGTCTTTCCATATTTGTAATATCCTTGCCTGGATGGTTACTACAGCACAGGGTATCCTAGTTTGGGACCAGGTCAATACTTTGGTGATTGTGTTGTGTGGAAATTTATTAAAGTTAATACGATAAGAATATTCTTTACTAGCTGTCCTGGCAAACTTCGTACTGCCAAAAGTTTCGTAGTTATTCCATATTTTCTCACCATTTAAGCCTTCCCTGGAATTCTACAAATATAAAGAACCAAAAATCAGCCAAATCGGTCCAGCCTTTCTCGAGTTTTAGTGAGACTAACGAACAGCAATCCTTTTTTATATATAAGAAGATTGCACACCAGAGACAAATAAAACTTACAACTAAAAACAATTATTTTATTATTACAGGTTTAACAAAGATCAGAGCTTGATTCGTCGGGATTCCCGGCAGTAATTCAATTCAATGCAATTTATTTGTACAAACACGAATACTACAGGTACATACATGCAGATAGTACAATAAAATAAGGATCTTCGTGTTTTGCCATGTCGGCATACAAATGTAGATACTTAATATTATAAGCGACGACATCTAGAAAGAAAGAAAGAAAGAGACATATTTATCTGTCGTCGTTAGCGCATCTGCCTATGCGAGAGATCCCGGGTTCGAATCCCGGCTGGGGTAAAAAAAAACCCCAGGTCTTTGGTGTTTAAATGTTTGTGATGTCGCTGTTTCTGGTTCCCACGACACAAGGTATCCCAGTGTGGGGCCAGAAGCAATGTATGTGCCTGAATGTAAATGTTTCTGTTCATGCGCCGTTCATTTGCCAAATATGCAAATAGGAGTGGCCAAATGTGATGTCGGCTGTCTGGATAGATGACAGAATTTAATAAAAGAAAACATTGAATTTTCTGTTTGAAACTGGCCGGTGAAACAGAGTCATGGACAGGGAAATAACTATAAAAAGTACCCGAGACCGGCGTGTGTGCAAGCAGATACTGGTATGACCATATGTATGTATGTATTTATTGAGAAGTCAAAGCTATTTATTAAACAGGTTTTAAGATTCTACACTTGTTTCTTGTGCTAATCAAACACAACATAAAGTTATTTTTTCCTATTCTCTAGTAGTAGTTCTTGGCCAAAGAATTTGTTTGGCGGTGCAGCGTGGCAATGCTGCCGGCGTACTCGGGACCTTTGGTCCAGGTGCGTTCCGGGGATATTTGTATTGAATTGAATTAAATATGAATTACATAGTAAAATAACAATGTCCTGTAAGACTAAAATAAAAAAAAAAAACAAAAGTAAATCATAAGTACTTTTGTAAGTAATAAATAAATAGTTTAGTTTGCTGTTGATTTTCTTTTCAATAAATCATGAACCCTTATGTCCCCACCGAGGGGCACGGGTCTCTTCCCTGAGGAAGGTAAGGCCATACTCCACCACGGGGGCCAAGTCCGGATTAGGGGAGGCTTGTAAGGCTAGTGGCTGGTCTTACTGTCAGAAGTTTTCAAGCCGCCCTACCTAACGCCTCTGACTAGGCTTAACGACTGCCATCTATCGACTGCTCAACTTGTCTTGCAAAGCACGTGACCGCTCAAAAATATACCTCTAGCGTTAGTCATAGAACGGTCACCCATCCATTCACTGAACGCGCAATATGTTGCTTAACCTTCGTGATCGTTTAAGATCACCCAGGCAGCCGGGGCTACGAGCGATTCATTTCAATAAATACATGAAAATGGCCAATAAAGAGAAGGCATGACATTGTCCCTTAGTGAAACTATACCATCATGTTGCATAATACCAGTAACTGAGCGTTTTTGGAATTATATGAAGCGCCTGCACATTCGGCCCCGCCCCATGAAGTTGCACACGTTCAGACAAACACTTCTGATCCTATTAGTAGATATGGGTTAGAGGACGGACTTAGGTCTTTGCTAGTTCATTAGTAGTTTTGACATTAGGATTAAATACTACATTATAGACAGCTGTATAACTATTTACTTATTGCACTACACAAAATATCTTTCATAAATTAAATTAATTCTCACTAAATTGTAATTATCGAAAAATCCAAATCTATAGTTCGTCGTTTGAGTGTCGTCGTCGCTCGAGTCGTTTGGTGATTTGTTTTAAGACGTTTTTTTTTATAATTTGGAGAGCATTTATTTAAGTTAAGTGCAGGTTAAGTTGCCACTGGACGATTTATAAAATATTCCCATTACATAGATGCATAGACCAAAGATTTTTTGTTTATTCCGTTAATATTTAAGTGTTTTTATTTTGTGGTTATTTTTGATGCTCGTTTGTTTGTCTTAAAACGTCTGAAATGATAAATATTTTAGAGGGGTCGTGTTTTACTTAAGAACACCGTTTGATTTGCATTAGGTTTTAAAAAACGTCGTCATTTTTTTGCTTTTGAAAATAAACTATTTGATTTGATTTGAAAACGATTAAGTTCACCCAAGTCCGTATCTGTATCGGTATTGGATGGAAGTCTTCTTCAGACACTAAGTCAGGATCTACGTAGTTTCTCTCCAGCTCTGTGCATTGTGCCCACGCGCACATTGTGTAAGCCAAGTCAGCAATACTCGCAATGACGAAATTACGCACCAAATTCATTGGTTCATCTTGTTGCAAATAACAGGGGCTCCTTTTTACTAAGAACAGGGATATCCAACAGAATGACAATAGCACGGGAAACGGATACTAATTCACGAGTCATTAAAGAAAGACTAATGTAAATATGTTTTTTTATTACGTAAAGTGTGCAATCAGCGCTGGTAGCCTAGTGGGTAGAACAATGGACTCAGAGGTGGGAGACCCAAGTTCGATTCCTAGTGCGGGCATGTACAGTCGACAGCACATCATCGTATACACCCATGCACTCTACTTCGTTGCATTACGGGCGACTTTGGAACTAAAATGTGGAGATTGATGTGCTGCCGGCTGTACCTACCTATGAGGGCACGTACCTATGACTTTGTTTTCACTTTATATATTTACTTTATTCCCGAGTATGAATAATACTTCACTATTTTTCGGAAGAGTCCGACCAAGTTTAGCTCTGATCCGCAGAGTTTAATCATAGTGCAACTGGCGTAGTCGGTTGCTTGTCTCTGATAAAGACGTAAGAAATAGTCAGGTAAGTGTATCTGTTATAAAGTTTATGATCAGCAAAATGATTACCCGAGTGGATGCTTGCACGATGATCGTGGAAATTGTAGACGATCACACGATTAACGATCATCGACGATGATGTAGTGAAACGACTACTAGCAGACTTATATCCCTGGTTACAATAACCCATATAACATACCTACCTCACCAACATTCCTAAGACATAAGTAAAGATACAAATACCTATACACGGGTCGATTATAGGAAACGATTCTTAGCAGATACGTCCCTCCTGGTAACAATAAACTGTATAACATAACGACTTCATACAGATTCCTAAAGAGGTAATGATTACCTATAGAGGGTGCATTGAAATCTCAATAGCTCTCATGGTCGCCTTGCCTCCTTGGGGAATCGAAGGAGCGGCCATGGGTGACCTGGAAAAGATTTGTATCTAAAAATGCTAAGTCAATCGGCACTAGCTGGCCTGAATTAGAAGATGCCGCGAACCATCACCGTCAGAAGTAGAAATCAGTGGTTGATGCTCTATTGTGCTAGAAGAAAAGAATAATGAGGAATTCGCATCTAATTTTGATTGGTAATGCAGTTTTTATACAGGAGAAGCCATATAAAAGCATAGGATTTTTTTTCAAAAATGTTAGTTCCTGTGTTTCCGGGATCACAAAAAATGAGAAAATGTTATTATGACAGTACACGTTCATGTTTATTATATTTCTAATTCAAGATGGGCTCTTTGATTACAGTACAACGTTTTTAGGTGCAAATTCTCCATTGTCGATAAAAACATGTTTTACTATGGGCACTGTTTGAATTTGTGAATGCTGTTCCATAACTATATAAAATTGTTCATCATACTTCGTCGCAGGCCTTACGAACTTCTCCTTTTCAGACCTTTTCAACAAGTTTATCCTATCTATCACGGATATTCTCATAAGCAACTACATTCAGCAGGAAAATCCCTACTTTCGTATGTCCATGGGCATTTTGTTGCCTATTACACACCCCTATCCTTGCACCCAATCTGTTAAGAGCTATGGAGTGACTCCAAGGATAATTATTTAAAAGCAAATGCCACGCCCATAACAAAAATAAAAACAAAATAAAAAAGGCGTGACATCTCTTTTCTTTCAAATTAACGAAATTATACGAGACGTTTACTAAAAATGTAATGAGTTTAATAAATATTCAACTTTAAATTCAATAAAGGTAGCTTAAAAGTTAGCATGGCTTATACTACAAAAAGCCTACATTTAGTGTCTTTTACAGCAAAAAAATTACTGAAAAAATTCAGTGTAAGCCAAACAAAGTAAAATACATAAATACGTTAAAAATTATCTATTTATCGAAAAAAAGGAACTGGCACCAATAATTTCTTAAAAAATATTCTAATAAACATCTGTGAAGCCGTTTATAAAGTCAGAGCAGGATAAGCCAATTTTTGAGAATTTGCAACGTAATATAGGTACAGATCGAAAGAACTTGAAACACTACTAATTCTCACTAAAATGACCTTAACGAATTTACGATATTTTGTCTTCAAAAGGTCTTAATATATCCATTGGTAAATTAGAGCAGAGACCTCTAATTAGGTCAGCTCATACTCCTAAATAACAAATACCTTCAGTAATTAGATTACTGACCTTAGCTGCAGAGTGAAAAAAAATCTTTTGTCCGCGCTAAGTGGGTGTTTCACCCAAAAAACAGCAACACGCATAGAGGTAAGGTTGGCTTACAAACAGCGTCCGTTTGGTGCGTGCCGTCCTTTGCAGGTGCCGAGGCCAGCCTGGTTATTGCTTTGTTGATTGTTGGTACTGTTGCGTGCGCTTTTGCGCTCATATCTCTCGACGTCAGAAACATTTGGTTGGATTTGTCGCTGTAATAAACATATAAACATCATCATTTAGATACATAAGAATCGCTCGTAGCCCCGGCCACCTGAGTGATCTAAAACGATCACGAAGGTTGCGTTCAGTGCATGGATGGGTGACCGTCTATGACTAACGCTAGTGGCATTTTTCTGAGCGGTTCCGTGCTTCGCAAGGCATGTTAAGCAGGTGGTGCCGGCTGCCGTCGATAGATAGTCGTTAAGTCAAGTCAGAGGCTTAAGGGCGGCTTGAAAACTTCTGACAGTAAGACCAGCCACTAGTCTTACAAGCCTCCACCAATCCGGACTTGGCCCCCGTGGTGGAGTATGGCGTATACTTTCCGCAGGGAAGAGACCCGTGCCCCTCGGAGGGGACATAATGGGTTGATGATGATATCCAAGACATGGGTGGTTTTTGTCCCCAGCCGGGAATCGAACCCAGGGTAAACAATCTGACGAAAGTCACAGTAAAGTTTTTCAAGTTCAATTTGATGTAATTTTACCTAACGATTAACACTATCATTTCCTTTGGAGCTTCTGACAAGTTTGGTTAACTTTTTACGTAACCCTGCGCCACGGTTTTATCACAGGTCAATTAAGTTGTATTTTTAGTGAATTCATTCAGTGAATGTCGGGAGCAGTGAACCGACCGAATGGCTCTCAATAACATTGACATTCACTTATTTTTTTTTCCACGTTTACCTTTGCTTGTAAATAAAATTCGCCTTTTCTTTCGCAGGAAATTTCGGTGTTTTATGAGGATAGTGATTCGATTTTTACCAATCAGAATTATCCTTACCAACAACCCTTTTGGTACTAAAGTCATTGGGTTGAAAAAAATAGAGGTTACCTGGCAATTTTTTCGGGAGTTTCGAAAATTGGCAATTTTATATATTTTGACGTGCTCGCGCCGCTATATTGGAAAAATGGGGCCCAAAAGCATGTTTTTCCTTTCCGACGCATTTTACAGGAAAACATATCTATTCAAAATAATTGTGGAGAAAATTTCCTACAATTTATGTCATAATTTTTTTTCCTAAAATAAATAGTTTCGGCGTACGAGAGCCGTAAACCATTATACATCACGCTGACGCGTAATATTTAATAATAGTATGGTAAAAAGCCTCAAACGTCGCCAAGGCGCTGTCTTTGGAAATAGCTATTTACTACTTATTTCACCGCTTGGGGTCGAGATGATGGGCCGCTTCAAGTCTACGCGCGCACGCAAACAATCTAGGCATCGTCGATGGTATGAAAAAAAACGTCACGTGACTCGACCCGACCCAATCTGTCAACATACTCGTACCGTAATACACTCATAGAATCGAGGTCCTGTTCTCTGGGCATCCCTGGGCGTCAGTTTATATTGTATACAGGGTGTGCCAAGACTCGACGTCAAGCTGGAGCCGGGTGTAATAGCAAATCATACTGGTTATCAGGTAAATAAAATAAAAAACAATTTTTTTTCAGCACAATTAGATAACCGGCAAAAATGTATGGAGGCTGGTACAAGAACCAATAACGATGTGACATATGTCATTAGAAAGGTTTTTTAATATACTACAATAGTTACTATGGGAGCTCACTTCAAATAACTGTGTGAAAAAAGTTATAGCGATATAAACAATTTTTTTTTCATCGACGATTTTTAAGCCATAAAAATAATTATTTCATATTCGATGACATTATAGCGCAATTCAAAACATGTTTATGAGTATTGCTGGGGATGCAGAGTGCAGGGTGATGGTCAATCTCTATCAGAACGTAAAATAAAAAGTTTTGATAAAATATAGTTTTTCTTTCTAAAACCAAATAAGATAGGATAAAACCAAAGTCATGATCAATGGTCACATTGATCCAATACCGGTCGTCGTACATGGTCACCTTCTCGAAATCGTTTCCGAATACACTTCATCATCATAGATAGATAGAGAACACTTTATTGTACATAAAAAAGGAAATTACACAGGTATTTCTTAATCTAAGAGTACAGACGGCGGCCTCATCATTATCATCATCATCATCATCGGCTTATGGTTGTCCACGGCTGGACATAGGCCTCTCCCATTGCACGCCACTGAGCACAGTCTTCGGCTATTCTCATCCAGCTATTGCCAGCCGCCCTGCGAAGGTCATCGCTCCACCGAGTCTGAGGACGTCCTATACTACGTTTACCAATCGGTCCGCGGTCTCCTCTCAAGATTTCGTCTACCCCATCGGTTTTATCAGTTCTTTGGGTGATATAGCCGGCCCACTGCCACTTTCAAATACACTTACCTCGGGCAGGTCCTGCAGTTAGGTAAAAACAAATTCGAAAAGGAGGCCAAGAAGAGGATCTAGCTGGGCTGGGCGCAGCGTTTCGGAAACTACGCCGAGTCTTCTCGCCATCCATACCACAATGCTTGAAAACGAAAGTTTTCAATCAGTGTGTCCTACCTGTCGTGACCTACGGACCCGAGACATGGACACTCATGAAAGGGTTGGTCCACCAGTTCAAAGTCGCTCAGCGACCTATGGAGGGAGCTATGCTATGGCAGTGGGCTGGCCATATTTCGCGAAGAACCGACAACCGCTGCGGTAAACGTGCTCTTGAGTGGAGACCGCGACTCGGCAAATGTAGTGTAGGATGCTCTCCGACTGGGTGGGATGACGATCTGCGAAAAACTGCAAGCAGATACTGAATGCGGCAAGCTGAAGACAGGGCGCTATTCGTTATTCGACTCGCCACACACGGTTAAAGCCGGTGACCGCTACACGCTACAATCGTCGCTGCTCGCTTCTTGTGGCCCGTACCGGCCACTAACGCTGATACAAAACGCCGCCACACGCCACTCGCGCCATTCCGCACCCCTCTCCTTACCTTTTTTTTTTCACGCGAAATGCGTTGCGCATCTCCTCCCGTCGGGGGACGGAAGGAGTATGTGGGACTCCCCGGGAAAGTGGTTCCCGGTATACCCACTAAACAACCCAGCGGCACTCCCTCTTCGCCTTGGTGACGGGGGTCTGGGAATCTGGCACTTCTTCCAGTCCCCCGCCGGCGATTGCCCGCCTAGACACGGCTTAACCTGAGTTAACCTGTTCGAGTCGATGGCAACGCCACGTAGTCTGTTGTTCATTTAAATAAATATGGATATAGAATTATTTATATCAGAGATTCAATCCCGTCCTGCGATTGAATTGATTAAATAAAAAAGTAGCGCCTACCGACCTCCAGTGTCGGCCACTGGCCACAAGTGGCTGTCGCGCGCTTCAGGCACTCTATAGCTGCTTCTAGCTTCTTGTGTCGGCGTTTGTGGCTGTGGCGAGTGGCTCGTGGGGGCGACACTTAGCTCGCCTTATCGGGAAGTTCTATTTATTAATAATTATTATAAGGCTTCATTAATGGATGTTTATTTGAATAATTATTTAACTTAGGAATACAGCAACTTAACATTAAAGAATACAATATTCAGTGCAAAATACAGGCTTAAAAGTGTCGATTACGGAATGATTTTAACAATCATGAAGTGCACCAATCGCCAAGTGCGAGTTGGACTTGCGCACGTAGGGATCCGTACCATTATCTATACAACACTTAAATATTTCTATCTATTTCCGTTATTAATATCAAGCAAAAAACCGCAAAAAAATAACATTTATTGTATGAGAGCCCCCCTTAAATATTTATTGTAATTTAATTATTTTAATGTAAATATTCAATAACATATTGAATATTTCAAGCGTCAACCTGTTTAACGCTCAAATTGGATAATTTATTTGGTGCATGTTTTTTTTTTTGGCGCATGTTTTTTGTATTTTGGCGCATTAGTTTTAGGTATCAAATCATTGTTGTTATTATTATATCAAAGTGAGTAACAAATAACGGTTTCTCATGTTTAGATAAACAAAGGTAAAACAGATTATGATATCGAGTCTTTGGAAAGTCTTTGAAAGGTAAATACCGTTTTCAATAGGTAGTAAGCAACGATACTCCAATAACAAGCCTAGGGTCAACGGAAAAGCAAACAAAGCCCAATATCAAAGTCGGGTCAAAAATATGTAGTCACGCATAGATATCTGAATAGTAAAGAGATTGAACATACCGTTCCAAGGCTTGAGAAATAAGCTTGCACAGGGTGCCAACAGTAACCTCATTTGGGACATCTGAGCGAGCGCGTCAGACGTGTCAGAAACAATTTTTTTTGTTAGAAATGCCGGCCTGTGCGATCGTTTTTTGCAAAAGACACAGTGACAAAAACAACATCCAGACCGATGGAACTTCATTTCACAGGCAAATGCCTAAAACACCACTTATTTCTAATAAAATAATATTTTTGTCGTAATGATACAACAACGGATAGATAGCGTAACCATGGAGACACTTCTTTGTTTCTTTCTCATTCTAAACGGATGAGCGTGAGAAAGACAGAAACAATTTGTGACGGAACTAGTGAGGAGATAATTATGTAGGAAGTCAATATCGATAATTAAATATGTATTTCCGCCGCCCCGGCGCCGCCGCCGTATCCAGATTCATTGTGTATGATGTATCCCATCAAAAACATAAATGTGAATGATATGAGAGCCAAGTTCAATAGGTATTAAGAACATACGTCGTTATCGACTTCGCCGACACAAGAATTGAGATCTATATGGGTGCTGCCAAGTTCTCTGAAGAAAATCATGAAATTTTAGTTACAAGATCACTGAGATGTAAATTGTAATTCAAGCTCAAAATTTGACTGCTAGCTTTTACCAACAACCGATTTACGATTATTATTTTTCGTTCTGAAATAGTTAGCCAGAAATCACTCACGCAATTCATGTTAGATTTTTGGCGCTTGCATGACGAGCTGACAGATGAGAAAAAGCTGATTGAAAAAATGAGAATTTCGGTATAAGAAGTACCTATTGAAGGAGGTACTTTAGAGCTTAATCATCATCATCATTCAGCCACAAGAAGTCCACTGCTGGACATAGGCCTCCTCCATGGATTTCCAAAAAGACCGGTCGGAAGCGGCTTGCATCCAGCGTCTTCCCGCCACTTGGATGAGATCGTCTGTCCATCTTGTGGCTGGTCGTAGAGCTTAATAATGTATGAGAATTACAATAAACAAGTTGATTGATTATTTCGCCCAGTTTTTCGGTGATTTCGGTGTAGTCTGATTTCGGTGATTTAAATATTTCGTTTTATAGACGAGAATCTGACTACCCAAAATATATCATGTTTTACAGTTTTTAGCCCTTTATCCAAAACAATCGATAAAATTCCTGAAAAACGAAAAAAAAAAACGACCACCGAAGTCAGCCATTTTTGCCTCTTCTGGAGAAATGCCTAGACGTGTTATTTATTTTCAACCTTTTGCCACATATTTTTCAGTTCTAACATAGGCGCCACGCACATATTTTATGTTTGCACAAATAATTAAATTTCTCGTGACTTCAGACACACAGAAATTAGCTACTAAAGTCTGATTTTTTATTCCGTAGAATTCTGACATTTCATAAGTGTTGCTACTGAAAAAGGTCTCCACCGAAAAAGGGACAAATTTGACCCATTTGAGGGCAATAAAAAATAAAATGCTTTGTATTTTTTATGTTTTACCTACATAAAGGTTAATCTAAATATTTACTTACTCAAGTGACCTAATACAAAAACAACAAATATTTAAATATCACGCACAATATATCGAAATAATTTTAATTACTTTATTTTATTCTTTAGCTGGCATCACTGTCTACTAATTCAAGGTTTCGTAAACCTTTTTAGAAAAGTGAAGTATCCCGCTGTTAGCTCTCTCAGTAATTCAAGTCAGCGATGATGATGATGATGAAGATTGTGATAAAAGATGATATTAGTAATAGTGATGATTAGATGTCATAATAAAAATATGTTTTCTTTACTTGTACTTTTTTACTATTTGTGTGATGAAAAGGGACACAATTGTCACTCACCTTAAATTCTCTTTTAATTTGGAGCTCCACACTTTGTAAAATGGATACATTCACTAACAAATTAAATATGTAGACTCAGATGTTCACAATCGTGTTGAAATTCAAAAATGTACCCGACCAAAAAAGGTTTCTAATCTATGACATGTCAAAAAATGATAACTGTCAGAATTCTACGGAATTAAAAATCAGACTTTAGATGCACCTAATTATCGACAACTTATCGACTAAAATCTGTCCCAGCTAGAGTGTGGTTGTGTGCGCACATCTCGTAGCGTTGTGTTAGTAACTCGGGCTTGCGACACCCGGTTCTCATACAAATTCGGCGATAGGTCCGGTCTCCTTTAGGGACTCCACACACGACGGCTATAAGGTAAGGATGTATATTATAGCACGATATATCTCATTACATCTTTCCATAGAAATCGTCAGGAGACCACACACGACAGCTATAATATACATCCTTACATGTTCGTACCTTAAAGGTACTGAGCGATACGAAGATGTATACGAAGATAAGATGTTTCGATACCTTTCAATACCTCCCAATACCTTTCCGTATATTAATTACGATATATCTTCCTTCGTATAGGGTGTTCAAAAAGTTTCTAGGTGATTCAAAAAACTCCACTAGGAGTCTTATGTCGCTAAACGACATAGGTATTCAGAGTCCTATTTCAAAAAAATCATTTGCTCCACATAAATTTGCTCCATATAAATAGTCTCGCTAAAGGCCGGTTTCCGAATTGAGAATTTCACTTAAATATTTAAATAACGTTCTGTCACGCTCTTTTCTGAGAAACTTGACGAGACAACACTAGAGTTAAGTAGTTACTTAGCGAAATTCTCAATTCAAAAATCGGCCGTAAGCTACGTTTCGTAAGCCTGAGGAAGGTATAGGCCATACTCCGCCACGGGGGCCCAAGTCCGGAATGATAGAGGCTTGTAAGACTAGTGGCTGGTCTTGCTCTATGGCCTCTGACTTGGCTTAACGACTGCCATCTATCGACGGCAGCCAGCACCAACTGCTTAACATGCCTTGCGAAGCATGGAACCGCTCGGAAAAATGCCATTAGCGTTAATCATAAACGGTCACCCATCCGCGCACTGAACACGCCCTATGTTGCTTAACGTTCGTGATCGTTTAAGATCACTCAGGCGGCCAGGGCTGCGAGCAATTCTTCGATTCAGTCGATTGATACACCTCTTGCGGTTGACTGGTAGAAAATGCTTGTAGCATTGTAATTTTTACTTATGTGCAATAAACGTTTTAATAATAATAATAATTGATGACCTATGATTTTATAGATATAACATAGGAAGTTAAACTTGTATATAGTGATGGAATATAACATTAAAGTTGCCTTTAACATGAAGGATAGTAACAAAATACAATCTACCTCAAGAAAAGAAAAAAAAGTGTAGCAACACAGTGGTCATCAATTTTGTAATAATATCATGCCTGTCCACTTGCTGGCGATGTCTGATAATTCCGCATATAATTTAAACTCTTCGGAATTTTCCTTACTTTATATGATGTTCAATGCACATCGTTCTATTTTTGGCACATGTGCCAACGCATACGCGCATCAAAATCTCAGTCATCTTCTGATGAACTACCTATCTATTAAATTTAGTAGTAAGTCAACAGATCCATAACACCCTGTATAACGCCTTAGCAGCCGGAACGTGTGTCGGTCGAGACGTATGTCAACGAAATGAAGCGAAATATACATTACGTTACCTGTTCCGTATGTGATACTTTAATATAATGTAAAGCTATACCTACCGGGATGTAATGTATATTATAGCAGTCGTGTGTGAAGTCCCTTACTTCAGATGTCTGTGTAGTCACGGCAATCAAGAATACAAAGGAATTCACTTGTAACGTAGGTACTCACAAAGCGACTACCAATGCCGTTAAAAAGTGAAAAAATATTTTGTATTGCTTCAAATCGTCTATGAAAAAAATATTCTTTATATCGCTATAACTTTTTTCACACAGTGTTTTGAACCGAGCTCCCATATTACTATTGTAGAGTATAGAAATACCTTTCTAATGAGATATGTCACGTGGCTATTGGTATCAAGGACCATTTTGTCTGGTCCTCCAATGTATTATTTATTCAAGAAGTTTCCCAAAAAACTGGGCAATTTTTTAAGTTAATATTTTTTAAGTCTCTTTATACTATAAAAGAGATACAAAAAAAAATTGGAGAAAGTAAAGATTTATGGCGACAGGATATTAAATTTTTTTTAAATGCCTATATTTTCGTATACATGCAATTTTTATTTTTTCTATATTTTTTCTGATAACCAGTATCTCAACCAGTACTTGCCTTTTCACTCTATCTCAACTTGACGTCAAGATTTAGGACACCCTGAATACGTATGTACTGAGGTAAGCATTTTCAAGAGAGCTAGACTTATTACGCTGCGCGACATCGCGTCGCGACAAAGATCTTTTGTTTTGTGCATTTTCCCCAAAGCACGTCGCGTATACAACTCCAACGGGACTGTTCAATTACACAAATACGCGATAAACCGCTCGTATGTTTGTTTGTCACCTACGAGCCCTACTCTCGAACGTAGAAACGCAGCAGGTCTGTGGGAGAAATTGCGGTGCCGGAAAGTGATCGTCAACTCTTTTTTTCAACTTGAATTGTTCTTTTCAAGGTCATTGTTGTCGGATAATCGGATCGGACCTAAAACTGAGATGTTGGCAATTATGGAATGCACTTTTGTATCGATTGTAAAAATCTCGCGATTCCGATCATGCTTTTTAACTATGGAATCGGATGCCGGCTAATTTTGTAAAGCAGGTTACCAAACTAGTATAGATGTCATGTCTCGATGGGTAATTTTCTTTCTTCTTTCCACATAGCGACAAACAACTTGATGTCTTGAGTTTCCCTAAAAAAAAATGTATATTATGAAAACCTCACACTAAAAAAGTAATAAAATTTACATACATACACCGATTAGTTTTGCATTCTCGAATGTTCTGTAAACCCTGGAATTTATCTTTAAAAGTACGTTTTAAGGAGCCGCTTCCATAATTTTCTAGCCAAAAATTTACTTTAGGTAAATAGCATCCGATTATCCGACCACTCATAACGCAACCTGTTAAGGTAAGATTTTTCATTATTGTATGTATTTTTTTTTAGTTTGTTATTCTTTGAGTCTTGTCGTGTCTAGAAATCAACGGGCATTATTAGTAGAGGACCAAGAGGAGAAGAAACGCTTTGTGCTGTAGATAGATACCTACGTAGAAAACACTTGATTGTACTGTACATAGCTCTTGCGAATTAATTAATCAGAATCCTTCGAGAAGTTAAATTGTGTAGTTGTTGTAGGTACAATTGTTTGTTTTCTTGCAATAAAGAAAATAAAATAATAAAATGACATACTTGCAATAGGTATTTCTAAACTTAAAGTAGACACTGCGGTCTTATAACTGTATCTTACACTCAACAAATTCACGGTATTAATGGAAAGGACCCGCTGTAATAAATGTGTTCTCTTCTTCTTATTCTTTAGCTAACGCAGGTTGCTGGCACCGTTTATCCCGAGTAGACTCCAGCCATGCAGGATAGAACACACAATCTCCCGTGGAATTGGAAGCGCCGCGCTGCGTCTAAGCCGCGCTTTTTATCAATTGATCGCAATAAGCTTGCAGCGAACCGTGGAGTGGGGGAGATGTATGTTCGACTTTTACAATAAGGAAACTAATCTGCAATCAATATCACTTTTGAGATTCGTGGTGGCATATTCTGATAGATGAAAATTTAGTGCCGTCATTTTCGTATATTCAGTGACGCCTAATTTTCTTATGCTCCTTCCATCGTTAAATAGCATTTAAATTATTTAAATATTGACAAAAGTGACATTTAACATGTAGAAGAGCCAGTTGGCCTTAGAGTATAATATTGTCTTTATAAGTACATCTCTGTATGTATTGGTCTCAAACCGATTTTTTATAGGTATTAAAAAAATATTTATATTATTTTTATACAGTGGGTTTTCTAGTTACTCGTGCGCCGTGGATACTTTGTACTGCTTATAGTGCCTTTCTTTCAGTGCGTTGTTCTATTGTCGAATGCTTTGATAAGCCATCGTTTATTTCATATTGTCCTTATTTCCCACGTTGTCAACTCATAAATCGAAGTATCGGTGACCACAACAGAACAATCATCGGTAATACACGTTTGATTAAGCATGGCTGCCAATTACCCTGGAGGCGCTTGCAATATTCCGGTGGATTCAGACAAAGTGAATAAACTGACTTTTTATTCCTTGGTGTCACTGTACTTTAAGAGTGGTAAAGTTGTGTTACCTGTGAACGAGGACCTTTTCTTGGATATAAACAAAATATTAAAAAGACTGTAAAATATTGCTGTTTCATTATATTTATTTTCTTTGATATAAAAAAAATCCTGTCTCTCCGTATAACGTGTTATTAAAATACCGCAAAATCTCAAAACCATTTTGTTATAATATATGTATAAATAAAATGAATTCTAAAAGCTACAGTTTTAAATCTTAACTTGTTTTTAGTATTTTTCATGGACAAATAAAACTGGATTAGAATACATATATAGGAACTCTTTATTGTACACACCAGAGAAACAAATACATTCCAATACATATAACATAACATAACATTTACATATAGGCACATACTATGTGCACATACATCTAAATGTGAGTGCAATAAAAGTATTAATAATAATAATAATACATTGCTTCTGGCCCCACACCAGGATACCCTGTGTCGTGGGAACCAGAAACAGCGACGTCACAAACATGTAAACATCCAAGAGCCGGGGATCGAACCCGGGACCTCTCGCATGGTAAGCAGATACGCTAACCACTACGCCACAGAGGTCGTCAAATTCTGATGCAGTTAATTTGTAAAATAAATAAAAAAAGTTTTAAGCTTTTCTATCTATCTATGTAATCAGCCCGTAAATAGAGCCCACTGTTGGGCATAGGCCTCTTCTCTTTCACCCCTACCCATCCGGTCCAGTGCTGATGAGAAATAAAAAGTTGTGTAAGCGATCCCTGAGTAAAGACATGTAATCTTCTGTGGAACGGATAATGGCTTCTTGTGTTATTCGTTTGATTACATCTAACGACCAACCCTTCATCTAAAAAATCATCCATAATTTCTAAATCGGTCTAGCCGTTCTCGAGTTTTTGTAAGACTGACAAACAGCAATCCATTTTTATGTATAAGATTAGCCTTCAGTTAATATGGGGGTAGTGCATTGCTCGCCAGGTCTAAATTCACCTCTGCTGATGTGTCATCTGACTCGAGGTCTACGGTGTTCCCACAGCGGGCTTCTTACTCTAGTGCGGTTGAGGTTTAATGATCTGACCTTTTCATTGAAATTTAGTTTTAATAAAGTAAAAATGTTTGTAGGTATAAACGTTTTATTTTTAATAATAATACGTTTATTGCGTAGACTGGAAATGCGGCGCATAGAGCATTGTCTCTTATCTCTATAATAAGTTTGATGTATGTATTAGCCAGAACGTATTTTTATTTACTTATTCTGGTCAGCTGAGATTTTTGTCGTGTATGTCGATTTTTCAGGGCACGTCTACAGACGCGTTTTTTACTGCTTCTCCGCAACTGCATTTCGATTCGATTTAGATAATTTATCTAAACTTTAACTTATTTTCAAGATATCTTAACAAAAGAAAAGTGTTTCATGTACCTGTTTCTTTTACGTTTTTAGTTTAAAGTTTAAACAATCATTCTAAAACAAAACAAAATACGAACAAACACAAATAAGAAAACTTTTTTTTTATTTAGATCATAAAGTATACCGGTTTCAGCGTCATCCTGACCGACTGGATTCCGAGTATACCTGATACAGTGTCACCGACTCAAACCTGGCGGTATAGCTGCTGTATTCACTGTTCAGGAAGTGCGCTTAAATAAATAAATAAATATTTTCAAGATGGCGTCTACATTTGGGGCGGTCGTAATCGATCCCTGCTAAGCTGACCGCACTACAGTAGCTGCGCCGGCGCAGTGGACGTCCTGGCCTTGACCGATGGCCGTTTACAAGCCGCTGAGTAAGCCCCAGTTACACCATTCAAATTAAACTTGGTTTAGCACGTAGGCAAACGCAGCTTTGTTATGCGAGTCTAAACAGATTGCATCGTTTTTTATCGTGGGGAGCATTCAGCTAACTTTTAATACGTTGTAACACTAAACATTTAGATGTACCACTGTTTGGTTCCCTTCACTAAGTAACAACATGCTATTTATAAAAGCTAAGGAGCTTCGAACGCAGTTCTTTACTTTTTTATATTAACTTCGTTACAAATTTTGGTACACTTTCCTTTCGTAGGGTTATCATTACTGAGCGCCATGGCCCTATTGGATCATTATTGATCATTATTGGGAATATTATTGGATCTTTAAGTGTGTCGCGACATTCATTTCTATCGACCACCACTATTCAGTATTCAGTCCGTCTTTTCTTTCTGCGATGATAACTTCGGTTTAGTGGCGATGGTGGAATTATCAGCCTCGTTGCGCGTACGCACTGTTTGTTACCGACTTTGAGAAAAAAGTACGTTGTTATTGGGGCGTGATTGAGACTCTGTGGCGTGTGGCGTAATTTTATTATTGTTTTGATAATGTTTATGGCATTTATTTTAAGTATAAGGAATGAAAATGGAAATAAAAAATGTCTATACGTCTTCAAACAGGGTACCTAATAATTATAATCGCTTATGCAGAACTAAAATGACAGTTTTATGACACATTTTTACAAATATGACATTATTATTACAAATATTCCTTGGTGGCAGATTCTGGTCTCTGCCCACCTCACTGGGATACAGGCATGAGCTTATGTATGTATGTGTATTCCTTGACAAAAATGAAGACCTAAAGGTCTATGTCTCGGCTTGTAACTAATGTACACAAGAGTGCAATTAGTTGACGATTTTCGAGCAAGGCCTTTCCTTAAACTAATGAATACCTAGCATTGAATTTCGAATTCAGTGTACTTAGGTAATACTTTACAATACTATCAAGACATTATAGAACACACACGAAGGATGGCAGATTTAAATCGAGAACTCGACACATTTGTAGATCCCCCTACAGCCCACAGACTACACCAGAAGCCGACGATTGCTTGTACGCCAATCCTTGGCTTCTGTTTCACGAATCTGAATCACGGCTGATGTTTTTTTCTACTTGAGATGAACGAGTAAGTTTTTCTGAAAGTAAAATCAGTATCAGTAAAACGTGGGCCCCGTTCTAGTGATTGGTGCCTTTGCTTACCCCCTCGGGGATAACGGGCGTTTATTTAAAATACATGTATTTATTTAAAATCAGTATTCGGGGGTATTATTTACGGGTCACACAGTAAGGGTTGAAGGATTTGTCAGCGGAAGATTCGTGATGTGATGATGAAGTAGACGGAAAAGTCGATCCTCGTTTCTGGTTCCCACGAGACAGGGTGTACTAGTGTGGGGCCAGAAGCAATGTATGTGGTTGTATGTAAATGTTTATGTTTGTTTAGGTTTTAATTTTCGTGTCAATCAACAAGGCATTATTTACCCACTGTAGAACGTAGACCCTAAGGCACGCCGTTTTTAAAGTTCCGTACACAAAGGTTAAAAGCGGGAACCCTTAGGGGTTAGCTTAGGCTCCACGTCTGACGACCTCTGTGGCGTAGCGGTTAGCGTATCTGCTTACCATGCGAGGGTTTGATCCCCGGCTGGAGAGAAAAAAAAAACTCCAGGTCTTGGATGTTTACATGTTTGTGACGTCGCGGTTTCTGGTTCCCACGAGACAGGGTGTCCTAGTGTGGGGCCAGAAGCAATGTATGTGCCTGTATGTAAATGTTTGTTTGTTTGTCTGTCCATTCCACCGTGAGTCCATCCGTCCGTCCGTCCGTCTTTATGTTTGTCTGTCACCAGGCTGTTTCTCATGGACCGTGATAGATAGAGAGTTAAAATGTTCACAGATGATGTATTTCTGACGCCGCTACAACAATAAATAATACCCATAGAACAAACGACATGTTTTTGTCGTTGTTTCATCATCATCAACCCATTATGTCCCCACCGAGGGAAACGGGTCTCTTCTCTGATGAAGATATAGGCCATACTCCACCACAGGGGCCAAGTCCGGATTGGTGGAGGCTTGTAAGACTAGTGGCTGGTCTTACTGACAGAAGTTTTCAAGCCGCCCTATGAAGGCTTCTGACTTGGCTTAACGACTGCCATCTATAGACGGCAGCCGGCACCTACTGCTTAACGTGCCTTGCAAAGCACGGAACCGCTCGGAAAAATGCCACTAGCGTTAGTCATAGACGGTCACCCATCCATGAACTGAACGCGCCCAATGTTGCTTAACATTCGTGATCGTTTAAGATCACTCAGGTAGCCGGGGCTACGAGCGATTCTTGTATCTTGTACTTAGTAAGATGTTTATTGGATACTATGCTTATGCACGAAAAATGTCTATTCAGAACTACGTATCAGTGAGCTTGGAAATTCCACAAGCCATGTTTATTTCATAACTCCAAAGTAAAGAATCGCACGTGGAATCAGGTTAGTATCGTAGAAGTGCGAAAAGTTACGAAAAGGCTATGAGAGGCGTGCGCCTACTCGCGATTGAGTTTCTTCTGATTTCATAATAATAGTAGCTTCCGATTGTGCGCGGATAACGGCGACAGGTTTGCCGCTTGTCACGTTAGGGACCTAAAACTCGGCAAAACGTGGGCCCAGCTCTAGTGATTGGTGCCTCTGCCTACCCACTCGGGGATAACGGGCGTGAGTTTATTTTATCTTTTTTATTTTAGCAGCTTCCACACAACACAATCACTTGAGCTCGTCCCAAACTAGGATACCCTGTACTATGATAACCAGGCAACGACATTACACATGTCATAACACCACACAGACTGAGGAAATTTGTACAAATGTACGCCGACCCCCAGTGGGAATCGAACCCACGACCTCTTTATTGGCATCTAAGTGCCTTAACGGCTCTACCAACGAGACAGAAAAACTCATGTATACATACTACACGCTGCATAAGTTATAAAATATATCGATGCTAAGTTTCCAAGGCTTCCAACTAATAAACAATGTATTTTGTAATTCGTGAGTGTCGGCGACGCAACATAGCAAAATTAATTTTGTAAATACATCAAACTCCTTTGTAAATACTTTTTTTGAAAATAAACAATAAAAAAGGTGGTGATAAGAGCGAGGCACGTCCAACCTCTTTTCTATGTATGGGACGGTTCCTCCCGCCCGTGCCTCACCCCCTGGGAATTCTGAATGGCGAGGCGGTCAGCCATGTTTTTTTTGTTAAAAGGGTGCTCCGATATTTTTTTCGCTTTTATTCACCATCCGCGATTCTGAACCTCCATCCTATGCATTTTCATTCTTGCCGCCCTACATCCACTACAGTAAGTTAACCAGCGGACTAGCGGGCCGATGACATTGTGAAACATTAGGACTAGCACAAATATGGGGACCATACTTTCAAAAGACCGGATGAGTTGGCTTGGCTTGTGAGCTGATTAGACGGAGAGATTTTTGAGACTATTTTTATTGAATTAAACCGGTACAAAAAACTCTCCGCACCATGGTGCCGGAGTAGGGGCCGGCGAGCTAAGTGCTAAAAGACATTACCTCTGAGCGATGAATCATTTCCACCGAAGTGAGGCACCCTTCGCGAACTAGGCCACATTCACAGCCTATCTATCTTTATATTGCTTATGTGGAGCTATTTCGTCGGGAGGATTTTATATTGACTACATTCAACCACGGACTTTTAGTTTTCTTTTCAGTCTTTCACAGGAAAAGGACGATTTGTCCTAAAACACAAAGTAAAGAAAAACTGACCAAGTGCGAGTTGGGTTTGCGCAAAAAGGGTTCTGTACAATTATACAAAATTTTAATATTTCAAGCCGTTGTTGTCGAGCAAGCCTTTCGCGGATGCAAATGGCGAGAGACCGTGTGAAATGGATTTGGGGGAAAAGGCCTATACCCAGCAGTGAACAACGGTTGGGCTGATGATGATGATGATGCTATTAAAAAATAACTTTTAGTGTATGGGAACCCCCATAAATCTTTATGATATTTTATTTTTATAGTGTACTAGCTGTTGCCCGCGACTACGTCCGCGTGGGCTTTAGTTGAGTACAGTGTTTGCAAATAAGATAGGGATACTTTTAGCACATGCGAAAGAGCTTTCATACTAACTTCGCAACCCCCTCTTACCCCCTTAAGGGATGATTTTCGATCGAAAGCCTTTCACGTCTTTCATGAATTTCAATGAAGGACCTTCATACTGAATTTCATTCGAATAACTTAAAAAATGGCAAAGTTTCATACTAACTTTGCACCCCTCTTTTATCCCCGTAAGAGATGATTTTCGAAAAACTATTTTACATGTGTTTCAAGACATTCAATGAAGGATCTTCGTTCTGAATTTCATTCGAATAACTTCATAAACGGCGAAGTTTCATACTAACTTTGCACCCACCTTTTACCCCTTTAAGGGATAATTTTCGAAAAACTATTTTACATGTATTTCATGACTTTTAATGATGGAACTTTATACTGAATTTCATTCGAATAACTTAAGTTTCACACCCTTTGCACCCCCCTTTTACCCTAAGGGATGGTTTTTCGAAAAACTATTTTACACGTGTTTCATAATTTTAAATGAAGAACCTTCGTTCCAAATTCCATTTGAATAATTTCAAACGGCAAAGTTTCATACTAAGTTTGCACCCCCTTTTCCCCCTTAAGAGATGATTTAAACAATTTTACACATGTTTCATAATTTTAAATGAAGAACCTTCTTGCCAATTTCCATTTGAATAACTTCAAAAACGGCAAAGTTTCATACTAACTTTGAACCCCCATTTTACCCCCTTAGGGGATGAATTTTCAAAAATCCTTTCTTAGTGCTCCCCTACGTTACAAAAGGAACCCCTGGGCAAAATTTCAAGTTTCTAACCCGTATAGTTTAGGCCCTGCGTTGATATGTCAGTCAGTCAGTCAGTCAGCTTCTCCTTTTATATACAGGGTGGTCCAAATATCATGGATCAAAGGAAATGGGGAGTTAGCCAAGGTCATCTTCTACCAATAAGGTCCTATACAGGGTGGTAAAATTATCAACGGTTTTGAACTTATGATTGATTTTCGGTTTTTTTTCAAGAAAAGAGTTCCTACTATTTATTAAGAGCAATAAAAAAAAAGTACTTACGTTTGGTGGTTGTTTTTTTTTTGAGAGTGACGGTCTATGATGAGAATGTAACAAAAAAAAATTCATTGTCCCTGTCTTTATGGATCATGAGAAATTAATTATTTTTTTACGGATCTCGTATCATAATTGTTTGATCCAACATTTTCGTCATTGATTTAAAAAAAAAGTGTACTGCGGAAACCTGCCCCAGTAGTAGAAAAACTGGACCATTTCATGAGGATTGTAAAAAGATACAACTCAAAGCCTTATCTCTCCTGAGTCTTTTATTATTGACCTTTATTCTCAGCAAAGTTGCATTTTTTAAATCAACTTTTGGTTCTAACTAATTTCAGTTACAAAGCACTGTTCTAGGACATAAAAATAAGTCAAAAATGGATTTAAAAATTAATTTCTAACAACGGACCGGTCGTTACGATCTTTTTTCGTAGCTCTTGTCCCGTCGGTGTCACTTTTCTTGTGGTACCACCAGTTAATAAAATAACACTAAACAAAAGCTTTGTTTGTATTCTGAGAATTTACCGGTTGGACATGGGGTCCCAGGAACAAACAGAGGTTTACTACCTGCGCTAGCTACCTGCTAGTGACCCTTTACACGCCTCCAGCAACTTTTACTTAGTGTTCTGCTTGCTGTTCGCTACTTAACACGGTTATTCGGTTGTCACTTTTTGCGCTGCTCTTTTTTTATCGCTTCGAACTTTGCATTCTCCCTTTTTTTGCGGGTAGGCAGGGAAAGTGTAGACATCTCCGAAACTGTAGCTCTGGTGTATTTGTTTTATTTTATTGTAATTAAAGGAACTTAAATTGTGAATTGTTAGAATTTAATATGAGAAACTGACCTGTGCCTGCTGACATTATTTTTCTCTCACCAAGTTTCATCCATTGCATAACAAGAGATCACTACTATCATGGACACTTTCACCGAACTAAATAAAAAGCTGGAGGACCTTGCTGAGGTATTCCAATCTCGGATGAATAGGTTTGAGAAGTGCGCAGCACAATCGACTTCTGCCTCTAAGTCTGCCACACCTGCTAGTATTGAGAAGCTTAATGAGGACTATGTGGCCTTCAAGGAGTTTGTGGTGTCGACACTGTCTGCATTAAAACTCCAGGTGGAGCTTCTCAGAGTCGCTCAAGATCGTCAGGAAACCCACTCTCGGAGGAAAGTATAGTTACTACATGGTTTGCCTGAAGAGAGTGAGGAGGATGTTCATAAGAGAGTCCTCCGGGTATTAGGTGAGCAGATGAAGATTGCAGTCTCTGACCCCTCCGCTCTGGAAGCTTTCCATCGACTCGGCTTCCTCAAAGGCCAAGCCGGCAAGCAAAATCGGCCGGTGCTTCTGCGCTTCATTACACTCCGGCTGCGGGAAGAGGTGTGGAACGCTAAGACTTCACTAAAGGGCTCCTCAATGTCTGTCTCTGAATTCCTCACAAGATGCAGACAAGAAGTGTACTCGGCTGGTAGGAAGCACTTTGGCATGACTAGTTGCTGGTCTATGGATGGAGTTGTAGTTGTCCTGTGCCCTGACAAGAGCCGCAAGAAAATCACTTCCATGGCGGATTTGCAGACACTTATCAAAAAGTTCCCTTTGTCTACGATTGCTGCGAATCGAAAGGGAGAGAGGTCTGCTACTAGTGCACCTAAAACGCGCCGAGCAGTCGCCGTTGCTGCCGCAAGCAAACCCCGTGTGTAACATACGCCCAGAAGAAGGACGGCCGCTAAGGAAAAACCTGCACCCAAGCAGCGTGAGAAGCGCCTGATTAGCAAGAAGTAGCTTCTAGTAACTTCTATTCGCTCCGTAGTCTTTTTTAGGGTAGCTAAAAGTTCGATATTTTCATTATCATTCATATTACACAGTTTTGAGCTGTCATCCCATCTGACACATCACAGAGTAATTGATACTTTGAAATGTTTATTCGAGCCGAACATAGACTAATGCATTTGGCACATTCACACTACTGCGCGCTTGCGCGGCTCATGCCCGAAGTAACGCACATACTTATGCTTTTAATTTGCTTTGCCTTTTACGTTACTGACATTGTGATACTCTGTTGTTTTCGAAGGCTTAATTTAATTTAGGTTGATGTTTAGTTATTCATAATACGCTGTTCTCGCTTAGTTAATAATAATGCCAGCCAAGGTATAGTGTTGAGGTATACTGTTAAGGTTACGCATAAGTGTAATAATTAAATTAGACTTCATATATTTTTTATATATTCTATTATTTTACTGGTGTAGTTTATTATATCGCTATATTATTTATGTTTGATAACATATCTATTGATTTCGACTTCTTCTCGTGCTCGTCTTCGGAAAACTCTTTTGAAAGTGCAAACAGTGGGGACGACTCGCTGCTTGCTGACGGCAGTGGCGCTCCGCTTCACACTAAGCTGCAGTCTGTGTTTCCTTCTAAATCTCCCAATCTGAAGCTAGTACACATAAACGCACAAAGTATTCATGCTCATTATACAGATTTTCTAACTTCCTTTAACAACCAGCAGATAGACGGCATATTTGTATCGGAATCTTGGCTTAGCCCCTCCCTGTCTTCTACCCTTTACCCACTGCATGGCTTCAGACTTTTTAGGAATGATAGGTCTGGTGCCACTGGCGGTGGAGTTTGCCTTTATTTACGTAGTGGTATCTCCTGTAGGATTATAAGCCAAAGTGAGTGCCCTCAGCCCTACAAAAGCAGCTTTGAGTATTTATTTCTTGAGATCACTTTACACCACTCCAAAATTCTGCTTGGGGTAACTTACAGTCCGTCTTCCAACGTTAGCTACTTCAACGAATTTGAGTCTATCTTAACAGACTTTAGGCCTCTCTACGAACAAATTATTATCATGGGAGATTTTAATACATGTCTTTTGTCGGGCAACAACCGCAGTAAAAAATTAAAATCGCTACTCTCAGCTTTGGACCTTCACATTCTTCCACTTTCGGCTACACACCACCCTCAAAATAGTTGTCCTACTCTGCTTGATTTAATTATTGTTTCGAAACCATCTTCCGTATGCTCCCATGGACAAACATCAGCACCGTTTTCTTATCATGACTTGCTTCACCTTTCTTATAAATGTAGACCTCCTAAACGGCGCAGCAAGGTGATATTGCAGCGCAATTTCAAGGACATGGATGTTGATCGTTTGAAGGAAGATCTGAGAAGCCTCGACTGGGCTGTTATTCTGAATGCAGAGACCGTCGATGAAAAGGTTGAGCTGTTTGTTTCTTTTCTAACACGCATTTACGACGTACATGCTCCCTTTAGGCAAGTTCGTGTCAAGCATTCCCCTGCTCCGTGGCTCACCCCGGCAATAAGAGACCTTATGGCGAAACGGGACCGTGCCAAGCAACGCTTTCGAAAGAGTCAGTCCGAAGAAAAGATGGTTACGTACAAATCTCTCCGCAACCGTTGTAACCGTCTATGCAGGGACGCTAAGCGACAACATATTCATTCCACAATTGAACAACTTCCTCCTCCGCAGGTGTGGAAGTTTATGAGATCGCTGGGCATAGGGAATATCTCCGAACCACTGCTACACACTATTGACATTAACGCACTTAATAAACATTTTTCTATTCCACCAGTCTTACTCGACTCCTTGACAAAATCATCCTCGATTACTAGACTCTCACACAAAAACTTGCCCGACTGTGACCCGTTTGTTTTTCGCGATATTACTGAAGGTAGTGTAGAAAAAACCTTACTCTCCATTACTACTAAAGCTGTTGGTAGCGACGGCCTGAGTCGAGATATGCTGCTTCCAGTACTGGTAGACATTGTGCCCATTGTTACCCATATTTGTAACTTCTCTATTTCCAGCAAAGTCTTTCCATCTGCCTGGAAAAAAGCACAAGTGATTCCCCTACCTAAAGTCTCCAATCCCAGCTCTTTTTCTCAATATCGCCCTATTTCCATCCTACCCATCCTCTCCAAAGTTATTGAACACGAAGTGCAGACTCAACTTTACTCCTTTCTCCATAAAAATTCCTTGCTTAGTCCCTTCCAGTCCGGCTTCCGTCCTTCTCACAGCACGGTGACCGCTCTTTTGAAAGTCACCGATGACATTCGCCTTGCTATGGACAATAAACAGTTGACATTACTTACCCTACTTGACTTTAGCAGTGCGTTCAATTCCGTTGATTTCGATATCTTACTAGGAATTCTTCGTTCTTGCAATAATTCTGCACCTGCGTTGGAGTGGTTCCGTTCATATCTTCGCGGTCGAATGCAAAGTATTCGTGTTGACGAGACATCCTCAGACTGGTGCGAGTTGGCAGCGGGTGTGCCTCAGGGTGGGGTTCTCTCACCGTTACTGTTCTCAATCTTTATCAATGAGATCACCCATGCACTCTCGTCCAACTTTCATTTGTATGCGGATGATCTGCAAATTTATACTCATTTCGATGCGGGGGCTGACCCCACTAACCCAGGTGCCAAGTATGAGAACGCTGTAAGGGCGTTTGCTAAAATTAACGATGATTTGTTGGCTGTTCGGGATTGGGCACGTGACTTTGGTCTTGTGGTCAACCCCCTAAAGTCTCAGGCGATCATTATTGGTAGCAGACGCCTGCGAGATAGCTTCCTACAGCTGAGGGTACCCTCATTAGTTTATGACCATGTCGCTATCCCTTTTGCAGAAAGGGTAAGGAACCTCGGTCTTCTTATGGACTGTAATTTGTCCTGGCAGGTTCAGGTAAATGATATTAGCCGACGCATCCACTTTTCCTTCCACTCACTTAAACGTCTCCAAAATTTCTTACCTTTTAAAACACAACTGATGCTTGCTCAGTCTCTCCTCTTACCTCTTCTAGATTATGCGGATGTTTGTTTCATGGATGCTACGGAAGTTCTCGTGAATAAACTCGAGCGTCTCCAGAATCTTGCCATCAGGTACATTTTCGGCTTGAGGAAATATGACCACGTGTCAGACTTCCGACGCCAGTTGAATTGGCTCCCTATCAGATTGCGTCGCAACCTGCATATGCTGACTCTTCTCTTTTGTGTGCTGAAAAATCCCAATGCTCCGATGTACCTGCGGGAGAGATTCTCACTTCTGCCTCCGCGTACCAGACCACAGAGAGCGTGTGATACTAGAACATTGCAAGTCCCAGTCTGCAACACTGAGTTCTACTTCAACGCGTTCTCTGTGCGCTCTGCTCGCCAGTGGAACTCTCTGCCGAAAGCGATCAGGGATTGTCCAACTGTGTCACAGTTCCGAAGCAAACTGAAAGAGCACTATATCTCTAACCTAAAATAATTTTATTGTATTCATTTAACTTTATAATAGTAGTCTGTGTAATATATTCGTATGTATGTTTATTATTGTATAGTTTAGTATTATATACTTTTGTGCTAACGTTAGATATATATTTCTGGCGTTCTTATATCTATGTAGGCATTTATGTAAGTTGTATGTATATTTGTAAGTAGTTTATTATTATTATTATTATTTTTATACCTACTTAAGAGTTGTTATCCACTTCATCTACCCTACCCCACTCTCTTTTTTAACATTCCAAAATTTCTAGGCTGGCTGGAAGAAATTTCTTTAGAAATAAGTCCGCCTTTGCTCATTGTTTTTATCACAAACCTGTTATTTAAGTCATATTATGTATTTTCTTTTGTGCAATAAAGTGTAACAACAACAAGTGTAACAACAACGACTCTGTTTTGGATTTTCACCTACAAACTTGGCATTTCTTACTGGACTCTGTTTTGGATTTTCACCTACGAACTTGGCATTTCTTACTGGACTCAGTTTTGTATTAGTGAATTTGGACTATTAAAAATGGCTTACTCAGCCCGTGACTATGCTAACATGCATTTTGTGTACGGTTTTTGTGACGGAAACGCTCGTGAAGCAGCAAGAGAATATCGGCGACCTTTTCTGAATCGTGATCGCTATCCCGACTACAGAGTATTCCAGCGTGTACACAACGCTTACGTGGAGGGCTATATTCCTGGAAGAAGCGCGACGAGAACCGGGCGCCCTATGGTACATGATTTGGAAATGGAAGATCAAATTCTTCAAGAAATATCAAATGACCCATCGACGAGTCAACGGCGAATTTCAAGAACATTAGGTGTCCCGAAAACGACTGTGCAACGCGTTTTAAAACGGAACATGATGCATCCGTATCATGTCCAGCGCGTGCAAGCACTGCTGCCGGCCGAATTACGAAAAAAGACAACTTTTTTGCACAGAGATGCTCCGGCGCAACAGAGAAGATCCCGAATTTCTAAATAAAATTATGTGGTCGGACGAAAGTATGTTTCAACGCACTGGTGTTTTTAATATTCACAACCTGCACCACTACGAGTATGTGAATCCTCACATTATTCGACGAGACCACTTCCAACACAAATTCGGATATAACATGTGGGCCGGGATCGTCGAAGGACAGTTAATAGGACCACACGAGCTGCCTGCAAGAGTGAATGGTCAAATTTATTTGTCATTCTTACAAGAGGAACTCGACCCATTATTAGAAGACGTTTCTCTTGAAACAAGAAGCGCTATATGCGCATCTCCGCACTTCGCTCGTGACGTGAGGAGTCACCTAAATGAAGTATTTCCAAATCGCTGGATCGGTCGCGGTGGAACTATTCAATGGCCACCGCGCTCACCCGATTTAAACCCCATAGATTTTTTTCTTTGGGGTTACTTCAAGGAAGTGGTATACGAAAATGAGTGCAACACGGAGCAGGAGCTTTGACGACGAATATCAGCGGCCACCCACCAGGTAAAAAATAATCACCGGGCCTTTAGATTGTTAAAAAGAAATTTTATTAGAAGATGTCGACTCTGCCTCCGAGTGAGAGGTAGAAATTTTGAACATCTTCTATGAAAAAGTTTATTTTTTTATTTTTGATTAAACTGTCTATTCTAATTATTTGGTGTATTTTTTTATCCTTTTGCGACTTATTTTTATGTCCTAGAACAGTACTTTGTAACTCAAATTAGTAAGGACCAAAAGTTTATTTAAAAAAATGCAACTTTGCTGAGAATAAAGGTCAATAATAAAAGACTCAGGAGAGATAGGGCTTTGAGTTGTATCTTTTTACAATCCTCATGAAATGGTCCAGTTTTTCTACTACTGGGGCAGGTTTCCGCAGTACACTTTTTTTTTTAAATCAATGACGAAAATGTTGGATCGAACAATTATGATACGAGATCCGTAAAAAATTAATTAATTTCTCGTGATCCATAAAGACATTTTTTTTTTGTTACATTCTCATCAAGGACCGTTACTCTCAAAAAAAAACAACCACCAAAAGTAAGTACTTTTTTTTTATTGCTCTTAATAAGTAGTAGGAACTCTTTTCTTGAAAAAAACCGAAAATCAATCATAAGTTCAAAACCGTTGAGAATTTTTCCACCCTGTATAGGACTTTATTGGTAGAAGATGACCTTAGCTAACTCCCCATTTCATTTGATCCATGATATTTGGACCACCCTGTATATAGATATATAGCGAAATAATAGCCGCTTCCAACCGGTCTTTTTGGAAATCCATGGAGGAGGCCTATGTCCAGCAGTGGACTTCTTGTGGCTGAATGATGATGATGATAGCGAAATATGCTGTGAATATTTCAAGCGTCAACGTCGATTTTTACGTTAAGTATGTTGTTTTTCACAGCTTCAAAGATTTCAACTGGATACTTCCACGTGTTCCCGAGATAAATAGTCTTGACAGACAGACGGACCGGACTGTCGGACTGGCGGGTTCCGTTTTTTCCTTTTGAGATACGGAACCCTAAAAAGCGGTCCCATTGACAGTGCTGCCCTCGTAAGGAAGAACGCACTAATAGCCATTACTGCGTTTTTACTTTGGATGCAAAATTGGGCTCCCTGGCTAACCTATAGGTGAAAAAATAATGGTGGCTGTAGGTCTACTAGAAACCTTAAATTTCAGTAAGAAAATATGCAGTAATGTATGAAATCCTTCTAATCCTAAGAAATAAATAGCTTTTTACTCAAAACTGCGTTTTTAGGATTACTGCGTTCTTCCTTACGAGGGCACAGTTGAGGGCCGGTTTCTGAATTGAGAATTTCACGTAAGTAAATACTTAAGTAACGTTATGTCACACTCTTCTCTGAGAAGTTTGACGAGACAACACTAGAGTGAAGTAATTACTTAGCGAAATTCTCAATTCAGAAATCGGCCGTAAGTCTTTTAATTTCAGATCGACGTTCCAATAAATTTTATTCATAACATTGAGGCGTATGCTGATAGTTCAACTATCACTTTTATGCAATGAAATAAACCAAAAATTATGAACTCTGCAACTGATGCACAAAATATGCTGGTAGTGCCCAAATCAAGCTGACTGACTGCGAATATTGTCGTGTTGGATAATAATAAAGGTGTGTATTTTTATGTTTATTGTTTTATAGAGGCTTTTTGTAAGATCATGGCACATACGAAGTAAACAGAAAGTCAGCTTTGGCGTTGTTTTAGGTATTTTTTCATATGTGTGATATCTTTGCCTGTTTACCACAGCACAGGGTAGCCTAGCTTGGGACCAGGGCTTCGATTCTGCTAGTGCATTATAGTACAATGACAGATGCACGGTCGGGTCACGTGACGTGTTTTTTTCATACTATTGACGTCTAGAACTATTGATACACGTGTTCGAGTAGACTTGAAGCGGCAAGGAAACTAAATCACAATGTTCATTCAGTTGTAATTGTACTACAATGCATTAGTAGAATCTAAACCCGGGTCAAGCTATAGTGTTGTGTGGAAGTAAAAAAAACGTTTAATACTCTTTCTCGTACACGTATCGTAGATCATATGACGTTAAAGTTTGCAAAAACACACTGTGCAACTATCATTTCTTGTTGGTATTGTTCTATAACACATGTATGTATGTGCATCTATGTGTCTATACACACATACTTTGTTGTACACTATTCTAATTCCGAGCGGTTCCGTGCTTCGCAAGGCACTTTAAGCCGTTGGTGATACCTGCCGTCGATAGATAGCAGTCGTTAAGCTAAGTCAGAGGCCTTAAGGTGGCTTAAAAACTTCTGACAGTAAGACCAGCTCTAGTCTTACAAGCCTCCACCAATTCGGACATTCGGACTTGGCCCCCGTGGTGGAGTATGGCCTATACCTTCCTCAGGGAAGAGACCCGTGCCCCTTGTTGGGGACATAATGGGTTGCTGATGATGAACTACTAGAACAACGAGCTAGGCAAACCGAGCCAAGCCTCTGTCGATTGTAAAGCCACGGTCACGCTGCGGCAGTTCGCACGCAAGAAGGTCAACGTCGCAACGCTAACGAGCGTATCTCACACACTCATTACGTCGCGGCTTTACAGTTTAGTGACAAAACTGCGCCGGAGTGTGGCAACCGGCAGCACTAGTAACTGACCACCCGTGCCACGCCGGTACTCAAATAGCACACGGATTTGGAAAACTACCCGCCCACTTGCCCTCGATTTTGGTCCCCATTTCACTGTCTATTTAACACATAACATTCCTATTTAACACGTAACATGGGTCGCTCGTAGCCCCGGCCGCCTGAGTGATCTTAAGCCATCACGAAGGTTAAGCAACATAGGGCGCGTTCAGGGCGTGGACGGGTGACCGTTCTGAGACTAAGGCTGGTTTTAGAGTCATGCTGAGCACGCGCTGACCGTCTTTGATGGTTGTTATCATCATCAACCCATTATGTCCCCACCAAGGGACACGGGTCTCTTCCCTGAGGAAGGTATAGGCCATACTCCACCACGGGGGCCAAGTCCAGATTGGTGGAGGTTTGTAAGACTAGTGTCTTACTGTCAGAAGTTTTTAAGCCGCCCTAAGGCCTCTGACTTGGCTTAACGACTGCCATCTAAACAAAAATAAAAATTTATAAATTTAATGTCAACCCTAGCTTACAGCGTCACAAAATAAAAATTACATTGCGAAAAAGTGCTGCTGACGGAAAGACATACATGGAAAAACACCAGACTGAGGCCATTTGTGCAAACGTACGGCGGTCACCAGTGAGATTCAAACCCACGACCTCTGTCTTGTTATGTAAATGCTTTAACGACTAGACCAGCGACGTAGTCGAGGTAGTAGTCTTAATGAATGGCCTCTTGCATAATGCGCCATAACAAAAACACTCGAACTTGACCGACGCAAGCGCCGCGCTCTGATAACCGCCTTCTGTCAGTAACGCTACGATGTTACACTGTTAATTTTGGTTGCAATTTTTCTAACTCAATGGAAATGAACTCTCTACAATTTGGTACAACTGATTAAATTTATGTATGTCTAGATTATTTGCTCACCATTGCATATACTGTTGTTTTGTTATAACTATAGTGTTCTCTTTAGATATCCGCAAGCTTCGTTATGTTTGAATCAGTGAGAACATTGACGGGCTGAAAATCAGCGCTGTGAAGATGCATGCACTCACAGCACTAAGCTGAGCCCTATCCTTTTTATCACATAATTATAAATCTATAATTTTTGTTATATTCTGATGTGATAAATTAACATTTTTCAATTTCAATTTCAATTAGAGAAAAGACTAAATACCTATTGACGACCTCTGTGGCGCAGCGGTTAGCGCATCTGACTACGAGAGGTCCCGGGTTCGAATCCCGGCTGGGGACAAAAAAAAGAAACCCAAGTCTTGGATGTTTACATGTTTGTGATGTCGTTGTTTCTGGTTCCCAAGACACAAAGTATCCTAGTGTGGGGCCAGAAACAATGTATGTGCCTGTATGTGCCTGTATGTAGATGTTATGTTATGTTAAGAAAGGAAGAAAATGTTTATTAGAATTGTCACAGAAATACAAAAAGGCAAGTACGTAATAAATAAAATACGCAAAAGTCAACAAAACAAAAAAAGACAAAACTATCATGTAGGCATTCACATTAATTATACTTTCCATGACTGCTTTGCTTTTTGAAATCGAAGGCAGCAGGGCTCCACACAGTAGTGTCACCATACCAGCCACGCTCGACTCCAAACGCCTCAGGTGCTCCCGTGACAACAAAAAAGGGGCTCCAACTCAGCATACTTTACTGGTGTGTGCTATGGATGACACAACACCCTATAAAACTGATCTCATTCAATGTCTACCAGTGGAATACAGAAATAAACTGTTTCAATACCTAAAAGTACTTTGCCCAACCTAAAGTCGCTAGTAGATACGTCGATAACTAGATAACCTATAGTAAATCCAATACTGGTTATACAACCGTGGAGCACCAACAATCTCTAAAACAAGATATCGGAGCAGATTACAAGATAATCCGGACATATTGAAACGTAAACCACTTAGTGAGTAACATATCGCCGGAGGGGCTACACAAATCCGCGGGGTTATGCCGGGACTCCGAATCAATCAACTGATCGACGAGCACAAGGGAAATGCGACAGTTCTAATAGAAGCCTCAAGGAAGTCAGCTCAGCCATGTTGCCTTTCTGCAACTTTTTATGTTGTGTGGAATTTTTATTTGACTGAAAAAGAAAAAGCAAAGAAGCTATGCACGCGTATGTAGGAATGTATGTTTGTTTATGACAATTCGTTCTGCCAAACAAACCGCTTCATCAATTTTGACAAATTAATTATTTTACAAGGCACGATTCTTACAATATTGGCGACCTCTGTGGCGCAGCGGTTAGCGCATCATGCGAAAATCCCGGCTTCGAAGCCCGGCTGGGGACAAAAAAAGACACAAGGTCTTGGATATTTACATGTTCGCGATCTCGCTTTTTCTGATTCCCACGACACAGGGTCGATATATTAAACACAAAACATAAACATTTACAAACAGGCTCATACATTGCTTCTGGCCCCATACTAGGATACCCTGCGTCGTGGGATCCAGAAACAGCGACATCACAAATACGTAAACATCCAAATCATGGGGAAAAAAACAAAATGGCCGATGTATCAATATTATGGACACATTGAGAATAAGAATAAGAATAAGAATAAAAAAGCTTTATTACCAACAAAAACATTAAAGCAGAACAGAACAAGAATACACAAAACATTAAACACTTTAGAATTATTTGTGGATACATGACTTCGAAGGCTTAGGAATCATAAACTAAAATACTTAATAGTTACTACATATTATTATTACGTTTTGTGGTAAAAGGTGAGGTGCTCAGCATGTGTCAACAAAAGCTTCTTACAGCTTAAGTGACGCTGGTTTTCAGCACTCGCCTGACTTAAATTAGTTAAAGAAATAGAAGTGTGTGTGTATGTGTGTGTGAGGGTGTGTGTGTGTGACTGTGAATGTGAGAGTGTGTGGGCGAGGGTGAGTGTGTGTGTGTGTGTGTGTTTGTGTCAACGCGCGTGTCATTAAAATCAAGTTATGGAACTACTGACTTGTATAGGATACATATTTATCTAGTGCTTATACCTACTTATTATAATTTCCAAGCATCATTTATTTAATTTAGAAGCTTGCTTTTCTTGTTGACTACTTAAAAGTATTTGTCTATAGTTGATTTTAAATGTTGATTCTATCCTTGTCTGTTGTAGAGGCGGTGGTATGTCGTTCCATATTTTTGATGCAGCAAAACTAAAACTACCTCGATAACCAGCTGTCTTATGTGAAATTATGCACATTTTGTTTTGTGTTTTAGCACGGGTTAATCTGGAATGTTGATCTTTTGCCCAATAGAATTTGTTGTATAGATATTTTGGCCTTTTAGTTATAACAATTTTACGAACCATGCAGGCTAAGTGAAGTTCCCTTCTACATTTCATTTTAAGAATTTTTTTATCGTTTAGGTACGGTGTAATCCTAGATCGCTTAGGGATAGTGAAGCAAAAACGCATACATGCGTTCTGTACTCTTTGTATAGATTTGGAGGTTTTCTCGAAAAGTCTAGGGCCAAAAACAGTATCACAGTAATTGAATAGTGACAATACCAGTGACTCTACCAAAATAAGTCTTACCTTTTCGGACAGACAATTCCTGATTCCATAAAGCACCTTCAGTCTATAGTAAGCAGCACGAATTTTGTTGTTAATGTGTTCCTGGTATCGTAAATCGCTGTCCATCATTAACCCTAAATTTCTAACCACTTCCACACTCTCTATTTGTTCTCCACTTACAATAATTATAGGATGATATTCTAAAATCTTTTTTCGTTGAGCCTTGGATCCTAACAGCATAAAAGTAGACTTTTTGGGGTTCAGAACTAAATTATTTTTTCGCGACCAGTCAGCTATTATATTCAAATCTTCATTTATAAATTTTATGGCTTGCACAGTGTCTTTTGGATCAAAAGAAAGGTAAAGTTGGGTATCGTCTGCGTATAGGTGAATTTTACAATGTTTTAATTTTGACGACAGATCAGCAGTATATATTATAAAAAGTAAAGGGCTGATGATAGACCCTTGAGGGGTACCACAAGGCAAGATTCTTTTAGTGGACTTTGTTTCAATACCTTTTTCAGTCTCTGTTACTACGTATTGACTCCGGTTTTTGAGATATGAGCGGAACCACTGACAGGCTTCCGGTGATACACCGTAATACGAAAGCTTGGCCAGGAGTAGTTCGGGGTTCAAACAGTCGAACGCTCGTGAAAAATCCAATAAAACTAGAGCTGTGCCTCTCCCTCTATCCGCTGCAGACAGTATATCATCAGTGACGTCGGCTAAAGCGGTAGCTGTGCCGTGTCCACTTCTAAAACCCGACTGTTTTTCCGGTAACATCTTATTTTTTTCTAAGTACTTTGTCAATTGACTCGTAACTACTTTTTCGATAATCTTGGATAGAACTGGCAATATGCTAATCGGTCTCAGATCTTTGCATGCTTCTACAGAGTTACTTTTTGGAATTGGTATTACCCTTGCTAATTTCCATGAATCCGGGAAGGTATTTGATGAAATAGAGGCGTTAATTATGTTTGTTATAATTGGCAATGTTATTTTCAGGGTGAAGGTTATTGACTGGGATGAAATTAATGATCAACGTAAAACATTGTACCAAAAAAATACTTTAACCTCTAAAAACATAGAATGAATGAATAACCATTTACTATCACTTACATACCATTTACATTACTAAAATTCCAACTGTTAAACATTTTTTATTAAAAACTGCAAAAGTTGCATTATTAATTTTACAAATGCTACTTAATATTACTGTCGCATTCCGTTTGTGATCTAAAGCTTCAAGATGTTCTTGAAGAACATTTTGTAAAAGGAAAATATTATTTGTAAACTTCTACGTCATCTCGTTGCGAGGATTTCGAGGATTTATTAAATTGTTTCCTAAAATATTATTGTGTTATCTTCCCTTTTAGGGTCCAGTGCCGATGAATACTAACAACTATGCCTACCATGTTTGTTTGTCTGTCGTTATTGACTGTTAACAAATGGCTTTCTGATGAGACAAGATCATTAGTACCGGCACGTCCAACTGCAGCCTTTCGAGCAGCTTCAGATTCGTAGTATCTTTGTAGTGCTTTTTATTTCTTCCATTTTTGAATTTTCACGAATAACCAGTCGATTTTATCACATAATTTCAGTTGTTAATACGGATTTGCATAAAAATCCCGCTTCAAAAATACACTTTGCCGAAACCGGAGTCTTCTTGCGCGTGCTAGCCCCGCTGAACTATCCTGCAGAGGAGGCACGTAAGCCAAGTACAAGCCAATTGGTATCGGCTGCAGGAAATAGATCATGTCGTACATACTCTCCCTTTGTTCTGCAACTACTCTCGGTCGACCTGAGTCTGTTTTCATTGCTATTCGTAATGAACAGTATACCTACAATAGATTCATAACTGATTTATTTACACAAGAGACAAACACATATACAAAGCATTACCAATTAAGTAACAAAGTAACAGAAAGAGTAAACATAAGTAAGATAGAAGCATAATTATAATGATCGAAACGTAACAACATCACGTGAAAATGCGCTGTGCTATATTTTAAACTAGCGACTCGCCCCGGTTTCGCACGGGTGGCAAAAATGTTTCCGTGGAAATAGCTATATTAGTTCCGTGGAAAATTACCGGTGTAAATTTTTTTTACACCCTGGGTTACATTATTCGAGACTTCGTACGGAACCTTAAACTTTTTGATAATCCAATATGGCCTATGTTACTCACGAAGAATGTAGCTTTCTAATGGTGAAATATTTTTTTAAATCGGCCTACTAGTTTCTTACACATAAGCACACAAAAAATATAAAAATACAAATCTTTCCTCTTTACAATATTAGTATAGAAGTATAGATATAGATCACTGCACAAATCATTTAGGGCCCTCGCCCAGGGCGACTTTTTGCAGCGATGCAGTAGCGACACTGTCGCGCATTCGCTGCGATACAGCCGCAATGCGGTCGTTAGCTATGTGCCCTCGCCCACGTAACCAGAATTCGGTAGCAATGCAAATGCGATACCGTCGTGCTTCTGTCGCGATGCAAACGTTAAAGATAAGAAAAACCAAATACTATGTTAATATCTTTAATAGTTTTTGCACTGTGGTATTGACCCCGATCGATTGAACCCAATGTTGCCCTGCACGGTCGCGCGTTTGCATTGCTACAGTCGCGCGTTGCAAATGCGACCTACGCGCGTTAGTAGCGATGCTGTCGCGCGTTTACGAAACGCGCGACAGCATAGCTGCAAAAAGACGCCGTGCGCGAGGGCCCTTATGTCACACTTATTAGTTAGGATAAGGAACAAGTTTATCATAGTTAGTTGTTCAAGTAGCTAAGTGCTGAAAAAAGCGCCGCCGAAAGACATGTCATATCTCTCAGCTCAGACCTTTTGTGGGCAACTGTAGATAACTGATTTAAAAATGTTTTTTGTAAAATGTGCGTATTTTTATTTTATTTTAGTTTATTAGGGAAACTTGCAGCTTACACCAAAAATGAAGACATACTTGATTTTACTAAAAGCTAAAAATAAGTTTCCGCATAATATGGTAACGATGTAACAAAAATGTGCAAATATAATCAGTTGAAAGTAAGTTTAAACTACACTACAGCAGCACCAAGAACGCGCCCTTGGATGGTTTTTGATTGGTTTATAAATAATAAATAAATAATAAACTCACGCCCGTTATCCCCGAAGGGGTAGGCAGAGGCACCAGTCTCTAGAACTGGACCCACGTTTTGCCGAGTTTATTAGGTCCCAAACGTGACAAGTGGCAAGCCTGTCGCCGTTATCCGGGCACAATTTATCAGCGAATGGTGTTGCTGTGCAAACAAATGTACGTAACTAAAAGTCATTGGTACATGCGTGGTTTGAACCCAGACCCTCATGATCGAGAAGCAAAGGTCAACCCCACTACGCCACCACCGATTGGTTTATATTATGCAATAAAGTGTAACCACAACAACAAAAGAAACGAATTCACTGCCATAAGACCAAATTTAAACAACTAGGTAGGTTAGGTATCTCCAAGAAGAATAGTCGTTGTTTACGTGTCATAAATGGAACTGAAATGATGTTTGGTGATTTTTTGCATTTTTTGTCGCAATAAACGCATTTTTACGTTTTACTTTTACATATTGTACGATATGTACCTATTGGCGACTGAAGAAAACCTGGAGACGTCGGTGTGTTCAATGCGAATGGGTTCCGACTTTGCATGATGGTAAACGCAGCACAGGACGGCCATCAGCTCGCTGGACGGATGTCGGACAATCTGAGGAAGATTGCTCGCAGTGGCTGGATGAGAATGGCTGAAGACAAACCAACCGATCGACCGACCGACCAACCGACTAACCGATTGATGATTGATTTATAGATGGTCATTGAAGTTATGGGTAGCAGTCTTGGAATCTTGTCACAACGGCTCTGATGTGAGAGGTCCTACCATGCGAGAGGTCCCGGGTCCGAATCCCGGCTGGGGACAAAAAAAAAGCCTAGGTCGTGGATGTTTACATGTTTGTGACGTCGCTGTTTCTGGGTCCCACGACACAGGGTATGCTAGTGTGGGGCCAGAAGCAATGTATGTGCCTGTATGTAAATGTTATGTTATGTTTATGATGTATACAGCTTAAGATAATTTGAGACAAGCCATTTCATGGTAGCTACAGTGACAGTCAGAAAGCAGAATGTAAATTATTTACGTTGAAATAAAGTATTCGTTTCTGTGGGCTTAGTGCAAGTTTTTTTAACTACTCGATCGCGTTAACGTTAACTCATATTCTATAGGAGTGACAAAGCGCGCCACCTAGTTGTCTCTCTGTCACTCCTATACAAATTGCAAACGCTCTCGCTATCGAAAGTGAATGAAAAAACTCGCACTAAGGGCCCTGATTTCCGGCTAAATGCGTATGGGCTACGCGCAGAGTAGGGTTCCGTAGAAGTTGTGGCTTTTACTTGCTTTACAGAACTAAATACTTCATTGAAGTAATTTCCAATGGAATCTGTTTTAGACTTTATTCCAAACATAAGCCCACGCCGGTATCCCAGAGAGGAAGGCAGAGACCTGGACCTAGATTCTGTTAATGCATTGTAGTAGGCGAATTAGTTTCATTGCCGCTTCCAATCTACGCATGCACACATCGCACCTCCAGAACTAAAGTGACCTAACTCAAAATTTGCAACTTTTGGAAAATGAAGAAAATGTATTCGGCGCTCTGAGCGAGTTGCTCAAGAAAAAACAGACCGAAATATTTCTCCACCTCTCTCTGACCAAATAAAGTCGGTTTTTTAATATAGGCATGAAAGAGTATACTTTTTTGAGTCATTCTGAGTACTTAACTCATTTTACCCAAATTTTGAGTTAGGTCACTTTAGTTCTGGAGGTGCGACATATCGAACAATATAGGCGTCAATGGTATTAAAGACCATGTCACGTGACCCGACCATGTATCTGTCATTGTAGTATAATGCTGTACGGGCAAGCACCGTATACCTATCTAGGTCGCCGTTGCTGACTGTGCACCGCGCACAGTCGAACTCACGGGCTTGTTGCCTGCGCCAAACAGTTGCCTTTTGCCTCTGAATAACATCAAACATGTCAATGTAGTAACTGTGCACAGTGAGAAATAAATCATGTAAACCTAACATCTACAATCTACTTTCTTCAACCACCACCGCCCCGCAACCTACAACATCTGCTTAAGTTGCACACGCTCTCCTCTACTCGTACAAATGCACTAACAGAATCGGGCCCCAGGGACTGCCACGTGCTACGGTCCTGATAAACCGTTTGCTTCATCGGCATTCATAGTCGTTGCATGGACGTAAGCCGGTTTCGGGATACACTTACTTGTTTTTTTTTTTGCCGGAAGAGTCCGACCAGGTTTAGCTCTGATTCGCAAAGCTTTATCATGGTGAGCAGAAAAGGAGCTCGCGTCGTCGGTTGCTGCTAATGTGTAATACTTACAAGGTTTCCGTTTAAAAATAACCTTTTGTAAGTAAGTCGCATCATCCATTATGTCCCCACCGAGGGGCACGGATCTGTTCCCTGAGGAAGGTATAGGCCATACTCCACCACGGGGGCCAAGTCCGGATTGGTGAATGCTTGTAAGACTAGTGGCTGGCCTTACTGTCAGAAGTTTTCCAGCCGCCCGCCCTAAGACCTCTGACTTGGCTTAACGACTGCCACCTATCGACGGCAGCCGGCACCAACTGCTTTAGTGCATGCAAAGTCGCATACCACTCGTTAATTTGTAAAGTCTTCTTTGTGATAGTGATTTTACCGTGTTACAATTTTTGGTACCCGGGTGTGAAATATAAAGCTTCAAAGCGCAAATTTTTGCTAGTGTAGGACATCGCCCCCTCCCCCGGCTAAACCCTAAACAGTTGATTGAAGAAACGCGAAAAAAACAGCATAATAGTAATGAGCAACCTGTTAGCTCATGACATTAAAAACATAAATTAAAAATCAATACAAAATTATAAAGATTACAAGGAAATCTAAGATGGTCAGAGTGGAGTTTTTTTTTTGCTGCCTTTTTCTCCACTACATTCGGCCCCAACGCAGCGGCTAACATTATAATTTTATGAACATTGACATTCAACAAGCAGAATGTAAATTCTCTACGTTGACATAAATTTCTGATTTCTATCAGAGCTACAAAATAACAAGTTATAGGCGACCATCTTATAAACGCAAAACTGACGAATTCCTTTGAAAATTATTTCGACGTAGTTAGCTCTGTAAAGCAAGTAAAAACCTTCTATTTCTACTGAACCCTACACTGCGCGTGGACTGACACGCACTTGGCCGGTTTTGTGTTACAGTACTAAGTTTTATCTCTATTATTTTTGTTGGAACGTTTTTGGCGGAAATAGTAACGTATTTTTATCTCGATACTTTCAATTACTAATATCCGCAGGAGAATTATTTACTATCTCTCGTTGTATTTATTTGGCCCTTTTGCGGCATTGGAGAGGAAATGGACATGAAATATCTCGGAGATTGTAAAAAAATGAGGATAATAGTATTTTTCTGAAACGAATGAATTGCCATTGCTTGGGTTATTTACTTAACTTGATTATGGGGATGTTTCTAAAAATAATAATTTGTTCGTTTTGTTGCTTTGGACAACATACCTAAGTGCTTATTAAATGAGCTACCAAGCTATGATTTCATGAAAACCCCAAAAAGTTAGGGACACTGTTACTAAGAATCCACTGTCCGTTTGTTTGTCCGTCGATCCGTTCTATTAGAACTCAAAATTAGCACAGTGGGGTTTGAATACGACCCTTTGGCTCAACTGTTAAGGTCATAGCCAACTTACACGACTCTGCTCCCACCCGGCAAAAATAATATAATTCAAATATTGGCGTTAAATATTACTCTAATAATAATTCGGAGACAGCTCGCTGTCAGCTAATTATGATGCCAATATAAAATATATCTAAAGAGTAATATTTAAAGCCGATATTTGAATTATATTATATTGTAAGTGGGCTATGACCTTTATCCGTCAGGCGCCTCATGGGACAAGGGACTTTGGAACGTCGATTAATGAATATAAGGTTCAATTTCGCTTCCGAGTACCGGCTACCAAATTTGGTGGCCGCCGAGACAGACTGCAGTCTCCAATTCGGTCGGTTGAAAAGAGAGCAGCTAGGTATGTCGATTATTAACTTTATCCCGGACAAACTTGATTTTTTGTCGGGAGAGCCCGACCAGTGGTGCAATTACGTAAGTACTCCACTGGTATGATTTAGCCCTGCTGTTCCCGGTATGACACACCACCGTTTGTTACACTGTTACATTCTGAGATTTTTATTCCCAGTAGGTACGTCATACTAGGAGTAGGAACTCCGAACTGTCAAATACATAATATGTATTTTGACTCTTTCGAGTTGTCTAACTGCTTAACCCGATAGAGTGGAATGTTACGTAATACCTATAAGGGCTGGTCGCTCTGATTGTGCCTATCCGGAACAAAGTTAATACTGTCTAGTGCTTACGAAAGTTTTACAAAAAGCTATAATAAGCTATAATAAAAAGCCACAGGGCTCAATTTTGGGACCTATTTTGTTTATTTTGTACAGCGCGGACATAATAAACTGTATTAAAAATAGTCACTATCATTTATACGCCGATGATCTGCAGATTTATAAATCATTTAGGCCTAAAGACACAGAAACTGCTGTTGGCACACTAAACCAGGACCTAGAAAATGTATCAGAGTGGTCAGTTAGAAATGGTTTGGTTTTAAATCCATCCAAGACGAAGTTTCTTGTACTGGGAACAAAAAAACAAATTGATCGGATTCACAGCTGCTCTGCTAAATTGATTATAGATGGCGACACTATCGAAGAGGTAAATGAGGCAAGAAATTTGGGAATCCTCGTGGATGGTAGGTTGAGGTTCGAGAAACATGTGCTGGAGAATATACGAAATTGTTATTATCGCCTAAAGGTACTCTATCGTATTCGGCCACACCTAAATGTTGACAAGCGGGTCTACCTATGCGAGTCATTAATCTTGTCAAAATTGAACTATGCGGATACAGTGATAAGTGGGTGCCTTTTGGTCCGCACCAAGAGACTTATACAACGGGTGCAGAACGCATGCGCGCGGTTTTGTTTCGCTATTCCTTACCGAGCTCATGTAACACCCTATCTCAACGCGGGAGGATTGCTAAATATGGAAGCGCGCCGAGCACTGCATTTCTCCTGCTTACTATTTGGCGTCATCAAGACTCAAGAACCAGTGTATCTATATAAGAAACTGAGCTTCTCGGTGCGACAGCGTGGACCCGTGAGGCTAGTCTGTCCAAGGCACCACACCGCTTCATTCCGTGGCAGTTTTCGTTACCGTGCCACAAAATGTTGGAATAATATTCCTCCTCCGATTAGGAACAGCCGGACTGTACAAGCCTTTAAGTCTAAGTACAAAAAATATCTTCTGCATTTACAAAACTCCGAGGTATAGACGAATGTATGTATACGTATCGTATATTTAATTATTATTAGAATGAAAATTTTATCATTAAAATGAATATTATAAATTAATAAAATTAAAATGATTATTATCATTAATATTAATATTATAATTTACATGAATTTTATGAATATTATATTTTATATGAATTTTATGAATATTATAATTAATATGAATATTGTAATTAAAATTAATGAACGTATATTCAATGATTATTAAATAGAAAATTTTATCATTAAAATTAATATTATAAATTAATAAAATGAAAATGAATATTGTAATTATTATGAATACTATAATTAATATGAATATTATAATTAAAATTAATAAATTTTATTTATACAATGAATATTATTTTATTATTTATTATTATTATTTTTATTTTTTACTTATCCCCACACTCACTCCAAGTACGCGCACACATGCTCACATGTATATAACTAACGCATTGAAATATTACGGATAATAATAATAATAAATGTCCTGTGTTATAGCGATGCCGTTCTATGTGTCCAAGTTTGTATTGTTTTGTATTGTCAGTATTGTATTGTTTTATGTTTGTATCGTTTCGTATTGTCAGTATTGTATTGTTTTATGTTTGTTTTGTTCTGTGGTATCCGCTGAAAACCAGCGTCGTGGTCGCCACCGGCCACGGCATAAAGCTGAGCGGAGGCCATTTTGGTGCCAATTCTTAGTTTGTAAATGTGTAGATGATAAGTCTTATTTTAATAATGGTACCAAATAAACATTTCTATTCTATTCTATTCTAATACAAGGGCTGATTGTGCCTATCCGGAACAGAGTTATAAATATTAGAATAAAAAAAGAACGGCTATAGCTGCAACTAAACTGTTAACTGAACCTATTACCTTAAGTACCACTCTAAAAGATAAAATTACTTCGGTTGTTATAAAGTGTACACTGTATACAGAATAAATAATAAACATTCTACTGTGCAAAAAGTGGCAAAATCTACGGCCTGACCCAATAATGTCTAGTGCTTACGAAAGTTGTAGTTCAAAAAGCTATGTCTATTTTTAGAAACCTACTGTCTTCGTGTTTGCAGCTCCATGCTCTTTGCAATAGTAGTCAATACATGTAATTCATCCAACATTGCGAAATAATATCAGCCTACATAGAGCGCCCGCGAGATAATTTGTTGTTGGTTTACTAGAAGTTCATCTAAAGGTTGGACCTTTCGCGATTAGTTCTTTGTTCTGGCCACAGCCCACATTGTATTTTATAGTTATTGGGCCACAATCGGCCCGTCCCATCATTATAGGTCGTTGTGGAGTCCTTCGTAGTTACACTTACCTTATTATCACGTACAGTGAGTCAGCGCGCCAGGGAGCAGGGTGAAGGCGCCAAGTATTGTCAGACTTGGGTTGTTTTACCTGGCGGTTGTTTAATAAAAATATATAAGCCGGCCAAGTGCGGGCTCACGCAGGAAGGGTTCCGTACCATTATCTATGAAAACGGCTAAAAATCGCGTTTGTTGTACGGGAGGCCCGCTTAAATACCTATTTGTTATTTTTAAATTTCATTATTTATTTTTTAAGTAAATATATATCTAAATTTTGTGTATATTTCAAGCATCTACTTGTTGTCGCTGTCAATATTGAGCAAAACTGACCAAAAAAAATCACGTTGTATAGTTGAATGGGAGGAGTTTATTATATTCTGTTTTTTAGTATTTTTTTCTTATAGCGGAAACAGAAATACATAATCTGTGAAATTCACGGTTCTTGAGATACAGCCTGTTAACAGACGAATGGACGGACGGATGAACAGTGGAATCTGAGTAATCCGTTTTACCCTTTGGGTACGGAACCCTGAGAGTAAAACTCGGCCACCAAGGGTTCCGTACAAATTTTAAGGTACTCATGTGTTATAAATATTTAAAGAGCCTCGCAGTATTTTCAGACCGTTTCCCGAACTTTAAAAACTAAGTTTTATGATTTATAGTTTTATATTTGCATGTGTATAGTTTCTGATTTTTGCAATTATGTACTTGTAGTTTTGGACGACATTACTTTGCCAAATTTCATAGTTCTAAGTCTCTTATTATTTATAGAGTACTGTAAATTGTAATTCCCGTGAGTTTCCTTTTTTTACCTCATTTAAGTTTTTTTTTACAGCTTGAAGGGACCGTAGACCTAACGCATTTATAGAACACTTTTTTGAACATAAAAAAGGAGATTACACAGGTATTTCTTAATCTGAGATTACAGACGGCGTCTTAATTACTAAACGTGATCTCTTTCAGACAAACTTTGGATGATTTGGAGGAAAACATTAGATAAGAAAGTAGGTGTACAAAATAAGTAAAATAATTATTTCTGAGATTATCTCGATTAATACAGCATTAAGTCCGCCACATTGTACTATATTTTAATTTTTAAATGTAAGTGCAATAAAAGTACTAATAATAATCATAATAATAATAATAATAATAATAATAATAATAATAATAATAATAATAATAATAATAATAATAATAATAATAATAATAATAATAATAATAATAATAATAATAATAATAATAATAATAATAATAATAATAATAATAATAATAATAATAATAATAATAATAATAATAATAATAATAATAATAATAATAATACTCACAACACCTTGAGGAACATCAGGTAATGTCCAGGGCTCAGAATGGATGTCGGGCGGGTGGTCGCGGTACAAAGGAACTCCTCCTCATTGACGCGGTTGCTGGCAAATTGGTGAAGCGGAACCGTCGAAATTTCTCTGCTGCTTGGATAGACTACAGAAAAGCATTCGACTCCGTCCCACATACATGTCTGAAGAGGGTCCTCGAACTATACAAAATAGATGTTACAGTGAGAGACTTCCTCGAGGCCTGTATGGGACAACGGAGTACGATTCTGTGTCTTCCAGGTGAGCGGCTGACGGCTGCTGCTGAAGACCGAATAAGGATACAGAGGGGTATATTCCAGGGCGATTGTCTGAGTCCACTATGGTTCTGCCTGTCCCTGAATCCTCTAAGCACTTTGCTGGAGAAATCGGGAACGGGCTTTCAGTTTGGGAGAGGAGGTACAAAAGTTCCTCACCTCTTCTACATGGATGACCTCAAGCTTCTCGCCCCAACACGGGCTCGCCTGATGGATCTACTAAAAATCACATGTGACTTTGGTGAATCCATTAGGATGGAGCTAGGGGTTGAGAAGTGTGCAGTTATGCATGTGGAAAGGGGGAGGATAACGCAGTCTGAGGGCGTAGAACCCTCTATGCCCGTAAACTTAAGAACCCTCTCCGAGGCTGAAACATACCGTTACCTGGGTATGTCGCAGAGTATCAGCGTCGCGGAGGCGGACATGAAACAGTCTGTTTGCAGCGTATTCTTCTCACGTCTGACAAAAGTGCTTACGTCCTATTTGTCAGGCGTGAACAAGATACGCGCTTATAACGGCTGGGTCATGCCCACCATCATGTATACGTTCGGCATACTCAGGTGGAATCAGACTGAGCTACAAGCCCTGGATAGGAAAGTCCGCACAACCATGACTCTCCATAGAATGCATCACCCGAAGTCGTCAGTGATGAGGTTGTACTTGCCGCGAAAGCATGGTGGGCGTGGGTTATTGAATGTCCAGACCATGCACAATCGCGAGGTAAGCAACCTCCGTAATTACTTCCTGACGATGACGGACAGTCCGATGCATAGAGATGTCATGGGATGTGATAAAGGACTCTCCCCTCTGGCCTTAGCCAACGAGCAATGGCAAGACCCGGTGGTACTGACTGTCTCTGGGCGCGAGGGCATATGGAAGGAGAAGGAGCTGCATGGGAGGTTCTTCAAGGCTCTACACGAGCCCCACGTGGACACGAAGGCCTCCCTACACTGGCTACGATTCGGTGACCTGTTTGGGGAAACCGAGGGTTTTGTCTGTGCAATACAAGATCAGGTTATCAAGACCAACAACTACAGGAGATACATCCTGAAGGATGGCACTGCCGATATTTGTCGGGCGTGTCGCCATCCCGGTGAGTCACTCAGGCATGTTATATCCGGTTGTTCGCCGCTTGCTAACACTGAGTATCTGCATAGACACAATCTCGTAGCCAGGATTCTTCATCAGGCGCTCGCTCTGAAATATGGCCTCGTCGCACAGGGACTACCGTATTACAAGTACGCACCGGAAGCCGTGCTCGAAAACGACCGCGCCAAGCTCTACTGGGACCGGCCCATTATCACTGACAGGACTATTCTTGCGAATAAGCCTGATATTGTGGTGGTGGACCGGGCGCAGAATAGGGCGTTTTTGGTCGACATCACTGTTCCGTATGATGAAAACCTCGTGAAAGCCGAAACAGATAAGAAAACCAAGTATCTGGACCTGGCGCACGAGGTTGTCGACATGTGGGGGGTGGTGTCGGCCGAAATCGTTCCTATAGTCCTTTCCGCGAATGGGTTAGTTCCAACCAGTCTCGCTAATCATCTGAGGCGGTTGGAACTCCGTGTGGGCATGCTTCCAGCTATCATGCAGAAGGCGGTGCTGCTTGATACAGCCCGGATAGTCCGGCGTTTTCTCTCGCTGTCGCCCTGACCTCCGGCCGCTTGGACTCCTCAGCCGGAGGGCGTCCGTCTGGCCACTTTGGTCAGACGAGACTATTAACTTTTTTTTTTTTCCCCACATAATAATAATAATAATAAATTAATTTGTAGATGCGTAACTATCCAAACTCTCACTCAATATAAGTAACCAAACTAAGAACATAATTATTGATAGATAGATAGATAGATAGATAAAAGATTTATTTCCATAGGACACACACATTTACTTACAAATAGCAACAATTAATGAAATCACAAAGTAACAGCAAATTATAAACACTGACAAAACAGAAACATACATAAGCAATACAAACATTTAATGTGGTAGGAGAAGTACCTATCTATATGATGTGAGCGAATAAATAATGTCACGTTGTCAAACGTGTGTGTGGCAAATGCAAATGGGTTTCGACTCAGCATGTGCTGGGAGTTTCAAAAGAAAACTCCAGCGCTGGTATTCTGCCGATACCAAGTGTGAGCGGCGCGTAGAGCCCAAAGAAGTGATGCTTATTGCGAAGTAGTAGTAGATAGAATGTCAAATAGGTCTACTATTGAGTGAGAGGTGTCAATTATTAGTGCCTTTACCCGATAGGTAGCGGCCTTGGTTATCCTATTATTACTTTATCATAGCTCCCGAGTATCTTTGTGGTACATCGGAGGCCTGTGAACCAGGAAATCGATTCTATTGTGTGGCGGATTGAGTTTTTTATGATAAAAGTTTAGAAGTTTGAACAACTTTGTTAAATTCGAGAATGCAATTCACGGTCAAATACTTATGAAAAAGTGCCTTTTCGAGCAGTACATTTCCTTATTGACTGGACTGATAAAAGTCTACCTTCTGAATAATAAACAAGTCCCCTGTATCTCGTATCTACTCTCTGAAGTAAAATCTGTTACAGACGTACATACATAAGCTCACGCCTGTATCCCAGAGAGGTAGGCAGGGACCTGCCACTTACCACGACCCTGATAGATCGCTTTCGCTTCATAGACATTCATTATAGTTTGACTTTTTTTCTAAGTCGTTGAAATTTATTCCTTTTTTCTTTTTGATGAATGTGGTACTAACAGTTGGCAAATTTAATAAGCTTTAAAATGTTAAGGCAAACCATAGAAATTTTTTTTTTTAATCAAAAATATCAAAAGTATAAAATTTGTTTAACACACCCTACCACGTTGTATAACCCCCGGCAAATAACTTGACCAACCGACATTGCTCGCGCGCAGCGTAGGTATTTTCTTATAATTGTTTGAGCACGCGGATTGTGATTTAGAATTTATATGGACCTACAACATAACATTTACATACAGGCACATACATTACTTCTGACCCCACACTAGGATACCCTGTGTCGTGGGAACCAGAAACAGCGACGTCACAAACATGTAAGCATCCTGGGTTTCTTTTTTACAACAATTTGAAAAGTCTGCTATCTCATCCAGACTGCGTGGATTTTGACTATTTTATCTACCGGGCATTATAGGTACCGGAGTTACCTATACATCTGCGCTAAATTAATAGTACGATTGGTCCTTGGTTTCACACACTATTTCATTTACGACTTCGCAATAAATAAGGAGACTCCAATGACACTAAAACCACGATAATACTCCTAGTATTTCCATCTTCAATTAACGCGCCTGACTAAATTGCCTTAGCAACAATTCACGCCAAAGAGATTAATTATCTTCATATTGCCAAAGGGGCTTCGTAACTTACATACATTCACTGCACCTGCGCAAAATACAAATATTGCCGTCGCATGCAGCCGTACTGGCGTGTTACCTGCAAGCCACCGCTTCACACATCCAGTTATCAAACTTAACTGCGGGTACCCGCACTGCTCTGCGCTCCAGGGACGCATTTGGGACAGTGCGATGCAGAAAACTGGCTCTGATTCTCCTCGGCACTGATTTTCAGTCAGCACCTCTCCCATGAGCGTTCCACGCGCGGCACAGTGTATTCTTCTTAGCGTGTCGATGACAAAACAATTTTTATCAGTAATGGCAGGCAGGTTGCGGCCCAGAACTTTGTGACGATTATTGCTTTATCACTGTGTATTAATATAAGTAGGTACACATAATGTACTCATATTGCGATAGAATAAAATCAAAAAAGATAATGACATTTAATTCCATGGGATATATTGTGTGATTAAGAATCTATGCAATATTTTTGAACTAAATATTTCGTAAGCACTACCTAAACATTATTGAATTAATTCCCGATACACTTAGGGACTTGATCAGACTCTTCCGTCGAAAAATCAAGTAAGTGTATCCGGAATAAAGATAGTAAGTCTATGCGATACATGTGTTATTATAACTATTAACGTAAGGCCCAAAAGCTGTGCCCTGGCTTCTGCCCTGAGTTTTTACAAGTATGCCTAACCAACTTAGCCCACCCATCCTGACAAAGGAAACTGGCCTCTGCTCTCTAGTGTTTAAGAATCAGGGGATTAGGAATTATAGTGCAAGTATGTTGGCAGTTTAGTTGGAGGAATTAGTTCGACACCTGCTGTGCGATTAACCCTCGCATGCTGGTGCGATATTTTGGCCACCAGAGACGTCAAAGCCACACTTGTATTTTTAATAACACAGCCTGTACGTACCACCGCAGAGCAGAGACTGTCAGAGTCACCACGCGTGCCCGCTGCGGATCTGAATTGGGCGTCGATTAAGAAAACGGCTTTAGTTTATGTGTTCTCCCACATTTGTGTTGTGTATTGTGAAGTAAGTATGTGATTGATTTTACTTAGACACCTGCCGCGTGTCAGGCTACGCGCTTTGTACGGTTATCGGTAATAGTTGGTTGTCAAAATATGCAGGCCTAGAAAAAAGGAGTTTTGAATTAATAGGACTAGGATTTTATCCAACTCGCTACTATTACAATTCGCGAACGTTTGCCTAAGTAAAAAGATAATTGCCCATTGGATGTATCGAATATCTTACAATCAATTCGATGGAAAACAATTAAGATGTTGGGTTGCCAAAAAAGTTCTGTTAAAAGATTTTATTCTACTTTTTGGTTGATTAATAGATAGATAAAATATTCTTTATTGTACACATAAATAACATGTACAGATTTTTTATAAATCTATTCCCCTTAAGCGCTTAGCGTACACCCGTGTGTACGTTAACTTTTTGTGCCCCAACTGTTTAGCGTACACACGGGTGTACGCTAAGCGAGAGACTGGATTTGACTTCGATTTCTGCCGTGTTTTTATAGTCTATGGCCAATATCCGGTTTTCTCTTGACCAATGGTTACTAAGGATTACTTTTGTCAACCAACTTCATGCCATTCCAAAGAAAAAAATAAAGTTCTCATCGAAAAACAAGTGAACCGCGTCTGACAGACGCCATTTTGTGTTTTCGTCGCGAGTTGCTCCGCCCGCTCGAGGTTTTTAGATAATTTCGAAAGGAAGCGGATAGTATTTGTTTATGTGTTATATATAAAATTACTGGGAAAAGTGTGTAGATTATGTTTCAAATAATAGTTTTGTTGTATTTGATGGAAAATCAAATGAAAAAAGCCTCGAACTTTTAGTGCCGCATCAGGCGTTTCGGCTCCGCCCGCTGGAGGTTTATAAGTTATTCAAGAGGAAAGCAGATAGTATTTGTTTTGTGTTATATATCAAATTACTGGGAAAAGTGTGTAGATTATTTTTCAAATAATAGTTTTGTTGTATTTCATGGAAAATAAAGTGAAAACAAGCCTCGAACTTTCTGCAAAGGTTGCGCGGCCCGTGATGGCATTTATCTCTTCGTCATTTATAGCTTTATTTTGGTGATTTATATTAAAAAATAGATTAAAATAGTTAAAAATAATATGCAAATCATATTATAAGTGTTAGTTCAGTGCTAGTGAAAAGTGCAAGTGAAAAAAATGAAAAAAAGTTCAAAGTAGTAAAGGATGGTGTGGATAGTGGAAATTCACCTCGTCATTTGGAAAACAGGTAAGTTTTATTATAATAAAATATATAATAATTGGATAGGAAATTTCATGCAGATTCTAGATATATATAACACTTATTGAATAATTATGTAGTACTTTCTCTAATTTGAGAAATGCGGAACGGCGTCCCATAAAAAATGTAAAAAAATATGGCAGCACGTTAGTGCCACTCAGGGAGGGCATATGGGCACACTAGGCAGTCTAGACGCGCCCCGCCGGACGGGATATTAATTACATTAATGTGTGCAGCGATAGTTTCTATAGTGTCCTGGTGTCTACGGGATCTTAAAAAGTTAATCTTTTATGTGGTCGTTACTTGTCATACAAGAAATGCTGGTCTAAGAGGCCCTGTGGAGCGTTGAAAGTGTTAAGGTACTCAAATCGCACGCGCGCCGTGAATTACATTTGCTAATGAGTCTAGCACTAAGTTGAGAGGCACTTCCCACCGATAACTATTTGCATATAATATGGCGAACTCTTCATTGCATTTTTGGCTAAGGAAGGTAGTAAGTAGGTTACTTTGTCACAATTTACTTTGTATTTACGCTGCATATAAATAAAATGTGATTTTGTCTACAAAACGACGCGACGTATGAAGAAAATGGCTTATGCCCGGTTCCTACAATATACGCCTACCGGCTACGATTCGTTTTCCATACAATTTATTGACGGTTTGTAGGAATTTCGTAGGAATTGTAACCGATCGTAAGCAAAAACGAAGCGTTTTGTGGATATTGGAACCGGGCATTAGTGACTGCCCTCAGCATGCCTAGTAGAGGTTTCTTACTGCTCAATAGTACCTAATTAAATATTTATTCATAAATTATCCCGTATTTATTTTTCGTATAAAACTTTCACAAGTTAATTAAAATATTTAAAATAAAAACTGATTTCTAGTCCAAGTATGAGTATATCTTTCGACACTTAAGTTTTAGGGTGGTGCCAGTTAAAATATTTTTTCACTTATCGGGAACCGTAACTAGCATACAATATTATTACATCGTAGGTATTTTTTTCTCAAAATAAGATATTGCTACCATTTATAAACAAATTCAAACAATATTTTGAGACCGATATTTTCTTACACGTCCATGTATCTGAAATTCATATAAAATACTTTCTAATACATATAAACACAAAATCACGCCTGTATCCCAGAGGGTTAGGCAGAGACCAGGGACTGCCACCTGACACGATCACAATTGATCGTGACATGACAAAGCAAATAATATCGAGCGAATGTGAATGAGAGGGCCGGCAAGGGACGCCCCAGGCGGACATACTTCGACAAATAGGAGTTTTATTAACAAACGGTAAGATAAAAAGTACCTGAAACAGACGTGCGTGCATGCAATGCACAATGCTGAGTCAGTTGCCTTTTGTGGCAACCCCGACATACCACAGACTATATTTTTTGTTATTTCTTAATTTATTTCTTTTGTCTTTGTCTGTTGTGTAATTGTGTTACTATTTTGTACTACTTGTGAGTTTATTCTGTTTCTGGGATGTGTCTTGTTGCTGCAATAAATATATTTCTTTCTTTCTTTCAACGACTAATGAATGTTGATGAAGCGAAAGTGACTTTCTATTAATATGTAAGTCTTTTACAGAAAAAAATGAACTTCCAAGATTATTTACCGTGGCTTTGAAAAACCCTATAACAAAAATAGTTTTTTGTAATTTTTGGTAACATTATTTCCATAATCTTGCAACATTACCTTAGAAAAAAAAAACATTGTGCTAACTGCGTTGATCCCTCCACGGCTAACTGTTTTCTGAAAATTCGATCTGATTTCTAATTTCATCTGTGGAGAAAAACGGACACCAATACTCACTTGCGTATTGCTCTTCTTTTTCACGCGAAGCTATCCAATAGGGTAGTTTCCAGGGTCAAAATAATTAAATTCTATTTAGTCCGTATTTTAGATTATAAAAAAATATTGGACACGTATTTTTTTCTTTTTTGATTAAACAAAAAATAACAAAGATATAGCCCATTAAAATTACGTGTGACGTCACTCCGTGCTAAAAAATGCAGCACGGCGTGACGTCACACGTAACTTTAATGGGCTATATCTTTGTCAAACAAATAAAAAATACGTGTCCCTTATTTTTGAATAATCTAAAAGACGGACTTATTACATTTTTTAGGGCAACTAGCCCATTCTTTGCCACTCTTGTCCTCTTCCGTCCCTCCCCTCTATCCCCCATCACAATGTCCTCGACCCAGAACACAACACGACTACAATACAGCTCAGTGTTTTAAGAAACTATCTTCAAAATCCAGTTGGCGCTATCTGGTCAATGCTCTTTGAAAAGTTAAACTAAAAAGACCAACAAACAATGTCAGGACATCGTTCCTTCCTTTCAACTCTCAGTATAAAACTACGCAAGTTTTAACTAGAAAACTTGTCAGACCGAATCGACGCGCTGGATACAATTGTTTTGTTCTGTATCTCATGTTATTTTGTGGGCGATAATCTCTTCTTCTAATATTCTAATACATAAAATTCTCGTACTCCTTCGAAACGGCTTGACCGATTTTGACGAAATTATATGTATATTCCGTAGGTATGAGAATAGGATGCTATCCATTTTTCATACCCCTAAGTGATGAATATAACCAATTTGGAAAAACAACGTTTGCCGGGTTAGTTCTAGTTCTATTTCCAGAGCTAGTTCTAATTTAATGAAATTTTATAAGTCGATCTAATACATAAAATTCTCGTGTCACCATGTTAGTGCGCATCTCCGCTGAAACGGATTGACAGATTTTAATAGTCCCTTCATCATCCATCACCCATTACTTCCCCACCGAGGGCCACGGGCCTCTTCCCTGAGGAAGGTATAGGCCATATCCACCACGGGGGCCAAGTCCAGATTGGTGGAGGCTTGTAAGACTAGTGGCTGGTCTTACTGTCAGAAGTTTTCAAGCCGCCCTAATAGCCTTGGGTAACTCAGGAGCCAGATATGATAGGACACATATCTCCCCAGTCGTCAAGTGTGTCCCTGTTATATCTCGGAGATTTCAATTATATCTGGCTCCCTCTCCTACTAAGCTCCTGCTACTTTATCCAGCTCATACACAGTGCGCAAGAGCGAGATCGAGATCGGCTGTCATCGGATACATTCGGCCGCATTTCTCGTCGTAGTAACAAACGAGCGACGAGAGAAAGATCACCAGATTCTTAAGAATGTATTGACTTGGTGACCTTTTTGATCGCTATTGGTACGCCTGGCTTGTTCGGCTAACATCGTGCATTCGGGCGCAATACTCGTATTAATGAGATGAACGGTTAAGAAGATAATCATATATGTTTGTCACGGTTTAATTACCGATTTGTGAAACGGAGGTCACCAGATTCATACTAAATATATCGTTTTGGTGATCTTTTCGATATCTTACTTTGGTGCATAGCACGGGAAAGTCAAAACTAGTCTTTATGTAGGTCACAGACGGTAAAGTTAAAAAAGCAATTAAAATTAGGCACAAATGCGAATGCATTGTTTACGTAAATACTTGTTTCGAGTTAGTTTGCGATTGAAGGTCATCAAGCGATCTGATTTGACGTGATTTTAAATATTTTTAATCATTGTATATTTTCAACTTTTAAATATGCCCACCTCAACATGTTTCACAGTCTAATTTGTTCGTATATTTGCTACTAAAGTGATACATTTATATTAACTCTGTTCAGGTTGTCAGTCCTAAGTCTGTAAAGTATGAAGAAAATTTGAAAATAATAGTAGGTACAATCTGTTGTGATTATGAAAGAAATTGTGAGCTGGATATAGTAGGAAATAGGTAGACTAGACTCAACACTTGTGTCGCACGGCTCTTATCTTCACTCACACTCTGTTGTACGTCGTATGAGCTAGGAAATAACGGTGAGTAAGATATGATTGGGATATAATGTGTCCCGGTGATCAAAGATATGAGATATAACAACTCCCTCTAAGGACACACTTTGCGCAAGTCTACGCCCTAAGGCTTCTGACTTGGCTTAACCACTGTCATCTATCGACGGCAGCCGGCGCCAACTGCTTAACGTACCTTGCGAAGCACGGAACCGCTCGGAAAAATTCCACACAGTAGAAATATGTATATTTTATAATCGGTGCAGAAATGTACAATTTGTTAGCTTTTAGAATATAATTACTTCGGCTAATATAGGATAGAATCGAATATATTTGTGTACTAGGAATATCGGAACTAATATGAGGCTTAATTTCAAAATCGGAACTAATATGTATAGTATATAATAATAAAATATAACAGTAAGTAGTATTGCACTCGTGTGCTTTCGGCGAAAACTGAAGCATACTCTAGAGAATGAGGTAGATTCTAAAAGCTAACAGACTGTATGTGCTAGTCTTGTAACTTGGCACTGGCTCCAAAATATTATATTTTTACAAAACCTATTGAATTCGAAGGCCATATTTAATAAAATTATTTCTTTTATTTAATATATTAAAATAATGTCCTTGTCTGGTTACCATAGAACAGAGTATCCTAGTTTGGGACCGTCAAGTTATTGTTGGAAGTAATTATCTTTTATTTATCATTATTATTCTATTTAAGTGCCGTAGTGATTTGAACTCGGTTTTTAATTTTTATTTAAAAAAAGAAACAATATATAAACCCACATTCGGATCGCTTCAAGAGATCTGTATAAAGCTTAAATACAGACATCACTGTAGAGCTTACTGCCGCTGTGTAGAGCTCAAAATAGAAGCTGGGTTTCTACAAAGAGTTGCACCCGGGGGAAATAGACATTAGTATCTACTAAGATCTGAATTTAGTGAGTGGCTGCATTAATAACTGTTAAGTCTGGGGCACACCACGGGCACAATATATTAATTCAATGAGGGCTTTTTAATGACAGCTGTCAGTTGAGTTCATTAAAAAAAAACTAGATGGCGCTGCAAGAAGAACAAAATGTCATCATGTTTTGTCATCATGTCATCAGGTCTGTGGTTTTAATCGTTATTAATCTGTGGTAGTCAAACATCTCTTTGTAGTCTGTGATCTAAACTAGACTTTGTTTCGAAACTGTTATAACTTGAAAGTTATCGAAGTATTTTTACTTTCTTCATTACATACGTATGTGAATTGTGTCTTTGCTCATGACTAGCCCGTGCATTGTGCATTTTGTAAAAATATAGGACAGGAACCACAGAGAAGGTACAGTTATGTCATGTCAATTTTGACGTATTATGTGACGTCAGCATCATCTATCGGTAATTTGCGGTACTATATTTTTTTTTAAATCATGCTTTGAAAAGCCCACATTGTTAAAGATACCTTTATTATCTACGAGATGAAAACCCGGCTTCGCTCGGCTAAAATGTAGTCTCATTGTATCGACCACATATTTTTGTTCAGCATTTCATTTTTGATAATAAGGGTTCCGTACCCAAAGGGTGAAACGGACCCTGTTAATGAGACTCCGGTGTCCGTCCGTCCGTCCGTCAATCACCCACAAGACTGTGGAACCGTGATAGTTATACTTGAGCCAATACAAACGTGCGAACAGAGTCATAAAAGTGCGAGGAGTTCCGCCGATATGCCTGATATGCCTCCTATATGTGTGAGAGAGAGGTCTGATACAATTGTTTGAGTGACAAATGTTTATGACTCACTTCGCACGTTTGTAATGGCTCAAGTATAGCCAATAAGTTGACAAATACCAAAAAAATTTGACTAACATAAATATTTAAAAGGGCTCCCATACAACAAATGTGATTTTTTGCTCACTTTTGCTCGATATTGATAACGGCAACTGGTAGATGCTTGAAATAATAGCAGAATATGTATTCTTATCTTCACTTTAAAAAGAAATAATTAAATTAAAACAAAATAAATATTTATTACCCGCATGAGCTCACAATGAGTACACCATGGAGTTGAAAATAACATTATTTAAGACCTTTTAAATTTGTTTAGGTACAAATTCTCATTCTGAATCTTTGGTTACCATACCCAGGATACCCCTACAGTATCTTAGTTTGGTACCATAAACATTTAGATACAGGGACATACATTGCTTCTGGCCCTACACGAGGATACCCTGTGTCGTGGGAACCAGAAACAGTGACATCACAAACATGTAAGCATCCAAGACCTGCAAATAATGCTCTCTCGCACGTTCTAGATTGGTTTACAGTAAATAATCTTTTGTTAAAATTCAAAAAAGACAAAATGTATGAAATTTACCCTACCTAACGTAAAATAAGTTGAAAACAACATTGTAATTGAAAATGATAAACTAGAATTTGTTGAAGATACTGTTTTTCTGGACATCACAATCGATGCCAAACTACAATGGGGTCCACATATTATAAAATTGGCACATAGACTTAGCTCCGCAGCATATGCCGTGAAAAGAATTCGAGAACTTACTGACGTTGCAACTGCTAGGCTTGTTTATTTTAGTTACTTCCATAGTATTATGTCCTATGGTATAATACTATGGGGTCGGGCAGCAGACATTGAAACTATCTTCATCTTGCAGAAGAGAGCAATCCGATTTATTAACAAGCTAGGTAGTAGGGACTCGCTAAGAGATTTTTTTCAAAGAAACTAACATTTTAACAGTTGCATGCCAATAAAATTATGAAAATATTATGTACGTTCGGAAAAATATTAAAGACTTCGAAACTCTTGGTATCCATCATAACGTTAGTACTAGGAATAAACATAAATTGTCATTTCCTCGATTTAGACTTGCAAAAGTTAATACTTCCTTTATGGGGCATTGTATAAGGTTCTACTACAAGATATCCCAAGATATATTAGAGTTACCTCCAACGCGATTTAAGAATTGTGTTAAGCACACTCTTTGCAAAAAAGATTATTATAAAATCAACGATTATTTAGAAGACAAGGACGTATGGCATTAAATAGTAGTTGAATATTAAATTTAATCAGAGGATAAATGTGTCTAGTGTTCAACACATCCAAGATATTATTTTGTAAGTTTGATTTGTATTAGCTATAAGGTGATTTGAGAAAAGATGGTCAGAGTGGAGTTTTTTTTTTTCGCTGCCTTTTTCTCCACTACAGACGGCCCCAAGGCAGCGGCTAACATTATACATAACTGTATGTACATTGAAATTCAACAAGCAGAATGTAAATTCTTTACGTTGAAATAAATTTTTGATTTCTGATTTCTGATTTCTGGGATGTTTTTTGTCCCCAGCCGGGGTTCGAACCCGGGACCTCTCGCATGGTAGGTAGTTGCACTAACAGAGGCCACAAAGGTCGTCAAAGGACCAAGTCCAGTGATTGTGTTGTCTGGAAGTTTTTATTTTATTGGCTTACAGTCGACCGCCCACTTTCGTGACTATAAACAAACAAACAAACATTTACATACAGGCACATACATTGCTTCTGGCCCCACACTAGGACACCCTGCCTCGTGGGAACCAGAAACCGCGACGTCACAAACATGTAAGCATCCAAGACCTGGGGTTTTTTTTTCCCCAGCCGGGGTTCGAGCCCGGGACCTCTCGCATGGTAAGCAGATGCGCTAACCGCTACGCCACAGAGGTCTTCAATCACTATGGTCTCAATCTTCCAGTGTGTCCAGGTCACAAAAGTGCACAGCTTTATTGAGGATCGATTCCGGCACGCCTTGGGAAATCAGTGGCAGATTTAGAGGGCAAGTGCGGACGATTTCGTCTGCACTGGCTGACTTCGATATTTCTCGGACAAAGATATTGCGTGGCTTTGTACAGTCGACAGCACATCATGGTATACACCCATGCACTCTACTCCGTTGCGTTACGGGCAACTTTGCAACTAAAATGTGAAGGTTGACGTGCTGTCGACTGTACTGCGGCTTGTGGTCCCCTTTGTTGAGGCATATCTAATATTATCCAAAAATTGTGTCACTGTGTTTGTAATCGAACTCCTCCGAAACGGATTCACCGATTCTGATGAATAGAATAGAACAGAACAGAACAGAACAGAACAGAACAGAACAGAACAGAACAGAACAGAACAGAAAAGAACAGAACAGAACAGAACAGAACAGAACAGAACAGAACAGAACAGAACAGAACAGAACAGAACAGAACAGAACAGAACAGAACAGAACAGAACAGAACAGAACAGAACAGAACAGAACAGAACAGAACAGAACAGAACAGAACAGAACAGAACAGAACAGAACAGAACAGAACAGAACAGAACAGAACAGAACAGAACAGAACACAACACAACACAACACAACACAACACAACACAACACAACAGAACAGAACAGAACAGAACATAACAGAACTGAACTGGGCCCTTAGTGCGAGTTTTTTCATTCACTTTCGATAGCGAGAGCGTTTGCAATTTGTATAGGAGTGACAAAGAGACAACTATGTGGCGCGTTTTGTCACTCCTATAGAATATGAGTTTACGTTAACGCGATCGAGTAGTTAAAAAAACTCGCACTAAGCACACAGAACAGAATAGAATAGAATAAAAAACGTTTATTTGGTACCAACAGGATCAAAATGGCAAGAGCTGGATGAGAGTACTCGTAGCCGAGGACTGTGCTCAGTGGCGTGCAATGGGAGAGGCCTATCTCCAGCAGTGGACAACCATAGGTCGATGATGATGATGATGAGGATCAAAATCAAAACAACACTGGTTTAGCGTGTAGGTAGGTAACTTAGGTTCTACATAGAGTAGGTACTTACTACCATAAATAAGACATAAATGGCACCAAAATGGCTGCCACTCAGCATATGCCGTGATCGTTGGAGACCATGACGCTGATTTTCAGCGGTCGCCAAAATATATAATAATAATAATCATGACTGCTTTTTGTGTATGTTTTATCATCATCACTTTGACTTCATCGATAAATTAAAGTAAAAACTAATTAGTTATAATTAATTTCTTCTATTTGGAGTTGAGTTGCAGCTATTGGCTTGGAGTACCTTTTCCGTCGTTTCTTCCTCAACCACACGTGTTGGATTTTTCGTAGCCTTTATCAGTCAATGAATTAACTTGAATAAAAATTATAAAACAGAAATAGCTCAACTAGTCTATTTAACACAATCTCATTTTAAATCAATTCAAATTCAATTTTGTCTAATGAAAAAGTATTAACATACACAGTCTGAAATTCGTAATGGAACAAGATTTTTTGTGTGTCAGGTGAAGAAAAGTTGCTTCGAAGCGAATGGTACAGAGGTTATCGTGATGGGCTAGATTGATGGGAACATACTATGCGCAGGTAGAAAAAGAAAATATTGGCTCCGTAATTACAGAAAATGTACTGGAGTTGGCATCGTCGAAGATCTTAGGCATGTATATGTAATAATTTCTGATATTATATTAACCAATAATTAATATAATCTCAGAAATTATTATTTTACTTATTTTTTAAATCTACTTCCTTCTCCGTTTTACTCCAGTGCACCGAAAGGTTGTCTGGAAGAGGTCACCTTTAGTTATACGTCCGGCGTCTGTTCTCTTAGATTAAGAAATATTTTAGTTATCTTAGTAATTTTTTTTTTGTACTTTTTTTCTGTTCTCATCTAGGTAGATAGCGAACGCCATAGATAGGTATCTATTTCGCTTGGCAAAGAGAAAAGAGTAATATTCATAGATGGCCAACCTTTAGTAGAGGAGAAGCACTGAAAAAAGAACAAAAAGACAAGATATAAAACAGTCTTGATACTCACAGTGTAAGAAACGGGGGGTTACCTGAAATCTAAGCTCCGGCATAAAACACCGCGATGGCGGCGCTCAAGTTAACCCGTTAGTTGGCGCCGCGTCTCCATACATCAGCGGCGAGCGGGACGCGTACAAATGGCACGATAAATTAACCCTTGACTAGGCGAGGTGGGCTTGCCATGGCACAGGGGGTCTCTTTTGGGGCATTCTGAACTGCGCAGGGATCTGCGTGTATTTTCATGTTTTAAATGTCCTTGCCTTGGTTACATGGCACTAGCAAGTTAAATTGATTGTGTAGTATGGAAATTATTAGTATTTATACTTTATACTTTCCCATCTGCATCAATCAATTTGTAGATGTTTGAATGAAAGAAGCCCTGAGATACATAAAGACTGCTGAAATGTTTTATTTAATATCTTAGTACAACCAGTCACAGAAATAATGTAATTTTAGAAATACTGAAAACACTGAAGGTTTTGGTACGGTTGTAAAAATAAAACAGAATAATTAAATTGATCCAAATGTGTATTTTCACTCCAACTAACACTTTCATAAGTACTGCACAATGCAAATCATAATTTCTTTTTTCTTTACCTTAGAACAAAAGTAATTGCAGTGCAACTATAAATCTTATCTTATGTCAAATAAATAGACCTCTAGTTTATCATATTTTTAAATGCAAACATTTTTAAGGTAAATAAAATTATCGTTAAAAGAACAGTCTCAAAGACAAAATTCAAACTTTAAAAAACGTATAATATAACCTATAAAAATACTCCATTTAAATGGCTCAGATTGATCTTATGTAAATATAAGAAATACGAATTATGTATTCATGTACCAAAATTAAATTCATATTCAAATATTGTATTCAAAGTAAAAATAAAATGTTTACTTTATGAACGTCTAAGATTTTAGTTTCATAAACTAATAGATTATATGAAGCAGAAGCTAACAAAGAAACACTAAATTTTTTTTTCAAAACATTTTTATCTTAATTAACAAACTTTCAAACTTAAAAATTATTACTTACGGAAATTAATACATTTAAGTACAATAAAGTGTTATCTTTCTATCTACTGGTTAACCGTTTAATTTGGATTCTGGAAATACGGATTTTGACACTATCAACATTACATTATTTGAGGTGCTCAATTAAAACAAAAATTACAAAATGTTTCGGAAAATGTATTTCTTTTAATCATTTACTAGTGAAACATAAAAAGAGTTATAAGTATTTATTCACTTTTTCAAGTAATTATGTATCTAAGTATTATGCTATTATAATAATAAAAAGAGTGCTCTGAAATGTGACGTCACAAGCAAGTATTTTCATACGAAATTCCGTTTTAAAAGTAACTCATTTGATATTTTGTCAAATACCTACCCAATTCAATAACCACTTACCTCTTCCAACCAGAAACCCTTATAATAAATCTCCACCCTGTATCGTAGCTCTGTAACATTTTACCTTTCCACGGCGTGATATTTTAGAGTAACCTATCCAAAGGGGACAGAAGCCATAAGACTCGGGGACAGGCGGCAATATCCGAAACCGTGCAACTAAATCACGGAAGTAAGCCTTGCAGCCTTCGCAGCCGCTTTGCCAAGTAAAATAGTGGGGTATTCTCTCAACATTGAAATAGAAAACTATCCCTTAGGCCTGGTTTCATTTGCTTTATTTTCATGCTAATTTAGCATGATTTTCATAGAGAAACAATAAGATAGAGACGTCAAAAACGTTAGCCGATTTATACCTTTTAGTACGCACCGTATATTATAAAAGTACTTTAAAAACATCCTAAATACATAGTATACGACCAAACATTACTGATTTATAATTTGCTTATATACTTATAAAATATAATTATGAAATGATCTTATCTTTGATGTTTGATTATAATTTTAAGTTTTAGAAAAGTAATGCATGTGGTGTTTACCTCTAATTATTCTTTGTATCAACATTTAGCCTAGATACTCTTAAGAATGCACAGATACAAAAAGAGTTGGTAGACCTAATAAAAATAAATAAATAAAAGGAATTGGCGTCTCTATTTTATTCTAGCTCTATGGAAAGCATGCTAGAAAAGCATGAAAATAAAGCAAATGTAAACCAGGCCTTAACGTCTATCTATAAAGTGCTTAATCATTTGCGTACGTTTGCGACCTTCAAATCAATAAATTTTTATTCATAACTAGCTGACCCCGCAACGTTGTTTTGCCAGTATGGGAGTATAGAAAAGTGTTGTTTTTAGACTGTTTTAGGCAATTTTTTGATTTTTTCTTTGTAAGAACCATCCTCGTATTTCAAGGAATATTCTAAAAAAAGAATTAGCGAAATCGATTCAGCCGTTCTCGAGATTTGCGCTTAGCAAGATATTCAGCGACTCATTTTTATATTATAGCTAGAAACATAAACATCAACATTTACATACAGGGTCATACACTGCTTCGGGCCCCACACTAGGATACCCTGTGTCGTGGTAATCGGAAACCAGAAACAGCAAGACGTAGTAAGAATAGTAACTTCTACAAAGAATCATTTGACCGGGTCCCAAACTAGGATACCCTGTGCTATGGTAACCAGGGAAAGACATTACAAACATGGAAAATCACCCAGACCGTGGCTATTTGTACAAATGTACGGTGGGAATCAAACCCATGACCTCTTTTTTGGTTGCTTCCTTAACGGCTTGACCAAGGAAGCAGTCAATGTTTTATTCATCATCATCATCATCATCAACCCATCATCTCCCCATCGAGGGACACGCGTCTCTTCCGCGAGGAAGGTATAGGCCATACTCCACCACAAGGGGCCAAGTCCGGATTGGTGGAGGCTTGTAAGACTAGTGGCTGGTCTTACTGTCAGAAGTTTTCAAGCCGCTTAAGGCCTCTGACTTAGCTTAACGACTTTTCTTTTCACAAACGCGACTAACCAGGGCTGTATCTAGGTGCTCCTGCAACACATGGGGAGTCGGAGGCGTTTTAGGGGCTCAGTCGCTCTGTCTTGAAAATGAATCTGAAAGTTATGTAAATGTGTAAGAGTTTAATCTATTGTGAACCTAATTAAAGGAGCCGGGGATCTCTGGGCCCAATTGTAATAAGCTGAAATATGGTTTAAAAAAAGCGGTATTTTTTTTTCTGTTTCAAAATATAAAAAAAATCTGCTCAATTCACAATCTGGGAGACGAGAAATCTTAAAAACAAGTTTATAGCACTGATGAAATAGAGTTTCGATTACTATAATCGATTACTGTGAATGATTTCAAGAATTATTATTGAACATAAAATCACTCTCATCGAACGATGGATTCAATCAAAGTGAACAAAATCTACGGAATAAATTATTATATTGTCAATAGTTTACAATAAAACAGAATATTAACTTTAAAACCTATTCTCGTAGATTCTCGTTTACAGATCGATTTATTACTTTTTATGTTTGTCAAATGTATTTAATCTGTGCTGACAGTGACAGCTCTCGGATTTTTAATCTATGATCATGATGGGTCACTATATTGCACGGACCGAGAATTTACGGCACGAGAATGTACAACCCGGGAATTCGTGCCCAAATGACCATTTATAACTAACGCGGGATTTTTCCGAGCGGTTCCGTGGTTCGCAAGGCCAGTTAAGCAGTTGGTGCCAGCTGCCGTCAATAGATGGAAGTCGTGAAGCCAAGACAGAGGCCTTAGGGCAGCTTGAAAACTTCCGACAGTAAGACCAGTCTAACAAGACTAAGACTAAGACTAAGTAAGACTAGTTTTACAAGGCTCCACCTATCCGGACTAGGCCCCATGGTGGAGTATGCCCTATAGGTATAGGACCGAGGGGCACGGGCTTTTCACTGAGAAAGGTTCCTCAGGGAAAAGCCCCGTGCCCCTCCGTGGGTTCATAATGGGTTGATGTATCGCTCCTCTACATCTAAACTCTGATCATTTGGATTGACTTGTCTAGTGTAAGATCCAGCCAGATCAGGACGTCAATCTATTGCGACTCATAGCCTCGATAATGTCACGCACTAGATCGAGCGTGTAATGGCTGCGAAGTGAATGATGGCTCGTGTCTATGGCTGTACACGGATTCTCGCCCGTACCAATTTTATACAGCCTGATATGATAACGCACGACCCGAGAACGTACGGACGGGAATCCGTGTACATGTGCACGGATTCCGTGGCTGTACATTACCGGGGCGTACATTCTCAGGATGCGCATTCGCGGTACGTACATTATCGTCTCCCATCATGATCACCGGACTACCTACCTACTCGTCTTGTATCGGTTATCGTTTGCGTATTTTAATTATATTCCCCGACCAGTGCTTTCGCTCTACGGACTTCTAGTATATTGTTTAACTTGTACGACTGTGGCATACCGACTTATCGATGTAATGCACTGGGCCGACGAGTTTTATAGGAGGAAATGACACAAATCCTTGTCTTGTCCTGTCTTTTAATCTATTTGTGAGTTTCGTTACATTTTCCCACTCAATACAATAAGAACTACAATTAATGTAATAAATAACTGTCTATCATATGATCATAGTTATAAAATCAGCTGTTAAGTACCCAAAGGTTATTGTCAATTTGTTGCATAGCCTCACTTTTACCAAATCTCTTTTAACTTTGCTCTCAGATTGCTAAAATCCGCAAAATTTTCAAAGATGGTTTGACAATATATATAAGCTGTTTATTGACACCACTCTTGTCTTTTTACATCTGGGCCCAAGAATGTATGGAAGCGTTTCCGTCTCCTTTAGCCTCAATAAAATCAGCAATGTAACGTAATTTAAAACGTAATTAATTTTATTCCAAATTTTAATTTGTAGGTACTAAAATATTATTTAATTTAAACAACATACGATATAATTTATTTAACTTGAACTTTCTCGAAATATTGCAGTTGAGAGTAAATAAACACTCGAACTTTAATTGCCTATTTAATTATTTACTGAACACACAATTTTGAAACATACATAAACACCTGTTAAGGTGTTTCACACTTAATTATATATAATGAGAATAAGTAGTTTTTAAATGAAATGTGAAAATACTGTTGGAGTAGCTAATAAATAATAAAAATAATGGTCGTTTTTATGTTTGTTATTTTTTTAGTAATGTCCCGTTAAATAAAGGTATCAGTCTAATAATAACTTTTTCCAATGAGTCCGCAGCGAAATTCGCAAGCTGACTCAATACTTATATGCTCTCTTTGCAATAATCGCCTCGCTTCGGTTAATAAGCGGCCATGCAATTACGCGAGCAGCGAGGGTGTTATGGCCGCGCCAAGTGTTATAGTTAGCTATGAGCCGTTTGCTGACAGGTGAGCTTGCCCTCTGTGTTCTTGAGAAATCCACAACTCTGAATATTTCAGAATCCATGAACTAACACGCTGTGTCATGTTTTACCTACTTACTTTTACTAAGTGCCCACTGGATCCGCCGGGACGTCATCATCGCGACGCTAGCTAACAATATATCCAGAAAAAAACAAAAGAAAGCATCGACTGTGATTCGGCAATAAATGCTGTCTTATTTTTTTTTCACAAAACACTTTTTGACTTCATCTTGTCGTATTATATACCAAGCCTTGCCGAGCCACACATATATATTATATACTAGCTGTCCCGGCAAACCTCGTACCGCCAAAGTTTTCGTTAATATTTTCTTACCATTCAAACCTTCCCTGGAATTCCACAAATATAAAAAACAAGACCGCTCACGCGTGCCTTGCGCACGCTCAACGCGGTTGCTGATCATACGGACTTATTTGTATGCACTCTGGACGAGTTCACAAAAGCCTCGATATGCGTTTTGGGTTCTAGTTTAAGTAAATAGATATTAGTATGTATTAAAGTAGATCTGAATAGACTTAAGATTACAATCTAAATTGCGCATCTGTCGTATTAGGCTTGTCCTGTAAAGATAGTTGTAAGAAATTGAAAAATAAATAAATAAAAAGAAATTTGCCAAATCGGTCCAGCCGTTCTCCAGTTTTAGTGAGACTAACGAACAGCAATTCATTTTTATAAGATTTGAAAATTCGCGCGTAATTTGACTTCAATAAATTCCTATCATATTTGTCTCTGGAATTTAAAATATAGGTTTTGTTTTTTCCGTACTGCAAAGTTGTCAAATTAGAGATAGGACATACTGCCAGATCCCTATCCTTATGTATGTATTAAGCGATTTATTATTTTGAATCTTGTAAGTATTCAGTTTTTATTTTATTTAATATACACATAAATTCACGCCTTTAACCCAGTGGGGCAGGCAGAGACCAGGGACCGCCGCCTGTCTCGATCCTGTCTAATTCCTTTCGTTTTATCGAAATTCATTAGTCGTTCCATGCACGCACGCTGGTTTCGCTTTATTTAATAATTTGTCATAACTATGACAGCTACTCCTACACTGCAATCTGGACTTGACCCCCGTGGTGGAGTATGGCCTATGCCTTCCTCAGGGTAGAGCCCCGTGCCCCTCGGTGGTGACATAATGGGTTGATGATGATGATGATGACAACTACTAAATATGGAACTACCCTGCCTACCCACAGCACAGGGAATCCAAACAAAAACTAATTGCAATTTGGATCCTGGCCTTCAAACTAGGGTCAGGATCCAAATTCCAATTAGTTTTTATTTATTTTGTTTTATTTTGCAATATTTTCTTATTTTCTCTTACTTTTGTAGCTAGTTTTTAGAAGCAATACGTCACGCTACAGTCTGTTAGTTTTTAGTATATACCTCGGCTACTATCGGATAGAATCGATTATATTGCAATAAGATAAGGTTTATTTTGTATAATTATCATCATCAGGCTATATTAGGGTTTTCTGTCCTGTTTATGATTTCCTGTCTTCAGCTTGCCGTATCTGAGCCAGCATCCAGCATCTGACTGCAGTTTTTCGCAGATCGTCATCCCACCTGGTTAGAGGGCGTCCTACACTACGTTTGCCGAGTCGCGGTCTCCACTCAAGAACACGTTTACCCCAGCGGTTGTCGGTATTTTGTATTGTTATTTATAACTAAACATAACTTTTCAAAATAGTGAAGAAAAGTTTTATACAGAGCAGGAAGTATTATACTTGTGTGCTTTAGGCGAAAACCGAAGCCCGAGCCCGAGGTATATTCTAAAAGCTAACAGACTGTAACTATAAAGGAAAAAATCGTGACGAAATCTGAGTATCTGAGCTATTCACATACCTCAGCGCTTGAAATTGCCAACCCGCGGTGGGTAGGCGTGGTGATTAAGCCCATACTCTCTCTCTGAGAGAAGCCCTGTGTCCTTCAGTGGGACTTATATAGGCTGCTTATTCTTTTTTTTATATTCCTCCCGTACTCTCTCTTACTTCTCTCTGAGAAGGAAGAAAAGAGAAAATCATCATCAACCCTTTTTGTCCCCACCGAGGGGCACGGGTCTCTTCCCTCAGGAAGGTATATGCATTGAACATGGTATAGGCCATACACCACCACTTGGCTGACTTGGCTTAACGACTGCCATCTATGGACGGCAGCCAGCACCAACTGCTTAACGTCCCTGCGAATCACGGAACCGCTCGGAAAATTGCCACTATCGTTAGTCATAGTCAGTGACCCATCCATGGACTGAACGCGACGTATATTGCTTAACCTTAGTCACACAACCTCACCCTAACAACCAACTAACCAACCCTTAACACTCAGGCTGCCCTCTATAGGCTACTAGCGTTTATAAGATAACTAGACGAAAACCCGGCTTCGCTCGGGTAGAATGTAGACGCAAAATTATATTCCACTATGTTTTTTTATATGATGACGCCTCTGTATTTATCAACCACCAGTAAATATAAATCTCTTAATACATTCAGATACATAAGCTCACACCTGTATCCCAGAGGGGTAGGCAGATACCACGGACTGTCACCTGCCACTATCCTGACAAATCACTTTCGCTTCATCGACATCCATTAGTCGTTGCATGTATCCACATCGGTTTCGGGTACTTTTCATCTTGCCCTTTGCTAATACATCCCCTATTTGGTCGAATTAGGTCCAACTGGGCGTCCCTTACCGGCCCTTCCACTCACATTCGCCCGATATATTTGCTTTGTCAGTCTTTCTTCGTTCATCCTCTCCACATCTCCAAACCAACGCAACATTCCTTTTTTCAATTCTAGTCACTCACTACATCCTCTTTCTCTACATCCTCGGTCTCTGATCACACTATTGCGTATTCTGTCATCCAAAGTAACACCACACATATTTCTTAAGGATCTCATTTGTACTGCACTAATCCTACTTTCATGATTCTTCTGCCATACCCAAATCTCGCTACCATGCTTAAATTAGTATTGGAACCAGCACACTATTACGGATAGCCAATCTTACTCTGTTGGACATGTTCTGGCTACTCACGAAGGAATGCAAGGCGCAAATCGGATACTTATCATAACTTTGTCATGGGTACCTCATCACAAATTACTAACTAAATGAGCTTCCTTCATAAACTTAACAGCTAGTGAATCTAATGACGTATTCAATGAGACGTAGAATCCACTTGGCTAATCAACTAAAAACAGCTCCCCCTCTTTGGCTTTACAGCTTTTTGTTTTGTATTGACCACATGTTTTTCTTCATCATTTTAATTTTTGGTATTTTTCTTATCTAGTGGCTTTTTCATTTCAATAAGTTTATTGGCACCTAACTAAGCAAAACAATAAAGATCAATTTATGACTTTGATTTCCTTTTTCAATTATTTTTCAGACCCTTCCAAAACTCAATGTCAATTATTGTCTTCCCGCCAATGAAAAATACCACAGATTACTTTCTACACCTTCTCAGTTGGCACAGATTATAATAACCTTCTTGGATGCCACGGTATTCCACACACCATTGAGTTAACAAATTAGGTCAAAGGGCCGGTTTAGATTGTCTTAGTGTTTAGTAGAGTGCTTTACTTTACACTCTGTTGCAACATTATGCTGAATCGGGCCCATTTTGGGGGCTCAACCTTTAATGTATTTTATTATTATTTCCATGTTGTACAGTTTATTTATTTTTACGTTTTTTATGCTTTCTGTGTTATTTTTTTTATTATTGTACGCACTCTGTGTGTGTGTGTTTTTTTGTTTTGTTTTGAGTATCAAATAATTAGATTTTCTTTTTTTCTTTCTTTCTTAATTTCTTTCTTTCTTAAGGAGAGTGCTTTTGTAGAAACGTGTAAGCGCCACTTGCTTTAGTACGTTTTACGGTATAGTACGGTTCTAGTTGCCTTTCAATTAGAATCAAAATAGAATTGGTTTCTATTGTTCTATCCAGTAACACCTGAGCGCGTTACTATCCTCGTTACTTATCTGTGTATAAACTAAAAATTTAGTGAGAACTTTAGGAGAGTGCGCAAGTGACCCGTGACGGGTGCGTGTTGTTTTCAATAACTCGAATTATCAAACTTACTTATGTGTTCCATTAAAACTCATAGTATTTTGAGTAGGATAGCGCATATTTCGCGACGTCGACGAAGTGACACTCTACTGGAAGAAATATAAACGTTCACTCGAACGTAGTAATGTACTAATGCACTTGCCTCTCTAATTGTATTATAGCACTCTCCTAAACACTAAAATAATGTAAACCGGCCATAACAGTTCACAATGAAAACTTGTGACACTTAACACAACAATGATGACATTGACATGTTTACTTAGCAACGCCAATGTTGAATTTAATAATTTTTATATTGATGCTGCTCGATAATACGAATTTTCCGCCCATATGTTGTCGACTCAGATCAACTATTTTATTACGTTCTTTTATTTGGTGTGCATATCGTTCGAGTCTACCGTAGACCCGAACGAAATTATTAATATAGAGAAGAGAAAATACTATGTACCTATAATGACATTTTATTTCATTTTAAGCCAAAGGTCCCAGTACAGTGCTGCGTCGCTCCCGCCCCCAGCTCCATGAATCTATCGAGCCCTGACATCAGCCATGATTTCGGATAGGGCAATAGAAGACAATGGCACAGGAGATTCACTTACCATCCCATCGCAAATTACGTCCAGATCATAGTTGTACAACGTTGATTCGTTAAGTAACTCATATCATGTGTTAACTGTGAAGGACAACATCGTGAGGAAACCTGAGTGCCTGAGTAATTCACATACCTACTACAGCACTTGAAATCGCCGATCGATGGTGGGCACGCGTAAAGACATACTCGCTTTCTGAGAGGAAGGCCTGTGCCCTGCAGTTACCTTATAATCATCATCAGCCCTGGTACGAGTATGTCCCCACCGAGGGGCACGTGTCTCTTCCATGAGGAAGGTATAGGCCATACTCCACCACGGGGGCCAAGTCCGGATTGGTGGAGGCTTGTAAGACTAGTGGCTGGTCTTACTGTCAGAAGCTTTCAAGCCGCCCTAAGGCCTCTGACTTGACTTAACGACTGTCATCTATCGACGGCAGCCGGCACCAACTGCTTAACGTGCCTTGCGAAGCACGGAACCGCTCGGAAAAATGGAAAATTAGTCATAGACGGTGACCCATCCATGAACTGAACGCGCCGTATGTTGCTTAAAGTTAGTGATCGTTTAAGATCACTCAGGCAGCCCGGGCTACGAGCGATTCTACTAATTAAGGTTTGTCATCTTTATGTGTGTGTGTGTTTGTGTGCGTGCGCGTGGGTGCGTGCGTGCGTGCGTGCGTGTGTGAGTGCTAAAAAAGGAAGGGGGACTTAGGATTAAGATTAACTTTTCAGAGTTCAAACTCGAAGATGTTACTTATGAGTGAAATTTCTGTAGCTTTCTCAGAGAAAAAGTGGCAGATATATCACTGCCCGAACTATATTGAAAGAATAAACTTTCAGTATTTGCGATACGAGCGCTTATCGGCCGAGTTTATGACGTTATCGACTTTTATTCGAGTTTTTTTGTTTCACTTTTGTTGAGAATTATTTATGGGCAGCAGCTGGTGCTCGGGTACTTTGTAGACCAGAGTTCAACGATATTTGCTTAATCTGACACACCCAATGTATTTTGGGGCAGGAACCTTTGGTAAAATGTTATAATTGAAATCCTGAGGGATAGTTAAAAAAACATAGTTCAAGATTTATCCTATAGATAGGTAATCGAAGTTTTAGCAGAGTTCCAAAAATAAAGAGGTACTGAATTCAACGCGTATTATTTTTCGCGAAGTGCGTGACTAATTCGACATTCTAAAATTTGTCATTCATTTTAACATTCTAGCCTTGAATGAAATTATTTTTTATATTTTTAAATGTAAAACTCAGAATAAGGTTCCTTCTGAGTTTAATAGCTCGTTATTGTGAAGAAAAAAAATTAACGTAGTATAAAAAATCTATGGTCACAGAGGAGTTTGTTATCGAAGTCCTCCAAAACGGCTTGATTTTATGGAACTTTCTAAGTATTTGCAGTCGGTCTGAGAATAGGTCAAAGGCATTCCATGGTCAGATTAATAAATAATCTGAATCACTGCTCAGACCTACTAAATATACGGACCTTCCTCATTGGAATCACTGAAACCTTTTTGCAACAAACGAAGAGGTTGTAATGAACTGGAACCTTACGTCACCTCAACAATTTTGCTATGTTTCAAAACAATGTTACGGAATTTTTACCTTGTATTGATACTCACACTTCCTTTCAGTATTTGCTACGATTATGATACTGACCACGAGGAGCACTATCAGCCAAAGATGAACAAGAAAGTCAGAGGTCGCCGGAAACAATACAATGACGAGGAAGTGCATGAGTTTGACAGTAGGGGCTTTGAAGGTTAGTACCTACAGGCACGGAATTACTGTAAAGGCTACCATTCACAGGCACGCCCATCCGCCGCTGGCGACAAGTCCGTAGGTAAATCTGCGTGTGAATGTGTTGGTTCTCGGTTCGGTGCGCGGCTCGCGGGTCGGCGGCGCGGCGCCCGTCGTCTGGAGATAAAGCTCGGCGCTCGTGTAATGTGTGGACGATGACGGATTTGTCCACATATGGGTGCGGCTTGGGGCTCGGCTCGCGGTGCGTGTAGTGAATGGTGGGCTTAAGTATATTTACAATTTCCCTACAATTCACACGTGACCAAAATTTGCAGGGCAAGGCTTAGCCGGGTTCAACTCCCGGCTGGGTACAAAACAAAACACGGATCTTGGATGTTTGCATGTTTGTGACGTCACTCTTTCTGGTTCCCACGACACAGAGTATCCTAGTGTAGGGTCAGAAACAATGTATTTGCTTATATGTAAGAATGTTCTCTGCGTAGGAGGATATTGAGGTTTTGCAGGTGAATGCGGCCATTAATAAATATCTTTATTATTTTAAGGTTACTCTGATGATAAGGAGTCGATGGCTCAACTTGACTTGATGAGCTTCCTCAAGAAGCCGAGTGCTAGCTCCTTCGATAGTTTACCCGAATCCAACAAAATGGGTTACCCATTCTACAAAAAGAAAAGGTAATTAATAAATTACCTTTATTAAACTTGGTCGGGCCCTGCCAACAAAATTCAAGGAAGCGGTTTTGGAATGAAGTTAAATTAACATCAAATGATTTTAAATAAAATAAAAAAATCAATAAACTCACGCCCGTTATCCCCGAGGGGGTAGGCAGAGGCACCAATCACTAGAATTGGGCCCACGTTTTGCCGAGTTTATTAGGTCCCAAACGTGACAAGAAGTAGCAAGCCTGTCGCCGTTATCCGGGCACAATTTATCAGCGAGTGGTGTTGCTGCACAAACAAACAAATGTACGTAACTAAAAGTCATTGGTTCATGCGTGGTTCGAACCCAGACCCTCATGATCGAGAAGCAAGAGCCAACCCCACAAATTATTAATTATTATCAAATTATTTTAATCATATTAAAATGCAAATGTTTAGTTTATGAATTTATTAAGTTGTTAGTTTCACAATTAACAGATCATTGTGAACAAGAAGGTAACAAAGAAACTCCACATTTATCCTTTTCAAAACAATTTTAGCTTAATTATCAAACTTTCAAACTCAAAAACTAAACTACTCATGTGATGGATGTGTTGAACACTAGACACAATTTTCCTCTGAACCATTTAGTATTAATCTAATTTTTGACACCAGACATTTTTGTCTTCTCTAAACACAAGTTGAATATAAGAATAATAAGCTTTGCAGTACAGAGTGTGCTTAACAAGTACAGAGTGTGCTTAACACATTTTGTAAGAGGTACACTAATAATATCTCGGGGAATCTTGTTGTAGAACCTTATACAGTTAGTCGTCAACTGCATTCAAGCTGTGAACTGTTTGTAATCTAGGTATAAATTGTGAAACTAGCCACTTTGACGTTCATACAGTAAACATTTGAGGAGCTGGCGGACGAAACCAGAATAGTCCTGTTAACTGTTTTCTACAGGTCAGGTGAATAACTGAACTACCTAGATAGAGACAAGCAAGGGTTTTTCTTTCTTTTCACAGGAACATTTTATCAAACCTTGGACATAGGACTGGTTTTTTTTTTTCTAAGCATTTAATTTTATTCATTTGTTAGGAAGACATGTCTGGTTTCGTTCGAAAAGTCAGGTTTCGTTCGAAAAGTCAGTTTTCGTTTTATTTTAAACTAGCTTTCGCCCGCGACTCCGTCCGCGTGGACTTTGGTTTAAAATTTTGCAACCCCGTTCACTCCCTTAAGGGTTAAATTTAGAAAAACGGCGAATCACGTGTTCAATCAATTGTTTTGAAGAGTATTTATTTCAAGTTACAAGAAAATCAGACAAATTTTTTTATACCTCCCATACAAATTTTGGTAACCCTTTTCGCCCCCTTAGGGGTTGAATTTCAAAAAATCCGTTCTTATTCCTTGTCAACATTATATATAGATGCTCTGTGCAAAATTTCAGCTTCCTAGGTCAAACGGCTTGGGCTGGGCGTTGATGAGTGAGTCAGTCAGTCAGGACTTTGAATTTTATATATATATATAGAAGATACTCGTAGATAGAAGATGTAGGATCGAACTGGTTTTGAATGAAAATATTTCGTGACTTCATAGATGAGTATAGGTTCTTGGAGAGCCCGAAAAAAAAAATAAAAAAAAAATACTTTGATGAGAACATGCATGTCTAGTTTTTTTCACCAGCCCCTCATTTTTTTTATTGTGAATAATGTACATATTTGAGGGGTAGGCAGAGGCTATCTGCCACGGTCCTGATCCTGGTCCTTGCATACAAGTACGCCTTTATCCCGTCTGGGATACTGTTGTATGCATGTACATATGTAAAATATAATGAATTTGAATGAACTGCACTGTTTAAAGCCTAAGTTTGAATTATTTACATTTTTTGTTGATTTACGTCTTATGCGTGTCATAATAATAATATGTGTATTATAAGGGATACCGCCGTTTAGCCAAAGTATTTTTCGCCAAATTTTACTTCCCAATAAACTTATGGCATCAGTTTCATTTCCCAAATGAAACTTTAGAAAGTTTTCATTTCGCATTTTATTCATTTGGTCAAATTATCATTTCGCATAATTTTACTGCGTCAAGTTTTATTAAGACAAACGTTTATTATGCTAACGTTTTATTTTGGCTTTTATTCATTTGGTCAAATTATTATTTGGCATAAATATAGTTGACGATTAGGTACTAATTATTATTGAACGGGGGGTCGGCGATGTAAAGAATACGTGGCAACAGAAATATAGGTGCGACGACGCGCGTAGCGAAGCGGAGCGCGTCGGAGCGTTAGGTTCTCTATGTAAGATCGAAAACAGACTCGACTTTGTTGTGTCATTTACACACATTGCCGGCAGCGTATTCGGTATTGTATGGAAAGGTACTTTTTGCCAAACGATACTTTTGACTGAATAATGCTCGGTAAAATGAATTTTGACCAAGTATTTATTTGGTAAACAATAACTTGCCATAATAACTTTTGCTAACTGTTTATTTGCTTTAAGTTGTTTTGAGAAATGTTTTTTTGCCAAGTGATAATTTGCGGAAAATAGTTTGGGAAGTAATACTTTGGGAAACGATTTTTGGCAATACATTAGTAAACCGTATTATAAACCATTTACATACAGACACATACATGCATTGCTTCTAGGCCCATAAGTACGCTGTGTTGGAAACCAGAAACAGCGACATCACAAACACGAAAACATCCGCGACCTAGGGGTTTGATTTTTGTCCCCAGCCAGCAGTTTGTTCGAGACAAACGATTAAAAACAAAATGATAATTAAAATATTTTCAAACACATGATATAGTATTTCCTCACAATATTCTAATAAATTACCCAAATGATTTTCATTTCATCATGACTGGAGTGCCCTTAGGAAAGCATTCATTTAATTAAAACCGGCTAATTGTGAGTCAGAATTGCGTACGAAAGGTTCCGTACCAATATCTATAAAAACGCCAAAAAAATACATGTCTCTTGTATTGAAGCCCCTTAAATATTTACCTACTTTATTCTGTTTTTTAGTATTTGTTGTTATAGCGGCTACAGAAATACTGTGAAAACAACAGTCTAACTATCACGGTTCATAAGATACAGGCTGGTGACAAACAGACGGACAACGGAATCTCAGTAGTAAGGTCCGTTACCCCTTGTATACGGAACCCTAAAAATCGTGATGGTGTACAATTTTACTTATGTTCCAAATAAATGAGCCATTGTCAAATTCTTTGTTCTACTTTGTGATTAATGGTATCTAAATATAAACAACGAACGAAGACCTCATAATGCCACCTTTGATGTTAAAGTAATAAGGGTTTTTAACAATAAACTTGCACACGCTCTTACTCTGCTTTACAACGATCACACTGAACTATTTAGTACCGAAAGAGGGTATTCTGCAGATTAACAAAATCCTCATGATTCCCAATGACATTACAGACCTTGAGTTTAAGGAATTTAAAAGTAAATTATATGTTGTTGTTAATTGACAAATGCTATTACAATGTCATGATGAATCGCTCGTAGCCCCGGGCGCCGCGCCGGAGTGATCTTAAACGATCGTGAAGGTCAAGTAACATAGGGCGCGTTCAGTGCGTGGATGGGGGACCGTTCTATGACTAACGTGGCATTTTTCCGAGCGTTTCCGTGCTTCGCAATGCACTTAAGCAATTGGTGACGGCTGCCGTCGATAGATGGCAGTCGTTAAGCCAAGTCAGAGGCCTTAGGGCGGCTTGAAAACTTCTGACAGTAAGACCGGCCACTAGTCTTACAAGCCTCCACCAATCCGGACTTAGCCCTTGTTGTGGAGTATGGCCTATACCTTGCTCACGGAAGAGACCCGTTCCCCTCGGTGGAGATATAATGGGTTGATGATGATTAATAAGTTAGAACTAAATTTAAACTCTACTACAGCACCAAGAACTCGCTATTGAATGGTTTTTAGTTAGGCCCATATTTTATGATAATAAATTATGGAATCAGGGATGTATTCTTTTTGAGAATAGGGAAGTTTATAGGCTTCTTGATATGGCAAAAAAGGGCCTTCTGCACAGATTGTCTTTTTAATGAGGAAACCCTCGAAAGTCCCAGCTGCGGCCAATAAAGGTATTTACGGTAACTTTCCGGATTTCAAAAACTTTCCGGTGACTACCATTGGCTATTAATTACACATTGTTTCACAGCCTTGTTTAAATTACAATTACTGTAAAATGGGCAGGGTAAATGTAAGGAAGGTACTTTAAAGTGTGGTTTAGTTTAACAGAGGCGTTTGAAAATGTTGCGTATAAATATTATACCTTTAAAAAGAGAAAAAAATTTTTGTTACAAAAGAGATTTGAACTAAAACTATCGTGAACTGAAAATTAGCTATTATAACGGAAATAATTTATTCAATCCCTTAGAAAACTAGATAGAAAAATTAAAAATCATTGTTATGGTCAGCCGATCAGCCTACTAAAAATTTTACGATTAAGACCAACGAGTAATTAATTTGCGTGGAATAGGTATATTTATTTGATTTTATTTGCAGGGGTGTATTGTCGAACAATTTCCACCTAAGGCGAAGTTACGTGAATAAAATGAAGTCATCAAAAGAAGTTCCTCAATTTGTATCCATTTATAAGGTCAATTCTAAGCCATATGAAAACCTAAATAACTTTGATGAAAGTACTGTTCAAAGCAAGAATTCTTTTGCTCTTTCTGATATAGCATACAAAGATGATATTGATGTAAATTCTAACCTGAATACTTTAAATAGTTATGAAAATAATAACGCCCAAGGAAGAACCGCCGTAAATAAATATTCAAAATCTGATTTTAATTGGACATATCAACAAAAAAAATTAAAAAGTAACCAATACCCTGACCAGTACATTGATAACAGAGAAAAGCTGCGTCAAAACACTCCAAGTAACAATGTAAATATTAAATCTGATTTAGTTTACAAGAAAAACAAAATCAAAAGCAAAAACATTGGAAGTCCAAAGCGATACAAATTGAATAGCTTAGTGTTCGATGGTACCACTAAACAAAAGAACGCTTTAAGCAAAGATATAGATTATGGTTCTGTCCTTAAAAATATTAAGAACGAAAACCCGAAATATGGCAAAAGTTTAAATAACAAACAAAAACACCACGACAGTAAAAAGTATGAACATTACCAAACTAGTAACAAAATGGCATAATTATCCGTAATTTACGATGTAGTTAGTATATTACGTAGCAACTAGTACAGCTTGAGTTTGATTGTGAAGATATTATCATAACTTCAGTATCAAATTTACCTACTACTACTTATATTTTTTCAGAAACGTAAAGAAATTTAAGTTTCCTTTTTTCTCCCATGACAATAAAAAAAGAAAACCATTTTGTGGCTTTTGTTCCAAAACGCAAACCATTTTGCTACCATCTACACCGAAATCCATTGATGTTACGGGTCCCATGAAAAACCTAAGATTACTCAAGAGATCCTTTACAGGGAAATTATGTCCAATGTGTAATGCAAATTTTCTGTCCGCAATAAAAATCACAAAAAAACGCAGTCCAATGATTCATAATTCACGACAGTACTATAAATTTATGGACGAAAACAAAGTGATCAAAGAAAAAGATTCAAAAGAATCTAAAAGCTTAGACACAGATGAAAATTCAGAAGATACTGAAATCATTGATCAGACAGATGATGAAGATCTCGGTGATAATTAATTAGAAGAGAATCAAAACGACAACGCCAATGATTATAAGAGAAGTAAACGAGATGTTAATTGTTTGTAGTTTACCTCTAAGATAATTCTTCATGTTATTTGTGACGAAGCTTTATGTGAACTTTTGATTGTGTTCGTAATGTATATTTTTTTTCAATGTCTGAACATTCATTTATTTTACTTTTAAAAAATCTATCAGTAGCATAATGATTATCGGCATACACGATTACACATAGCAAAAAATAAACAACTCGAAGAACTAGAAGAAGTGCAACGTACACCGTCAACTGGTGTACAAATAAGGAATTGTGACCGTACGTGGTAAGACCGACCGTAAGCTGTACATAGTTTATTAGAAATACTATTTATTTTAGTTTAGAATTACTTATGCAATATAGTTTTATACATGCAATATAATTTGTTTGGTAATTTTCATGTTTATCTTGGAAATTCCATAGTCAGACATTTGGTTAGTTTAGTATTTTATCTCACACAATTAATCATTATTATCAGTCGATAATATTAGTTTGACCGTTGTGTTTAAAAAACTTCGTACTCGCATACACGATTAACTTTTATCAGATATATTATACCTATCAGTTGATTAATTAATATTTTGTTGTAATATAAGACTTTATGAAGTGTCGAGGTGGCGTTCAAAAGTATACGGGCTTCAGAGTTAGAGACATGGCCGTAAAAAGCGTATTTTGCCTTATAGCACTCGTGGCTGGGTGCATGGGTAAGTTTTTAAGCGTCCCTATCAATCGTAAATTGTAACATTTTTATAATAATTATTTTAAATGAATGAGTATAAAATTTTTTTTACCAAGAAAGTGACATGATTTACATTTTAGACGAAAAACAAACACGCAACACGAAGAATGCGTTGTCTAAATTATACGAAAAACGGCAATCGGCATAATTTTTACAAGTATTCCCTATAATATAAACGCTCAAAGTTTTTTGGCTTAGGCACTGAACATTACGAAACTAGGGAACACTCAATTTACTCAGCCTAGCTATGAGTTTAAGTGTGAACATATTAAGTCTACCTAATACCCTACTTGACTCATATCAAATTTGACGCGATAAATGGATATTTCCTGTAGTATCTAACGTAAGAAACCGAAATATATTGACTTTGCTAAGTAAATATGCAGGATGGCTGCAAAATTTGCAAATTAAAAAAATATTTTTCGCTTTTAAATCGGAACGGTGAAAACACTATGCGCCATCTTGAAAGTACATTTGGTTGTAAACAAACATCTGTCAGTCGTGCGTGCGTAGTGTTTTTGCAAAAACTCTTAGCGCAAAAACGATAAGCGCAATCATGGACGCTGGATTCGTGGAAGCTGATAGTACCAATTTGCCAAAACCAAACCACGCATTATTACAGCTAAAACCAGTTTCTGTGTACATTGATATTACAGGACTTACATTAAAGTGATCTTCACATAAATACACCCAAGTTTCAGTCGATAAAGAATCGGGGACTTCCCGACGGTCTTTATTGACGTGTTTTTGCAGTCACAAATAATGCAATAATGATATTAATGATGTATTTTGCATGTAAACTCGATGAAATCATGAATGCGTTGTTGTTATTACACTATGCTCACAGATCACTAACAGATTTTAGGACTAGGTAAAGATCGTAAAAATGTTACCCACGGTAAAATCCTTACGGCCATAACAATAAAAGCCAAAATTCATTAACTCATACTTCTTTCGGGGCACGAACTCTACCTATGTTGAATGTCAAACTTTGTTTACAAACAGAAAGGACTTCAAACCATAGACAAAAATGGCGGACCGCGTTTTTGGCTGTTTAGCAAAGCAACGTTTTAAAATAATGTTTTTGTTGCTTTTAGGCCCTCAAAAAATATACTAAAATATTTTTTGGTCTAATGGAAGAGATTTTTAGCATTTAAGACATACTTGAAAAAAGAGTCAAGTAGCGGATTATTACCTACGATCTGGTTAATGTTAAGGGTAAGTATGTCATAAAATGCTTTTTCTCTAAAGAAAAGCAGTAAAAGGAAGTATCGTGTAAAAGCCTGAGTACCTAACATGTCTTAATTATCTCGACGCTTATACTGACTAATCCGTGCCATGCGCAAGTGATGACAGTATTAAAGAAAGCAATCAACTTGCAGTGAGACAAAAACTTCTTTGAAAATATAATATATCTTTTATAGTACACTTTTATACCGAATCACGATGTGATTTCTTTAGTTCAACTTCAACACTCATCTCCAGCAATCCCAACGCCTGAAGCAGTTCCAACGCATGATCTATCCATCTACTTTCACCACACGGACTCTGGTCGTATCGTTGGTGGCACTGTGGCGCCCGAGGCCTCTGCCCGTCACATGGTGGCCTTGACCAGCGGAATCTTCATCAGGAGTTTCAGTTGCGGAGGTTCTCTCATCTCCACTAGGACTGTGCTCACAGCCGCGCATTGTATCGATCCTCATATTATTTTGGGACAGCTCATCAGGTAATCAGGCTCATTTCTGTCATTATCTTATTGGTATCCATGAGTAGATAAAAGTATTGTAATAATCAAAGTTTCGTTTAAGAAGTTAAGTAGTGTTACGAACAAGGATCTTTGCTTGAATTACAAACATTAACTTTACTATAAATCTACTGATTATATTTTGTCATTTCCTTCATAATTTCTTTGAAATACCCAAGGCAAAATAATTTATAGATAACAGTAGTTTTGACAAGATTTTCAATAATTTGTAGATAACTGTATAATTTGCTAATGTCCCTCGGTCTGAAGAAATACAGATCAGAATAATAATACATCCGAAAGTGACTTCGAATTACATTGGGTCGTTGATGACGGATTGAGAACAATCTAAACATAATATTCTGATGCTTTCACGCTCTATAGTAGACGATAATAATTTTTCAAGCTCGGACTGCCGATCAGATGTATTCGGTTTATTTGCTGGATTACTTAAACTCGTCTCCAGTGGTTATCATAATTCAGAGGATGTTATTTTTTAACTTCTATTCTTTGACAAAGGTTTTTCTTTCAGTTCTCTGCGTGGAACGGTCGGGACAAACCGCTGGAACCTTGGAGGCACCTCATACTCTTTTGAACGTCACATCAACCATGCTAACTGGAACTCTAACATCATCAAAAACGACATAGGCCTGCTCTTTACTAGGTGCTGATTTACTATTGACAATATTTTGCTTTCGTATTACTTTTTTTTATGATTTATTTTTAAAATAAAAAAATAATGTTCTGATTTCAGCACTGCGGTGGTTTTAAGTGCGACAGTTAACCCTGTGCCACTGAGCTTCAACTACGTGGATGCTGGCTTGCACGTTAGGGCAACTGGTTGGGGAAGAATCAGAGTAAGTGGACACAATACGAACAGATAAATAGTTAACTCTTACACTAGATCCGTACTAAACTTTTTTCCGATTTGTTAAACAAAATAAAGATAAAATATTGCCCAAATTTAAAATATCTAGTTAATGAAAAATTAGATGAAAAGGAAATTCATTACTGTAGATGAAAGTCACACAATACAAAAGATTGTGCAGTCGTATTTCTTCAAAAAGTTAAGCAAAGTATACGCTCTCTTTAGTTGAGTGCTCTCGAACAAAGATGCACTGAAGGAAGAAACTGACTCCTAAGATACAGGATCCCCTAGTTTAGGAGACAGAGACTTAACTAGTTATGCAAATAAATTGTAACTTAGTAAGTACTTACAGAAATGTGATTAACTTGGTCAATAAATTTATTATTATTATTATTATAAAGATAACATGTTTTCTGAAAACACCGGTAAGCACTATACATGAATACTATTCCGGATACATTTGAAAACGTGTATCCTGAATAATTTTTATAACTTTAGAGGAATCAGATCCTTAACAGCCGGTCTTACAAATCTAATCTGAAACCTATAAATCGTTTGATGAATTAAGCTGTTCTTTGTCTTATCCAGGCTGGAGGCTCCCTAGCCACCCTGCTTATGGAGCTCTACAAGTCGACCATCAGCGGTGAGCAGTGCGTCAGTGACGCAATCCAGTCCGCCAACGAGCTTAACATGAATGCGCCTCCGGTCGATCCTGCTGTGGAGCTTTGCACCTTCCACTCTGTTGGTCACGGCATGTGCAATGTAAGTGGGTTGAGAGTTATCAGCGTCTTATCCGGGTAACAACCATTGTTTTACCATTGTAACTCTTATTGTGTATTTGTTTTTAGAATAAAAAGTATTTGATTTCCATCTTTCAAATAACTAATCTCATTTCTGGAAGAAGGTTCGCAAGTTTTAAAAGAGATTTATTTTTCAAATTTTGCGTGTGCGTCATATTTAAAAGTAACAGTTCACTTGTCAAAATCTTATCTTTAGCTTACTCTAAATCATGGTATCACTACGAATTAGATCACAAATTATCCTTGAGAGTCCTCAATAAATAGTATTGCTTATGAAGTCGTTGTCATACTACTATCAATCAATCAAACGATCTTACTCAAATCCATAATGATAGTAGAACCCATTATTGGGCAAAAGCCTCTTTTTTGTACTAACAAACGCCTTGGGCTATATTATTAGCATATTTCCAATGCCTTGTGCCAAACTCAACATTAAGCGACTTTTAGGGTCTCTTTCACAATCTGCAAATAAAGTTCCAGATAAGCTATCCACAAACAGGGCTGACGTTTGTTCTAAATTTTAATAAATTTTCCTATATTGCGTGTGTTCGTATATGGCTTCAAATTTATAACAAACGGCAGCCTTGGTTGCGGATAGCTTATCTGGAACTTTATTTGCAGATTGTGAAAGAGACCCTAAAAGTCGCTAAAGTATTTTTTTCTCTCCTCAGGGTGACAGCGGCAGCGCACTCGTGAGCGTGGACTCAGGCGAGCAGGTGGGCATCGTGTCGTGGGGCTTCCCCTGTGCCCTCGGCGCCCCCGATATGTTCGTCCGCGTCAGCACATTCCAGGACTGGCTACTCTCCAATACGGCTTAGACCTAGATCAACCAATGCCATAAAATCTTAATCTCCTAGACTTCTCTCAGCTTTCACTTTATTTCTAAATTGTGAAGAGATCTGGTGTGATTTGGTTCTTCGGATTTCATGGAATTAACAATAAATATTTTTAAATTATCAATATTTGGTATCATTTAGTTAACCTATGGAATTTTTGGAGGGTACTAACAATGGTTTTTAATTGGTATTTTCAGGGTCACTACGCAACTGATTAAACCTAAAAGATTACTCCTGTACTTACTTGAGCCATTTTTTTTTTTTTTTTTCATTTGAGGTAGGTGTACTGCCACTATTTATATTGTGGCAACTTTAAGGCTTGTAGTGGTTCGTCTTTAATTTAATATTGTGACATAATTTTATTATACAGTAAATCGATCTTAAACTAATGGGTTCTCTTGTCATTTCCAGGGTGTCTTTTCTTTTGTGGTCATTTTTGTCTTCTTCGTCTTTTTGTCGTCTTCTGTCTTTTTTTTTCTTTTTTTTTGCCTTTAATTTTTTTTTTTTTTGCAAAACCCATTTACATTATGGCAACCTGCCTACCTGTTACCTAAGGTAACCTTTTAATTGATCATACTCATTAAAATTATATTTAAATTAATTGCATTACATTATAAATTACAATTAAATTTTTCCTTGAGCCATTACAAACGTGCGAACCTAGTCATAAAAGTGCGAGCGAGAGTTCCGATATGCCTGATATGCCTCCTATAATGTGTGAGAGAGAGGTCTGATACAAACTCAGTCACATGACTCAGTTCGCACGTTTGTAATGGCTCAAGTATAGTAGGATAGCTCGTACGCGTCAGCACATTTTGGAACTGGATACTTTTAAACACGGTCTAGACATAGACAAACCAATAGCATTGGCTAATGCGATGTTTTCGTGAGTAACATCACTTTAAAAATTGTGCAGAGATCTGACGTTCTTGCGGCATAGGCATCATAGTTTCATGAAAATAGATAGTACTAATTATAGTTCATTCCATGTTCTATCCATAATGGGCAGTTGAATATTTATACATGCATGTAATGAGTTTAATGTTATATTGCAAATGATAGTTAATTAATAAATTAACAGAATATTTGTGCTTTTTTGTTTTTTATTTAAAAAGTTCTTGTACCGAGTTATCACTAGAAGCTGACAGTTAGTACAATATCAGATTATTTAATTTAATTAATTAATTACGTATTTATTTAATGTCTTTGATTTCTCCTTTATTAATGGAAGTGTATTCCAATTATTGTATGTAATTACGTATTGAATCGTTCGTAGCCCCGGCTGCCTGAGTGATCTTAAACGATCACTAAGGTTAATCATAGATCGCTATTTTTCGAGCTAGTAAGTTCCGTGCTTCGCACGGCTGCCGTTGATAGATGGCTTGAAGACTTTTGACAGTAAGACCAGCCACTAGTCTTACAAGCCTCCACCAATCCGGACTTGGCCATTGTGGTGGAGTATGGCCTATACCTTCGCCAGGGAAGAGACCTATGCCCCTCGGTGAGGACATAATGGGTTGATGATGATGATGAATATTACAAGTGAAGGAGAGAAAATGTCAAATAATAACTATCTAGAATTCCTATTGCGATTACTAAATTCAGTATTAAATTGTTTTATCACATAGAAAGTCGCTAATATCATAATATAATTTTTCTATTAATCATGATATTAAATTACTTGTAAATTGTTTTAGCTCTCGTCTTTAATGCATAGGCATTTTGTTAAATATCAAATGCCATACGGAAAACATTCTTTTTCATAAGAACAGTGCTGAATTTTTGTAAACAAATTCTACATCTGTGTTGCATACGTATATCTCAAGAACTACTGTGGATTGATTTTTTTCGCAAAGACAGGCAACTCGAAAATCTATCTATCTATATAATTATATAAAAGGAGAAGCTGACTGACTGACTGACTGACTGACTGACTGACATATCAACGCAGGGCCTAAACTATAAGGGTTAGAAACTTGAAATTTTGCACAGGGGTTCTTTTGGTAACGTAGGGGAGCACTAAGAAAGGATTTTTGAAAATTCATTCCCCAAGGGGGTAAAATGGGGGTTCAAAGTTTGTATGAAACTTTGCCGTTTTTGAAGTTATTCAAATGAAATTTGGTAGGAAAGTTTTTCATTTAAAATGATGAAACGTGTAAAATAGTTTTTTAAAAATCATCCCTTAAGGGGGAAAAAGGGGGGTGCAAACTTAGTATGAAACTTTGCCGTTTTTGAAGTTGTTCGAATGAGATTCAATATGAAGGTCCTTCATTAAAAGTTATGAAAAAAATGTAAAATAGTTTTTCGAAAATCATCCCTTAACAGGGTAAAAAGGGGGGTGCAAAGTTAGTATGAAACTTTGCCGTGTTTGAAGTTATTCGAATGAAATTTGGTACGAAGGTTCTTCATTAAAAGTCATGAAATACATGTAAAATAGTTTTTCAAAAATCATCCCTTAAGGAGGTAAAAGGGGGGTGCAATTTTAGAATGAAACTTTACCGTTTTTGAAGTTATTTGAATGAATTCAATATGAGGTTCCTTCATTAAAAGACATGAAATATAATATGTAAAATAGTATTTCGAAAATCATCCTTTAAGGGGGGAAAAAGGGGGTGCAAAGTTAGTATGAAGCTTGGCCGTTTATGAAGTTATTCAAATTAAATTCAGCATGAAGATCTTTCATTAAAAGTCATGGAAGAAGTGTAAAGTAGTTTTTCGAAAATCATCCCTTAAGGGTGTGAGAGGGGGTTGCGAAGTTAGTATGAAAGCTCTTTCGCATGCGCTAAAAGTATCCATATCATATTTGCAAACACTTTACTCAGCTAAAGCCCATGTGGACGTAGTCGCGGGCAACAGCTAGTATAATATAAAAGGAGAAGCTGACTGACTGTCTGACTGAAATATCAACGCAGGGCCTAAACTATAAGGGTTAGAAACTTGAAATTTTGCACAGGGGTTCCTTTTGTAACGTAGGGGAGCACTTAGAAAGGATTTTTGAAAATTCATCCTCTAAGGGGGTAAAATAGGGGTTCAAAGTTAGTATGAAACTTGGCCGTTTTGGAAGTTATTCGAATGAAATTTGGTACTAAGATTTTTCATTAAAATGATGAAACACGTATAAAATAGTTTTCTAAAAATCATCCGTTGTGAGGGAAAAAATGAGGGGTGCAAACTTAGTATGACACATTGCCGTTTTTGAAGTTATTCGAATAAGATTCAATATGAAACTCCTTCATTCAAAGTCATGAAATACATGTAAAATAGTTTTTCGAAAATCATCCCTTAAGGGGATAAGAAGGGGAGGGGAGGGGGTGTGCAAAGTGAGTATGAAACTTTGCCGTGTTTGAAGTTATTCGAATGTAATTCAATATGAAGTTCCTTCATTAAAATTTATGAAATACGTGTAAAATAGTTTTTTGAAAATTATCCCTTAAGGGGGTAAAAGGGGGGTGCAAAGTTAGTGTGAAACTTAGTGTGAAACTTAGCCATTTTTGAAGTTATTCGAATGAAATTCAGCATGAAGGTCCTTCATTGAAAGTCATGAAAGACGTGTAAAGTAGTTTTTCGAAAATCATCGCTTAAGTTACCCCCTTAGAGAGGGTTGCGAAGTTAGTATGAAAGCTCTTTCGCATGCGCTAAAAGTATCCCTATCTTATTTGCAAACACTTTACTCAACTAAAGCCCACGCGGACGTAGTCGCGGGCAACAGCTAGTATAATATATAGAAGGAAGTGTCGTGTGATTAGTCACAACTAATCTCAAGGCTTTACTAACAACTTTTACGTTTCCACATCGCCCACCAGAACATTTGCAAAATCTTAAAACGGCCCTACTGTAAAATGAAGATTTTAGTTTAATGCCATTTATGTTTTCAGTGTGCGACATGGTAGGCTGTGAGACAATTTTCTGAGCTTAGGATTTTGGAAAGCTTATTTAGGTAACAAAAATGCAGATTTGCTGAGCTTTTCGCTATTGTTTTTCCTTGTAGCTTTCAAAATAGATTGCAATAAAAAAAAAAGAAATCAGAAATCAAAAATTTATTTCAACGTAAAGAATTTACATTCTGCTTGTTAAATGTCAATGTACATACAGTTATGTATAATGTTAGCCGCTGCCTTGGGGCCGTCTGCAGTGGAGAAAATGCAGCGAAAAAAAAATCCACTCTGACCATCTTTTCTCAAATCACCTTAAAGCTAATACAAATCAAACTTACAAAATAATATCTTGGATGTGTTGAACACTAGACACATTTATCTTCTGATTTAATTTAATATTAAACTACTATTTAATACAGGAAGTATTAACTTTTGCAAGTCTAAATCGTGGAAATGACAATTTATGTTTATTCCTAGTATTAACGTTATGATGGCTACCAAGTGTTTCGAAATCTTTAATATTTTTCCTAGCTTGCATCTGTTAGGATGTTGATTTCTTTGAAAAAATCTCTTAGTGAGTCCCTGCTACCTAGCTTGTAAATAAATCGGATCGCTCTCTTCTCCAATATGAAGATCGTCTCAATGTCTGCTGCCCGGCCCCATAGTAGTATACCATAGGACATAATACTATGGAAGTAACTAAAATAAACAAGCCTTGCAGTCTATGATGATCCAAAAAACTTAGTGGACTCAGTAATTACAATCTCAAGACTGTCTCTTTAATCATCCTCTGATGACGTCACAAACACCATAATTTTAGAAAAATACTAGCTGAACCGGCACATGCTGTACTCTCACATACCGAATATACATACATGTAAACTTTAATTATAATCGGTCAAGCCGTTCCGGAGGAATATGTTTAGGAGAGAGTACTTACACTGTGACATGAGTTTTTTTTTATATTAGATTGAAAATAGACATAATGGATGAAACTCAACAATAACTAAATTAGTTTCTTAAAAAGGTCAATATTTTCAAAACAAATTACAAAAAACGCATCTAAAATAAGTAGCATGGCCAATCGGCGTAGAATATTTTTAATCGATAACGATTTATTAACTGGTTCTAATCAGAAACACGTGAATAAATCTTTTTAATGTATCGATAACCGTAATAATCCGAATAAATTACTGATAAACGGAAATAACAATAAATTTAGTCCCCAATCAATGTCCTAATCGATGCAGTTTTAGGGTATTAATAATAAAATCAGAAATCAAAAATTTATTTCAACGTAAAGAATTTACATTCTGCTTGTTGAATGTCAATGTACATACAGTTATGTATAATGTTAGCCGCTGCCTTGGGGCCGTCTGTAGTGGAGAAAAAGGCAGCGAAAAAAAAACTCCACTCTGACCATTTTTTTTTTTTAAATCACCTTAAAGCTAATACAAATCAAACTTACAAAATAATATCTTGGATGTGTTGAACACTATACACATTTATCCTGGTATTAAATTTAATATTAAACTACTATTTAATGCCATACGTCCTTGTCTTCTAAATAATCGTTGATTTTATAATAACCTTTTTTGCAAAGAGTGTGCTTAACACAATTCTTAAAAAACGCCAAAAACTCCGGACTGAACTGGAGGCCTTTGTCTAGCAGTGGGACAAAACGTAACAAAATGGTTTTCTTAAATTTTTCATATTATTGAATTCGGATCATCTTAAGGGCGGACTCTCCGACATAGCACCTAAATCAGGTGTATAGAAATACATTTAAATCTCTTCTGGTTCTCTTTTCATTGTTCTATATAGGGCCATAGAACATTATTTTTTCTATTTTTTAAACTTTACAGCATCCTAAAATAATCACGAACATGTCTCTAAAATATCGCTAGATATAATTTTTTTGAGCTGTACTGAGTTTTAGATAATAAAAAATATACCAAAATGACTATCACTGAATGTGTTAGTGACGTCGATCATCAAAATAATATTCCGAGGATTTCCTCTGCTCTGCTCACCATGCTTAAGCTTTGTGAATCAGAGCAAAACCTGGTGGGACTCACAACAAAAAAGTAGATAAGTGTATTCGGAATAAAGTTAATAATCTTGCAAGTCTTTGTACGGAACCCTCTTTACGCAAGTCAGTCTTGCTCTTGGCAACGTATTAAAACAATTTCCCCAAAAAGGCGCAAATCATCAAAACCATAGATTGTTGATAAACGTACGTACAAAGTCGACACGACCGCATAGTTGTGGAGGTCAGAGAACAGGAAACATGGCTTTAATGAAGGGAATCATATTGCTTATAGCACTCGCTGGGTGCTTAGGTAAGCACAGTTATAATTTTCGTTAACCTTTATATTTTTCTCTTGTATTTCTTCACCTTTTTGCTGTCCTTCTTGCAATCTTCTTAATTTCGATTCGATTATTTCTGGCCATAATTCTGTTAATAATCGTGTTTTAACTAAGTTATTTCCATTTCGGTGCTTTTCTGACTTTAGTATATGAAACCAATTGCGGAAAAGTATAATACTTCATTGAATTATACACATACATACATAAACTCACGCCTGTATCTCAGAGGGGAAGGCAGATACCAGGGACTTGCAATTGAATAATAATAATTGAATTATATTTGAATTTTTTTCATTTTCATTTTATCCGTGACCGCAAGCTTCTCTTACGGAAAATCTTAAAGCTATCCATTAGAAGCGCTATGTAATAAACGCTAAACGCTTTTGGATTGACAGTAATCACAAATAAACTCCACGTTGAGCGTTATTTTTCTTCTGTGTGTTTTTGTACCACCTCTGAATACCTACAATTCTTTTTCTTTCACATACTGAGCTAAGTCAAAATTTTTCCCTCCGAAAACATACGAATTAGCCAAAAAAACACCACAATCATAATTTCTTCGAAATCTCATCAAATCGGATCTCATCTTCTACTAATCCTGCCACTTTCAATCAAGGGCCTCCATTTTTTTTTACCCGGCCAGACAGATAAATAAACAGCACAACCTCACCCTTGGAATCTCATCAAGCCTTTCATCTTCTAGCAATCTCGCCACCCTCAAAAGAGGACCTTCTACAATCACGCTGACCCAGATGAGTCTTAGGATCCAGCCAGACAGACAAACAAACAGCAGAATCTCATCCCCGGAAACTCATCAAACCTTTCATCTTCCAGCAATCCCG